>JAPFBL010000138.1:2490000-3112500 GCA_026182355.1 Hermatobates lingyangjiaoensis | reverse complement strand
CATAACTAATAATAAAATATTCTTTTAAAAAACACTACCTTAATAAACATGAGTAACAGGTTTGCTACAAAATTCCCTACATGAACATTTACACAACATTATTTAAATCACTATATAGTTATTTTTCACGAATGTAACTTTAAAATTCTGGAAAAACAACAGGACTGATCATTAATGTTCGGCTTCTTTTCCTTTATGCATAATGATTCAATTATATGCAGCCTCGTGTGATTATTTTCTGCATATAATACTTCAATGTTGTCTTCCAGCATTTTTCTACTTAGCCTGCTTTTATGTATGTTCATTGTGTGTTCTTTCGGTCCTCCGGCTGCGAGATGCATCGTAAGTCTGCGTGAAAGTGTTGTCGTCGTAGAACCAATGTAGCTCGATTTTAGGAGCTCACAGTCTCCTATAGTGCAATTATATCTGTACACTACATTGGTTTTTTGTAGTTGTGTTTTTTGTTGTAGGTTGTTCCTAATTATCATATTTGCTGTGCAGGAACTCTTGTAGTAAATACTAATATTTAGCTTGTCTGCCGAGTTAACACATGTTGTATTTCTTTTAATTATGGCCTTCAAAATTCTTTCATCCTTTTTATATTCATTAGAGAATTGATTCTTATAATACACCGTTTGTATTCTTCCTTCTTCACCCAGCTGATGCTCTTGATTATTGTTTGAATTTATATTCTTCATATATTTCCTTAAAATATTGTCGAAGTGTTGGTTACTATAACCATTGTTGACCAATACTTGTTTAATCCTTTCTACTGCTTGGTCGAAGAGAAGCCAGTCAGACGATGTCTTGAATGCTCTATGTATAAGTGCCTTAATTGTTCCATCTTTATATCTTTCTGGGCACTCACTTTGTGCATTTAAATAAACTCCTGCATGCGTTGGTTTAACATATACTGATGTTTCATATTTCCTGTAATTCTGGTTTATTCTTACATCCAGAAAGTTGATATTATTGTTGACACTGAATTCCTTTGTGAATTTTAAAACTGATGCCTCTTCAAGTGCTTTTTTTAAACACTCAATTTCTTGTTCGTTATTCACCACTAAGAAGCAATCATCAACGTAACGGCAGTACACATGGGGCTTGACTATAGATTCTTGTGTTAACACACTATTCTCTACATGGCACATGTAAAAGTTTGCAAATGTTACTCCAAGGGGAGAACCCATGGCAACGCCATCTATTTGATAATATAAGCTCCCATCAATATGTGTAAAAGGATTTTTAGTTGTGCAACTACGAAGTAAACTTTCCAGAATTACTCTTGAAAAGGGAGGAGGGGTTAGAGTCGGATGTTCATATACTAAATCACAAATAATTTCAATAGTTTTTTCTACTGGAAGTCAGACGATGTCTTGAATGCTCTATGTATAAGTGCCTTAATTGTTCCATCTTTATATCTTTCTGGGCACTCACTTTGTGCATTTAAATAAACTCCTGCATGCGTTGGTTTAACATATACTGATGTTTCATATTTCCTGTAATTCTGGTTTATTCTTACATCCAGAAAGTTGATATTATTGTTGACACTGAATTCCTTTGTGAATTTTAAAACTGATGCCTCTTCAAGTGCTTTTTTTAAACACTCAATTTCTTGTTCGTTATTCACCACTAAGAAGCAATCATCAACGTAACGGCAGTACACATGGGGCTTGACTATAGATTCTTGTGTTAACACACTATTCTCTACATGGCACATGTAAAAGTTTGCAAATGTTACTCCAAGGGGAGAACCCATGGCAACGCCATCTATTTGATAATATAAGCTCCCATCAATATGTGTAAAAGGATTTTTAGTTGTGCAACTACGAAGTAAACTTTCCAGAATTACTCTTGAATTATTTGTGATTTAGCATATGAACATCCGACTCTAACCCCTCCTCCCTTTTCAAGAGTAATTCTGGAAAGTTTACTTCGTAGTTGCACAACTAAAAATCCTTTTACACATATTGATGGGAGCTTATATTATCAAATAGATGGCGTTGCCATGGGTTCTCCCCTTGGAGTAACATTTGCAAACTTTTACATGTGCCATGTAGAGAATAGTGTGTTAACACAAGAATCTATAGTCAAGCCCCATGTGTACTGCCGTTACGTTGATGATTGCTTCTTAGTGGTGAATAACGAACAAGAAATTGAGTGTTTAAAAAAAGCACTTGAAGAGGCATCAGTTTTAAAATTCACAAAGGAATTCAGTGTCAACAATAATATCAACTTTCTGGATGTAAGAATAAACCAGAATTACAGGAAATATGAAACATCAGTATATGTTAAACCAACGCATGCAGGAGTTTATTTAAATGCACAAAGTGAGTGCCCAGAAAGATATAAAGATGGAACAATTAAGGCACTTATACATAGAGCATTCAAGACATCGTCTGACTGGCTTCTCTTCGACCAAGCAGTAGAAAGGATTAAACAAGTATTGGTCAACAATGGTTATAGTAACCAACACTTCGACAATATTTTAAGGAAATATATGAAGAATATAAATTCAAACAATAATCAAGAGCATCAGCTGGGTGAAGAAGGAAGAATACAAACGGTGTATTATAAGAATCAATTCTCTAATGAATATAAAAAGGATGAAAGAATTTTGAAGGCCATAATTAAAAGAAATACAACATGTGTTAACTCGGCAGACAAGCTAAATATTAGTATTTACTACAAGAGTTCCTGCACAGCAAATATGATAATTAGGAACAACCTACAACAAAAAACACAACTACAAAAAACCAATGTAGTGTACAGATATAATTGCACTATAGGAGACTGTGAGCTCCTAAAATCGAGCTACATTGGTTCTACGACGACAACACTTTCACGCAGACTTACGATGCATCTCGCAGCCGGAGGACCGAAAGAACACACAATGAACATACATAAAAGCAGGCTAAGTAGAAAAATGCTGGAAGACAACATTGAAGTATTATATGCAGAAAATAATCACACGAGGCTGCATATAATTGAATCATTATGCATAAAGGAAAAGAAGCCGAACATTAATGATCAGTCCTGTTGTTTTTCCAGCATTTTAAAGTTACATTCGTGAAAAATAACTATATAGTGATTTAAATAATGTTGTGTAAATGTTCATGTAGGGAATTTTGTAGCAAACCTGTTACTCATGTTTATTAAGGTAGTGTTTTTTAAAAGAATATTTTATTATTAGTTATGTTTGATAGAAGTGAGGTAATTGTCATTGTAAATAAGTATTTATTAGAATTGTTTAAAAAAAACCTTGTATATAGAATCCTTGAAAATGGTCAACGTAGACCGAAACGTCGGAAATGTAATATGAAAAATACAATGAAAGATAAAAAAATCGGTGAGTTAATTTATATGGTACCACAGAGATGGAAAGGTAGCATTCGAAACCTTGAAAAGGTATGTAGGAAACATACTAAACTTAATGTTGGCAAGATCTTTAATGAGGTATGTTTAAAAGAAGGTCTGCTCCCAAAGTATACCAATATATATATATATATATATATATATATATATATATATAATATATATATATCGTATATTTGGGGAGCAGGCCTTCATTGATACATGTTCTATTAAAACCTAAGCCTATTTCAATTTTGACACATTTTCGAATTAATTTTTCAAATTTCCTTACCTCTGGCTTCCATAAGTTTTGGACAAGATAAATCAGTTCTCCAAAAGTTTTATTTCTTTTAGACCGAAACATGTCGATATACAGAAATAAAACTTTTGAAGAACTGATTTATCTTGTCCCAAACTTATGGAAGCCAGAGGTAAGGAAATTTGAAAAATTAATTCGAAAATGTGTCGAAATTGAAATAGGCATAGGTTTTAATAGAACATATATATATATATATAAACTAATAAATAGTTTAATTTTATATTTTTTAATTCAATATCTTTTACTTCATGCTTTTATTACTTCTATTACTTTATAGGAAAAAGAATGGAAAAATATGATTATTATATACATATTGAACTTGAGTACTGAGACAATCATGTAATAGGATGGTATTTAGCCAACTTGGGGCATAATGAAATAAACAGTTTTTGAGTAGAGGTAATATACAGAAAAAAATAAAAAGAACTGTCTAAATTGTTCTAAATTTGAAAATAGTCAAAAAGCTTTGTCATCAGTAAAATATGAAGTGGCTTGTCAATATTAGAATTTGAATCTGTGCTGAAAACAAATAACAAATAATATAGGTGTATGGTCAATAGTGTTTTCAATTAAAAAACTCAAAGGTGGTATTAAAACTTGATTTCTTTAGTATTAGCAACAACTGTTTAATCTCTTTAATCTGCTCTTGAATCATTGTCAACAACTGTTCTTAAAAAAAGAGCTTAGAAACCAATGGTCTAGTATTAAATACACTGATTTTTAACAATGAAATGGAATTATTGTTTTTTTTTTCGTCGTAGGATGTGAAAAAATCTGTTCACCAGATCCCTTAGCAAGACGTCTTGCTCAGGGTATGTGGGGTTGAGGGTCCCGACCCACTAAAAAACCACATCCTATTTCCTGGCAATACCCGACTCGGAAACCGTTTGCACATTACTTCGTGCCGGTGCCTCAGTCCTCCTGAATAGGATTCACCTTCTTGTCCCCATTCGTTCAATCATTGCCCTTGCCTCACACCACTTTCGTTCTTCTTATGATGGAGAACCGCCTCTACAAAGTTTGCAGCTTTTGACCAATTGTTTTCGTTTAGGAGCATCTTTTGAACTATGGTCTCTGGAGTGACCTCACCCAGTGATGCTATTAATTCCTGCCGCAGCACTCCCCATTTAGCACAGAAGAAGAAGGTATGTTCTGCATCGTCGTTTTCCCCCGAGCTACAGTGCTTACATTGATGGCTATCAACTTTCCCCATCCTGTGTAGATATTTTTCGAAGTTCCCGTGGCCAGTCAGCAACTGAGTTAAGTAGAATCCAATCTCCCCATGCTTCCGGCCCAACCATGAATTATTGTTGTTACTGCAGTAGTTAGCAGTAATAATCGAATTTACGGTTTACAATTAGAAAGAAGTAAAATTATATTCGTAGTTTTAAATTGGTCCTCTAAGACTACGGAATGAAACATGATACGTGTAAAATAAAATGCGTAGCAACATATGCCTTAACTTATATGTTACCACATACATAGTTTGTCTTTTTTTCGACTTAGTAACACATAAAGAACTGAGTTTTACCATTTTTTAACCTGCTATACGCTACCATGAATCGATTGTCGTCTTTTTAGTCGAATTATTTGTCAAAACTGATAATTAATTTGTATTGTCTTTAATTACTATTACTTCAATAATTAAGTATATCTTTCAAACTGTGTTATATCTAAGCCTTCGTCGTAATTTATTGTTCGTCAATATATTTTTTCTTACATATCAATAAATTTGTATACGGCTTAAATAAATCGAGTTTTTATTGATATATCTGAAACCAGTGGAGCTAAGAAGACAAAGACAATGCATTTTGAAATAATATTGATAGCCGCATAGCTTTAATAGTATAACATTATTGTTATAAAATGAAATTGTAGCAGCAAATATAAAATATAAAAGAAGCAAATATATTTTGTAGAACTCTGGACGCAAACATTACATAATATGATAAATAAACATAAAACGAATATAAAACAAACAAATATATTGCATAGAACACCAGACTATTAGGCAAACATTACATAATTTGATAAACAAAACATTGTTGAAAGAGTTTTCACTATACAGTACTTTTGCCTCATTAATTATATATACATGGAAAGCAAATAAAATAGTAAATTATTCAATAATAATTATGATTTAATAATATGTTTATGATTTAAATCAGGTTTATATAAATAAAACAATAACAAGATTTGACATAAACAACTATAAACTGTTGGTAAGTTGGGCTTTTGACTGTGACGAAGGCCGCTTGTTACGGTTGAAAGATCTTAGCCTTTTTTCCCAATTTCATATTACGGTTTGATCAATAATAAAACAAATATTTGTATTTTTCATTTTGATATGAATATTTAGCATACTTAGTGGATTAACCAAAAGGAAAATTTTAAAAAGGTAATGAAATACAAAAAAAATAATTTTATTGTTCTCCTGAATTTAAAAACGGAAGAGAATGTACTGGTTTTATTGAGGTATTATATTTTATACACGGAAAGGCATCTCATGAGTGCCTTCATTCCAACTTAATATACTGATATAGCATATTACCTACTATGGAATGATAACCCTTCTGAAATTATTAAATGAACATAAATAATAAATCACATATCATGATTCGTATGTTTCCATTAAATTTGATACTTTTTTTTATTTTAATAACATTCTTTCTGATTTTCTTATCTCTGCATGGAAAAGTAAATTACATTCTTACTTAATTCTTTATATAGTAAACATGCTTTTTTAGTGAAACCATATTAATAACTGAAGAGTCACTTCACTTATGTATTATTGCTTACATTCTTATATAATAAAATAATTTTTTCGTAGTACTTATATTGTTATATCTAATAACATCTCAACTAATAAAGTCAATTTATTAGCAGATTTCTATTTTTTTGCCATCACTTTTGTAACTTATATCAATATATCTGGAATAAAGTTTTACTATTATTCAGAACAAAATGCACACATGAAAAGTTTTGTGGTTCTAAAATATAAAAAAATACATCTCATGATGTGCCTTTTAAAAAGAAAACAAAAAAAAAACTCTTCCAACTAACGGATGCATAATATCTGAAATCGTATCAAATTTGATCTAAAGAGAACAACGATATATAAAAAAACTGAATATTATCGTAGATTGCTTGATTTGTTATTATATGACATTCAGTGTTTCTAATATAGATATCATTAGATAGAATAAAACGTTTTACAGGAAAGATTTCTTCTTATCTGAAAAGCTTATTTACTCATTTCCGTAAATTCTTTATTTTTTCTACCAGGCAGGTTGGAGTTATCCAGATAATACCCAATAAAAAAGTTTTGAGTGGTCTACACTCAACATTACTATAAGTAATCATAATATCAAACTTCTTAACAGCTGATTGCATGCTTGTTTTATTTTTATTACCTATGGTTCTGAATTAGAATATACATTCACTTCATATATTATCGATTAATAGATAATCAATTTAGTGATTTCATTTGTTTTATTGCAGCTATTTGTTCAATTATAACAAGTTTTAAACTACTGACCTAGAACTCTCAGTCAAGTCGTTATTATCGGGATCTCTGAGACTGATCGAGCCTCGGACTCATTGAACTCGTAAGCCGCATTGACAAGAAAGAATTGATAAGCTTGTGTTAAAAGGGAAGCAACCAGTAAAGGAAGATACAATATTACACTGTAAGAAATAGTTACTGTTGACGTTACTTGAACAAATAAAAAACGAATATTATAGTAAACTGTTCTGTAATTTACTTATATCTGATTCTGTTTTTTATTAAATTTTTCTATTTTAAGATTTGTAAAACTGTAGAGGGCATTATTTGAGTGAAAAATCGTTTTTACCCGTATACATTATAAATCTTTCCTAAAAGAGCTTCACAGGTCACAGGTTGTATTAAGGAGAAGGAATTCTTGACGCCCCCTGTTCTCTACTTCCTCTTAAAGCAGTGATTCTTAACTTTGTGGAGGTACCAAACCCTACCAGTTTCATATGAGCATTCGCCAAACCCTTCTGTAATGAAAAATAAAATATGATTTTTTTTCAAAATCAACTCATAAGCGTATGTTTTTTGTTACTGGTACACAAAATGAACTGTGCAAGCATATCACCTTGTTCAAAGAACAAAACCAACACAGCGCATGAAGTCACAACAAATTACATACCTGCAAATCAGTGTGCCTTCTGCTGTTGATCTCCGCGCCAGAGGCCTGAGACCGACTGATCAAACCTCTAGGGTTTGATTAAACCCAGGTTAAGAACCACGGTCTTAAAGTCAATCCTATATCTCCCGTACGACAAACTCCATGCCAATGAAACACACTTTCATTGTACCCATAGGGCAATTTTACCTGCCTCTTCACATTTCCTAGTTTATATCTCTATAGAACTTTTTTCCAAAGAGTATACTTTCCTACAAAAATCATTATTTAAATAAGCGTGAACTGTAAAGTATAAACAAATTAATAAGTTTAATAAAAGTGCCAGTAATAATTTTGAATCAGCATTTAAAATTGACACATTTTGAATGCTCCAAAACTTACTTTAGACCATCAAATGTAACAAGAAGTATGTTTATAAAAATTTTTAGTAAAATTATATGTCTCCTTGAAATCATATTTTATTCATGTTACTGAAAAAACAGATAGAAATTACTAGTTCAAATCTTAAATCAGAGTATGAAATATCTTTTGCAGTTCTAAAAACCTCCAGACTTAAATAACTTAACTGTGTGAGAAGCTCAAATGCCTCAGTTACGTAGAATCGTTGTCATTGCACATAACTGAACGGTAAAATCTTTGTAGTTAATGCTATACAAATTCACTAATATATACGACAAAGTCTTAATTAATATTGGCCACAAATAAGTATTTGTAGGTTTACTTTGAAATATCAATGATATGCAGAGCTTCTTGGTGGTTCGGATGGTAAGATTATTACCTCAGTCACAGAGACGGAGGTTTCAATCCCTTAACCTTTGATTGTTTGTGTTGTCATTATTTAGTTTAACTTATTAGATAACATGAGGTAAGTAACTATAGTTTTTGTTATTGAATTACAATATAATATATATATATATATATATATATATATATATATATATAAATGAAAAAAGACAACAAATAGAAGAAGCAAGAAAACTTACTGGGTCGATATTTCGAACTGAAGTTCGTCGTCAGGGAGAAGAAGGGAAGAAGAAAGGAAGAGGAAGAGGCACGTGCGTCCACTCGCACAAGCAGAGGGCGACTGGGGGCTCCAGGCGGCGTTCACCAGTTGAAGTAGCTCGAGGCGCTGCAGGCTAATCCCCCGTGAACGACATCATTCCACCACGAGCGAACACGCGTACCGTATAAGTCGGAAAAAGGTAGAAAGGAGGACAGAAGTGGCGAAGAAGAAGAGGAGAAAGAGAGTGAGGGAAAAAAAATTAAATAACAATAAAAAATAAAAATAAAAAATCTTTTTTAACGTTTGAGATTGAGGCCAGGTGGGGAGCGGGCATTAAGTAACCAAATGTGAGCCTCCTCAGATATATATATATATAACTCAATTACGAAAAGAGAAAAACATAAACATAGACATACAAGACTCACTACTACATTTCGACAGGCCTCGCCATCAGATAGAAGTACTACTCCGGATCAGCTGAAGCTCAAAAAACATGAACTGTCGTAAACAATATGCACTAGCGAGTCATCTGCTGGCTGCCTAACGAAAGAGTAACTAACTAAAGGAGAGGGAAGCTTAACTAGCTAAAGAAGCAAAAATAAAAATAATGTAAGCAGAAACTGCTTCTATTAACTCAATGGTTAATGTAATTTAAAAAAAAAAAAAGACTTCTTCAACTCATACACCGCATAACGCTTTATTTCTACGTTTAATTGCATTTCATCTTTTAAAAGGTATAGCTTGTATTCTCATTACAAGCCTTCAGATTTGATCATGAAACAAATTTTTACATTTTACAGAAAAAAAAAATTATTATTGGTTGTTTTAAAAATCTAACAACTTTTTCAGTAAAATTTGAAGTCTCTTGAGTTAGTAGACTAGAAGAAAAAAATGTTTAAAAACATATTTTGGCAAAAAAAGTAACTTTCCCATTTTACATAATTACTCCCAATCAATAGGGCTCATCTAAACTATAAGGACAATTTTTGTGTAAAATATTAATTTAATCTATTAAATATTGTAGATTGTAGCGTGTAAAAAAACGTTTGCGTACACTCCCATCCACATATACGCACAGAGATAACAGGAAAAACCTCATAAAAGGACTTAGGGGACCTCAAAACATATAAATTTGCCAAAAATTTGGCGATCAAATTTATTCACGACCACTACTATACTTTACTTATAGTGAATTAAAATGTCTATGCCAGTGTACTTCATATGCGACAAGTACTTCAGGTGATCCTGCAAACAGTTTAATATGATGTTTCAGTTTTTATATTTAGATGGCCTTTTCCAGTAATAGGAATTATATGAATTTTTTTAGTAAGCTGCTAATGTTATGATTAATTCATTGGAAAACATTAACTGTTGTTCAATTAGAAAATTAGTGTTAAAAGAACATTTTCTGAAAACATAAATGTACAATAAACAGCTGATAAAATATCTCAAAACCAGTATAAAAATTTAAAAAATTAATATTAAGACATCACTATATCTTATTTATATTAAATTAAAAAAATGTGTTTTTAGTTATTTTGAAATAATTAGAAGATTGTAAGTATTTTTTGTGTCTAAAATTTATTACTTAACTCACTTTAAGTCAATTCAATAATATTTCAAAAGACGTTCAAGAAGAAGATCCAAAAATATAAAAATAACTAATAAAATATCTCAAAACCAGTGAGAAAGTTTAAAAAATTGTGGAAGATATAATTGGTTTTCTTTTAAACACTACACATCTTAGGAAACTAAAAACCTATCACATTTAAAACATAATTATGGAAATTGTGTTTAATGGGACACTTTTTTTCATGAATGTTGTTATAGATATAAGATTGATATTATGTTTAATATTAAACACACCATTAAATCAATCATTATAAATTAGAATATTGTAATTAAGTACAAAGAACGATAAAATTCATTACTACCTGTTTGCTTATACCAAGGCTTCATAATTGTAATCAGTGTAGGTGAAGTGAATAATTATGTTACAGATGCCTTACGTTTATTAATTGATAAAATAAGTCAGCAATTAATAATGCAGACTTAATGAAATACTTAATATTAATTAAATTATCATTACTCTTCTCAGAAATTAATTGTTAATACAACATGAATTAAATAATAGTTGAACTGTATTAAGATGAAAAAAAAAAACTTTAATAATGATCACAATAATAAACTTATATGTTTTAACTGCAAATATTTGTACATAAATTCAATTAAACTTTTTTATTTTAAAATGATATAATGATTAAATATATATGATTTTCATAAATAATTAATTTCTAAAACAGTATTTTACTTCTTGAAAAATAATGAGAAATTGTTAAGCAAATTGAATGCAGAAGTTGTATAATATTTTAAATGTAGATAGGTATCATTATGGTAAAAAAAATTGTCATAATGAGAAGGCTCTAACTTGTAATTTAAGTAGCCGTATTGATTGTAAATATCACCTCCTAATTATTATATTATTTTAGTTTATAATATAAATTATCAGCATTAAAAATTAATAACAAATATATAAATAATATAGGACACATTTCTATAATAAGACTGTAAAACATGTCTGACTTGCTTATAGTATTATCACATTGACAAACTCAGTTCATCAATGAGTTCTTAGTAAGTTATATTTAGAAAACCTTTTAAAATGAAAATATAAACAAAATAATTTTAGTATATTTTGAGCTGAGAAGTATTTATTATGAATTGTGGGTGAAAGAGTGATGTTTATTCTGAGTTGTTGTTAATGAAGATTTAGAGTGTATTGAATTACACATCTTTGTATTCCATGGTTTTGTTCGTCATGATGTCGTTTATCCTTCAATTTTTTTTAGTGTATTTTGCTATTCAGCTTGTTGTAATTTTTCTTTTGAGAGGGGGGTCTTCCTCTCCCTTTTCCCTGATAGGTCCACTTTATTCTGTAGCAGATATTTCTGTTTTGGTTCAACGGAAAGACTTACGTAAGGGCGTCAGGTTTATTTTTTTTTTGATAACTAGTGTAAATTAAAAGATCAAGAGAAATATTTTATCTCATGAAGTGGATTCTATGGAGTGAAGAACCTATGATTTTACAGTCAGTTGGATTCGTTATCAACATTTCCGGTCGTCCCCAAGCTAATGGATTAATTATTAGGAGTTAAATAAACATAAACATTGTTGTATAGTTTCTTTCTGTGCTAGTAATTATCCAAATGGGTTTTTTTCAAATCGCATATAGCAGTAACTTACCGATGTTGGTTTCCTGACCAAGTGTCCGGAGAACAAAAACCGGAAAAGGACAATTAAAAACTCATCATCAGAGGGTTTATGCTAGTTATTTCAAGCTGGGTGAGTAGAGGCTTATGAACAGCTACCCTTCACGACCGACTTAACATACAAATAAGCGGTTACCGCTTCACCCAGACCCCAGTAAATAATGTAGTCGGCTGTGGAAGGGTGAAAAGCAAGCCCGCTCTCTCACTTCCGTCACCCACCCCGAATAACACATTACTCTTTACCTCCCGAGCCCTCCCTCTCATCCCTTCACTTAATTACTTATAACCACTTTGATAATTAACACTCCTGTTTATTTCTGTATAAATTACAAAATACAACAGTACTTCTCGTAACCGTAATATGCCAAGAAGCACTTTTATTCATGTCAAAATAATTGAAAGAAAAATTTAAATTGTAACAACACAAAAGATAAAATTTTGTGATAATTTATATATACTAAATGAGTACAAGTAAGAATATTTATTGGTCATTAAAACAAAAGTTATCATTCATTTATAAAAAATGTTTTCCAGTGATATATCATGCAAAAAATTGGCAAATGTGATAGAAAATATTTCACCATGTAGTAATAAGATTTTCTGAAATATAACACACACACACACACACACACCATACCATACAGATTGCCCTTAAAAACATGAATACCGTGAAGAATATATAAAAAAAGTGCGGGTTTTTGAGACCTCAAAAGATGAAAATCATTTCAAGTGAAAAACAATTTTTTTAAGATATCTAATTTGTACTTCCAGTAAACAGATATTGATAATTGTCTTTATTTATAATAGAAATGATTGAAATATTGAAAGATAGTTGTTTCTTAAGACAATATGAACGTTTTGTAAACTATTGTTTTTTCTAATTTAGATAGTTTTAGCTATTTATAAATCCAAAATTACACTAGATCTAAATTAAGGTTAATTTTTGATGAATTAGAAGAGTTAGTTTATTTATTAGTTATAATAAGAGTAATGTATTTATCATGATTATGTTTAAATATTAGAGAATAAAAATATTGAAATTATTTTGTTCAACAAACATAAATGAAAATTACTTCCTTATTATCTTTATAAAGTTTGAGGACTTTTGATAGAATTTATCGCCGTGGATTTTTTTTATAAACCGGCCCATTCTTTTGTTGAACCTACTTGATATTCCTCTAATAATGTCAATATGGTAAGCAATTTAAGATTTGAAAGTTTCTTATTGTCTGTCTACGCTCCAAGAATCTAGCCAAATTTTTTATTCAATTTTTACAATATTTACATAAATTGTCATTTTTCTCATTCTAAATGCAAATAATCATCTTTATTCAGAAAAAATACAGTAAAACTAACATTAACGTGTGGGGAAAGTATACAACTGATTTTTTTTCTTTACTTTCACAGAATGTAGGAGGAGGCTTGAGTTTTATTTGAAAAGCGGCTAGACAGGTCTTGTTGAGGTGGACCCGCGCAACACTGCGTACCCCATAAGAACTATTATGCGAAACAGTGCTGTACAAGTTTAATCACACTGGATGAAACAGTTTATTCTGGCCCCATATCTCAACTATAAGGGCCACGTAAGATTACTGCCTTGGGAGTTTGATTTTAGCTAAGCAGAAGTAATCAAGGATATATCCCACAGGAAAACTTGACTATTTGTCTATTCAAGCTCAATACTTGACTATTTAACTATCGAATTAGTTTAACTAATGAAGTAAGAATTAGTGACATTATAATTAATTTTTCCGAGGTAAAAAATTCCCTCGGTATTTGTGACTACATATTTGACTTTAATGCCATTATAAGTAATATACATATTTGAAAGAATAGTATATTCATGTTATCAGTACAGGTGTACAGTCCTACTGCATTTAATAATAATAACCTGGAGCGTTTGTTCTTCTCAACCAAAGAGCAGATCTTAAAGAAATCTGTGAATATTAAATTAAATTTGCAAATTAATTTCTCCAAAAAAAGCACTGTGTTTATTGAGTCATCTTTGGGTTAATGAAGTAATGTGCTGAGTTGCTCGGTATTTAAGGCAGTTAAAAATCAGCTACTAGTAATATGATTGGTGGGTCTAGGTAATCAGTTTTTGACTGCTGGTAGTAGGTCTTGGAGTGGGCTTGGTATGCAGATTCTGTAATCTGGTGGCTAGTTGGTGAAGATAACGGAGCCAAGAGCTTGAGCAGTCCTCCCTCCCAGGAGAGATAAGTGCGACTTAATTTCTGGAATTGCTTTTTTATAATTGATTATATATATATATATATATATATATATATATATATATATAATATATATATATATTAGTGAAACTCTCTAAAAAGGTAACGAAGCGTGAAATTGGCATACAGTTTTTAGAATTATATATATATATATATATATATATATATATATATATAAAATTAATAATCAACAATAACTCTTGATATAATAAAGGAATTAAACACCACAATAAACAAATATAAATTAATTACAATGCTTTAAGGCATTTCATTACAACAGCATCAGAGAGCTAAATGAACCAAACAAAAAATATAATAAGAAATTAACTTGGTTGATTGAAGTCTTCAGGATTGCTGGCATCCCTGTCTGAATTTAATGTTCTTTAAATTGAAGGAGTCTTGATCTGCTTACTTATTTCTTTTATAAATATTTCATTTAGTTTATAAAGTCCCGGACTATTGTTCATAAATTTTCATAGAAGTTCTTTATGAGTGTACCATAATTTCAATAACACCTCTCCTTCTTTCTGAAGGTACAAAAATTAATTCCCTTGATATTATATTTTTTGTTTTGTTCATTTAGCTCTCTCTGATGATGCTGTAACGAAAGGCCTTAGAGCATTGTAATTAATTTATATTTGTTTATTGTGGTGTTTAATTCGTATATATATATATATATATATATGCAAATCATAAATATATAAAAGCAAAAAGTAATTTTATTTCTAATCTAGTTACAAGAACCAACAATGAAAAAGGATGGGAGAAATGATGAAGAGAAATGAATTGTCTAATCAATTGGAACAATAACGCGTTTGAGTCTTTAAAACCATTACCAAATAATAGCTTTTACTCCGTTTATCTGCAGTGAAAATTAGATTATTCTCCTCTTCGGCCCAGTAGGTTAAACACATAGTCTATAATGGGTTATTGCTCAATTCATTTCTTTCGAAACCCCATATTCTTTTTCATTCCTGATTTTATTTTTGTCTTTTTATAGGCGTTTCAACAAATACTGACTTTAACCAGCACTCATTTCAATTCAAATCTAAAAAGTGATTGCAATGTCCATCAATAAGGATTAAAAATATACATTTACTAGTTACTTTTATTTTTTATTTAGTATACTGTATAATATTGTCGCTGATACCTGGGAGTTTTATACAATATGGTATCTGATAAATTAAAACTAAAATACCAAAAAATAAAATTACGTTACTTAAATATAATTTTTTTAAAATTTATTTACAATGGTAAAATTATGAAGAATATGAATATGAAATAGTGGGAGGTACCATAGAACTTATATCAGTCATATTATAATTTGATTGCCCGACTCAGTTCTGCCAGATTAAAAAAAAAGGATACTTGATTGTTCAAAATGGAGTAAGAAGGGTATTTCTGCTAACTTCAGGTGGATGGGTTTATTATAACATTATTGAATAAAATCAACATAATTCATACTGTTAGATAAAGTATTATATGTACACACATGAATTTTGAAAGATTATTTTAACAATTACTATTAATTAACTATGAAACTAATTAATTAATTACTATGAAAAAATAAAAGTGGAAAGGAAGAAAAACTATCAAGTGTTAAAGTGAAGGATTATGAATTTATCAAACTGCTTACTAATAATAACTGCATCACAGAATGTAATAATGTAAGCAAATGGCAAAGGCAATTTGATTTCGCTATTTTATAGTTATACGGTTGTTCTAGATTTTCAAAGGCTTCAAGGACGTTAGAGCAAAATGTTTTAAATAGAAGCTGACTCAAGTTTATATACTACACGGTTAACTTTTTTCACGTCACTTGTTTTTAAAATATTTTAATAACATCATTTTTTTCTATATTTTACAGATTTAGATTTAAAAGTGAAAGAACAATCAATTTTTTACCTTTAAAGACTTATTATTCTTGACAAGGAGGACGTCAAAATATCACTGTTAGATTTTGTGGTTTTTTTTTATGTAAATATTTTATATACATTTTTATGTGTGTAAGTAAAAGATTCACTTTAGGAGTAATAGAAGTGTATAAAGAAATTCCTTTTTGTACAAACGAAGTGTTATAACTTTGTCCAACTATTTGTTGTTATAATTTGTCCAACCTAGCGATGTTCGTCTGAAGAAGTTGCTAGAATGGGATACCATTGAATTTGCTTGCAGCTAAAATGTACATTCTTAATTAATTAATGCTTAAAGGTGGCATATACTTCAACAAATCAATAAATACGCAGACTTATGTTGTTGGCAACATGAAATGCATGTACAACAGCTTCAAACTTTCTCCTAAATAGATTACTTCCTGGAGATGACAGAAAAGCAAACAACTCCCTCTAAAGGAGTTTTCATTAGTTCGTATTTATAGTTTTCGTTTCGTATGCTTAAGAGATCAGAATTTCCAATGGCATTTCAAACGATATAATTTAGATATTACCAATTTCTCTTAAACTTCCAACTCTATTTAAAAATTAAAAAAAAAAATTGAAGTTAGCTGAGACCAAAACGTTTATTTTTCCAAAACGTTTTATTCGGAAAAATAAAATTAAAGAAAAAAAATGCAACCATCTTCAAACCGTAATCTGCTATTGAGCATGCAAGGAAATTTAAAACTTCCCAGGCCTTCCGACAAAACTTCTTTATTTAAACAAGAAGAGACACAAATAGATTACATAAGTGTTGTTAGCCATAACAAATCTCGAAGTTATATTTCATAGTTATGGCAAAAGTCATGTTTTGATGCCTTTAGTAGTTTAACTACTTATTGTTTGACTGATGTGTTTGTTCAGTTTAATTTTCAGCAATATTACATATTGAAATAAATATATGTTCTTCTGCAAAAGATTAGAAAACAGGTAAATACCTTTGAGTATGACAAGTTTTTGTAACAAGGGACAATTGTCTGAAACAAATTAGCAAGCAATAACCAGCTTCAATTATAAAGACAATAAAACATCCAATAGAACTTCTCTTTACCTTAAACTATTTGAAACTCCCCTTTAACGAATCGACAACAGGTGGGTGTCGAGATTACAAAACCACAGAAACCAACTTGAAGATTACTCCTATAGCAGAAATCTTGTTACTAATAAATGACTGAATTAAATTAATTAATTTCTTTATTGCTTAATTAAATACATTCATTTAGTTAAGAAGATTTTGTATGATCAATCTATGTCAATTGTATAAAGAATGGGAAATAATAATTTGTGTCTTCTTTCATTGTGAATGAATTTTTAAATCTATTCATGTATCATTAAATGTGAATCGTTCATAGTACTACAATGCTACTAAAAAAATATTTCTTATTTTTTCAGAGAAAATATTGGGTCCTAATAAGGTATCAACATTAGATGCGAGTTATACTTGTTATACAAGAGTTATACTTGTTCTGAAAACAAGAAATATAAAAGACTATTAAGTGATTGAAGATGTTTGAAATATATAAGAAAATAAAATAAAATGGCGGATAATATAAATATTTTAAAAGTAATAGTTTATAGATGTATTAGAAAAGCAGGAGGTTGCTTTTCGTCGAAATGTTCTAGCAAGCTTTTCTAAAGAAATTTCTTTCTCTGTTATTTCACCGCAACAAGCGGTCTTTGTCAGACTCTGACGAAGAACGCTTGTTGCGGTTGAGGGATCCTGGTCTTTATTTCACATTTCATATTGTGGTTTGATCAGATATATATATATATATATATATATATATATATATATATATATATATATATATATCATTGAGTAATCATATCTTCCTACCTGATAACAAAGCAATCTAAATATATTAGTGAGTTTCTGTTATCCCTTTTATGCGTTTTCCCTCTGTGAATATAGTTTTAGTTCGTGGAACCGTTCCGCTTAATTACATGTATAATTGAATATATATTATATTAAAAAGTAATATTATATTACTTTCATTAAATAGTTAGCCAATCTTCCTTTTGGCTCGTTTACTGGTTTCCAGTTTTCTAAAACTGGTCTTCAACTTTTCACTGAAACAATAATTCCCTTAATGATTTATTGCTTAGATCCATTACATTGTTATTGGTTTACAAAACATTAATATTTATATACAAAATCCAGTTTTTCTTGTTCGAACGTTTCAGTCAACTTTGACCATCTTCAAGAAGTTTAGTACCAATACTTTCAATATCAATTAACTAATAGACAAAAGAGAAAATTTTCGACATAAAATTTAAATTAGTTTCATTTAATTACAGCTTAATTATCAAAACTACTTCTATTTCTATTGCATTTTTATTGTTGATTGTTGGATGAATTTTCATTTTGACACTTATTTTTGTCTAATAGCATGTTTTAAAAACATAAGTACAACGTTGGATTTGACTGTTTGTGAAGGCTGATTAAAAACCAATTTTATATTTCATGGTAAGCTCTCAACCTAACAAGGCTATCTGCTTACTAGTGATCAACGACTGATCCACAAATACTTACTTCCATGCACTGACTGTAACTACCAGTTTCTGCTCACAGACCTATTCCTACTGAATTATTTGTTCTATTCTAAGGGTGAGGTTAAAACAAAAATGTCAGTTGACCCTGTTTCGTTTGTTGGTCTATGATCTTTCATTTTCCTTTGGTTTGATACTTAATTGTGGTCATGATGACTTGCTGTTGGTCATATCCGACCAGTAATTACCTAACTTGTAACTATAATGTAAGATTTAATATGTGTTATTTAATGCCTAAGACTAATTTTGAAATCAAAACCTAATATAGGCGTCAATGAAAAGAAATATTAGGACATAAAATGTTATAGTATGAAGTTGGAAATATAATTCAGAATCCTTCCTTGCATGGAGCTTATTATTGAATTTTTTTCTTCCTTTCAAATAAGGCTGTTACTTAAAAGTTCTAATATATTTTGAATAATGAATTTTTAAATCGAATTCAAATGGCAGAACGATTTAAATTCACGTAATAAAGAAAGAAGGAATAAAAGTCTCGTCAAGAGAGTGGTGAAAATGGTTGTGGAAGGTTGTATAAATTTCCTTCAATTCTTGGATAATTTCTTTTTTGAATAACCTTTCAGATAGAGGGCACGTTCCTGAGAATACGTGAGAGGAATACGAGGAAATGCAGCTTGTACGTCAACTTGCAATCTACAGAGCTCTCTCAAGGTGTCAATGAGCTTCTTATTGCTGATCAAAAGTCATTGCACACATGACATCCTTATTAGATTCTCACTCGAATACCCTTATTAATCCATATCAGATATATAAATTGTTTTCTTATAGAAACATTGCGATTCATTCTTATTTTTCAATATAAAATAATGTACCCGCTGTTGACAGCCATTTTTGGCCTGCAGCTCTTCTGGATTAATTTAGCGCAATCATTAAAATGATTAAGAGCACTTCATTATCCTTCAGATGGCCTAGCGAGGAATTATAGTCATTATAGCAGTCCTTAATGCTCTCAAAAGCCACCATCTAAAATACCTACTGATATCGGAAATTCTGGTCTTTTATTTTATTATATGTGCTTAGTGAAATAAACAACCATGTAACTCTGACTTGGATCCCAACAAAGTAGGGAAATAATGTTATGGGATAGTAGACGGAATGGCGCTTATTTTTGTATATCACACCGCTGATGCATACTATGCATACTAAATGCATACTAAACTAAATACAGAAAGACCCGTGTTGCCATTCATGGAATGTGATATTAGGCCATTGCTTCACTTATGCAAACCTTTGTACGCAACATAACGTTGTCTTTGTGAACTTATTAGCTGACTACTTTTTAACTGCAACAGCTTCTTTCAAAACTGAGATAAAACATTCTTCTTGGTATATCTTAAGCGATTTATGACAAGTCATAGTTCTTCGGTATTCTGAATAGTAATGCATCAACTATATATTCTAAGTTATTTAAATATGTTCGTTATCACTGCATCACCTATCACCAAGTACTCTCAATTTCATTCTACTTCGTATTATACCATTTCCTTCAATTTCACTTTCTTGGATAAATATTCAAAGCAAGTTTGCATGATTTCTCTGTTTCAATTAGTGTTTTCTCTGTTCTACACTGTGGGAAGGCCAGTCAAGTTTTTGGTTCTAGTGTAGTTATTTTGAACTTTTAAAGGTGTCCAATACTTTATCTTAGTGAGACCTCTTTGAAGCAGGAATGCCTTTGGTAGTGTAAATAATGATGTCCGAAGTATCTTAAATTACATGCTACTAAAAAGTTTTAGACTGTTATATGACTTAACATCACATAAGACAATCATCCATCAATGGTGTCCTCTTTTCAAAATTAAATTAATTCGAGATTAACTTAAAAAAACAAATAGTTATTTAAGTTTATTTAAAACTTCTAATGAATCATTTAGGTTATCACTTGTACTTATGACTAGGTAGTTGATTTTAAGAATTATAAAATTATCATTTTATTGTACTCATTATTTTAATATTATTACTGGTATTTTATTATTGCTGATAACAATTCAATTCAGGGAAGTGCAGTAACTATTAATCTTCTAAAATCATCATACAAGTTTAATTTGTTTTTCTGTTTATTTAAGATAATAAAACTTCAGTAAATACTGTTCCTTACAAGTATTTATTTAGTAATGGAAAGAAATGTCTTAAGGAAACATTCAACAGCACTCGAAATTTAATATTAAAATTTCTCATTTGAAATTCAGAAATCTCATTTTGTGATTCAAAATTATTAATCAGTTCAATAAATTTCTTCTAAGCAGCTCCTTGGTCTTCAGATATATAGAGGCTAATTCTAAATTATATTAGCAGTAATAGTAAATTAGTAATCAGAAACTATTAATTATAAATTGAAAACTATTTTTTTATTCAGAAGATCTATATTAACAATAATTAATTAAAATATATGAAATTAGTTTATTAAAGTAATGATTTTTTAATAGATATTAAACACATTAGATTTTATAATATTATAATTACTAAATTAAATCATTTATTGATATTACAACAACCTGTAATATTTTTTTTATATTATAGATTCTCCAACTTTTGAAGTGAGAAAGGTAGAAGATTCACAAGATCAAATACCAATTTTTGAACACTTTATAACTCAAAAACCAGAAACAACAAATATATAAATCTGACACATGCTGAATGTAAGGGCTCTCCAAGTCATAGGTGAACTAACTTAGAAATCGAAAATTTCTTCTTGACAAACAATTGTACCAAATTTTTAACGGAATTACTAGAATTTCATCACAAATCATAAGTTATTAATCATGAATAATTAAAATAGATCAATTTTGAAAGTTCATTCGCTGATACTGATGCAGTTGATTTATAATATATATATATATATATATATATATATATATATATATATAAATTAGCTGATCGGGGCTACCCTTCTAATGTTATTGATAGTCGTGTTGTGCCGGCTGAAATAGTTCAGCAGCCCATACCGAGAAAAGAACACACTGATAGTGTTTTCCTAATTTCCACTTTTTACCCTGGTGCTTATAGGATTGGCTCAGTCATTAAGGAGTTTTTCTCTTTGCTCTCCTCTTCTCCTTCTACCTCATCTATTTTTCCTGTAACCCCCTCCTTATTATATCGCAAACCACTGAACCTCAGAGGCATTTTCTCCCACCACTCTTCCTTGAACCCTACGTCTGGGAGGGGAATGGTGGAGTGTGGACGGAGCAGATGCCAAACCTGTCATATCATCAACCCTAATCCTTTTTTTACTTCTCCCCATAGTAAGATTAACTGCCCTTTTCCTCCCCACACCTCATGCACCTCAGTTAATTGCGTTTACCGTTTGTACTGCACCCAGTGTGAAGCATTCTACGTTGGTATGGTCTCTATGCAGCTCCACTTACGTATGAATGGCCACAGGGCTTCCGTTGGTCAACGCAAAAACCTTCCCAGTGCTATCCACTCTAATTTCCAACGGCGGCCAGCAGAGTGTGTGCGTGTTCGTTGCATTTGAACGTCCGCTCTTTGAACTTCTGCCTGTTGACGACGAATGTCGAAATATTGTTGTGAGTCTTTTTGTGTGTGTTTTTATCAGTTTTTCTCTCCTGTGTGAACTATATATATATATTAATAAAAGTATCGACCGGGCAGTAGAAAACCTATTTTTTTCTAAAGTGACCAACTCCTGATAATTTTTTTAAATATATATGACATATTAAATCTCCTTTGGTCAAATTAAAAATTATAAACTTATAACAGTAATGAAACTGCTCAGGAGGAATCATGAATATGCACAGAAAAAGGGGCTGGAGGTGAATTGGGACTTAACTTTAAAACGAATTTATATAGAACAAGTTTTCACAACAAACACGTAAAATAACTTCGCTGAACTTCAGGTATCTCCTTTTTGCAATTATTCCTTAGATTACTTGCTGCCAGTTTGTATATATATATATATATATATATATATATATATATATATATATATAAATTTAACAATAAACACGTGAAATAACAATCAACATCCAAACCACAATGAGAAATAAGGATAAAGACTAAGGTCTTTCAACCGTAACAAGCAGTATTCGTCAGAGTCAAATTCCAACTGATTGTTGGGATTTGATATATTTGTATATTATTTATATATATATACTCTAAATAATCACAATAAACACGTGATGTAAACTAATGAAAGTATAAGCCACGAAGAAAAATTTTAAATCTCCGTTTCAATGATTGTTTCAGGGTACAAATTCTCAAACAAATCCCTGAGTTTAATTCGCATGTCACTCTTAGAGCTTCCGAAGAGGCATACATATGCTTCCTTGGGGCTCGCTCTCTTCCTGGTCTTAACCTCTACCGTTAATTTTTTTTCTCTCATTGTTTATACTTTTTCTTTTTTAATTTTATTTGCATTCTTATTGTTGTCTTCATTATTATTTCGTATTATTTATTTTTTATCTTGCTTTATAAATAAAAATTGGAGGGATTTCTATTTTTCCTCTCTTCCACTGGAGGGCAGCATTGCGGTGGTTCCACGATGTACTCTGGAGGCCAGTAGCAGTTTGCTTCTCAACGCGAGTACTTCAAACTTATTCCCGATGACGACGGATGTCGAAATATCGAAGTGAGTTCTGTAGTGTCTTTCTGTGTTCTTTCCTATATGTTAAATTTTATATATATATATAAAGGCTTAATTAGGGGTGTTGCAATGCGAGAAGTTTTCTTATGTGGGGGTATGTTTAAAATTCTAATATGTTGGTCAAAGTTTGACAGCGTAGCCTTGCTCCATAATGAATGCTCTGTACTTGTCCTCAACACGATCTCCAATCTCTGTGTTTCTTCAAGGGGTCTTCTTCCGGTCTTTCACCTGCCAATAAATGAGCCAATAATTTCCATCTCTGAATCATGTTCCTGTAGAAACCAAAAATTGTCTTTTCCACAAATCGGACATATTTAGAAATCATTTAGCCCAATAACAAATGCATAGGTACCAAATTTTTTGACATCGGCTTCTGGTTTTTTATAAAATTGGCTCTCAAAATAGAGGATTAACTATTGACTTATATCAAGAGTGAAGCTATTTATAGTAGGAAAATACAAGGTCTTACATTGAAGAATGTTCATTTTGATAAAGCATCAGATTCTTTTGCAAAATCGTGAATTAAAGTTCTAGCCCTATAGTTCCAATTCAACTATCAAGGTTTAGATATTATTGAAGAATAGAAAAAGTACTTCATGCCACATCGGCATTAATTTGTCGCACCCTTCTTTTGATTCTACGATCATTCAATTTTGCACTGAGCATTGCATTACTATAGTATGATAAGAATTTCAGTAATTTAGAATAATACATATTTTCTAAAAAGAATGACTGTTAAATTTCATCTTTCGTCAATTCTGAGATTGGGCTATATAAATGATTAAATTACCCTTCTAATTGATAGAACTGAGGAGAAATAAAAAATGCATAAACTAAATTGATTGACTATTAGCTTAATATTACCTTTGCCAGATATTTTAATAATATGTTTAGATGAACGTCAAATTGAAATAAATCAAGTCAATAAATTGATGTTAAATGAGAACGATGATAAATTTACTTCTAGTAAAGTTGAGCGTAAAAACTTCGAGATTTTTTTTCAGATTAAAAGTCAGTGATTTTAAGCTAAATTCTCTAGTTAGGAATTTAACGCAATGGTCAAAAGAATATTAAAATAACTTTCTTTGCCTGTTTTCGTTTTATTATAAAATAGTCTAAGAATCGTTTTTTGAAGCTAAGAGAACTGTTCATATTTATTAAAAGACAACAAAAGGTATGATAAAGGATTTTAATTAAAATATTTCCATCAGAAACATTTGTTAAAAAAGACTGAAGAAAATAGGTTAATACAAGATGTTTCTGGAAGCACCTTTTCCTTGAATTTCCATTGGATAATCTTGTTTTCTTTCATCATCAAAATGTTATAGTATATTTAAAATTGTTTACGTTAATTTAAACAATTGACGGAGGAATAAAGTTGTTTAATAAGCAATTTGAATTAATAATTATTCTAGTAATTGTTTAAAATACTTATGTAAAATTAAATTATTTAATTGTAACTGAACGCATTGTTAGCTGAGACGAATAGAAATTATTATATCTTTTGAGGTATTGTAATGAAATTGTACAAAGGCGGCAATGGAGCTAGGTGCGGGTGGGATAGGGGCGTGTTTAGATGACGGAGAGGAATATCCAATGATGCAGGAAGGTCCAGCGACTCCTGACCACTGCCAGTTGCCTTTATGGTCTAATCTGTTACTAATATGTTTACTTTCACATCACCTAAACTAGTGGTAATTAAAATGTTGTTGAAGACGAACTCAAAATACATAGTTAATTCATTGCTATTCATATTTCCGTAGAACGCTGAACTGTCAGAAATCGCTTAGAAAATGTCAACAGCCTTCAAAAAGTTTTTTCTTACTTAACTTTTTTTTTTGTAAACCAAGAAGAATTGAAATATTTGTAAAACAGAGTGACTGTTTTATTTTATTTTTGTAAAATACTCTCTTGAAAAGAAGCATTGAACTAGTAAGTTCACATAATCAACATTATATACTGTGAAAATATCCAGTAGTTATTTCATCAGTTGGGGACCAGGTTAGCCCAGAGGGAGCAGACTCGCGTGTGGACTTCTAGATCTGGTGTTCAGTTCATACTATGACCCTGGATTTATTCAAGAGTGAGGTGTTAAATCTAAACACGTCATTCCTCGGAGAAGGCGTTAAGCCATTAGTCTCCAGCCTGTACGATGTTTGGTATTCATTAAAGATGGCTAGGCTGCTCTAAATACACTTGAGTTAATGACAATTTACAGCTCCCAATGTAGAATGTTCATTTCGTGGTATTACAAAGGGTCAATGTTGGCCCATGTGTGTTCTCTAGTGCGACTGCCACTGCAACCTAACCTACCATAACGTATGTCATCATTTAATGAGTTCTAGAAATTTAAACAGTTAAACTAATTTACTTTTAGATAAAACATAATATTTTCACAAATTTTAGTGATTGCAATTTTGTAGCTAATTTCTATATATTTTATTTTTTACGGACATTTTTATAAGTACATATGTACTTAGATCAAAGAATAGAATTAGAAACTTAAGGACAATTATGATAATTAACTAACTCAAACAATGTACATTGGTTTAATAAAATACATATTTTTATAAATTTTGTTAAATTTAACTGTTACAGTTGAAAATATTATTTTACTGCCTGGTATTATCACGTGATAGAAAGCCATTATAATCAGCGCCAGTTTTTTACTGATAATGACTTTGTTTATTATTCAATTTTTACAACGAAATGAAAGTTTTGAAAATTAACAAAAACATTGAAATGAATTGTAGAAGAGATGAGAAGAACCATTAGCGTTAAATTGCCTTAATCTCCATGAAATGAATAAAGAAAGAAGGGTTGAGTTTTGCATTAAAAACAATAAGTCACTGTTTCTACCTCTTTTTCGGAATTCCATTTCTGATATAAATCATTACCCCTCCCCCAAAAAGCTTTGTTAAATTCTGCGTTATTTTACCTATGAATGACTTCAACGACATGGTAAAATAAATTCTTGCGGCAATTAGATGATTAGGAAGAAGTTTGTTGTTTTGAAAGGGTCGTCCTTTTACATTTGCTAGTTAAAATTTGTGCGTTATAACCATTTATTTTCCAGAAATAGTTTATTCTAAGAGTCTCCTCAATGTCTTTTAATTGTTTTGTAAGAATAACAAAAGAATATTCAATCTACTTAAAGATATTATAAATGAGATATTTCAAAAATGATAAAATATCTTGTGTTTGGTTTCTCAATAATAACTCAGGAAAAGAAGAGACAAACAGATGGATTTTATAAACAAAAAAAATAATCATAGAACTTAAAAGAAAAATCGGGAGGTGTTTTATATTGAAATTTACTATAAGTAAATAACATAATATGAAGCTTTTTGACAAACAATTGTCTTATAGTTATATTTTTATAGAACTATCGTTATGAATTAGAATATACCTTCGGGTGAAGTATTATCGACTTCTAGATAATCAATTAAATAACTTATTTTTTTATTGTCTAGATAAATGGTTATTATTAGGAGCTACTGAGCCCAATTGGACCTGAGACTCATTGAACTCGCGAGTAGTGCTGCCGTATGTAACTTTTCTAGTTCCCTTTTTTAATATAACATTTGTATTCAAGTTTCTTAATTTAAAATCAACATTTTTCTTCAAGAATTATGTTTTATCTCTGTTGGTAATTGGTGTGGTTTCCAAAATTCTTTTCCTCTTTAAGGTGATTGTCTCGCTTTCAGATTGAATGCAATTAAGCATTTCTGTAACTTCCAGACAGAGTCTGCATTGTTCTTATTATCCTAATCGCATCTTATAAATAGTAATTAAAAACTCTATTTTCATACATCATAAAACTGATTCATATAATATCATTGGTGTTACTACAGCTGTAATGACATTTGTAAGGTCAAATTAAAGATTTTGTGTTACGAAATAACGTCTTACAGGAGGAAAATGGCTTTTGTCCCTGTAGTCACTGGATCTTATAGATGGCTATCTGTAACATTACATGGCCAGTAGATCTGTTATATTTGATGTTATTTATTTTACTACCTTGTACATTGAGATTTAAGCCTATGTTTACATGACCAGTAGATCTGTTATATTTGATGTTATTTATTTTACTACCTTGTAGATTGAGATTTAAGCCTATGTTTTCTAATTTAGATTTCAACACATTCCTATTTAGCCTGAATAATGCCAGAAGCATACGTGTAATTTTATTGCTCTTTGCGGTAATTCAAATTTAAAGAGTTTGTTTTTTATAGATACTAATTATCTATTAAATAATTTGGTCAAATTGTATAGTTCTGTAATGAGCCGTTTAGCGTCAAAATAATATTTTTGGAAAAATAAAATTAATCCTAACAACCACACAGGTTTTCGAAATAAACATGTCTGTGAAGTTAACCAAAGAATAGACAGCTTAAAAGTCCATAACTTTGCTTGTACGTTGAATTTTTAATCTATTCAAAGCTGAGATTTTAAGTTAGACATACTGAAATCTACTGCCAAAGTTTCAACTTGATATATCTTATGGTGGCTGAGTTTACTTGTGACAAAATTTTGAGGACAAACCGTCAAATCGACAGATAGACATTTTTCTATGGGTGGATTTGGTTTCTCTAATGTATGAAACGTACAAATAACTTTACTAAATTAGTTCTAAAAAATGTACAGAAAAAAGTTTTTTTTTATTTATATAGATTATTCCCGGAAATTTATTATGTTATAGTGGTTTTTATAAAACAGTTTTCTTTCCTACTGTAAATAATTATAAAAATCTAATTTACACGGACCAAGTGTTAGCTTTTTCTGCGTGCTGTATTTTGTTATAAGTTGCTGTAAATATATATTCAGGAAAGAATATATCAGTAATTAGCCAGTTTACACATTCAAATCAAATTTAAAGCTGGCTTTACTTAAAGTAAAATTTCATGCTTTTGTAGCTGGAAGCTTGAAATTTTTAAAAGGGCCAAAAAAGGACTATTAGACTAGAATTGTGAAAAAACTAGAATTTGTGAACAACACAGCAGCTCTTCTAAAGAACGAACGAGTCCATTCTTCATACTTCGGTATTTCCCTAAGATAATATAATTCATAGGTTATTCAATTTAATAGGATATTAAGGTTATTCAAGGGTGCTCTTTGTGGTAATTCTAATTTTCCGATTTTTTTTATGAATTTTTAGTTTATTGTTTCTTTTTTGGCAAAATTTAATTGTAATTTAATAACACCTTATGAGCCGTTAAGTGCCAATTATTTTTTTTTTGAAAACAGAAAATTTACCCTATCGTCCTTTTAGTCCATGTAATTTAAAAAAAAAAATCAGTGTCATTGTCCACATAATGTTCTATTTTAAGGTATAATTTCCTTTTGTTCCGTTAAACGGTATGACGTGTACCCTTTTCACAAGCTTTCAAAGTTAATCATAAGCAAAAGTTTTTACATTTGATTGAAGAAAGAAAAGAATATTTCCAGTTGTCTAAAAATCTGAGGATTTTTTCAGTTATGGCAATTATTTCGTTCATGATAATGTCAAAATTTCAAGACTCTAGAATTAGTAGTTTTGGAGAAAAAAATGTTCTCTAAAAACACATTTTTGGCAAAAGAAGTTACTTTCTCATCATGCATAATTGCTGTTAAATTATATGACACATGTACCCTATAAAGCCCGTTTTTGTGTAAAATATCAGTTTGAACCATCAAAGATTTTGGAACTACAAATTTTAGATAGACATTCACCCACCCAGCCACACACACACAAACATCATCGAAAATATTTCATAAATCGACTTTTGGGACCTCAAAACATGTAATTATGTCAACATCTCGAGATCGGTTTTTTCGCGATAAATTTAATTTACTTATGGTAAAGTAAAAATAGCAAATGGCTAATCAATTATACTTTCAGCAAACTTATTAACAAATTAATTTACTGATGTTTGAAAAAGTGTATAAATCATTTCAGGAATCTAAATTATGATTTTGAACGATAAAGACACACCTAGTATTCGGCACTGCAGATATTGGAAGACCAGAAAAGATGTTCATTTCATTGTTGCCTTTATTACTTGCGCTAACAATATAAAGAAGTTATAAACATTTGACACAAGTCAACGTACTTGGTTTGAGAGAAACATAATTAAATGTGCTATAATTGTACGGGGTGTGTAAATAAAGTAGTGAGACTGTGTAAATAAATAAATATTCTATTCAAATATAATTACAATGTGATATTGTCACCTTCAAAATAGTTCCCTTCGGAAGCCACACAGCGCTGGAGACGGTCCTTCCAATCATTGTAGCATTGCTGGAACTCGGATTCTGGAATGGCCTTCAGCTGGTCGGTTACAGCAGTTTGTATGTTTTGTAGTGTCCCGAAATGAGTTCCCATGAGGTGATTTTTCAATCTCGGGAAGAGGAAAAAGTGATAAAGACTCAAGTCTGGTGAATAAGGAGGCTGAGGAGCAACAGGAATGTTTTTACTGGCCAAAAACTCGTTTTCTTTTCGGAATTTTCGGAACCATTTTCGCACAAATTTTTCTCATCTCCAATTCATTGGTCAAAATGTGATGAACGGAGGTGTGATTCAAATTCAACTGTTCCCCGATCATTCTGACTGTCAAGCGTCGATCTGAACGCACAAGGTTCCGTACTCTGTTGACATTTTCATCGGTGTTTGCACTTGAAGGCCTTCCGCTTCGTGGTTCATCTTCAATCGACTCTCTTCCTTCTGAAAATTCCTTAAACCACCGAAAAACCTGTGCCCTTGATAAAACACGTTCTCCATAGGCCTCCTGAAGTTTTTCAAAATTTTCTATGTCCAAGTCTGAAGCAAAATTTGATTGCACACCGCTGCTCAACTTTGAGGTCACTCATTTTTAAAACGCTCAAGAAAAAACCATTTCACGAAAACCAACGCTACGGACAAACACATGACTGTGGCGAGTTCAGATTCATACTGGAGGCGCATCACACGTGCACCTGACGCTACTCAAGGCCACGCGTCTCCAGCGTTGCCAGATCGAAAGCGACGTTGCCAGTCTCACTACTTTATTTATACACCTCGTACCATTACATACAAAGAGGTTATATGGACACAAAATACTTGAAAGAGTTACTTTCGAAGATGTACAACAGGATTAAGTGTAGAGAAAACTCTTAATTTGGATATACGATACGTCAAATTAAATTTGATTTCATAAAAATATCATAGAAAAGTCCATTTTAGCAATAAATTCTCATATAAAGAGTGTGAGTGAATGTCTGTAATAAATATTTAAAGTTATATCCTAATTTTGGTTCTTAAGCACTCTTTGCCAGGAACTCCACTTGATTCGAATTTAACTAGGGAAAACAAAACCCAGTAAAAAAAAAAACGAGCCAATAATGAATAAGTGCAAAATAAAGTAATAGCTAAATTAAACTGGAATTTATAGTAATGAATTATAAAACTAATTTAGAAGTTTTAAAAAGGGGTTTCAAAACTATTAACAGAAGTACAAATTATGTTGAACTTGCATTTTGAAAGATATTATGTAGAATTTTTATAAGATATCGGCAAGAGAGGTGGAGCTTCAAATATAATGCATATCACAAATCAGATGAGAGAGGCTTAATATTTGGAAAACATTAGACTAACGCGCTTATTTAAAAATGATGGGCCCATCACATTTGTAAAATATTTCATGTGGGAATGTTATTACTTTAAAAGGCTCCTATGCATCTTGAATATTTAAAAACTTTTATGTAAATGATGTGAAATGAAAAACATAATTTAATGTTTTCTGTAAAATCACGTAATGTTTATGACTAGACATGGAACTATTAAGATACGGAGAGCGAGTTTTCTCTGAAAATATAATATTAAGGACAAATATTTCTTATACTTTGGTCATTGATACCAGGTATGAAGTATTATGCCTTTACATTTATACGAATAAATATTGGGGTATCCTTCTTTGAAATATATATTGTTCAATTATATAACTGTTTCTGTATGCACTTGCTGACTGATTTTTAAAGTTTATTACTAATTAATACCAATAATAATATTGAAAACAGAGCAGACTACCAAACCAGTAAAGCAGAGGTTTTGGACTGGCAGATATGGTTGCCGAATAAGCATTGTCTTCAACAAAGTAACTGTTCATATATCTAGTATGCATGTATTGTATGCCTAATTTATAAAAAAAAATTATTGTTTTAAATTTTTATGTGCTGAATATAAAACATAAAAATCGAAGCACTTCAAGACGGAAAATACTTGACAAATAACATAAATTAAAATCACACACATTCAGTCTCTACTTTTTGGTTTGTGCCGTCTTCAGAAGAGATAAGAGAGGGAAACCAAGCGAACTGGTTCAGAGATGGTTGAAGACCAACAATGTTGCTACGTACGCGCCCGGTCACAGAGAATATGGCAGACAAAAACCAATTTATAATTAAATTAGGAAGTATGAAAAAAAAGTAAATAAATAATGGAAACACTGAGGGATGAACGGAGGATATGATACATAAAAAAAGTAACGGACTATGCTTTAATCAAAAATAAAATAAAACTTGTTAGAATAAAAATTATAATATTAAATAAGATAATTAAATAATAGTCAATAAAATAATTAAATAATAAATTATAAAAAAGTGTAATGGATAATAAAATAAAAATGTTATTATCTAATACACTTTTTTTCATCAACTAATTTTTTTTATCTTTTGTTATCTAATTATTTCATTGTTTATTATTTTATTATTTTATTTAGATTATTTTAAGTTTTATTTTATTTTATTCTATTATTTATTAAAGCTTAGTCCGTAACTTTTCTTATGTACCATTCCTAATGTTCATCCCTCAGCTTATCTTTGATTTATTTATTATTTCTTCATATCTCCTGATTTAGTTATAAATTGATTCTTGACTGCCTTATTCTCTGTGACCGGGCTCATATGAGGTAATATGGTTGGTCTCCAACCATTTCTGTACCAATTCACTTGGCTTCCCTCACTTATCTCTCCTAGAGACTGTTCAAAACCAGAACTTAGAAACTATAAGTGTGTGCTTTTAATGTATCAATGTTTCTTCATCGATATTGAACTTTATTTATCCATTTTAAATGGTATTTTGATCGAAAAAGTGTATGAATATATATTTATATGTATTAAGTTTAAACCACAAGGAAAAAGGAAAACAAATAAAAATAAGTGCTCTGAGGTCTTTTGCTTGATGTCATCAGAGAGCAAACAAAGTAAGAAACAAGAAGGTAACCTAAAGTTAACCAGATGGAATGTAACGAAACAGCTGGAGAACCCAAGTGACGATATAGCTTGAAAGAAAAAAATACTCAATAAAATTGAACAATGCAAAATAAACATTAAGGAAGTAAATAATTAATAAAAAAATAATAGAATATATATATATATATATATATATATATATATATATAATTTTAAAAAATAATAATAAGTTTATTTTATTTTTTAGCAGAATAAATTATAATCAATAAATAAACGAAACAAGGAAACAAGGAGACAGAAAAGAAATTAATCAAAACATTAGCTATATTATTAGAATACACCATCCGGTCAGAGCTCGCGTCTAATGACATATCGAAAATCACCTAGAGGTCCAATTTGCCCAACTATGCCTTCAATCTAGCCTAAATAGTCCATGACGTTTATTGATGAGTTTTTCAAAATGATATTTAATTAGGGCACTTTCTACCAAGTTTCTTTCAATATCAAACGTGAAAAATGCCAATACCTTAGAATCTTCCCATTTTATGAGTGATTGTTTAACATAGTATATTAAAGCAAAACATTTGACTCCTACTAGAATATTTATGTTGCTTCACTCTAGTAAGTAAACTTTTGCCTCTTTGTCCAACATATTAAGAATCTCAACCTTTACAAGGAATCGTATAAAGACAACCTTCCCTTTCTTTCCCGTCACAATTATTGACAAGTCTGTTTAATAATTTCTAACCAATACTGAAAATAACTGAGATTAAAGGAATTTTTAATGAAATTATAAAAAGAACTGGAAAACGATGAATTAACTAATAGTTATACTGGTTTTGTGAAAAAGTTGATTTAAAAAGAAAAAAGTAAATATTATAGACACTCTTCTTTTCTGAGTATCATAAGTAGTTAAATTGTCTTGACCTCGCAGTTTTTCGTAGCAAAAGGATTAACTTAAAGAGAGAAACACTTCGTCTCCAACTCAACATCCACGAAATCAACAGAAGTTTCGACAACTTCCCTTAAACTGCATAGACTAATGACACTTCTCCGACCTCAATGTCTTCATCTATCTCAATTTATCCTAGTTCTTATGGACCTCTAAAGATAACAACAGAGTCAATCTCATGTGGCTGCTGATTAATAAAAAAAGTTTCGGACAAAAAACTTTCTTTGAAAACATTGAAAAAAACAAGGTTTGTTCAAGATTAAATACAATAATTCTATATTTGTAATTAAGTGAGATATAATTAATTTAATTTCATTCAAAAAATAACAAAAATTAATATTAGTTGTTAAATAATTCAAATTAATCAGGAAAAATCAATTGTGCACCTTAATTAATTGGTTGAAAATATAACTTCAGTAACTGATATTCAGTTTGTTCTCTTTTCATAAATTTAATAACTTCCACTTTCTTTCCCATACAACCTTTATACAGCATATTAGAAATTAGAACAATACTGTAAGAAAAACATCTAAATGTAATACGATAATATAATACGATATAGCTAAGTGTAATTCTATTTATTAAATAAATTAAAGGAAAATACAAAATTGCCTATAATATATGTTTAACAAGAAATATGTATCAAATTCAACTGAGATGTTTAAGAATTCTTGAAATTATCTATAAATAATTGGGCAATGTGTAAATGATTTTGTTTACTGTCGGTCTGATTGACGGTGGTGGCAGCTCTATTTATTCTTTGGCATAAGCTAGAATGTAATCTCTTATAGTTACAAAATATAATAAGCCACAAATATTATAATTATATATAATAAGTCACAAAACCAACATCCGTTGTAGTAGACAGGAAGGCCACAGGCTCGCAAACAAACACTTGTTTTTGTAAAGCGACATAAACTTATAAAAAAAAATTGCATTTATGTATTTACTTCTGTGGGTTGATTCGTTCATGGTTGTACAATTTTATAATTTTGCACAGTTTATCTGATCTATGTAAATGGTTTAAAATATAAACAACACAGTAAATTTGGGAATAACCTATAATAAGTATAACCTATTCAAAAATGATATACTTAAGTAATTATATAGTTTTGCTTAAATAGGTGTTATGAGAAGCAAATTAAGAATAAATTTCAGTCATATAAGAAAATTCTATGACATTTGAATGTAATTTTAACAAATAATGGGTACGCTTTATCGTTTTCATTATTTGAATCATTCCGTTGAGGAATATCTCTTCTGTTTTCTCTGTTAACTAGTTTTAGTGTATCACTTCTATAGAGCCTTGAATTGAAAACAGTCTTTTCCTCAACAATTTTAATTTATTATGAACGAGACGAATACCTTTAAGTGATATTGTACTTCAAAGTCCATAGTATTAAAAAAATATATAACTATTAGCATGGTTCCATTACTAGGGCCATCATGAAAGCAGTTATCGTGGCTGACACTAATGTTAACTTTAAAATTCAATTTAAATATTAATCAATTTATAAAGACTAATTAATCATATTATGCATGACTAATTGCATTTACAATGAAGGTTTCTCCTTTAAAAATGCTAGCGAAATTGCTCTTGTAAGCAGAAAAGTGTTCTCTCTAAAATATAACTTTGGTGAACTTTTGAATATGTTCAGACTGATATTCAGTTCTGAAGTATTTATTACCTTTCAAGCTGATATTAGTAGAGAGTTGAAGAAATATTTGGTCAAAACATTGCTTTAAAGGCTCTTTCAAATGTCGTTGAATGTTTAATTATTTAAGCACCACTGTTTGTACAGTATTTCCTTTCTTCTTTGATGCTCTGAGTTCCACCTCTCCTTCTCTCATTTGGCTGATTAAAACCACTTTTTAAAATATCCCATCTATGTTTGCTTTAATCATCTCAGTTACTAATGTTTTGGTGAACCTTTATCGTACATGCATAAAAGGTTTTTTTACCTTTTAGAATTACATTATTAGACTAAAAATGGTTCATATTCAATGTTCTTAGCTAGTAGAAAATTTTTAAAGGTTATAAATATTTCTGTAGTTAGTGTAAGCTGTTCAATTTGCTGTTTCACTGTATTGCCTAAAATAAGTTCCTCATATTTTTAACTCCCAGACATTGCTATCTTAATATTTATATTTTTTTTTGTGCAACCCTGATGATTAAGAAATGTTACAGATTTATTATTGTACCATTTTCTACAACTAAACAGCTTTACTTTTTCTTCGTCAATTATTAAATGAAATATGATGTGGTAATTAAGGAAACATGACTTTTATTGACTGGTTATTGCAAATTCTTTTTCTTTAACTTCAATGAGATTTCTGTTAACAGGACTGTGCTGCAGGTACTTTAACGCTTATTATTCACTCTGCTATTAGTAATTGGAAGTAAGTACTAACAAATTCGATTTTGATTGATTCAAACTTCTAGATATCTTTTAGGTTTCAAGATTTTTTTTTATGGTGTTTTGAGAGTATGAGTAAGCAAATGTGTGAATATTTTCAAAAGTTTGTGGATATGCTCCAGGCCACTCTGTTTAATTAAGAGTTTGGATAAAAAATAACACTTATGTCTTAAATAAAACCAAAATGATTTTGTACTATTTGCAGTTCTCAAAAATATTGAACAGAAAATAGCTCCTTATATCAGAGGTATTCAGTAAAATTCCTTCAACAAAAAAAGATCTTATGGTACTTTTTTTGGTCTCAAAAACTAATTTTTGTTCACTTAACTATAAATACTACAAACATATTATTTTGTATAATGCATATCCTTAATAATAATGTTACAAAAGAAAAAGGAATTTTTATCTTGTAAGAGGAAATACGGCCCTAAATACCCTGACATAAAATTATTGGAATAATGTCAACATGTTTAACTCCTCGATTTCATAGTTTAACATCCAAAAGTTTTTAGTTCATTTTATATTGATAATATACATAATTTGAAAGAAAATTTTCTATATATATATATATGCATATAATTTTGCAGAAAAATTGGATCGTTCATTAGTATATAGTAATCAGTTGGTTATAATTGTTGAATAATTATAAATATGTACGTCATATACAGTTATATATTTGTTTTATAAGTAAGTTATGTATGCTTTGAACTATCATGATGCTATGTAGAAGCTATATTTCCTGGACCAAAACGTCTAAAGAATGATTTTTCATATCGCTTGTTAGATAGTGAAGACGAAACGATCATGTTAGATAGTCGAAAGAAACTTGCTTTAAAATACCTGCCTATAGTTGGGTGAGTGTGCAAAGAATGTGTTGTAATAAATCTTCATGTTTCATCGTTTAATAGATATTTCAGATATCAGAAAAACTTAAGAGTCCTTTGTGAGATATTGAATAATGGGAAAGTATGTAATCGTCTTATGTATGTTAAAACAAACAGTAACACTAAACCCAACCTTCTCGTGGCTATATAAACTTTAAAATAAATATAGATTATGGTCTTTTAAGTATTATCAGAGGAAAAAAAAAATTTTTAATATTGCATGAAGAATGTTACACAAAAGTTGCCAAGTTAAGTATTTGTTGTAGTCACTTCTAAAATTGTAATTTACAATATTTATTGTTATAATTGATAAAATATGAATACGAGATGTGTAAATAAAGTAGTGAGATTGATTTTTTTTAAATTTTCTATTCAAATATAATTACAATGTGATATTGTCACCTTCAAAATAGTTCCCTTCGGAAGCCACACAGCGCTGGAGACGGTCCTTCCAATCATTGTAGCATTGCTGGAACTCGGATTCTGGAATGGCCTTCAGCTGGTCGGTTACAGCAGTTTGTATGTTTTGTAGTGTCCCGAAATGAGTTCCCTTGAGGTGATTTTTCAATCTCGGGAAGAGGAAAAAGTCACAAGGACTCAAGTCTGGTGAATAAGGAGGCTGAGGAGCAACAGGAATGTTTTTACTGGCCAAAAACTCGTTTATTGAAATGGCAGTGTGACAGGGCGCGTTGTCGTGATGCAACTCGTGATGCAATTCATTGGTCAAAATGTGATGAACGGAGGTGTGATTCAAATTCAATTGTTCCCCGATCATTCTGACTGTCAAGCGTCGATCTGAACGCACAAGGTTCCGTACTCTGTTGACATTTTCATCGGTGTTTGCACTTGAAGGCCTTCCGCTTCGTGGTTCATCTTCAATCGACTCTCTTCCTTCTGAAAATTCCTTAAACCACCGAAAAACCTGTGCCCTTGATAAAACACGTTCTCCATAGGCCTCCTGAAGTTTTTCAAAAGTTTCGGTTGCATTATGTCCAAGTCTGAAGCAAAATTTGATTGCACACCGCTGCTCAACTTTGAGGTCACTCATTTTTAAAACGCTCAAGAAAAAACCATTTCACGAAAACCAACGCTACGGGCAAACAAATGACTGTGGCGAGTTCAGATTCATACTGGAGGCGCATCACACGTGCACCTGACGCTACTCAAGGCCACGCGTCTCCAGCGTTGCCAGATCGAAAGCGACGTTGCCAGTCTCACTACTTTATTTACACACCTCGTATGAAATTATAAGAAAAACATTAATAATTTGTGAGTGAGTTGCTACATTCACTTGACACATTTACTTGCAGTTATGTTAAGTGTAAGCCACTTCGTGTTTCTTTTATTTTTTCAAATAATTTATTATATATTAACCAACTATTGTTTTCACTTACTGAAGGTGATAGATAAAAAGTAGAGTTACTTTACAAACACTTGTTGGTATGAATTATATCTAAGATTTTTCGGGAAGACCCATCCCTGAGTGGAGTGGCAAATGTGACTTAAACATTTTTTTTTGTCTATCTCGTTTAATGATTTTCTGTGTAGAAGTTTTAATTTAAACACCGTTTGATATTAAAGGGATAATGAATTTTGACTGGCTCTCGAGTTATCCTTCACATTACTTTTAATAGAGGTTCACTTTTAACTGAACAGATATCGCTATCGGGTTGATATTAGCTTAGTTATGGTGTCATAATATTCAAAGCCTCGTTCAAACCCATTTCACTCTAGAATCTTTTTGAGTGCTCAAGATGATATCGGTCTAATCAATGTTTTATATCCAGTCAAGCGTTTGTACATGCACTACTTCATACATTTTTGCTCATTCAATATAATTGGCTTCTTTTTGAGCCTCATTGAATGATTCTTAACTCCATAAAATACTTTATAAATAATCATTTATTAACATCAACATATTTTGTATTCCCATTATCACACAATAAAATCAACAGCAAAAGGAAACCTCTATGGTTTTGAGAGTTAAACCAGAGAGTTATAAGTATAAATCTCTGAACCTTGGATATGATATCTCTGTCATTTAAACATGAAGTCAGTGGTCTCTATGACAACGTTGTGGATCCCCAAACTTGGGTTATGCAATATGGTAGTTTAGATATTATGGTGATTGACCTTGGCCCGTGTGTTGTGGTATAAATCACGTAATCATTTCCTGGTCAAGCACGATATAAAGATTTTGTGTTATGGCAACCTACATTTTTCAAATATATAAGAAACTGGTACACAGTTTCTTAAAAAAATTTTTTTAAGACAAATTGCTTTTTCAGACTAAATGTACTTCTGTTTAAAATCATAACTAAGTGTTCAACTATATAGGAGTTCCTGAAAAAAAAGTTCTACAGACAGTGGTATTGTAATGACAGTTTCTTGTAATTTTAAGTTTTTATTAAGTCAATCTAAGTGATATAATTCAATTAGAATCATAACCATCTTTTCGCTACGTCTTTTATCAAAAATACAAGTGACATACCAAAATGAATTAATCTAATTAAGTATTCAAATTCATTATTATTATTAAATTTATAAATAAAAATAAATTAAACAAATAAATTGAAAAAAAAAATCAATGCTCTCTCACATGAAGAAAAGATCATATGATACTGTATTAGGGTGATGAATGGCTTGGTAATGGATATTCCGAGTTTGTGAGACATGGACATTGTAAAAGAATGACAAGGGGTGTAAATATCACGACAGGGCTGCCTAAATCAAGTAAGATAGTTGTTAAAGTTCCCTATCTCTGTAATACTAAAACCCTGAGCTTTGTTTGATTGATTCTTTTTATGTTAAGCAAAACAGTGAGTCTTACCAAATATATATATATAAAAAAAAACGAAAAACAGAAGAATTGCTCTATCTATCATCTCATTTATTTTTTTTTCTAGAAATATAACAAATAGATAACCATTTTAGTTACCATGTTTCCAATGTGCAGATAGAATGAAATAGAAATTGTGGTTAACGTTTTTGCTAAACAATTTTTTAACACTCAGATAAAACTAAATTTACGCTTCCTTTCAGATAGTGTTACAAACATACACGTGTTCATAAAAAAGACACAAAAATGAGAAATCCTTCCGTCAGCCATATTTATTATTTTACAGATAAAAAAAAAATACAATTGGTAAATTTAGCTTCCAGCACAAGTACAGAACATTTGCACAAAGTAGATTCAACGAATATTCAATGCAGATTCAAATCCACTAAGGAAAATAAATATTATCATACATCCTGAAAATGTATCTTAAACGATTTCAAGTTATAATGAACTACACCCAAAGTAAAAATTGTTGCATGCAAAACCCTCTCTTAGTGATTAGAATTCTAATCACTAAAGCACTAAAAAAATTAATTATTTCTTATGATAAATATTAAATTTATGTTAAGAAAAACGTAATAACCTGTATGACAAAACCCCATGAAAAAAATTATTTTTTACTAGTAAAGATAAAAAATACCATAATGAAAATTTTTTTTTCAAATAGATTGAGAATTTATTTTACAAAAATTTAATGATTAATTTTCATTAACAAATAAACATTTAATTAATTAATTAATTAATAACAAACAAAATAAATTTTCATTAATTTTAATTAATTTTGCTCAACAAATTTTATACATTATACAAACATGGAGATAAAAATACGCTAAACGAAATAATTTTATTTAAGACATTGAAATCTTATAAGAAAAAAAGATAATGTTGATATGTATAGAATCTATTTTCATGACAATATGAAGCCTGCAAATAATAACAAAAATGTATTAGGTTTTTTTAAACAAAGATTCAAAGCAACAAAGAGTTCAAAGCAAAATTATTCATGCCTATCAATGTTAAATTTATCTCCTATGAAGTATTTTTTATACCCTGGAAAGAATCTTCTTCCATACATGATCAACGAAAAGTATCATATTGAGGAGAACTTTAGGCCAAGTATGTATGAATTGCTATTAAAATACAATAAAATAAATTCATGGAAATCAAAGTTTATTTTTCCTTGAGTAAGTGATCAAAACTGTTATATTTTTTTATTAAAAAAAAAATAAAAAATTGCATATAAATAATATAATTTTTAAGATAAACTATTTTGTGCTTAATTTTTTTTCTCCAATTTCTGGAATTTCTTTCTCGTCTCTTCTTTAAAACTATAAAGCTTATAACCAATATTACTAGCCGACATGTTTCAAATGTACCACATTTATCATCAGGACAACAATGTGAATAACAGTGAGTAGTCAGTATATATTTAGAATTTACTATAGGACGTCGCCCATGGATAAGGGAGTATTATTTGGGGTTAGGTAGGGTGGTTGGACTCACCTAGTACTACTACTACTACTACTACTACTACTACTACTACTACTACTACTACTACCACTACTACTACAGTTTGGTTGTCGATGCTTGGTTTTTCTTCTATTGTTTACAGAGCTACACAAATCTGTACCCGACTATTACCTGGTTTTATAGTGCCTTTGTATTAACATTCAACATTTTAGGACTGAGATTTCTTTTACGTACCTTCGCTCTGGATATGCACTTTGAGGCCACCTGATGCAAAGTGAATTGTTAGTCTTCAGAATAGTATTAAGGCTGCTAAACTAATGTATGTATACTTCATGAATTTGCAGTTTTTTTTTGACCAATTTAATGGCCCATTTATATATATGACCATTAATTTGACCAATATATATATATATATATATATATATATATATATATATATTCCGGAGTTCGGTCAATTTTCCAGGCTAAAAAATCAAACTCTCGTTGCCAACGTTTCGGTTTTATTCAAAACCTTTTTCATAGCCAGAAGTAAGAATTTTTTAACTATGAAAATGAAATTTACATTATTTAAAGGAAAATTTCATTTTCTTAGGTTAAAAATTCTTACTTCTGCCTATGAAAAAGGTTTTAAATAAAACCGAAACGTTGGCAATGAGAGTTTGATTTTTTACCCTGGAAAATTGACCGAACCGGGATTAGAGAACACACCTATTCTATCAAACGGTCGATATATTATTGAATCTGTTTTATACATATATATATATATATATATATATATATATATATATATCAGACCATAAACTGTGCAAAAACTTGAAGCCGAGAAGAGGCAGAAATCAAAATAAACAGGTTATTAGACAAACGTTATATTATTTTACAGCAATCCAAAGTTACTAAGTTAAAAATTAGCTAAAAACTTTTAAAATTACTGGCCCATTTTCAATCGTGATTAAAATGGTACAAGTTGCTTGGACCAAGTGACATAATTTTTCATCTATTAAGATAAACTACATATCATGTTCCCGCTGGCGTTGCTCCCAAATTTGTTGGCCATGGGTCTCAACTTCTCATTAAAACAATTAAAGAATACAGTAACCAGATAACATTCACTGTTAATAGATACATTAAAGTAAATTATGAAAAAGAAACATTTCCTTGCATATAACTCAACATTTTTGTGTACTAATTAACTGATTTTTTGAAGCCGTTTAGATACTTAACAGTTTTTTTTTGTGCCAGATAAGAAATCAAATATTTCTTCTAAACTTGGTAAGGAAAGAGTATATCACTGTTTAAAAACTCCAAAGATTTAGGAGGCCAACATTTAAAACCGTTTATCTTCACATTGGATACTGGGATGAAAGAAGTAACAAATATTATACCCATTAAGTACAATAAAATTATTGTTAATTATAATTATTTTTTTAAGGAACACTAAATTACTTGATAGCCTACACTACTCTAATTAATAAATTCATATTCTCATGTTATTTTTATTAAATTAGTACTACTTTTATTTTACTTAACATATTCAAGTATTTTCTTTACTTCTTTTTTAGTTATTAATTATTTATATCTTAGTTAAATAAAAAATAAGTAAACTAAAAAAATAATAAAAATATCTCAAAATCATATTAATTGAATAGAAAATAACATATATTATACATGCTTTTCTATTTATTTACTTTATTCTTCTCTTTCATTTATGTTTCCTACTTTTCATTTATTTCATATATTATTGTTCCTTCCATCTACTCAGACATTCTTGCCAACTATCTGGCATAATATTAGGACTCATATCGGTCTGTATAATACTTGGGTTCTTCACACTGTTCATTCTCCTATGCCAGAGATATCATGGCGTTTTATCAAAGTTACAAGTAAATATGAGTGTTAGCCTTCTTTTTCTATGCTCTAATCTTTAAATAATATATAAAGAGGCCAAGAAATATGAAATTTGTTTCTTTCAGCCTATCAACAATAGTTTCTGTCAGTACGTCTATATAAAAGACGTGCACATCTTTTGTATCGGTTTGTTATTAGATATTGTGGGAGTACGGTCCTTTGAAGTGTGAAGTAATTAACGGAATAAGTGTTTGCCTTCAGAATGCAAAAATGAATGTTATTGTAAAAAGCGAAATAACTCTTACGAATAAAACTATAATGTTATATAGGATATCCTCTAGTATCGAATATATGCACCAAAAGAAGGGCATTAGACTACCGTTTTTAAACAACAATTTTTTTGGTAAAAAAATTACTTTGTGATGAAAAGGTAACAAAACAGGAAGAAAAAAATCGTATGTTTAAAACATTTTTGATAGAGTAGTTTTAAGTATTATAGGAAAAAAAGGCACAAGTCAAAGGTGTATGGCATGTGCCATGGTTGATCGTTGCAAATTACAGGATTTACTTGTTTCTTAATCTTCCTTACCAGTCAGGTAATGGTTAGGGCTTTGTTCTATTTTGACTTTTTATTACGTTAACGTCTTCAGTATGGCTACTAGCAAAAATGCTTATAGTTAGTTTCAAATAGAAAAAAATTTAAACTTAAAAATCCTACGAGTATTTATCAAATATCAAATTCAAATATCACCAGAGCACATCGTATGTTCATTATGTACATTTATTAACTACTAACATGAGTTAAACGAAATATCTTTTCTTTATGTCAGTATTGTTTGTTAACTTCAAGCATGAAGTGAGTTCTGGTTATGACAATTGTATAGTCAAAGATGTATTTAGGTAATGATTTGTTTTAATATTCTGAAACTGAGATTTAACAATATCCAAAAAGTTATAACAACTTGGTCCCTTTATCTCTTCGTGCAATCATTTCCGAACAATCACTAAAAGAATAATGACATTTTATAACTATTTTAAAAAAGATTTCAATGGAATAAAGAAAAATATATCTTTGCTCTGATTCAATGTTCTACTTATCCTGAAAATTTATGAATGGCTGGTCGAAAAAACCCTACTTGAAAGTTATGCATTAAATTACAACCAATCTCGACTAATTTAAAATAGGCCTCTTACTTTTTGAGTCAACAAATGTTGAGCAAAGATTTTAAAGTTCGAGAAACAAAGATTGTTTGGAATGAGCAAAAGAATTGCAATAAATGGGGAAATAAGAGGACAAATTCTTGTGACGTTAACATCTCGAGGTATAAATTTCCTTTTATTCCCTTAATTCAGTGTCATATTTCATTGAAAATGTTGGAAGATTTTTAACTTTTTAGTATTTTGCCTCTTCCTGGAAAGTTTTAAATCTTTAAGAGATCACAGCTGACAAGTTTTACTCTATGATAATTCACAATAGTGTTACGAAAACAAGTTAGTATTTATCAAATAAAAAAACATATCTGATGTTAGTTATCAATAAAGAATTAGCTTAATAAATAAATAAAACAGAACTCTAATATAGCATATGTGTCATTAAACAGAACTGTGAGTATGTGTGTACTACGAGTACTTATAATGCTGTAATCAGCCCAAAAGAGAGGTTTCAATATAATTATATATAAATGAATTTCATAATATTTTTTGATTACATGAAATTTATATTGCCTTATAAAATCTATATTATACATCAAAATTATGACTAAGTTGAAAGTAGCAGATGCAGGAGAAAAACAACACATTCATTATTCAACATGAGACTACACAGACAAAAGATACCCACCGACATTCAGACAGGTCTTCGAGGGGATACCGTGAGACGAATGTCCGAGCAGTAAAACATTGGACTTTGATTAAATAATTTTTACAGAAGGTACTATATATAATATAGTATAGCAGTACTACTTGAAAGAATGTTGATATCATCAGGATGAATTAATTGTTGGGTTAGGAAAATGGTAGGGAATGAATAATTTTTGATTAAACGAATACTATCAGATCGAAAGTGAAATGAACAACAAAAAATTATTATATGAGTATAGTTTTACCAAAAAATTGCAGTATTCTAGAAAAAGCCAAAGACAAAATATAAAAAAAAATGGGGGTGTTTTGTTAATTCTGACTGTTGACTCGGTAGAATTATTTACCGATTACAATTTTGTAACATCAATTTAGTAATTTTTTACTTTTTGAAGCCCAAACATGTATTTACAGATAGTTGAGTATCGCGGATTCTCCCTCCTGACTCTATAGACACTATGATTATTTGCACCCTTATTTGATAACTATTATACAATTAATATAATGCAAACGAGTTATTACCTTCCGTTTTGACACTTCTAAACGAAATTTTAAGGACACAACGAAGCTACAACTTAATCGTATCTTAATTTAACAATGGATAATAACTATGAACCAGTAGACTATATAAACAATCTATTTATTACTAAAAATTAACCAATTAATGTATGAGCCTTAATCCAATTCATTAAAAACAATTAATATTCCAAACATACACAAATGTCTACATACACAGATATAAACAAATGTTTAATTATTATAAATTGTATTAAAAAAGTAAGGAAATAACTATTGTTTCTTTCAGTGTATTTATTTCCATAACAATTGTTGGTTTTATCATTGTTTATGCACTGTCAACAACTTCTCTATTCGTATGTATAGGAAAAAAAGTATATTTGAATAAAGAAATCTCCTACTCGCATTTCTGATTTGCCTATGAATAGCTCATCTTTCTTTCTGACTTTGTCCCTTTTGTGTAACTATTGAAAATGTATGAGAAAAGGAAAATCAATAACGATACCTCCATCTGTCAGTTGCCATTTCAAATGGCTTCCTAAAATTATAGGTTCTTTACAAATCATTCACTCCTCACTGATAGATTACCTCTCTACATTCAATCCTGCTTCCATTGTAAATCTATAAATGTCATTCTCTTGCAGATACATTTTTACATTAATATGCTAATTCTTGAGCTATATGCTGAATAAACTCTATATTCATGGTTGGAAAATAACTTTTAAATATTCTTTTCTTTCTTTTAATCTATGAGTATTTTTTTAGAGTAGAGTGTTATTAAAAAAATATGGGGTGGCCTACACTCAACTTTACAATATGTAAACCTAATATCAAAATTCATACTATGCTAAAGCTTTCCCGTTTTAGACTTTAAAATATTCCTATTTTTTTTTTTTTGAAAAATGCAAGAAAAAATGTTAGTGTCATCGTATTACTGAAGAATGAGCTTGAAATTAGTTTGTTTTCTAATATAGAATGAATGAGCAGATTCTCCTTACTTACCGTAATATTAGTAAATATTACCCAAAAACAAAGTGATTCCTACTTTTACACGAAAATTACATCTAATATTAAGTATTGTTCTAGGGTGTAACATACAGATTGATTAGAGCATTTTGTTAATCAAATCCATCATATAATAGAAAGTATAAGGGGTTATATGTGTAATTGGCATTGATTTTTTATACGTAAGAAGATATTCTTCTTACATATCATATTATGTCATTAAATTATTTCAAATTTTTCATAAACCTCTAACACATCAATGTTTCAGTCAATATATATATATATATATATATATACCATTGACATCATATGTAATGCAGTATACAATCACGCAAGCTTACCACCTCCGCAGATTGAAAGGAACATAATGAAGAAACTGCTCTACGCATGCACCACTAAATCCCCTTTCCGGCATATTGACGGAACTCTCTACCGCCAAGTTGATGGCGTTGCAATGGGGTCACCACTAGGAGTGACCTTAGCAAACTTCTACATGTGTCACGTGGAAAATCAAGTACTGCAACAAGCCAAACCTACCCTCTATTGCCGTTACGTTGACGACTGCCTCGTGGTTACAAAAACGAACCAGGAACTCCTTTCCCTTAAAGCTGCTCTGCAAGAAACATCAGGACTAAACTTCACCCTGGAAGAAGCCAAAGAGTGCCAAATCAACTACCTCGATGTGCACATAGATGGACGAGGCACGAACTATGTGACATCAGTATACCAGAAGGAAACGGATAAGGGCATATACTTAAATGCCAGAAGTGAATGCCCTGAGAGGTACAAGACAGGCACCATATATGCCCTCATACACCGCACATACAAAACCTCATCTACGTGGCAGATATTCAACGAAAGAATAAACCAACTCAGGCAAACCTTTGTGAATAATGGATATACAAATAACGCCTTCGATAAAGTCCTGAATTCCTACTTGGTCAATAAGGAAAGAAATACCAATAATGACCCAGACGGAACGGTATACCAGCTGTACTACAGAAACCAGTTCACAAGGGAGTACAAAACAGAAGAAGCCGCACTTAAGAATATTATACGAAGAAACGTAAAATGCAAACAGCCCAACGACAGAATAAAATTACATATTTATTATAAGGCCCGGACCACAACAAATTTAGTCATAAAAAACAGCCCCATCACCGCAACCAGCGATCTGCAGAGAGTCAACGTCGTGTACGAATACAAATGTAAAAAAGGAGAGTGTGAGCTCCTGGCTAACGCCAAGTATATCGGCATGACGAAGACTACGCTTTCCAGACGCCTCACCATGCACCTTCAATCAGGAGCTATAAAGAACCATACCAGACAAGCACACAATTCCGACCTATCCCGCCAGGACCTTACAGAAAACACCACCATCATCAGGCAAACCAATGATTGCAATAGACTCCCAATCTATGAAGCAATAGAAATATCCAAAAATAGCCCTATAATCAATAGACAACAAACTGGGATGTCAAGAGTACTCAAGCTACTCGGAGAACAAGCCCCAGCAATAGGCCAAACCAATAACCAATGAGAAGGAAGAACCACAATAGCACAGCCAATCAGCGCTCACCCCCCCCTGACTCTCGGCTATATAAGGAGACCGGTAACCCACCTTGAAAATGACTGCAGTAGACAGTCGAAACGCGTCGACAAGAAGAATTCATTCCTTGAACCGTTGTTCTCACAACGAAAAATTAATTTTTCGCAAACTTGAAAAGTTGGAGAAGAAGATCATCGATCGACAATATTCAGTCGTGTATAACCAATCATGTATAAAGGAAGGACTGCTACCGAAGTACACTAATATATATATATATATATATATATATATATATATATATATATATTAAAAAAAATCTAAATCAATATAAAAAATTGTAATAAAATTCGACAAGTGTAGCAGGTTATTTATTAGTCCAAGATGAATACTCCGTTTTTATAGCTTTTTTTTCCCTTTGCAGTAATTGCATTTTTTTCAAAAATTGCTAATTTTTGTTTCATTTTCTGGTAAAATTTCATTGGTTTTTAATGAACCGTTCGGCATCAAAAAACATTTTCTGAAAACAATAAATTAATCCTAACGTCCTATCAGTTGATGTAATTTTAAATAAAGACACAGGCTGTAGGTAACAAACCTAACAGAAGTAGGATAGGAAAGCCATTAAAAATATTTACTTTTTGCCTGTTCCATGAATACCAACAACCAGGTTTATACTACTTGTAAAGTCCTAAACGTTACCATTTCGTAGTTTATGAAGAGGAGATATCTTTCAGGAGCATCTGGAATTGTATAGACTCGGTAAGGAATGATTAATTAATAACTCCATTTGTTCTTGGGAATAAAATATGTTTATATACATCAGATGATGGTATCTACGCTAACCGGTAGGCTCACTTCTCACTTAAAGAACTCACTTAAAGTTATTCTAATTCGTAACTTAGAATTCCTACTTTTAAAAACATTGCCAACAACTGCTTTTTATTCAAGCAGCACTTTATATAACTAAGATTCTAAAGGATATGATATTATATAGTGTAATATATTTGCATTGAGTGTAGTATTCTGCTAGAATTCTACTATAATCCTGAACATATTTTAGCAACAATAAATAAAGATTCGGTGAATATTATCGGGGGCGTAGAAATATCCACAAGTACCAAGTCACACTTCAAAATTAACAACTGCTTGATGTAATGAAGAAATAACACTTCCATTCCTTAGCTGTTATTCAGAAAATATAAATTGTATTTTTAAAGGTTTTGATCGTAAAAAGTTTAAACATATATTCTAATAAAATATAAAATAAATATGTGCGGCAGACGTGTTTGCGAGGATAACGAATATATATATATATATATATATATATATATATATATATATATATATATATATATTTAGCCAGATATGAAAAAAACGGAGACATATTAAAAAACTGAAGACAAATTATAGGATGGAAAGGAAATATTTAAGATGGGTGTGGAATAGGTTTCAGGAGAGGCTCAGTGGTATAATGTATTCAAAGAACGCCTCTCGCTGGCGGCAACTATTTTTCACCGTGGCTCTTTTTTAAGGTGAAGCAATTCAATACTGTCCCTTGCTAAGAGTGTTTTCACATATCTTACTGTGACTCCTTTTCTTGTACAAGGCATAAGAGAGATTGGTGTACGAACAGATACAATAAATTGTGAAAAGAAGAGATGAAAATATAAATAATGTTTACTCAAAACAAAATACAAACTATTTTACGTCATCATATGAATAATGGCTTTGGTAGTAGCTGAATATCAATTAGAAATATATTTAAATCTAAACATGTTATTGCAAGGAAAGAAATTTTTGAACAAAGAAAAGCTATGTTAATACTGTGCTCAAATAAATGAAGGGGACTACGCAAGTGCCGGCATGGTCGGTATTGGCAGATGTATTTCTTGAATTTTCTTATTCATTGAAATATAAATGTTTCAGTCCAGAGTAAATACTAATGCAACAACCATACGAAACATTCAATGAACAATTAGAATGTTTCTGCCGACTGGTATTAGAGTGGTATCTTTCCCCTCTCATTTATGTCATTCCTATGTTAGATTTGAAGACAATATTCCAATTATTGTTTTAAAATTCAGACTGAAACAGTAGCTTGGTGCAACGGAAATTTAATTCAGATACTACCATCAAAATACACATATAGCTCCTAGCAACTCAAACATAGTTTTAGTTTGAGCATGGTTTCAGTTCCCCGTAATACTTATTATTATGCATCTTAGTCATATCTCCACCATTATCTATTCATTATTCCTATTTATATCCTACTTCTCACTCTGGTTTCATTCTGATTAACGGTTACACTATAGTTATAGTGAACCTGTAATACACAAAAAAAGAATTAATTTCAGATTATTATGATTATTACTCTGAAAAATAGTGTCAAAGTTTTGCTGTCAGATTTAGCAGCAGCCTTAAAAACGTTGCATACATTGAAAAAGAAAAACTTTTAGAACATGTCACAAAAATAAAATGTTTTAGCGGTTGGTAGCGCTTCACCTTCTGAACATTACATTTCACACCATATATTTGAAATTTTTCTAAACTAATCAAATTTTGAATTCTCTCTTTGTTAAATCATTTAATTACGAATCATAAGTGAATTCATGAGCTATGATAATTATAAGCATAAGTAAATTGAACTTCAATCATCATTAAATCAATATGTCTAAACGGGTTTTACTTTAGAATTACATGAGAATATTTAAAGAAGATTTACGATTGAGTAACATATATAATTAATAATCAATAATCAAACCACAATATGAAATGTGAAAACAAGATTAAGATCTTTCAACCGTAACATGCGGTCTTCGTAAGAGTCAAAAAGCCAACTGAAACACTACATGCAGAAAACATCTGGTGAAAGGTTAAGAAGAGTGGGAGGGAAGAGTGGTATATAATCAATAATGTTTCTGGAAAGATTAATTAAATATGTTTCTGCCAGGAATTAAGACAGGGTAGTTATCTTTTTTCGACCTAAGTAATGTGACATGCCATGTAAAAATGGAACGCTCTATTTGTATCTCCAATTTTTATATTTATTCGTAAATATTATTTCTGTGTTCGAATGACAAGTAAAAATACTATATTTACTACAAAAAATTAACTTTTATACTGCAAAACTATAAAAATTCTTCAAATATATATGAGTACATATCAACGACAACAAATGAATGAAGTATTGTAAGTAATCGAGAAAAAAAATAGACAACATGTCAAAGTACGATAATAGTCGTACTAAGAGAATACAAGAAACTAAAAAAACATTATTATTAATTACAAAAAAATATGATTTCCATAATTTGTTAAAGAAATAATACATGCTGAATACTCTTTCATTTAAGCAGCAAAATGTATTTTAATTACTGAATAACTGAAGTTTGAAATAAGTTGGCTAATTGGTTTTGAAGTTGGACCATTTTGAAATATTAGGGTCGTATTTTGTAGACATTTATTACTTAAGTCTTTATGCACTCGATCTCATAACCATGTAATTCCTGAAGATATTTTGATCCACCAGATATTGATATCCTTGTAGCCTGTCATTGGTGACATCTTGAAAATACCAGCAAACTATATAATTTTAAGAAAATGAGCATCAGTTGCACGTGTTTATGTATTTACTCGATAGAAAAAGTAAAAATCATATTTTTTTTGGTATAAAGAAATACAAGTAAAAAAAGGCAAGTACTTGCACATTGATCTATTTTCAAAGTTTTACTTCTTTTTATTAATCTTTAAAATTAAAAATGTGATGTCTATAATTTTTTTTTTAATTTTGAAATAAAAAAAAGGTAAAATGTTTTTAAAAAAGGAAACAAATCCTTAAACATTAATTCAGAAAATGAAGATATAAACAATATTTTATACGTTTTTCCTCCAATCAGTATAGTTGGCTAGTCTAGATATCGTTTGTTCGAATTCTCAAATTGCTCTTTTCTTCGTGATGACATGGATGAGCGAAATATTCGTTGAAAAATGTTGTAGAAAAGTTAGTATAATGAAATAAAATCGAATATTTCAGTTATATACAGAAATTTGAAATGAACTTATCCAGCATACTATTATCCACATTGACTATAAATTTCATTAGTGGATATGTTTTAATATAGCTATCTTTTAATGTACTAACAAACTCTGTAGTGAAAAGTATTACCAAACGACAATAATATTTGTAATACGGTGTGACATGCAGATGGTTTTGGTGCACTCTCACTCAGCCGTAGGAACAAGGATATCGTAAAAACTGGATTTGGTTGAACATAATACTTTAAAATCCATAAAAATGATATAATATATTTGTCTTGTCATCAATATATTTTCGGAATACAAAATATATGTCAGGTTTATGTTAAGAAATAAATAATTAGCATTTCAACGTCTTAGACAAAAAATATAATTTAGTCCATGATTACAGATCATAGCCTTTTTACATGTGTGCCCAATAAATTTTGAACCAAATTAGTACTTTAATATAAGTAGGATAATACATTCTTGTCGAAAAATAAAATCCATATTCTAGTAGTGGACTGAAATGTACATCCCAATCATATCAATTTATTAGTTTGCAGTCTTTTCTAAGTTCAAATTTTTAAATGAACTCTTGAAAGTAGTTTAAGGTTTGAAAAAATAAGAGTCAGTACATTTCTTTAGTTGGATTATCCTAAATGATTATATCAGAAAACGTTAAAGCATCCACAAAGTAGATCATGTCGTCATTATTTTAAGTAATGATTGAACTTTAGAGTTATATTTCAGTAACTTTTTCCGTAGCCTGCCAACATTACGTACATATATATATATATATATATATATGTATATGTATATAAAGATTTCACATAAACACGTGAAATAACAATAAATGATCAAACGACAATAAGAAATTTGGGTTTTTATAATCCAGTTGGGTCTCTGACAAAGACCGCTTGTTACGGTTGAAAGATCTTAGTCTTGTTTTCCCATTTATTATTGTGGTTTGATCATATATATATATATATATATATATATATATATATAATATATATATATATATATATATACTTATACTTATATATATATATTTGTATAAGTTGGCAGCAGATCTTCATCTAAGCATACATTATTGAAAAGCAGAGCAGATTCTGCATTCACGACTTTTTTACTGATTTGATAATAAAATTAAACTAACAAGGATGGAGTGATGGCTAGTTAACCTCCCGGACGCTAGGATCGCCACCTACTATTACCTCTTAGTATTGTTACATCTATATCACCTTTTCTATTGTTATCTATTATATATGCATTTCTAGTTGTATCCTGTTATTTTTACTTTAAGATTTTATATTATTTATCTGTCTTAGTAATTTATTCTGCCTGAGGATGACCAACGAGGTCGAAAGCTTGTGTTTAAAAAGTAGTGAATAAAATTTTAGTAGTTATGTGATTATGTTTTTGTCTGAAAATGTCGTTGGGAAATCTACTATTTGCATTGCCTCTGCAACATAGAAGTGTCATTAGGAGAAAAGAACAGCTACTTAAAAAAGTCGTGAATGCAGAATCTGCTCTGCTTTTCAATAATATATATATATATATATATATATATATATATATATATATATATTATATATATCTGCATAAGTGGTCGGGCTCTGACATACGTTTGGCAGTTTGCTGACCATATGACTTGTTTTTATTGTGTGGTGAAGTGGTCCTTCAAGTTTGAAAAGTTTCCAGTTTTAATGAAAGCCACGTACTTCGAGCATAGAGCCATGTTCTATGAAATCATTAGCGCCAGGACTACGGCACTATTCAAGGACAGACCAAGGGAACTCCAAGTGGAGATGCTGATATCATAGGGCAACAGTTTATTTTCTGTGGGAATGTAAGCCCTCCTAATATTCGTCATGATAGAGGTGACTTCATAGAAGAGATGCTCTAAGTACGTGGTTTTCATTAGAACCGGAAACCTTTCAAACTTCAAGGACCCCCTACACAAATAAAAAACAAGCAAGTCATTTTGGTCATGAAACAACCTATCGTATATATATATATATATATATATATATATATATATATATATATAAATTAATAAAAGTATCGAACGTGGAATAGAAACAAAACTAAAGTTTATCAGGACTCGGTCCTGGTAAACTTTAGTTTTGTATAGACACACACACACACACACACACACACAATATATATATATATATATATATATATATATATAAATTTCATATTACATATAAAAAGGCGGTTCAATTAAAAGTTACAACACTAAAATTTAAAAAAAAATATACAAAGATTCATATTTAAACATGAGATTCTATTAAGGAGATGATCAAGAGTAAAGAAGCATGAGAAATGTGGTTGATCGTAGGTCAAAGGCCAAAAAAGTATCAATCTGGTACATGAGTTGTTCTGTTCTTGTTCCTATGTCTATTAGATTTAAATATAGTTTATAGATAACAGTTGAACAGGAAAAACAATACAAAGCAATCCAGTTTGGACACAAAACTTCCCGAAATAATCATGATATTTGCATACAACAGAAAAACACACAATCTTTAATTTTGAATAAAAAGGAGAAAAATATTGTCAATATATTTGTAAATTAGAAATTTATGTGCATATTTAAAAATCTGGAGTGGCCTACACTCTACTTTACTATAAGTAACTTAATGTCAAATTTCTTGAGTATATAAAACATAACGTCTCATTTAAGCATAACATAAATATCTAAATGGGATATAATTATTAGCATTTCATTCGTGAAGTAGTACAGATAGTGATTGAAGGACATATCAATTTATAAGTGTGCATCACAAATAATTTATTATTTGCAAATAATTGCATTAGTATAACTACAACAGTAATAACATTATTGAAAAACCAAAGTGAACATTTCCTGAAACGATTTATTCTCCTACAAAAGAATGGCTTTCGTTCAAACAGTCAGTAGATTTCTTACATCGTTTACTTGACATCCTTCTACTTTGAATATTAAAGTAAAATTTTTAAATTTAAAACAGGAAAATACCCTTTTTTTCTCTGAAAAACATCTTTAACTGCGAAGAAAATGTTGTTTTAAGGTGATTTGTTAATTAAAGATGTACGATAATTACATTTATTAATCTCTAAACGAATGATTTCAATTTTTAATTATCTTTTACATTTTTGGTTTTTTACAGAATTATTATACTGGGAATATTATGCGTGGTAACAAGCAATGCTAACACACTCACCCACCCACCTATCCACCCATCCACCCACACACACACAGACATCATCGTAAAAACCTCATAAAACGACTTCTGGGACCTCAAAACATGTAATTCCGTTAAAATCTCGAGATCGATTTTTTTCGAAATCACTATACTTTACTTTAAAGTAAAAAATCTGGAGTGGCCTACACTCTACTTTACTATAAGTAACTTAATGTCAAATTTCTTGAGTATATAAAATATAACGTCTCATTTAAACATAACATAAATTTCTAAATGGAATATAATTATTAGCATTTCATTCGTGAGGTAGTACAGATAATGATTGAAGAACATATCAATTTATAAGCTTATTTTTGTACATCACAAATAATTTATTATTTGCAAATAATTTCATTAGTATAACTAAAGCAGTAATAACATTTTTGAAAAACCAAAGTGAACATTTCTTGAAACGAAATATTATCCTACAAGAGAAAATGGCTATTGTTCAAATACCCAGTAGATTTCTTACATGTTTTACTTGACATCCTTCAACATTGAATGTTAAAGTAAAATTTTCAAATTTAAAACAGGAAAATACCCTTTTTTCCTCTGAAAAACATCTTAAACAACGAAGAAAATGTTGTTTTCAGGTGATTTGTTAATTAAAGATGTACGATAATTACATTTATTAATCTCTAAACGAATGATTTCAATTTTGAATTATCTTTTACATTTTTAGTTTTTAACAGAATTGTTATACTGGGAATTGTATGGCTTCTTAGTATTTAATAAGATCATTTTCCTTCCCCTTTGTCAAATAACATCTATACGAATTTTTTTTTAATGAGTGTTATCATTTACCTGCACAATATTATTCCTCTTACATCTCTTATAAGTCAATAATATATTTTCATTTTTCCATTAGAAACATCAATTTTATCTCAATGGATTTGCTCAAAAAATTTCTAAGTCAATGTAAACAATGTAAAAAAATACAAAAAATTCGACAAGTATAGCAGGTGATCTCTTAGTCTAGGGTAAACAAAGAGTTTTTATATCGTTATTGCTCTTTCCCGTAATTGAAACATTATGATTTTTTTTTATGAATTGCTAATTTTTTGTTCCATTTTTGGTCAAATTTTCATTATTTTTTAACGAGCCGTTTAGCGTCAAAAAAACATTTTCTGAAAACATATATGTCCATAGAACATTATATGGACAATGAGTTGAGATATTTTTTTCTGAAATTACATTCGCTAAAGGGGCGTTACAGTACGATTTGTGTTTTCAGAAAATGTTTTTTTGACGCTAAACGGCTCGTTAAAAAATAATGAAAATTTGACCAAAAATGGAACAAAAAATTAGCAATTCATAAAAAAAAATCATGATCTTTCAATTACGGGAAAGAGCAATAACGATATAAAAACTCTTTGTTTACCCTAGACTAAGAGATCACCTGCTATACTTGTCGAATTTTTTGTATTTTTTTACATTGTTTACATTGACTTAGAAATTTTTTGAGCGAATCCATTGAGATAAAATTGATGTTTCTAATGGAAAAATGAAAATATATTATTGACTTATAAGAGATGTAAGAGGAATAATATTGTGCAGGTAAATGATAACACTCATTAAAAAAAAATTCGTATAGATGTTATTTGACAAAGGGGAAGGAAAATGATCTTATTAAATACTAAGAAGCCATAAAATTCCCAGTATAACAATTCTGTTAAAAACTAAAAATGTAAAAGATAATTCAAAATTGAAATCATTCGTTTAGAGATTAATAAATGTAATTATCGTACATCTTTAATTAACAAATCACCTGAAAACAACATTTTCTTCGTTGTTTAAGATGTTTTTCAGAGGAAAAAAGGGTATTTTCCTGTTTTAAATTTGAAAATTTTACTTTAACATTCAATGTTGAAGGATGTCAAGCAAAACATGTAAGAAATCTACTGGGTATTTGAACAATAGCCATTTTCTCTTGTAGGATAATATTTCGTTTCAAGAAATGTTCACTTTGGTTTTTCAAAAATGTTATTACTGCTTTAGTTATACTAATGCAATTATTTGCAAATAATAAATTATTTGTGATGTACAAAAATAAGCTTATAAATTGATATGTTCTTCAATCATTATCTGTACTACCTCACGAATGAAATGCTAATAATTATATCCCATTTAGAAATTTATGTTATGTTTAAATGAGACGTTATATTTTATATACTCAAGAAATTTGACATTAAGTTACTTATAGTAAAGTAGAGTGTAGGCCACTCCAGATTTTTTTCATATACCTGGCCTCTACCCATTTTTATTTTCTTACCCCCCCTGACAGTTTCCCATCATCTCCGGTCCTCTGGGCCAATCCCCTAATCCAGAAAATTTCTGGATTGTACTTTGCCCCCACTTTTAAACGCGTTTTTCTCGGCTCCTGTTGGAGCTACAGGCACAGGGAAAACGAAATTTTAACCAAGAGAACAAGGAGAATCCGGCGAGATGAGTGGGAAGTCTCCAAAAGCCGATCAGAAATCAACCTCCTCCAGGAATGAAGAGCAGATGATCAAATCTCCTAGGGCAAGTTTAACTGATGATAAGACGCACGGGTATAAAAGACCAAAATCGTAAAAGATAATTCAGAATTGAAATCTTTCGTTTGAAGATTAATAAATGTAATTATAAATTATCTTAAAACGACATTTTCTCTTCGATGTTTATGACGTTTGTCAGAGAAAATAAGAGTATTTTCCTGTTTTAATTTTAATAATTTGGCTTAAATATTCAATGTAGAGGGAGGTTAAGTAAACGATGTAAGAAATCCACTGGCTACTTGAACCAAAGCCATGTTCTCTTGCAGGAGAATATTTCCTAGCAATAATTTTTTTACTTTGGCTTTTCAAAATTGTTATTACTACTGTAGTTATACTAATGAGATTATTTGCATCAGTGGTGTGATTTACAAAAATAAGCTTATATTTTGATAAGTCGATCAATCATTACTATCTGACTACCTCAGGAATGAAAGACTAATAAACATCTCCCATTTAGATGTTTGCATTATACTTAAATGAAACATTATATCTTATATACCCAAGGGGATTGATATTAAATTTACTTATAGGAAAGTTGAGTGTAGGCCACTCCAGATTTTTATGTTTAAATCAAACCTTCTAAGTTAAATGTTGGAAACTTGAAAAACTGACCAACTCTTTTTACATACTTTGATATACATCTTTTTTCCAATTAAAAAGAAAATTAATATAAACAATTATTAAAAGTACTGCACTAAGAAGGAATTTCTTCGATAATTTGATCAATATTATTGTAAATAATTTTTTGATGTTTTACTGTTTTCAATATGCTTTGAATCGGGCTTGAGTTTTGATACTTTATTGAGGAAGGGTGGTTAAAGCTGCTCGTGTTACTATGGATCAAGGCACTGCTGCCAAATATCTGACATTTGCTTAAGGCTCCCTCAAAGTAGAGCCTATTGAATAGCTACGCTAAATCATAATGTGCTGTACTCCTCTTGACACAGATTTCAAGTCTCCATACTCCAGTGATTTTAAAAAAAATATTCCGCATGGTACACTAATTAAATTCAAAAAGTAATGCAATTATAATGCAAATAAACACAACCTAACCAAATAATTAATGTTGTAACAAAATCCAGTTTGAGATGAAAAGTTTTTAAATTTAGGAGCAAATAAATTAAATGTTAATGATAAACAATTTGGTTAAAGTTATTACTATTATAGTCAATGGAACCCCATATAAAGTTTATTGTAATCAAGATATTGAAATAACATAGCTATCGACTCAGAATTAATCAAGCTTCGTATTATTAATATTCACCACTATCATTTCAATTATTCATGAGTATTAGAGCTTTCTAGACTAATATAGTGCTCGTTTTTCTCTTAGTTAGTTTAGCTTTTACATTTCAAACAACATAATTTTGGGTGCTTTGTCAAATGAATCTCACCATGTACCTTTAAAACATGCATACACAAACATACACACACTTATATATATATATATATATATATATATATATATTAAATAATCACAATAAACACATGATGAAAACTAATGAAAGTATAAGCCAAAAGGAAAAAGTAAAAAACACAGAAAATATGCTCTAAGGCCTTTCAAATATATGTCATCAGAGAGCAACTAAATATTGATAACAACAAAGGTTACAGGTTTGTTACAAAAAACAAAATATGGAGAGACACTACAAAACACATGTTAAAATATAAAAACATATAAAATACAAGCTAAAAAGATAAAACAACAAAGAAAAAACATACAATTTAACAAAAAGGAAACAAAAAAACTAGGTACCAAATGGAGAAACATCAGTTCGATTAGAGTCCACATTAAAATTTTATAAAACATATATAAAATAGCCTCATCATTAAGGTATTCTAAAACACTAATTCATAATCTATTGAAAAAAAATCCAAAGATTCCTTGAGAACTGGGGTTGAGAAAGAACCCTTCACAAAAATAAATCTATTGGTCGTGCCCTTCAGTCAACCTCTAAAAGATATTCCAGTTTTTTTTTTTAAAAAAAAATTGGATATCTCAGTTGTTTTAAGTAGTGGTGGTAAATTATCAAACAGTCTTGTCAATAATTGTGAAAGGAAAGAAAAGGAAGGTTGTGTTTATAGGATTTCTTGTGAAGGTTGTGACTCTTCATATGTTGGACAAACGTGCAAAAGTGTACTAACTAGAGTGAAGCAACATAAATATTCTAGTGGGAGGCAATAAGAGTCAAGGTGTTTTGTTTCAACATACTAATTTAAACAACCATTCTATAAAATGGGAAGATTCCAAGGAATTCATGTTTCTCTCGTCTGATGTTGAATGAAACTTGGTAGAAAGTACCAAAATTAAGTACTCGTATAATTTAGAAAAACTAATCAAGTCACGAGCTATTTATTTTTTATTATTATACAATTTCTTACTCTTGAACTTCCACTGTTTCATTTTATCAGGTATTTTTTTTCTTATCAATCTATATTGTTATATTGAGGTTCCAGCTGTTTTGTTACCTTCCTTGTCTACTACTTTCATGTTAGCTTCTCAGTTCTTACTTTGTTTGCTCTCCGATGACATAAAGTGAAAGGCCTCAGAGCATTTATTTCTACTTTTTTCCTTTTTTGCATTGTGGTTTCAACTTCATATATATATATATATATATATATATATACACTTTAACACAGAGAAAAGAACACAGAAAGACACTACAGAACTCACTTCGATATTTCGATATCTGTCGTCATCCGGAAGAAGTGCGAAGTACTCGCGTTGAGAAGTAAACTGCTACAATAAGAGTGTGTGCTACACTGTGAGTAGCAGTTTGCTTCTCAACGCGAGTACTTCGTACTTCTTCCCGATGACGACGGATGTCGAAATATCGAAGTGAGTTCTGTAGTGTCTTTCTGTGTTCTTTTCTCTGTGTTAAAGTGTTTATTGTCCACACGGACCTTTCAAGTTATTCGAAGTTATATATATATATATATATATATATATATATATATATATATGAAGGTTGGTAACAATCCTTCTTGCAAACATGTTGCTAAAAATTTTATGCCAATTTCATGCTTGGTTACCTTTTTTGAGAGTTTCTCATTTCCTTGGGGAATAAAAAAATCAACTAGCCCAAACTTTTCTTTTCATAACTACACATTCTAACACTATTTATGACTAAAACTATTTAAGAACTAAATAAATATTATTTTCAATAATTTTATTTTTAATTAAAGTTTGGGTCAGTTGATTTTTTTATTCCCCGAGGAACTGAGAAGAGCCTGTAGGACATTAGAGAAACTCTCAAAAAAGGTAACCAAGCATGAAATTGGCATAAAATTTTTAGAAATGTATATATATATATATATAATGGCAGCTAATCCTCTCTCAAACATATTGTGTTATTGTTAGCAGCAACTTATACATTGATTACTTTACTGCTGAAAATTTTTAGTCCTCTAGCTAATGTACGGTCAGTTGTAGCCAAAGAAGATCGCCAGGGATATGAAATTATGTCTCTGGAGATCTTATTTGGCGGATACATATGACTGCCTTAAACTAGTTAGTTAGAATAGAAGAAAACCTCAGCAGGAAGTAGTCGGTGCAGAAGTTACTGCTAACTTTAACACAATATATATTGTTAGTACCACAGAAGTTGAAATGGCTTATGATTCCGTCATGGCTGTCTGCAGCAGTAGTTAATTGAATGGTTTATTATACTTTCTATTTACAAAGCACTCTCTTCCCTCTAAAACCATTCGAATTTCGATGATATTACTTAAGAGATATATTATGGCTCATATAAAAATAACTTGATAAAAAAAATAAAACATTCTGTATCACACATAATTTCTAATAAAAATAAATAAATAAATTTACCAGAATGCAAATTACTCAAATTCAAATAATAACAATTTTAACATTTATATCATAAATAAGCATTTAGTAAATATATATTACAGTTGTTAATAGGATTAATAATAACTAAATATCAGTTGTCACATGGTAATATCTACAATTTCCTAATTAATTGTAATTAATTAATACTATACAATACTCAATATTAATATTAATTAATAACAATATTAATATCCAACAATAATGTTGTTCAATTTTGATTTATGCATAATGGATCTATCAAATATTTAAGTTAATATCTCTTGTAAATTGCAGGTTTCGTTTTACTTCTATTATGCTATATTTGTTTAATACTTTTGATTAATTAAAAGGTATAGATCGTGAACAAGTTAAACAACAAAAGATAACGATGAAAATATCTTAAAAAGAATCAATATCTACTACAGATGTTATATAGTAATTTAAATGTTAGATGTAACAATTTATGGTTCGCTATACTTTTCAACGTATTTTCGTATTGTTTTAGTAATGTAATTTTCATTTAAAATGAACAAGCATCATATGATGTATTGAATAGATTGTATATAACATTTTATTACCAAACGTGCATAGGCTAAACATCTATTCTCACAGATCATAGTATTTATTTTTACTTTACTACAAGTAAAGTATAGTGATCGTGAAAAAATTCGATCTCGAGATTTTGACGGAATTACATGTTTTGAGGTCCCAGAAGTCGTTTTATGAAGTTTTTACGATGATGTCTGTGTGTGTGTGGGTGGGTGGGTGGGTGGGTGGGTGGGTGCGTGTGTTAGCATTGCTTGTTACCACGCTACGGTCCAGAATCTTTGATGGATCAAGTTGATATTTTACACAAAAATGGGCCTCATAAAGACGAAGATCCCTATTGTTTGGGAAGAATTATGCATGATGGGAAAGTCACTTTTTTTGCCAAAAACCGTTTTTTTTAAAACATTTATTTCTCCTAAACTGATAACCCTAGAGTTTTGAAATTTTGACATAATCTTTGAGGTTTCAAATGCAACAAACGAAAAATATATTCAGAATTTTAAATCAACAGGAAATATTTTTTTTTTAATAAAATGTAAAAATTTTGACTTATAATTCAATCTCAAACCTTGTGAGAGCGATACAAGCCATACTGTTTGACGGACAAGAATGAAACTATGCCTATAAATGGAACATTTTATGGAGAATGAGTTGAGATATTTTTTTTCAAAATTACATTCGCTAAACGGGCGTTACAGTACGATTTGTGTTTTCAGAAAATGTTTTTTTGACGCTAAACGGCTCGTTAAAAAATAACGAAAATTTGACCAAAAATGGAACAAACAATTAGCAATTCATAAAAAAAAATCATGAAGTTTCAATTACGGGAAAGAGCAATAACGATATAAAAACTCTTTGTTTATCCTAGACTAAGAGATCACCTGCTATACTTGTCGAATTTTTTGTATTTTTTTACATTGTTTACATTGACTTAGAAATTTTTTGAGCGAATCCACTGAGATAAAATTGATGTTTCTAATGGAAAAATGACAATATATTATTGACTTATAAGAGATGTAAGAGGAATAATATTGTGCAGGTAAATGATAACACTCATTAAAAAAAAATTTGTATATATGTTATTTGACAAAGGGGAAGGAAAATGATCTTATTAAATACTAAGAAGCCATAAAATTCCCAGTATAATAATTCTGTTAAAAACCAAAAATGTAAAAGATAATTCAAAATATAAATCTTTCGTTTAGAGATTAATAACTGTAATTATCGTACATCTTTAATTAACAAATCACCTTAAAACAACATTTTCTTCGCTGTTTAAGATGTTTTTCAGAGAAAAAAAGGGTATTTTACTCTTTCATATTTGAAAATTTTACATTAATATTCAATGTAGAAGGATGTCAAGTAAACAATGTAAGAAATCTACTGGCTATTTGAACAATAGCCATGTTCTCTGGTAGGATAGTATTTCGTTTCAAGAAATGTTCACATTAGTTTTTCAAAAATGTTATTACTGCTGTAGTCATACTAATGAAATTATTTGCAAATAATAAATTATTTGTGATGTACAAAAATAAGTTTATAAATTGATATGTCCTTCAATCACTATCTGTACTACCTCACGAATGCAATGCTAATAATTTATCCGATTTAGATATTTATGTTATGCTTAAATGATACGTTATGTTTTATATACTCAAGAAATTTGACATTGAGTTACTTATAGTAAAGTAGAGTGTAGGCCACTCCAGATTTTTTTTTTTGCAAATATTGCATGATTTAAATAGGCTATTTTTTAAATTCATACAAAAAGTATTTACATTGACCTACAATGTAAAAAAAATGCATGATTTTTTTGATTTTCAGCAAGAACATATAAAAGATGAAAGAATGAATAATTCATTTATTGAGGGCTTAGTCTACACAATGCCATGTTGAAGAGAATAGCGCCCTCCCCAAGCTTTTTCTTCCTTTATTTAATATTTGATTTCTACAGTCTAATTAGGAACTAATAATATTCTGTGTTTATATTTACAAAAATTTAATACTAGTATCAATAACAGTATGCAAATAATGAAATAGCAATTAATATGACATTAAAATATTTTAAGTTATAATATTCCAAAAGTAAGAAATATTTTAACTGAAACTTCAGGTAAAGGAAATGTTCCTGAATCCAAAAAGAAGGAACCATGAAGTGGAACAAGAACGGAAGCTGAAACCATTGCTCTGATTGGACAACAAGTTCAGTCCATTGGACTAATCAGAAACACGCACTTCACTCGGATTGCCAATATAAAGAATTCCCAATGAGAAGAATTTGAACTCAGCCAGAAGAGAGAAATTTGGGAAATGTGATACAAATTTTAACAATGTACATATATATATATATATATATACAATTAAAAGAAACGGTCCAGCGGACTTTTTTAAAATAAAATAAATTCAAAACGAAGGAAACACACAGAAAGACACAGACATAACTCTGTCTGTGTCTTTCTGTGTGTTTCCTTCGTTTTGAATTTATAATATTTTATTATTTAAAATAAATATTATATAATATTTATAATTATTTTATATATATATATATATATATATATTGTAAACAGGAAAACGATCCAAAAGGATAACAAACGTTTCACGGTGAATCACAAACACAGAACTAACGAACACACTTACTGTCTCTAATTTTCGGTTGAACCGTCATCAGGAGAGTTGAGATAGGGACACCAAGAGCACTTGTGAAGCGACGGTTGGAGACCCGTCGCTAATATATATATATATATATATATAATGGGTTTTTGACTCTGACGAAGACCTTGTTACGGTTGAAAGATCTTAGTCTTTCTTTCCCATTTCATACTGTGGTAGTATAATTTTATTATTAAGAATGACAATAATATTACCCCCAATGAGGAAACTATAAAATTATACTACCGAGCCTACATGAACACTGAATATAGGCAAGACGAAAAGGCAATTCAAAAGATTGTTCACACCCACGTAGCACCCAAGAATGAAAGCAGCCGGATTAGTCTCATAATATACTACAAAAACAAGAAAACGAGTAATTTGCTGCTGAAGAACAATCCAAAGAAAAGTACCCCGGAGCTTCAGCGCAGTCACCTAGTGTACGAGTACACTTGCACCACAGGTGAATGTGAAAGCCTGCCTTCCAAGTACATTGGGATGACTGCGACTAAGCTCTCTAGGAGGTTAACTCTTCATTTGACTGCTGGAGCCCCCAAAAAACACACACAGGAGAAACACAATACGCAGTTGACGAGGGAGATGTTGGTTTAGGGCACTGCCATCATACAGGCGGAAGGGAACGCGGAGAAACTACAAATATTGGAAGCCCTGTACATAAAGGAAAGAAACCCCTCTATAAACCTCCAGGTTAAGGACATGTTCGTAATACCGACGAGCAGGAGCCTGGAGCCAAGCATGAGGTCCAATAAGAGTTGCAGCCTTAACCCTGTGCTCTGATTGGTCCGAATAAGTTAGAACTTTAGACCAACCAGGAGCAAGATCCGCTCAGATAGCTATTTAAGCTCTTGACTACAAGGCATGCTCTACCTGATGATGACCAACGTTTCTATGGTCGAAAGCTCGGAAAATATCAACGATGTATCTAGGACAGATGTTATGGCAACTGCAGCCAGAGGAAAGAAGAATCGCCCGAAGGTTCGAGGCCACCAGCGCAAAGCTAGTGAGTGCAGAAGCTGCTGCAAATTTCAACTATATATATATATTATATATAGGTGTGTTATCTAATCGGGATTCCGTCGAATTTTCTAGGTTCAAAACTCAAACTCTCCTTGCCGACGTTTCAGTTTTATTTTAAAACATTTTTCATAGGCAGAAATAAGATTTTTTTATTATGAGAATGCAATTTACATTATATAAAGGAACAACAATCCTAACCGAAAAAAACCTTTGACTAGAGACTAGACTAATATATAACTAGTCTATATATTTATACATATATTAAGAAACTAAAAGCAGTCAGCGACAGTCAAAAATATTTAGCGCTTTTGAGTGTGTTGTTCTTCTTGAAGAGTCGGTATGCATGAAAGTAGAATATATAGAATATATATATATATATATATATATATATATATATATTCAATGGAATATATACACACATACATACGAAAAGTAACACAAAGAGAAAACCAAAAAGAACCTCCTATAATATTTCAATTATGTTAGCTATCATTGATCAAGTTACAGCAGGAAGTAACTTGACAATAAGACGAACTTCACAAATGGTTGATGATCAATGAAACCAGGAAAAAGAAACTTAACTTTGAAGAGAACAGTCGAAAAAATAAAAATTGTAAAATTAATCACAGAAAAGTAAGAAGGGTTGTTTAGTGTAAATAGAAAAGAAAAAAGAAAAAATAAATAAAAATAACAGTAAAACTAAAAAAAAACTGAGAAATAAAGAGAATAGACGTATACATCATTGCTTGATTATGTTGAAACTAGGTATTGGCATGCAGCCATGTGTATAATGTAGGTGGCTGCATATGCTTTTTGCATGATTCACTTTTCATGCTAGAAATATATTTTAAAATCTGAATGAACTTGCTAGCAACAAATATGCTTCTGAAGAACATTTAATGTGGTTCTTAGGTACACGCTAACTATGTCTTAACCTAATTCAAAATAACGTTTTAAGTATATGTATATATATTCATTTTTTTCATTTAATTTTTCATATTTTTTTGTATTATTCTCATTACTATTCTCTTTCGGTCTATTTTTATGTTTATTATTATTATTATTATCATTATTTTTTTTATTTTTATTCCTTATAACATTTACAGTGTTTCTTTTTCCTCTTTCTGTTTTTCTTTCCCCAGTAGATTGGAGTACTAGTCGTTAAACGATACGTAACAATTTTAGCCTCCATCGTTTACACACAAATTTCTCCCTGATGATGACAACTATGGTGGTCAAGATATTGAAAAGTTATTTTCTACAATTTCTACTTTTCGGATTTGTGTTCTTTCTGTCTGTAAATATCCCATTTGTTTTTTGCACCAGTTGAATCGGGGACTAACTTGTGCTTGGAAAAACTCATGATTTCCTACCTGTTGACTAATCAGTTAAAATATAGCAGTGGGGTTTTGTAATAAATTGTTTTTGTTTATTTTTTTTTGAATTTCGATTACTTAGTTCATAGAATTATTTTATATAATTGCTGATATATATATGATATTTAAGGTATTACAGTTCAAGTGGAGAACAGTTTTCATTACAATCTAAAAAAACTCAGAGGGAAACAGACGGAGAAAGAAATGATGTAACGAAATATGAATATTTTGACAGCAGTCGTCATCAGAGTAGTCAGATAGTAACCGGAAACTGATGATTGCATACGTCAAAATATAGTTCGTTGCCAAACATAAAAATACAGTAACTAATGTCGTATTGAATATTACTACCAATCAATTAACAATTGTCAACAAAAATTGTCATTAGATTCACAATTTTGCTCAAAGAACCAATCTCAAAAATTTACTACTTCATATTTTTTTTTTCATACTTTTACTAACGTGAGAGAAAATCAGTAAACTGCATTAAAGAAACGAATTATTAAATTATGGAATAATCAGTACTTATAATTAATTATTGCTTATACTTTTATGAATGTAAATATGAAAAAATAATGTAAATAAACTTTTATATTATATATATTTTTTAAACTCCCTGGTTTTTTGTATACATTTTGTACCTGTGTTGCTAAATTTCACTGTACCTTAATGACTCTGGTTTTAATTAGATTTTGAGTGTAAACTTGATTTCAATATTCTGTTATAGAACACTGAAAATATGAATGGCCTACTTCTGCCAGGAGACGGTGGAATATATCAATAGAGCCTTGAGTACAGTTTAACAGAATTATATTTTGTTCGTAATGGTACTTTAACATATGATGTACTTACATTATAAATGTTTAAAGTGACTTATTACTTTTCTCAATGTTGTAGTAGCTAGACATAGACGAATTTATATTACGTTTTATGGATAAGTGTAAATTACACTTTCATGGCAAATCATGCATAAATGACAAGTAATAAGAACATTTTTTTTAAAACGTAATACTGTTATTTTACTTAACGTTAACCAAGTATCATAAATTATAAAACACATCAATTTTAAGGGTTTTCCAGACTTCTATATTTTAACATTCCCTGAATATATTTTTGATATTTTTAAAGTCACGCGTAAATGTGTGTGAGTATGTGTGTGTCTGTGTGTGTGTGTGTGTGTGTGTGTGTGTGTGTGTGTGTGTGAGAGTATGTGTGTGTGTGTGTGTTTGGGAGAGTGCGTGTGTGTGTGTGTGTGTGTGTGTTTTTCCAAGCAATTGCAACTGCATGCTCCATTTATTGATATTACATGCATTTAACAAATATTATTAGATACATATTACATACATTAAAATTGATTAAAATCTATTTGATTTATGAACATTATGAATTCATTTAATACTTCTTGTGTCACAAATTTGTCCATTGATGGTGGCCATAGGTAGTTAGAACTCAGTATAATTTTTTGCTTCATTGGTATTCTTTCTCTTTCAAATTTGGGGCAGTCCAGAATAATATGATTCCATGTTTGTGGTGTGTGTTGATCGCAGCTACAGCTTGGTGAATCTTCAATTTGAAATCTATGGAGGTATGCTTTGTTTGCTCCATGTCCAGATAGTGCCTGAGTTATTTGGTATGTGAGGGGTAGATTTACCGATGATCTTGATTTTGCAGTAGGAAAGAACATCTTTGTATGGTGTCCATTGGTTGTAGTTGACCACTGGCAAGACCATGTTTCGGTTGACTCCTCTAGCAACTTTTTCTTTAGATGACTTGTTGGTGGTTGTAAGTGTTCTTCAACAAGGTTCTGGTTGGTAGCGGCTGTCTTTGCCAGAGAGTCTGCTCTTTCATTTCCTACTTTGCCTATGTGTGCTTTTACCCAGCCAAAATGAATTTGCCAGCCTTTTGTTTTCAGATGTATCAATGTCACTCTGATTTCTTCTATGTCCTTCATGTGGACTCGATCATTTATTAATGATTTAAGAGTCACCTGGCTATCTGTTTTTATTATTGCTAAGGATGGTGAAGGTACTGCTGGGCTAGCCCGATCTACCCATTGGACAGCTTTGAGAAGGGCTCTTAACTCGGCTTGGTTGTTTGAACAGGAACTGTTCAGTTTGAATGATTCATTGTATATTTCTTCTTCCTGTTCATAGACAACCATTGCTCCGCCCACCTGATTCTCCAGCTTACTTCCATCGGTGTAGATCTGGAACTTATAGGTTAAGTTTGTATTCTCTCCATCGTCTTCATCGATAACAATTACTTCTGGTTGTCTTCCAGGGTGTATCCATTTTGTGAATAAGACTGGCTGTTCATATCGGCTTTGGTCAGAGCTCATGGCACATTCACCCCTCAATTGGGTATAGAAACTAGCCCTTTCCTTTGCTTCTATTATAATTGGTAATGCATTAGCGATGATACAAGCTGCATCTGCTGATATTGTTCTATATCCTTTTATCACTCGTATTAACATTAATCGTTGCAAGGACACCAACTTCTTTTGATTATAACTCTTATTTAGTGCCTGGATCCAGACTGGTACTGCATATAGTAGACTAGGTAAAAACGCTCCTTTATATATGATGTCTAATGCTCCGCTTTTTAGGCCCCAATGGACTCGAGCACTTCTGGACAATGAATAAATGAGTTGGGAACACTTTTTTGTTATTTCCTCAACGTGTGGACTAAAAGAGAACCTTGAGTCAAAAGTTATTCCTAAATATTTCATTTTGTTCACGACTTCTAATTTTGTTAGGCCAAAATAAATATTTGGGGTTTGGTAACGCCCCCGGGAAATAAAAAGAACTTTCGATTTGTTATTGCTAAATATTATTTTGTTGTCAACAGACCAGCGGTAAACTGTTGTCAGGACTTGGTTGGCCAGTGCTTCCGCACTTAATATGGTTTTCCCTTTTAATACTATTAGTAAACCATCAGCAAATGCATTTACAATGACATGATTCGGAAAAGACATTTTTAACAAGGAGTTGAATTGAATTTTCCAATAACCAGGGCTGCTACATGACCCTTGTGGACAACCTTTAGTCACTTTTCTGGAGATTCGTAAGAACTTTGTGGCCATAACTGCGCGTCTGTCATTGAAATAGCTTTTTGATAGGTTGTACAAATTTGAAGGGCATTCACTATTTTTCAGTTCAGCAAGAATAGAAGGCCACCAAGCAGCATCAAATGCTCCCTGCACGTCAAGCGCTATCATTACTACTACTTGTTTATCATCTAGACCTGTTTTTATAAAATCCCTAGCTCTCATCAGTGCGTCAACAGTACTTGCTTGTGGTGTAAACCCGTACTGATTCATACTGAGTAGATTTTTGCTATACATGAAATGCATTATTCTAGCCATTAGTAATTTTTCGAATAATTTTCCTGCAACCGGTAGCAAGCTGATGGGCCGGAATTTAGAGCAGTCTTCCACGTTTTCTTTCCCTGGTTTTTCAATAGGTATAATAAAAGCTTCCTTCCAGACTTTTTCGTGTGTCTGTGTGTGTGTGTGTGTGTGTGTGTGTGTGCGTGTGTGTGCGTGTGTGTGCGTGTGTGCGCGTGTGTGTGCGTGTGTGCGCGTGTGTGTGCGTGTGTGTGCGTGTGTGTGCGTGTGTGTGCGTGTGTGTGCGTATGTGCGTGCGTGTGTGCGTGCGTGTGTGCGTGCGTGTGTGCGCGTGTGTGTGTGTGTATTGGTTAGAGAGAGTGGTTGTTTGTTTAGTTGGTTGGATTGTTGTGTATCCAAAGGATTGTAGGCATAGGATATATCAAATTGATATTAAAACTAAAATTATTCTTTTTATTGAAGTTGAGTTTAATCAGTATTTATAAAATATATTCCCTCATAAAATACACTTCCTTACATTTGCATGAGTTTAGATCCATATTCTTTTTCATTCCATCTTTGAATTCGAACATTATGAACACAATAATGGTCAAATTATTAACCATTATTATCAACGTTTGTTTGATGTTAATGGAAGGAAGATAAGCTTAGAAACAAAAATAAGCTGTATTACTATTTCATTAGAGAAATATATTTCTAAATATATAGAAATTGTATTACTATTTCATCAAGAGGAAGTAGATTAAAATAGTAATCATTAGTTGTGCAATCCGTAATTGTGTGGTATTTACTCATTCTAAAGTAAAATAGATAAACATACAAAAGTCTCCACACAAATGAAGTTTTATTCAACAACAACAACACGTTTTGAACAATTTGTCTTGCTGATGATGAACACAAAGTGTTCGAAACGTGTTGTTGTTGTTGAATAAAACTTCATTTGTGTGGAGACTTTTGTTTGTTTATCCATTTTACCTCAGAATAAAATGGTAATATAATAAACTTAGAAATTAATTTATGTTTATGTAAAAAATAATTACATAATTGAGCCCAGAAATTCATACGCTCTAATGATTCAAATAAGAACTTTTTTGAGAATATCTTGATGTTGTAAAGATATTGTCTAGAGAAAGTTTCAAATAATGTGGGAAAATAATGGATATATCTAGCATTGTATAACACAATTTTATGGTACATTCTTGAAAAAAAATCAACATTTTATCCACAACAAGTAAAATTTTAAAAATTCAATTTCGTAGCAGTACTCAGCAAAATATAAAGTTAAAATTTATAACAGAAAACAATTTTCTTATTTCCTTACTCGGAAGATAAGGACCTTTATTTAGTTGAAAAATTAAAGTAATCTTTTAGAAATTGTTGTTACAGTTAACGAGCCGCCATATATATAAACTAAAAATGATAACACAGGACTTGGAACTGGGCAGAACACTTTGGACGATCGATATTTCAAACAGGATTTAGTCATCAGTCATCTGTCAGAAATATTTGTCGTAGTAAGTGTTTTGTTCTGTTATGTCCTATGCCATTTTTTGTTTTTAATTAGTCCAATTAATTTACAGTTTTCAATATGTTCATAAAGTTTATAAAATATGTGGCATACAATTCATATAACTTCTCTTGATAACAGTAGATGTCATGATTTACTCTCATGTGTTTCTGTAACCAATTTTTTTGGTAGATATAAAGATCATAGATTATAAAGGATAAAAAAAATCTATGTTTGAAAAAAAAAGAAACAATCAAGAGAAAGAGTAAAATAATAGGGAGATTGTTTCAAAGGTGTATGCTTTCTCAAACTAAAGCCAACAAAAAGAAAAGTCACTAATAGTAAATCACAATCTAAACAGATATTCATGTAATTTAAGTAAATATAAATATTACATTTAATTCATCGTGATGAAATAATATCACATTTTCCAATAGATTTTCATAAACTATTTCAATATCCAAATTAAAAATCTGGAGTGGCCTACACTCAACTTTACTATAAGTAAAAAAGTATCAACCGGTTAACAACATAAAGATTTTTGTCTTATCAATAGCTTTCACATTCAATCATAAGTCAAAATTTCAATATCTGTTGAAAAAAAAACTTTCTTGTTGTTTTAAAAATTTTGAAATCCCTTATCTTTTTCTGATTACATCATGAATCTGTACTTTATACCACTGTCTTAAAGTCCTATCTGTTTATCCAATGTAGTGGTGTTCCACATCATTGCATTTTATTCTCTAAATCTTATTTTAATTGATTATTATCACTATTTAAAAATTCAAATGAGGAAAAATTTCATTACCTAAGTAAAGACATTAATTGACAAAATCAAATGGTTTGATGCATTTCTATTTATATTCGGCAATCAAATGTAATAAACACTATTTACACTTTGAAGACCATTTTTATGGAAAATATTAACCTCATCTATGAAAGATTATGGACTGTATCGTCTACACAAACTTTAGATACGCACGCACAGGCACAGACATCATTGGAAAACCGTCATAAATAACTTTGGGACCTTAAAACATGTAAATCGGTCAAAATCTGGAGATCGAATGTTTTCACGATTACTATACTTATAGTAAAGTAACAAGTTTTATTGTCGTTTACAAGTCAACTTTATGTGGAAACATTTCCCACAATTCACAATAAACTTAATGTATATACGATTGGAGTAATATTAACCACCAGGAATATATTTTTTGCCTTTATTTAAAATGAAATTTGAATTAATTTAAATTAAGTTGTAGTTGGTACATAAAATATAATGTTAATACATCTAATTAAGCAATTGATATTCACCAATTATTCAATGAGGTATTTGTTGTGTTATATATTTATTGATATTCACTGACTAAAATCCATTCACACTAAGAGCATGGTATATAACATAAATAATACTATGAACAAATAAAAAAGGAGAATCTACAATAGTACAATAAAAATAGTATAATAGTACAAATGCAGTAAAACAATATAGTAGAACAATTGAAACACTGTTAGAAGGATTTTTTAATAAAGAATAGATTAGGCAAAGTAAAATAATATTTTAGAAAATAATAAATTTTAATGTAACAATACAGCATAAGAGAATAACATTGTTCAAGATCCAAAATTACTAATTGAAATTTGGAAAATGGGTACAACCAATACACTAAAGTTACAATTTTACAATGTTATTTACAATGTTATTAAAAGAAGCTTTTTCAATATTTTTATATTGAAACTATTTTGACTCAGTTGATAAGTTCCCTGAGCCTTGAAAATGACTACAACGTGATTTTTTGAATGATATATATGGTGGTAATCATATTAAATATTCCATTTTCCTGGTGAGGTGTAATGGTGATCAAAATATACTATTACTAATAATATATTACTATACATAAAAGTGAAAAGTCTGAAGAATTATCAATCCAACTCGTAATATAGAAAAGAAAATTAATATCATATTTCCACTGACCGTAACTATGATGAATATATTCTGTATTCTTGCATTGTCGTTCAATCAACGTAAAAACTAATTGAAAACAGATATATTGAAGTAAATTTTTCAATCAGAACACATTTGAATTCGTTTAAAACTATTACAAATAAAAGTGACGCTATTATGAAAAATATGAAAAGGACTTGGAAAAAAATGAGAGCTATGATTGGTTGAAATTATCATACGATAGAAAAGACATGCGCATTATGTGTAACGTTGGCGGGAAATGAAGGGACTAACCATATTCTAGCTGGGCTGGACAATAATTATTTATACACTAACTGGAGACCTATGAACCTGAATTGAATTCCATTCAATGTTTTAAAAATCATTTCTAATCCGTTTTAACTTTGATAAAATAACTTTGTTTTACCACCTTTATTGAACATATAAACTCCATATTATAAGATTTCTTTTTTTTTTATTACAATAATGTCAAATATAAAGAAGTTACTACAGGTATTGAATTTCATATTATTATAACAACTAAAAGTAACTTTGTTTTACCGGCATTATTTAATTTGATAAACTCTGTATTATGAGGTTTCCTTTTAATTTATTATAAATAGTCACAAAATTGTAAAAATAAATAAAATATTGAATTTTGATATTATTTTATCAAATAACACCAACCTTCTCTTACTACATATGTACATCCTATACATCCTTAAGATCTACCTCTTGAATTTTAATATTAAATACAATTTCTCGAAGGGCGATTCTGCTTCATTATTATCAAATTTACCGGAATTTAGTTTGGCTACTATATTTTCATTCTCAAGTATAAATTAATGCACTAATTATTTAGACCATCATAGACCATTGCGTAGCTAATTAAAACAAATAATACTTCAACTTATCCAAAATGGTTCCTCTCGGAATTAATAAATGAAATCTGGAGTGGCCTGCACTCAACATGACTATAAGTAAACTTAATATCAATGTTCTTGTGTATATAATATATAATGTCTCATCTGAGAATAATGTAAACATCTAAATGGGAGATGTTTATTATATTATTATATTATATTATTATAAGTGATTGATCGACTTATCAATATATAAGCTTATTTTTGTAAATCACACCACTGATGAAAATGATCTCATTAGCATAACTACAGCAGTAATAACATTTTTGAAAATTAAAAGTGAAAATTTCTTGATACGAAATAATCTCCTGCAAGAGAACATGGCTTTTGTTCAAGTAGCCAGTGGATTTCTTTCATCGTTTACTTCACCTCCTTCTACATTAAATATTTAAGTCAAAAATTCAAATTTAAAACAAGAAAATACTTTTATTTTTTCTGAAAAACATCATAAACATCGAAGAAAAAATGTCGTTTTAAGATAATTTATAATTAAAGATGTACGATAATTACATTTATTTATCTTCAAACGAAAGATTTCAATTTTGAATTATGTTTTACATTATTGGTCTTTTACAGAATTATTATACTTGAAATTTTATGGCTCCTTAGTATTTAAGAAAATCATTTTTCTTTCCCTTTGTCAAACATCATAGATACATTTTTTTCTTTCCTGCCTGTTGTACTCTTTTATAAGTTTGCAGTGAATGTATATTGAGAAAAATATATTAGTAATTAGCCAGTTTACATACTCAAATCGAAGTCAAAGCCAGCTATTCAATAAAATTTAAATCTTTTATAGTTGGGAGCTTCTAATTTTTGAAAATAATTAATATGAATTATTAGACTAGAGTAGTAAAAAAAACTGGATATTTCTCAACAAACATAAGTTTTTAGAATTATAAGTCTTTAGAGAGTTACTTCGTAACCAACTTTTGCAGTCGTTAGTCATTCTATCTGTTTCCCACGTCGTGCATTTTCAAATAGGACTGAAGTAAAATGCACTGCGTGTAAAACCGGTTGGTCTACAGCACAGCTATTTACGATGTACGAGACAGTTTTCTTGAAGTATGATATATACATATCTCTATGGTGCTAAAAATATGCATGCACTTCTTGAAACTGACGAAATAAGAGTGGTCATGTTCTAATCATTGAGCAATTAATAATGCTTATAGTAATTAATTATTTAGATCTAAGTAATGAACAGCATAGGATAACCTTTTTCCATATCACACTTTCATGATTGTAATTTTAAAGTAGGTAAAAACTTTAAAAGTTAACTGCTTGATTAATATTAAGCAAATAAAGTGCGTTTTTTAATCCATTCAAGAAACAAAGTAGATTATTTATTATTTTTAATTAGTAAATCAAAGAGAGTCGTTATTAAGGAAAAACATAGATTAATTAATATTAATAGAAGTTTCTTTTTACTAATTTAACTCCTCCCCCATCCGCCCAACCCCAAAAAATATTACAAATATAATCAAATCATGTTATTTAAATTAATCGCTGCTGTTGCCATTTATAATTCAACAAAAAAAATGATCTTGTATTAAATAATTCCTTATTCACCATTTGAGTATATAATACTTGCAATTTTTGGAAACTAAAACGATAAATTCAATAGTACTTAATGACGTTCAATACAATGAAGGTAGATACTTCTCACTTACTGACCATATATTATTAATCTATTCCAAATATGTTAATATGATAACCTTATTAACAAAAATAAATTCAGCAATACAAGGGTAGATTGATAAGTCAGTGACTTTTTTAATTTCACCGCGCAGTTACTCCAAAAAGGTACAGTAATCTATTAGTGGACAACTCTCTAATTATCAGCCAGCTACCACGTGCAGTCGGTGTTTGATAGTCATTCAAAGGAGACAACCTCGTGTATTTTTACGAAAATGGAAAAAAGTGAATTTCGTGTGCTGATTAAGCATTACTCCTTACGTAAACACTCCTTCACTGAAACTAAGGAAAGACTTGATAAATACTACGGGGACTCGGCAACATTAATTTCAATGGTTAAGAAGTGGTTTACAGAGTTCCGTTGTCGTCGTACCAGAACTAGTGACGACGAACGTCTAGGTCGACCAAAAGAAGTGATCACGCCGAAAATCGTCGATAAAATCCATGAAATGATATTGGATTATCGGAGAATGAAAGTGCGAGAGTTGGCTCATGCTTTAGGCATTTCAATGGTTGCCGTAAGCAACCAAACTCACACTTGGCCATAAGCGCAATCGTGTGACCACTTCAAAAGAGTGTTTAGCGATGTTAAACCGTAATCCGAACGAATTTTTTGCGCCGTTTTGTTACTGTGGACGAAACATGGATCCATCACAACACGCCAGAGACCAAGGAACAATCGAAACAGTGGGTTGCTGTGGGCGAACGTGGACCAAAGAAAGCCAAACAGAGTCTGTCAACCAACAAGGTCATGGCCACACTTTTTTGTGATGCACGTGCTGTCATTCACATCGATTACCTCGAGAAAGGTAAAACAATCACCGGTGAATATTATTCAAAGCTTTTGAATAGATTCAACGTTGATTTGAAGCAAAAACGGCCACATTTGGCAAAGAAGAAAGTGCTGTTCCATCAAGACAATGCACGTGTGCACACTTGTCTAGTCACGATGGCCAAAATTCACGAATTGAGATACGAACTGCTACCCCATCCACCATATTCTCCTAATTTAGCCCCTTGCGACTATTTGAAGGACGCTTTCACAGTCTTCAAACTCATGTAGGTGATTGCTATATTGCTATATTGAGTTCCGAAACATTATTTTAAAATTGTGGTGGAACTTATAACAAGGCAGTTAAGTTGGATGTCTTCTCTTAAGCTGAGAGATTTTATAATTTCTAACTTTATTAGAGCCTTTTCCTGGTTCAATACATTGGATTATTATTTTTTGTTTGAGTTTTATTCACTTTGTGTGAGGCCTTTAAGAGCCCCTAGATCAAGATGCATATTTGTTTTCTCGATAATATTGTGGCTGTAGAACGAATGTTGATTTTGACATAAGACATTCGCTCGCTGTTGGTGAAATAACCAATGAAAAATCAAGGATTAAATGATTGCTTTAATGAAAATAAATGAATAATATATATAAAGGAGCTATTGTATAATTATTATGTTATATATGTGTAAATCAATATATAACATAGATAAGTATACAAAGAATACAAAGTATCACTGTTTTCAATATATATAATTATATATATGTATATATATATATATATACGAAAAACGGTCCGGCAGGACAGATAACACTGAAAATAAACTGTGACACATAGACTGAAACATGACAAAGACTCACTTTTCAATATTTCGAACGTAATGGCGGTTGTCCTCAGGAGAAGAAGTGAATTAACGGAGGGACGACAGTCAACTAAAGAACTCACTGGGTGAGGGAGAAAGCAGTGCTGCCGCAAAGGAGAAAAATAAAAAAGGACCTAAGGAGTCGAGAGCAAAGAGAATAAATAATTGTTATTTAAAAAGGAGAATAAAAGTGAAGAAAACAAAAAATAAAGGAAATTAATACAAAATAAAAATAAAAAATAAAATAAAAAACTAAAAAAAAATTAAATAAATGAAAAACTAACGGTTTAAATTCAAGCCAGGTTTCGAGCGTGCCCCTAGAAGCCAAATGTGGGGTTTCTCAGAAGCTTTTAAAGTAACTTGCCTGTTATCACTGGGGACTTGTTTGAGAAATTGGACTGTGAAACAATCATTGAAGCTGAGGTGGTGGGAATTAGCGTTAGTGGCGACAGGAAGACTGCTGCATTTACTAACCGAAAGCTCTTGATTATTCATCCGAAGGTTCAGCATCGTAGATGCTAAATCAACGTAAAAAGCATCACATTTGGTGCCCTTCAAGAGGTGAACACTGTCAGTGCAGATAGAGGATGAAGGACTGTGAATAGGGTAAGAATTAAGATTAAATTGAGACGTAAATGATGACCTAGAATCAAAAATGGGACAGGTAAGACAGCTCCAACGTCCACAACGTTGTGGGCCACCGCTGCTTTGGGGATTCTGAATAAGTTTGCCGGCCCGGTGGGAGAACATATTTGAGAGATTGGGGGCTCTTCTAAAGGAAATGCGGGGCAACTGGTTAAAAATTGTAACGGTAGAGGGGGGAAGAGGAAAGGATAGGTTTAAGTTTCTGATAAATTAAGAAATATATATATATATATCCTATAAATATAATGCTTTTCTAACTCGTCCTGTAACGATTGCACTTTCAGCCATATCATATGAGTTAACAATATTCATTGTTTATTTGGAACTAATAGTAAAATAAAGAAGGTAAATTATGAAGTCGATTTTAAAGCATGGTTTGTAAATTTAATCTTTCAATTTAGTTAGGGTAGGCAATAGTCCTTAAAATTATTTGGTGTTGGTTGTAATGTTTTGTGAATATAGTATTGAGTTGTTAGCGTGGTTAGTGCATAATAATTTTTGAATGACCGGATTCAAAGGTGTTTTGTCATAAATGTTTGATTTGTTTTAGAACTACTTGGATATTCTAGGCGACGTTCAGTTGAAAAAAAATCGAAAAAACAATTTATTGTCCAAGTGTACATGTGTATACTGAGATATATAAGAGCTGTGGGAAGCAATAAAACATTCCAACTTCCTATGCATTCAATATATTCAATCCTAACTCTCCAGTAAAATTCTACTGTTCTCTGTAAATTTTCTGTAAGTGATTTAAACTGACAACACACTTGGATCAATTCTGTAAATAGAAATCTGGCTGAATCAATTTTTTCACACTACGATGACATAAATATTTCGAATCTAGGCATCTATGAAGAAGTTATAATCTTTCTTACCATACAACCAAAAAAGTTATTTTAAACTTTTAATTTGTTTATTAAAGAAAACAATTTATTTTAAAAAATGAAATTAATAATGTAAAAAAATTATGAATTATATAAATAAATTCCCTTTTTTTTATTATGGTCTTAAATAGAATCTAACAAAGAGAGAATATATAAAGAGTGAATCAGTGTATAGCAATATCATGCACTATTGGATGCTGAGAACCTTAAAATGAGTATTTCCATTGAAATCTTTAGATCAACATACTAACCCTAACAAAATAATTTATTGCACGATATTCCATGCAGATTGTGTATTAAAATATTTTTTTTTATTCATTTGAGATAGTCAAAACAATTGAAATACTTTTCTAATGAATATTATAGAAATGACGACATTTGGGAGACGACATGTTATGGGTATTAATTTGTCCAAAGATAATGAAAAAAAAACTATAAAAAAAAATTAATAAGTATAAATTTAAATTAAGTACAGAAAAAAAAAGAAATATAATAAGTAAAATGAACGGATTAAAAATGGTGAAATATTTGGAATATGATATCAATGATTATAAGGTGTTTCACCCAATAAGTCTTTTGATCACGCCCTCTTTCGCAATATTTGCTGATTTTTCAAGATATTAGAGGAATGAAATGAGAGGTTTGAATGACGACAATTTCTTTATGCAATGATTATGCATAATCAATTAGTACTATATGAACATACTAATATGAACAGAGGCGGTTCAAGAGACGCATCATGGCTTCCTTGAACGTCATCTCACCGTCCTGGATGAAAATCACCGAAGGAAAATATACAAAGACAGTCATTGTATAAATAAACTATTGATCAATAAAATGTTAATAATCAATAATTTTTATTCTTGACTTTATCCTTCCATTATCCCATGATGAGATTAATAAATACACTGGATAAATATTTAAAAATAATTTTATTTACAACCATGTACGAGTATCATATTCTCTCTCTCACCACAGTAACCCCATTCCTCTTCACTACTACCACATCAAGCACATGAGGTCTTCAAATTATCAACATAAAGGTAAGTTAATATATACATAGTTGTACTGTTTATGTAATTCTAAAAAAAAATGTAGCTATATATTTATTTTTTAAAAAAATTATTGTGCCTGGAACGAATTAAGTGGGATTCTATTAATTTCTATAGGTAAAGGCGTTTTAGAATACGAATCAATTGGTTTACGAGCACGGTCTTGAAATGAATTAAACTTGTATTCCAAGGTACCATTGTACATGAACTATAAATGAGTGAATGGACAAATCTTCCTCTTTCTTAAGCTACTAATGGTATTTAGTGATATCTGTCAAACAATATACTCTTCAAAACGACTACTACCAAGTAATTTATAGTACGAAGTTCATTACAAAAGAAATTTGTGTTAATTGTTTTTTTATTCTGAACTGCAGGTGACAAAGAGACCTCGGTTTATATTTTATTTCCATGTGAAAAATTAATCAAAACTTTAAAATAAAAAATTAATTAAAACATCACAAATTGTTTGGGAGTTTCTTCAACATCAAACAACATTCCAGATCAAACCGTGAAACTAAAAAAAAACAAGGGATCAAACAAAGTTTGCTTTGAAAATACATAGAATGGTTTTTACTCAACATTGCTATAAGCATAGTTATTAAAATATTTATAAATAATTACATTAATAATCACATATAATAACAATATTTTATAATATTAAGAATAACAACACATGAATAATGTGATATTTACGATCATGCAACCAAAAAAAAAAATGAAATTGATATACATTTGTGTATATTATTAAATATGAAGGTAATAGCTTGCATAAATTTGAAGTAAATATTCTCTTAAATGTGCTTCAATATTCAGTTTTCTACACTCTAGGCTGTCAAAATTTCCTGAATGAAATACTTATCTTTCTTACAAAAAGATGAAGAAATAGATGAAATGAATATTTAAATAAATAAAATATAACTGAGTATGAAGGAAAATAGTGAGATAGGTGGGACAAATTCGTCAGACGATTATGAATGCCGAGACTGCGGTAAACATTAATCAAATAATATTTCTATGAATGTTATACACTCTTTTACTTCCTAGGAGAAAATAGTAAATAAAACGTGTATCAGAACATACTGTCATTGGGAATATGAGCAAAACCAAATACTAATTGGGTGGGTATGTACGTATTATGACACAATACATTTTGAACTTATTTGTTGTTATAACTAAGGATTATATTTATGTTTGAATTTTATTACTATTTTTTATTAGAGAAGTACACTTTGTTTTCAAATATATTTAAGCGTACAAATGTGCAAACCGAACACACACACACCCGCTGTACTTTAATACTCACACCCACACATATAAAACTAACGATATTAATTTCAGACGATTATAATACCACATTAATATAATCACACGTAAACTTAATGACTTTAACTTCAAATGACTGCAGATAACACATGAATATAATCACACTTACACCTAAGGACTTTAATTTAGACTACTACAGATAAATATTAATATAATCACTCTCATAGATACTTATAAAACATTTCTCACCTTCAACACATAGACATGTAACCCTCTAATCCTCGCGTACACCGCAACCCAATGCATTCTAACCTTAAGTTTTCTGTTTTTGCAAACGTTTCCCTACGTTTTCATCGAATGCAAACGTACTTGCTGTTTTCTTTTTACAAAGTCCTTGCAGATATTTTTCGATATTGCGTTTCATTAAATGATTAAAATATAAAGTGATACATTCAACCTTCCAGTTTTTCTCAGGTGGAGTGTATGTGACGTGAAGTATTAACACTTGCCCAAAATAGGAGTCAAAACAATCAATTTAAATAAAAGTTAAAGAAAAAACTGTTTTCTTATAACTAGGAAAGATACTTGTTTTGTATCTTGCTATTTTTACAGGAAGGAATAAATACAATTTTTGCATGAACGATATCATCACATTATAAACGTATAATGCACTTCAAATTGGAAAAAAATACGTCAATTCTATTTCCGTAAATCTTTGAATCGAATAAGCAGTTCATCCCATTTGGATATAAAATTACTGCGGTCTTGGCTAAGATATGTAAGATTATCTATGATGCCCCCTTAGTTTTTATGCTTTTATGTGACCATAGCTGTTTAACTAATAGCTTTATGGTGAACAAACTACTACATAGATTTACTGCATCTGCCAGTCAGATAAAAATAAAAAACTAAAAATTTATAAATACAAAAAATGGTAAAATTCGACTTTCTTATTGGATATTTACGAATTACACTTTCATTTTGATATTCACCTCTCACTGATGTTAATATTCTTACCAAGTAATGTTATATTACTTTTAAAATCTGATTACATTTTATCCGTTCAACCGTTTTTTTTATAAGTAACTACCAGATAATTAATAGGAATTTTAGAAAATTATATTTTCTAATTAATTCATATAACCACAAAAGAATAGATAGATTTTTTCTATTACTATAAATTCTTTTCCATTCATTTGAAACTTATTGGTTTTTAATTTATAATATAATTCTAAAAAAAAATCCAACACTTGATACTCAGCACAGATACCCAACAGTAAGGAAATGAGAACAAGTGTGATGCAGGAGTAAGCAGCAAATAATACAGTATGCTATAGGATAACGGCTATTAATGTTATGCATCGCAAAAAGCATCACAGCCAATGCAATAAACGAATGAGTGCATATTATTTAAGCAGACGCCGTCCATTGTGAAACTAAGCAGATGGATGAGAGAGACTTAATCAGAAAGACACATTCTCACTGAAATGAAAGGATTCATGTAGCTTAGGAAATTTGATAGGCTGTAATTAATTATCCACTGCCTGATAATTGTCTTTTAGGAAGAACTTAACATATTATGCGAATAGTGCAGTAGCATTCAGGCAGAACAATGGTACCCTCTGGTAATACGTATAAAACTACCTATATAGTAAGTACTAATCTGTATGTGTAGTACGGTTGGCGTATATTATCCGTCCAAAGTTTGATCAAGATCAAATGAAATTCGTTTGAAGGACTGGAAATATCTGGTCACAAGTAAAGTGAAATACTAATATGAGTTAAGAGTACAATCATTTTGAGAAGTTTCTCGCCGAAATAAAACTTAATAAATATTTGATATATCAATATGTATTCACAGACTTAGCTTTAATGAAAAATAAAGAGTGTATAAATTTATTATTAATTTTAATTATTAATTTGTCTTCATAAATTGTATTGAATGCAACTTAACTATTCCGAGATATTTTGTTAATCACTTTTATATTTGATCCCTAATTAATCATAGTATGTTAGTTCGTTAAATGATATTAATTTATCTTAGAATAACTTTATTATCATTAGATATTTTGTTTGGAATATACACATTAATGTTTATAATGATTTATACAATATACAAGTATTTTTTACAAGGCAACACAAAATTAGATTTCGCTCAAATTCATTAGTGCCAAATTATTTACAACCACATTTATCTACTTATATATATATATACGCCATTATTGTATATCACACCACTGATGTATATAATATCATTAGTATAACTACAGCACTAATAACATTTTTGAAAAGCGAACATTTTTATCCCAACTCATCCTCCACATTCTGTTCTATTTTTCGGTACTAAAGTAATGGCATTTAGATCCGTCAAACGGTATGACTTCTTTCACTCCTACAAGCTTTCAGTCAATTAAGTTATAAGTCAAATGTTTACATTTCATTAAAAAAAAATGGCTTCTCTTTTTAAAAATTTGAGAATTTTTTGTTTATTGTTTTCGGAAGCTCAAAGATAATGATAACATTTTAACACTCTAAAATTAGTAGTCTAGGAGAAAAAAAAACGTTTTCTAAAAACACATTTTTGGAATAAAAAAGTGATATTTTCATCATGCATAATTGCTACCAAACTGTATAGCACATCTGCACTATGAGGCCAGTTTTCTGTAAAATATCAATTTGATCCATCAAAGATTCTGAACCGTAGAGTGACCACAAACTTTGGGTATACACACATACACACACACACACGCACACACACACACAGAGAGAGAGAGAGAGAGAGAGAGAGAGAGAGAGAGAGAGAGAGAGAGAGAGAGAGAGAATCGAAAAAACTACATAAAACGACTTTTGGGACCTCATACTAAGTAATTCTGTCAAAATATCGAGATTGAGTTTTTTCACGATCAAAAAATTTTATTTATATTAAAGTAAAAATATATATTAATATAAATAAAAATAGAATGTAAATAATTAACACTAAAATAAATTAACATTTTAGCATTAAAAACCAATGATTTAATATAATTTTATCTGCTGCATGAAAACCGAGTTGTTTTTGTTTAGTATGGGAGGTTGTGATATTCTGATGGTCCTATTGAATAAGGGTTCTCTGTTATCTGGGGACGATAATATTGGTTTCAGAAAAGCTGTTGTCAACTTCATATATTGTCAAAGAGTTTTGATAAGATTAATTAACATTTAGCAATGAATACAGATTTAATGGCTAACCTGGAGAAAGAAGTTAGATTTATCTTGAAGTGAGAAACAAAATCACTGAAGATCTACGGTGATGTAATCTGAAACACGATAGGCAAATATTTATATCCATCATTACATTTGCGATAGAGCAAACTGTGAAGCAGATATGACAGTTTTTTTGCACAAGTTTTAGCATGACAAGTTAGCAAAATGTTTCACAATTCTTTAATGAAAAGGTAATTATTAATTATAAATAATTAATCTAATATATAATGCCACATTTGCTAAAAAGCACCAGATAATAAAGGTAAGCATTGCTGTGGTAAAGTGTATATAAATATTTTCTTTCAATCTTGCAGGCGAATATATCTATCATCGATAAGGTGAATTGGATAATGGAAATCACTAATACATTTATTCATCAATTATTAGTAGTCAGAAATATTCTAATGTCCCCATTGGGTTTATCAATCAACACAATTAGTAGACTTCAGTCGGAATGGAAAATTATTGAAATAACATCCTACTTCTGTATTTAGATAGCTCTGAACTGATCATTGAAAAACTAAAAGAATTGATTAATACAATTAAATGTAGGAAGAGGGAGATTATCAAGTCTTCGGGGCTAAAGAATATGGTTTTAAAGCGTTGCTGAAAAAGAATGCTGATGTAAGCATTACTTAGATCCATGTGACCGTATTTTTTACTAGCTCTAGTAATATTTAGACAATATCTGTAATAAGATGTATTACGGAGGCATAAGGAGTAATAGTGTCCGGAAAGTTAATTCAAATCCATTATAATTCAGTTTTTTTTAAGTAGCCGGAATGTTAAAAATACTAATTACATAAATTACACAATATTAAAAAAGGAGAGAGATATACAGAGCGATATTTTTAAATACCTTGATAAATAATGATATAGAAAGGAGAGAGCATGCAATAAATTACAATGTGATATGGATCCAGATATGAGAAACTATATTATATCTAAAAAAGTAAAACTATTTATAAAGGAATTGTGATAGACTTAGACAGTTTAGAAGAGGGAACGAGCGAGAGAGACAAATGCTATTTAGATCAATGTCACCTCCACTATTTATTTGATACCATTAATAATATTTTGGAATATGAAGGATGGGATGTATTAATGGGGCATAAAGGGAGATAATATCAAGGCGGGAACATCAAAATTTTGACTATATCCCGCCTTTTCACTTTTAAGATGGTGATTCAAAATTGAACAAAGTTAAATCTAGAGGGGGTACACAGTGTGATTTATAGTAATATGAAAATAAATTGATAGATTTAGAAAGAGGGAGAGAGGAGAGAGAGAGAGGGAGAGAGAGAGAGCGTTGTGAGAAGTTGAATTATGTTTACCACCAGTCCTCTCAATTATTGGATAAGTAACAAAAATGATTGTCATAATATAATGGAGAAGGTTATCTAAATACAAGTAAAGTGAGAGAAAGTAATAAATAGAGAGAGAGAGAGAGAGAGAGAGAGAGAGAGAGAGAGAGAGAGAGAGAGAGAGAGAGATAACTATATGTATATACATATATATATTTGTGTACAATGACAGCAGGTCTTCCCTTAAGCATATGTTATTAAAATAAGCAGCAGCTTCTGCATTGACCAGTTTCTTGTTGACACTCTCTAGTTTTCGTATCACTTTGCAGTGAGACTCTGGTAGCTTCCAAAGAAGGTTAGCAAAAGACATTAACACACACAATAAACTTTAGGTCAAACACGAAAACACTTGCTTATTTTAATAATATATATATTTGTGTACGATGGCACTAGGTCTTCCCTTAAGCATAGGTTGTTAAAATTAGCAGCAGCTTCTGCATTGACGACATTCTTACTGAAACTCTCTAGTTATCTCTCTACAGTGAGACTCTAGTATCTTCCAAAGAAGGTTAGGGAAGTACATGTACACGCGCAATAACCTTGAGATGGAACACAGACACTTTTTGAAACAGTTTTAATAACTAAACTGATTGAAATAAATAGATTATACTAACAAAATACTATTAACTTTACTGAAAATTAAAAAGAATGGTAATTGTAAACTACGTGGATAAAACACTACGAAACTACAAGCTTTTGGTTATCATACGCTCTCATCAGGTACAACGAATATTAATTAAGCTAAACAACACAAGTTAATATAAACTATGCAGTCAGTGTCTACAGGGAGAGTAAATTAATACTAGGAAAAAACCTAAGTGCAAGAGAGAGCTGGTATGTAGTGCGGCAGGGTCGGCCGAGTCTGCCTGGGGCCCATTCACCTCCTCGTCTTTCTTAGAAGTTTATAACTGTTATCAAAAATCTTAAAACTAATCACAGTGTTCAAATCACTACTTTCCACATATAGGCAGGGGCTGTAGTCTTTAATACATAGAGCCTCCAGTATATATAGTCTGCTACGCTCCTGACATTGGTGTAACATGTCAGGATTGAAGTGCTCTCAATCAGAGCCTCCCTCGTCAGTTTTACAGTGAACATCTTCTGTGTGTTTTTTAGGAGTCTCTGCACTCAGGTGGACAGTTAGATGACGTGAAAGCTTCGTTGCAGTCATCTCTATGTATAAGGGTGGGAGGGTTGGTTGCACCGTCCCCTATACAGCACTTGTATTTAAGACCGAGGGTCTCAGTTCTCGGTCTGTTTGGGAACAATACATCCACAGTTTTCTTAATTTTGTAAAAAAATAGTTAGCCTTATCTTATCCTGCTTGTTTTTTAGACTGGACATTATTATGTACAAGTTTGTATATGGCATGATCTTCTCGTCTGTGTTCAGAACTTTAGTATCCTCTGTAAAACAGGTGAATGCTCTCTTCTGCAGGTTGCGTTGTCTCGTCACTTGCATACTACCTATTAAAAAATAACAATTAAATGAAATAATTTTTTACAAAAATAAGAAAACTTCGGATTTGCTCTCCAACAGACCAAATTCTTGCTTCCAAACGAAGCAGGAAGACTGATACTCTAATCTGAATTTACAGATAAGAGATAATAATTAAAGTGAGTCGTATTGAGCAAAAAAAATATCTGAGAAACCGAGTTACTGTTCAAATAATATGAATAAATGATTGTGCGAGTTGTTTTATAGAAGAGAGCCTTTAGTTAAAAATGGCGACGTTGTATTGAGACATGACTAACTGCAGGATCCAAGGGCTTCATATTGGATAGGGTGCCTTTTTATGACGAAAGATTGCTGAATGTTTTACGAAGGAAATATTGAAGTTTGAGTAGGGAAAAAGGTTTGAAACATTTAAAGGCTTCTCGGTTATTCTTCGGGGATGCGGTGTAAAGGTATTGTATATGCACATGTCTTGTATATGGAGTGATATTTATATCTGTGTTCCAAACATCAAGGTAGGTAATAAGTTTTGTTTTTCACAACAAATTTATCATTTAATATTAATACAAAATAACTTATTAATATCAGTACTTTGTTAATATTAGTAATTTAAAAGAATTTTTGGAAGTTGGAAACAAATCATCGAAAGCGTTGATTAAATTATTAACATTGTTATCATAATGATTATAGATACTATTCCTAGTATCAATGAAATTGCTTCCATTCTGGATCCTTAAATTTATTGCATAAACTGTTAAAACAATGTATTAATGAATGGCTGTTCCCAAAATATACAACGACTAAAACTAATTTACTAGAAAATATCAAAGGAGACTCATCAAAACTAATATTTACTTTAATCATAGTTTTTAATTTATTTCAAATTGTAGATAAAGTCTTTAAAGTGTTACAGTGAAGACGTGGGTGACTTCTGGTGAAAAACAATAAGCTTTGAAGAAATTACTTGTGTCTTACAAAAACTGAAACTGAATATGAAAATTATTAAAGCTAAAACAGTTCAAAGATAAAAAATTAGAAAGCAAATTTATAATATAAATAAAATAAGAAAAATACAACATAAAATATACTATCGAATGATAACTGACGATAATAATAATTTCACAAATTATAATAAAGTACCGTATAATTATAATACGAGTACCGTATTAGTGATAGTGAAGAAAGAGAATAAAGATAAATATGAAGAGAGAAGGAGGGAGAAAATAGAATACAAATATTAGAAACCAAATCATAAGAACTGTCTTAAACTGAAAATGAATAAACAAAAAATAAAAAACTAAAGTAAAACTAAATTAATAATTATAAGAAATAAATAAAGTAAATATAAAATATACAATTTTAAAAGAAAATTAGAAAAAGAAAATTAGATAATTTTTAAATTTTAAGCCAGATGAGAAGCGAATATTAAGTTACCAAATGCGAGCCTCTTCAGAAGCTGTCATGTTTATTTTTTTCACATCTGTGGCTATTGCTTTAAGTATTTGTACCTTGAAGCAGTCATTGAAAGAATGCCATGATTATTGGCATAAAGCTAGAGTTATTCACTATATATACACGAAGAGTGGATTCACTTGAATTGAAATAATATAAAATAATTTAGCTATACGCTATAATTTAAAAAACTGGGAGTGACTATGGTGAGAAATGTAGAAATATAAAAATCGTACTATATAAATTGTATTGTTACTCAGATTATACATGCTCTTCTCGTGAGTCAGGAAATATCATATTGATTCTAATACAATACTTCTAGATATTTGCTGACAATTCCTGATTTTGAAATTGAAAGGATTTTGTGTTATTGCTAAGTCTTCATTGAATCAAGAGTCGATCATGCGGCAAACAAACAGAATCTGTTTGCGCACTAATGAACTTACGGTGTTTGGCTCCTGTATGTTGATGGAATTACTTAATGCTGGCAGAAAATCTTCGCTCCAGTAGAGAATGTAATTGATGTGTATTTAACATTTTTTGGATTATCTTGTTAAAGAGTACAGCTTTATTATTATAAAATAAAATAGTTAAATAAGGTTAGGGATTAAAATATTTGTTGTTCACTTCAAAGTTTTGCTTGTACACAATAATTTGTTGGCATGGATTAAAAAATGACTAAACATTAGAGGAAAAAATGCACATTTTCAAGATGAATGCATTGAACTAACAAATATTATTAAATGGGATTGTTACCAAGGAGAGATTATTATTGTTGGAATATACATAGACAAAAGAAAAAAAATATTAGCTTGATCAGTTGAAGACGGAGAAATGTTACTTGAATTGAAAGTTCGTAACCACAATAAAGTTGAAGAATTCTACAATATTTTTAAAGATAACAATACTAAAAATATAGCTATGATTCTTAGATAACTATCATCTAGTATTAATTTCACTTCTTCTAAAAACCAAATAAATTTAATTAACTTTGTTTATATAAGGACATGAAAAGTATTATAATGGCTTTGTTAACGTTGCCATTAATTTTTTAACTTTTTCCGTATTCTAGATCTTTCACTGCAAATGAAAATATATGAATGAGTAGTAACAGAATAAGTTCATGCTTATGAATTATACCAAATAATTATAGCTTGAAAAAATTACAAAAATCTTAAGCCGACTGAACAGTTAACGCAACACATTTATATTTCTTGTAAATCTGTCCTTTGCCTTTGCTACAAGTTTGAAACTAAAAACTATGATTGCAAGTGAAATTGTATACAATGTGTTTTACCTGATTTTTAAGTTCCTTGAGCCTTTAAGTAAATGTAATCAAAGCGTAAAACTGGTACAGTAACTTACAAAAGAATAAATGAAAAAAAAATGAGAAAAAGAGCTATACAGTAGTATAAAAAACAATGCTCTTATGAAATAAATATCATTAAAAGAAAAAGAGAATATAAGTAAATGTGACAAATATGACAAAATATAAAAATATGACAAATATGAAAATAGTTGTTTTAAGAAATATGAGTAGATTAGAGATAAAGTACATAAATGCCCACTAGAGGAATAGGTGAACCGAACAGTACAGGGATAATGATAAACAATTGTCTACAAAAATTATCAATTGTAACATTGCAGGAAACTAACATATATGTATTTTTGGGTTGTCCCCACGAATTAAATACAATACTATTGCTATGAACTTGACACGTAGCGGATATCTATTAAAGATATGCAAATCTATTATAATTCATAAGAACCATGTGGAACTAAAGACGTATGAAAAGGAACAAAAAAAAGGAACAGATAGACGTAAGCATTATACTTTTATTCATTGAACAGATAAGGAAAAGTAATCTTTGCTATTATTTGATGTTATTGATTTATATTAATGCTTGATGATTAATCCTGATATATGTGATTATAATTTTTATTTAGCAAGATATTACAAATATTTAGCAATACTGACACCTTATATGTGCAAGAGAAAACTAGTTTAGATTTTCCCATAAATAAAAATGAATATTAGTTTTTATTGGTTATTATGTATGTACATACAATTAATATTGAACTAAATTCATTATTAAATACGACTATACCATATGAAAGATATTTTAATCACAATTTACTCTTTTTCGTGATCTTGACAGATTTATATCTTTTGAATGATTTTTTGAAGTTTTTTTTATGATGATGTTTAGACTAATATATGTAACAATGTTGAAAAGATCATTTTGTTACTCCACACAGAATTTGACTTCATAGTGTTACTAGGCTGTACTGCCATTTTAGCAGTATTTTTTCTATCAAGTGCATATTGTTTTGGATACAATTTTTGTTAAGTACCTGCATATTTTTAGAACCAAAGAGATTTAGTTAACAGAATATTATTTTAAACTTCCGACATATCTCATCACTAATTTATAGAGTCATACGACTGGTTTACACAGGTAGCATCATCGAATAGGACAATGTGAAACCCATTTGATGATAATACCTATACAAAGGCCGGTTAGATGACTCCATAAACAAGTTACAAGGTATGTCAAAAGTTTATAATAATACTAAAATTTGTTTTGCATCCAAAAATAGGGCCAGGATAGCCCAGAGACAATGGCTGGAAAATGTCATAAACATCCAATAAAAGGGAAGGTGTGAATTTTGGAGAAATGTAGAAAATGTTACTTATGATTGGATATGAGAGCTTCTGAGCACGATAATTGTCATACTACTTGCAGGATGATAATAACATTGCACGCAGAAATAGCTACCGTATCATAGGGAGTTGAGCTGTTTAGTTTTCAAAATGAAATTTGAATGAACATTTTCATTCAAAGTTAAATTAAATTTCCATTTAAATAATAAACAATAACTTAATAATAGTCAAAATGAATATTTTAAAGTTAAAAAGTGAAGTAAACAGTTATGGGATGCATACAGGAAAATAAACTAAGATTTTTAAAATAAACATTTTTTGCAAATATTTTACTTTGTATTTATGAATACAAATTAAAAACTGATGTAAGAAGATGTGAGTATGCGGTTTTCAAGGATGATATTATCTTAATATAAATTTTCGAAACACATTTCATATTTTCATAAGTAAACAATGAGAAATGAACATGAAAAAAAAATTTTTAAGTTACCTGATTTGAAATATATTCACAGATTAATATAACAAAAAGTTGTTTTTTGGCAAGAAACATTTAATTGAGTTTGAGCCGGTTCAATCAGACAATGATTATTTGTGTGATTGAACGTTGTGTTGATTTGTTGCATCCAACGTCGGTGTAGAGGGTTAAAAAACAGAATTCAATCCTTCTTCAATCTAGAGCCCTTGCATTATCTCAGCATATTCTAGAAAATCTTCCATCTAACCAAGCATCCCCTTCACTTCTTCTATCGAGATTTAAAATAAACCATGATTGGACTGACTTCACATGAGAGAAGAAGACATGAGCACAACAAACGATTATATTTATTAACTAAATAGGTATTATGAATGAAGAAATAATAGTTTTAATAATTTTTTTTCTAATAGTTATAATTTAAACAAGTCATACATAATAAACAATAAGAAATTATGACTACGTGAGGAATGATGCCATTTTATCCTGGATTGACATGTCGTCTAACTCCTTAGTTAGACATATAGCCTAGCTCCTTAAGAGGAATGAATGAGGAAATCTTGTCTATCCAATTCAGTGTTTTGACAACGCTATATTGAGGTATAGATGAATATTAAATTTATAACTTTGAATAGCACTAGTTGAAGTTTTGAAATTATTTTTTGAAACAAGTAATAGCCCGTCAAAAATAAGAAAGTTACCATTTTTTATGCTGAAATGGGGATAGACTCTCTATGATTACCTCTCACTCCCCCCCCCCCCCTCCAACTCTCCATTACTTTCCATCTCCCTTCTACCCCCCACTATTACCAACATCCCTACATCTCCAACTAAAACTTCTTCCACTCTATATTTCTTTGTCGATACCTCTCTATGTGTCTCTCCATCTTTCTCATTGTTTCTATCTTATGATTTATATTTTCAATTTGTCCTCAAATTCCAATCTGTTCCTAGTTCAAGCCTTCTCCAACGTAACACATGACATACATTAATAATTATTATTATTAGGATTATTAAACGCTTTAGCCATTTATACAAGTAATATATCAAAAGGTTTTAACGAAACTATATTGCATTAATAATTACTCCATATTTCAAAATGCCTTTAATGATAGAGGTTAACTGTGGAGACCTATTTTTTTTTTTTTTTTTTTTTTTTGTAAAAATACACCTCCGGACTAGAGGTCCGTTCTTCAGATTATCAGTGAAAGGTTGATGGTTTCTATTTGTGGTAGTCATTGATTAGCTCTTTGACTTTAGATTATAGTTATCGGTTTCAATTCGTTCCATAGTATCTGCTTGATATACTAGTAATATAATGATAAAAGGAAATATTAAAGTATTGTTCTCATAATTCTCATGTAATATAACGTAGACCTTAAACCAGGTTTCAGTATTGATGTAGCCTTCAAGCTGTCTGAAACTATAGATGAAACGTTGGCTCAAGGTGCTTTTTTGGAGAATTGTTTGACGTTGGACCAAACATCGATAAAAAAAAATATTTAAGAATATATATATTCGAGACATGGAAACTTTGGATATTTACATATATTTGACATAGGAACAAATATATCAGGACTCGGTCAGTTCTTCAGTATTGAATCAAGCTTTCAAGGCCGACATTTGGGTTTTTATACAAAAAATATTTCATAACCTCATTTATATAAAAACTGAAACCTCAGTATTGAAAGTTTGATTCCAGCCAGAAAAACTAATCGAGCCCTCGTAAATCTGATCTTGTTTCTTTTTCACAACCCATAGCATTACCGAGAATTATATATATATATATATATATATAAAGATTTCACATAAACACGTGAAATAGCAATCAATGATCAAACCACAATAAGAAATGGGAAAACAAGACTAAGATCTTTCAACCCAACCCAACATCAGTTGGGTTTTTGACTCTGACGAAGACCGCTTGTTACGGTTGAAAGATCTCAGACTTGTTTTCCCATTTCTTATTGTGGTTTGATCATTTATATATATATATATATATATATATATATATATATATATATATATATAAGGGTGTCTCAGAATGTTTTTCGTTTTTAGATGTTAAATAAAAAACAAAATATCAATTAAATCTCGTTTTATTTAATGTTAATTTAAAGAGCAATTCTTGAAGTTTATTTACAAAAAACAACCGTTTGCAAATGGGCACCATTCATTTGTTCACACTCATTTAACCTGGAGCTAAAATTTTCAATAACTCGCTGGAGCATCGCTCTTGGAATAGAGTTGATTTCTTCAGTGATTTTTTGCTTCAAAATATTCAGGTTGGGTGGCAATAGATTGTTTAAACTTAAACAATTAAGTTTAAACAATCCTAAAAAAAACAAAGTTTTTTTCCTAAAAAGCAAAGTTTACAATCCATTACCACCCAACCTGAATGTTTTGAAGCGAAAAATTACTGAAGAAAGCAACTCTATTCCAAGAGCGATCTTCCAGCCAGTTATTGAAAATTTTAGTTCCAGGTTAAATGAGTGTGAACAAATGAATGGTACGCATTTGCAAACGGTTATTTTTCATAAATAACCTTCAAGAATTGCTCTTTAAATTAACATTAAATAAAACGAGATTTAATTGATATTTTGTTTTTTATTTAACATCTAAAAACGAAAAACATTCTGAGACACTCTTTATATATATATATTATAACTTATTGCTGAATATATTCTCTGCTACAGATTGTCTTGAAATCGGTGATCCTATATATAAAATAAAGAAGATATAATTACTATTTTTAAAAAAAAATAAATGGATAACATTAGGTTAGTTAATAAACTGTTTTTGTTTGACTGATACGGCCAAGGGAGAAAAAAGAAGAAATGATAGAAAAGAACTGTTGAAACTAGTAGATATTAATAAAGAACTTTCAAAAACAATAAACCGATTTCTCTTAATTTTATCTCACTTATATATTTACATATAGCTACGCCAGCATTGGTTAATGCTCATTCTTCTTTTAAAAATTAATGAACATACATGTAAACGTAATTTATTGGTGATAAAACAAAGCATACTGTCAATGAAATACAATACAGTTTTACAAAAAAAAAAAAATAATAATATTAATAACAGGAAAACACCGTGAGGTCAAAAGCAGAGGTTTTGTGATATTTGATCTAATTATCCTTTACGCTTTGAAGACAAAGGGATATGCATTCTGTCAACTTCAAAAGGATTTTTTTACGCAATATTACTGAGAAGAAACATATTCTTTTATCGTTTTATCATTGCAATTTGCTAAACTAGTTAGCGAGTTATATCTGGCGCAGGGAGATTAAATTGATAGATAGTTTAAAATTTTAGCATTGACATTTTTGTCTCAAAACTTGTTACGTTAGCTAAAAACAAGCGTAGATGCAAAAACACGTTTCTTTGGAGAGTAAACAAAATGGTTGATGTAAAATACCATATAATGATGAGGAAATCATCATGGGTGCATAGATAGATTGATATATTGTGAGTCCTATTTAAATAAAGGGAGTCGGTGTGGAGTGCTCTTGTTAAGAAATAACTGTATGATATTGGATGAGGATTATAAAAGGGAGATTCCTGAATCCCTTTGGGATCAAGTGTTCACCGCAATACTTGTTGATAGAGTGAGTTCCTGGTAGATTGAATAATCAACCCCATGTTCCAATAATATCTCGCACTAATTAATATTGAAATTATATTTGTAACATTATTACTTCTAAGAAGAGTTAGTTTTACGACAGCATTGAACCATAAACAAGTTAGTTTATTGTACTTTATGTCAAACGGGAATACCTTTTTCCCACTTTGAATCATCATTATAGGACAATCAGGACAATATTCATTACATTTATACCAGGTTTAAAGATTAAAATTTGTTTAATAAATCAACATTTTTCAAACATAAAAAAATGTGCATATGACAGTAATTGCCTGTCTGGATGGCTCAGAGGTTATGTGAAATTATGTTACAAATAATTTATTTTATAATTTTATACCATACTCTAGAAAATGAGTAAAAGCAAGGTCCCTTATTCCTTAATTTACAAGTGTTATTTGCCGAAATAAGCCAAATAAATTAAAAACAAATATTATTCAAAGTAAAATGTATAAATAAAATAACTTCCAACAACAGAATTTAAATTTTTGTTTTTGTCACCGTGAGTTAAATATTTTGATTTATGCAACTTATCAATTGTAAAATAATTATTCATTTATATTTATATACGTCTTCGTACTTCTTTATCATCTGTTTCCTTTAAATCTTCCTTCTGGTATTGTTATTGCTTAGATTTGTATTCATCCTCTTGACTAATAGTGATAATGAAAAACGTTTTGTCAACTTATTTGGGTTTTAAACGAAAAAAAAAAGCTTTTCTTGAGATATATTTGAATATTTTAGTGATAGAAATATCTACAATGCTAAATGCAAAAAATTAAAAGTCTTTAAGATATTTCAAGTGTTTGTTTTCAAGTTAATGAAATGAACAAACAAAAAAATCAAAGAAAAATAAACAAGCATGAGAGAGTGGACTTGGAGTTATTTTCAGAGGTATTCATTTTTCGGTTTTTATAACAGTTTGGGTGGGATTATATTTAATACTATTTTCTATACTTTCAAGGTTATGATTAATCAATTCCATTTATATACCATTGTACCGGCATGTTATTAATATATGAAATGTTAGTTGAAATGACATCAGTAGACGAAACCGTCATAAATCGCATACAACCAGTTTGAGGTGTCATCTTCAAAAAACTTCCCGAATTTCTACTTGAGGTTGAACAACGTCTCAAAACTGTTGAAAATTCCTACCCCCTGTAAACGAGGCAGCCAGTATGAACAACTAATCAGGTATAGTGTTATGTTAGATTATTCAAATTTTTGTGAACTGCGTTTTGTTGTCCTCAGTTCATGGAATGATTGAAATTACAAACATACTGAAATAAAATTTTGTAATTATTTTTCTCTTCTAATGACAATTGTTGGTGAGCGTGTCAATAGTTTTATTAAAATCTACCCATTTATGATTAAGAAAATATCGAAGAAAGCACTTTAATTATTTGAACAAGAAGTCTTTGATTAATGATTTTAAAAGGAATGGTAGAAAAATAATATTTTTTCTACTTTGTCAAATATTTTACCAAAGAAGTTTTTTATTTTTCTGCAATTTTTGAAGGCTAAAGCATTAAAACACTGTTTCACCACTAATTGAATGACGATAGTGGACAAACCAAAGCAAAGAAAAAGTAACTTAGAGGACCTGAAATAATTTGTGTCCTATATTGCATATACATTTATTTTAATGTAAAAATTATTGTCAATAACTCCAAGATAAATAGAAGTACTCCAAGAGAATGGTGGAATTTGTTTTTATAATACATACCAATATCACAAGACTTTATGTCAGTTCCTCTTAATGATCACTTGGAAAGAACGAGGTAGACATTTTTAAAAATATTAATGAAGCCGCTTTGCACAAGCTGCTTACTTTAATACTACTTACTACTTACTTTAATTCATCTTGTACTAGTGAAAAAAAATGGTCATTTTCTTCATATAAAGCATATTTATGTTGTATATGTTAATTAGAAGTGTTTTATTTATTTATGTTTTAACTTCTTATTAAAAAATTCATTTGTTAAAAGCAATAATTATAAGTAAATGTGTAGCAGTGAAGCAATAGGATGGAGAGAGAGTGGAGAAGATAGGGTGACGAGTAGGGAAGGTGGGCAGTGAAAGGCGGCCGGTCGGCACGTAGCCACACCTATCCCCACGGCCTGACATTTGTTGGGGCAGCCTTGTCTTGACTGGAGTTTGAAAGGATCCCGCAGAGGGGTGGTGAACAAATCGTGACCTAACTTGTAACTGCTTTTAAACTGAGCTTATCCGCACCAAGCCTGATTATCCTTTGAATTATTCCTGGCAGCAGTTTAAGTTAAACAACGCTCTAGCTAGGACATCACTTTTAACTTTCTCTATATAAAGTTTGGCCCCATGATTATGCCATATGGATACCGTACCTTCATATACTCGAGAAATAGAGTTTACTTATGGAATAGTTTTATTAATTATTTTCTGTTATTTGTTGAGGATTTTACAGAAAATGTCACTTTTATATATGCCATATATTATTCAATGATAATCTGACATCTTACATTGAATAAAAGAAAATAATTTTATGAACTCCCAAAGAACATCATTACATTCTAAAAGTTTATGGTAGTTAAACTCACCTATGACTCTCTATTTCTACATATCACAATATAGATAAAATTATCAATGCAACAGTCATGAAATAAATGACCAGTTCCAAACCTAATAAAATTAGGCATAATATAATTAATAAATGTAGTAGTATATATTTTTATTGTATATTGTATTATATATTATTTTGCAATATATAAAACAGTATATAAAGCTTCAAAGACCATATTATAATTGAAATTAAATGTAGGTGATATTTGTTCTTTTGTAGTCACACTAGCACGTTGTTATCAATCTCTCTCTTTTTCCTCATGTATTGCTAATGTCTTATAATTATTTTTCATGGTTTTAAACATAAAATGCGAGTACTGGTACATTTTTGTATACGATAAATGCTAAATTAAATCAATGTGTTTGAAACACACCTATATGGAAATAATCCTTCGATTTACCCTAGCTCCTCCTTATTTATAAACAATGACGAAATAATTTAAGCATAAATATTAAACAACTTCTACATGAAAATTTTTTGCTTTCAGGAAGTTCAATTTACAATGTACTTTGCTTGCACATATGCTGTTATGGTTTTATTTATTAAGATCATTTGCCACATTGTATGGCTAGTAACATCTGAGATATTCGGTCTTAAACACAAGTATCTTGAGGTATCCTGGCTCGTTGACCTTCACAGTGCCATATACCCTCTATATTCTCTAAAAGGACACAGATATTTCTAGGAGGATCTCCAACCAGTCTCTACGCCAGTGCAGTTGGTTTGCCTCTGTTACAACTCCAGATGACAATTCAAACAAAAAATTAGGAACCATAAGTGTGGCGCTTTATTTATTTTTGCTTTTTATCTATATTGAACTGTATTTGTTTGTTTTAGAGTTTTAGATGGTTTTATAAGTATATATATATATATATATATTATATATTAAAGTTATTAAAGTTTATTAAAGTTAGCTTCAGCTACTCAAAGGGACTACTTCTACCCGATGACGACGACTGTCGAAATATCGTTGTGAGTCTTTTGTGTGTGTCTTTTATTTGTGTTTTCTCTTTCCTGTGTGAACTATATATATATATATATATATATATATATGATCAAACCACAATAAGAAAATGGGAAAACAAGACTAAGATCTTTCAACCATAACAAGCGGTCTTCGTCAGAGTCAAAAACACAAAAACGAAGACCGCTTGTTACGGTTGAAAGATCTTAGTCTTGCTTTCCCATTTTCTTATTGTGGTTTGATCATTGATTGTTATTTCACGTGTTTATGTGAAATCTTTATATATATAACAATGATCGAACAATGAAAATGGGAAAACAAGACTAAGATCTTTCAACCGTAACAAGCAGTCTTCGTCAGAGTCAAAAATCCAACTGCAGTTGGTTTGATCATTGATTGTTATATTACGCGTTTATGTGAAATCTTTTCACATATATATGTTTATATATATATTCTAAAGACTCCCTTCCCTGATGATGGTCAAAGCTAACCAAAACGTTGAAATCCTTCAGAATATTTATTGTCAATTTGTAAAAAAAGAGAAAAAGTGGATATGAAGAATAAAAGATTTGACGAATTGCTTTATATCTTACCGGAAAGGTGGAAAGCCATATTCAGAAAGTTTGAAAAATTCACTTGCAAAATGACAAGAATAAAAATTGGCATAATTTTTAACAAAACATGTTTAATTGAAGGTCTACTCCCAAAATACACACACACACATATATATATATATAAAGGTGAAACACATATATAAAAAAGGTGAAACAATCCATGATATTAAAAAATGAAGAACTGTTCACAAGAAGGAATTTGTTAGTCATTCCATACAGTCCTTGTTTGAAAGATATGCCTTCATTTATGAAAAGATTGGACGTTTCTGTTGTGTTCAGTAATGATGGTAACTTGTTTAACAGACTTGTTAATAATAAGCCAAAAAGAAAGGACTGTTGTGTATACAGGATACCATGTACTGACTGTGAAATGTCTTACATTGGACAGACGAGCAAAGGTCTTCTTACAAGGATAAAACAGCACAAATACTCCATCAGAAGAGAGGACGAAAAGAGTGCCTTGTTCATTCACATAAGAGACAGTAATCATGTGATTAATTGGAATGAAGCAAATGAATTAATATACGTGTCTTCAGAAAGAAGAAGAAATATCGTAGAAAGTGCGCTCATAAAGAACTTTTATGAGAAGTTGATGAACAATAGCCTGGGACTCTACAAATTAGATGAAGTTTTGATTAACGGGATAATTAAACAGATGAAGACTTCATCATTAAACACATTCAGGGTTGCCATCAATTCTGGAAATTTCAATCAGCCAAGTTAACAAGTATTTATTGTTTTTTTAGTTCACTTGCTCTCCGAAGATGTGTTAACGAAAGGCCTTAGAGCATTGTTTTAAAAAATTGTTTTCATTGTGGTAAATTAATCCATATATATATATATATGAATAATAATCAAAATAACACTTGATATAATAGATGGATTAATTTACCACAATGAAAACAATTTTTTAAAACAATGCTCTAAGGCCTTTCGTTAATACATCTTCGGAGAGCAAGTGAACTAAAAAAACAATAAATACTTGCTAACTTGGCTGATTGAAATTTCCAGAATTGATGGCAACCCTGAATGTGTTTAATTCATTAAACACATTCAGGGTTGCCATCAATTCTGGAAATTTCAATCAGCCAAGTTAGCAAGTATTTATTGTTTTTTTAGTTCACTTGCTCTCCGAAGATGTATTAACGAAAGGCATTAGAGCATTGTTTTAAAAAATTGTTTTCATTGTGGTAAATTAATCCATATATATATATATATATATATATATATATATATATATATATATTGATAGAAGTATCGACTGTGGAATAGAAAGAAAACTATAGTTTATCGGGACTCGGTCAGTTCTTCAGGTTCAAATTAAACTTTCATTGTCAACGTTTAGGTCTTTATTTAAAACATTTTTCATAGGTTGAAGTATAAATTTTGAAACAGAAAAACTAACTATTACAGCACAAATTATTTTACAAAAAAAAAATAGTATTTGGACTTGAACAACAACTGCAGCCTGAATGAACACGTGACACAGGGTTTAATTTGAACCTGAAGAACTGACCGAGTCTCGATAAACTATAGTTTTGTATATATATATATATATATTATATATATATATATATATATATATATATATCTTTCATCTGGTTCAACAATAACACTACGTTCTCTGAAAATAACAATATATATCAAAAATGACAAACATATTTTAACCAAAACAAGCGGTGTTCGTCAGATACTGTATCAGTTGGACTCTGACGAACATCATCAGTTCTGATTTCTTACTATTTTTTATATGTTTACTTTTAAGTCATACATATGTTGTGAAATCTTGTTATAATTATACATAACAGCATGTTGGATATTCGTAAAGTCCATGATATTATTGCATAAGTTCAAAAGATTTTGCTACATTGTCTGAACAGAAAATGAAGCCGAAGTGATGTCAGACTGCTTTGACTGATTGCTTAGCTTATATGACAGCTGTGGTATTTCACTCATCACCTTTGTCTCAGTTAATCCGGCCATGAATCGATTAGTTGTCTCACTCTGAAGACACATGCAATCTCAGACAGGATACTCCTCCAATAAGACATTAATTTAAACATCAGAGCGTCTTGTTATAACGCTATCTCTCATGATACAATTCTAATATTGCAATAATTCTATTTAATATGTAAGGATTACTTTCTGACTTAACAATTTCGTCCAACGTACACATTTTATGCTGCAAATAATTCAAGATTTGCTTTTACACTTCTTATAATTATAAGACCAAAGTAATTTTTCACCTTTAAACATAACAACTTCTAACAACACAATCACTTCATCTCTATAATTCCTGTTATGGCTCATTATGGAATAATTTTCAAAAATCTTGTATGACTTAAATATTATGAATTATGAATGGAGGCATCATCTCTGAATTTTCTGGTTTTCGAATTCATCGATCATTTTAAAAACTTCTTTTGCAACGATGGCAACAGTGATGTAATAATAATATTAATATTAAACACATAATATACCGTCTTACCTCGTACATTACTCCGTAGCTCTCGGACCGGTTTCGGGTGTCATCCATCTTCAACACAAACTGATCTAATGAATCCTACCTATCTGATTATATAACCTACCTACTATCCCAATGTTGCCTAGATTTTATTAGTTAATTATTTTAACACCATTTTATTTTTATTTTATTATTATATTAGCTATTATTATTATTTAGTCTAATTCTTTTCCTATTATTTTCGTCTTTGTCAAGTCGTCGTTTTTTTTTTCTTTAAGGGTTTAAATAATGTATCGCTTTGATGATTTACTTGTTCATTTATTAGATTACCCGATTCTTTATGTTTAAATATCTCTAATTCTTCAGTTACGTTAAGTCTTTTTCCTTTCTATCCTGTTTTTATTAAGGTCATTGAATTTTCTAAACTGTCCGGTTCATGACCCTGTTCTGTTAAGTGGTTCACGTAATTAGATTTGTATTATTTAGATAATCTTTAATGTGTTCCTTATATCTTAGTTTTAGGGTCCTTCCCGTTTGTCCTATATATATATATATATATATATATATATATATATATATGATTACAATTTTTACATTTTATTTTATATACTCCGCTTTTTTCATATTTATTAGTTTTATTTTCCGTTGAGTTATCTAATCTATGGTTTATTGAATTTTTTCTTTTAAACCCTATATTTATACTATATTGCTTTAGTAAGTTCGCGATTTTATGACTTATTTAACCTATAAATGTTATACACGCGTATTTATCATTATCATTAAAGATATGATTGATAAGGTACAACTGAGATAGTATATACATTAAAATCCTCGGTACTGAGGAGTGAGAGGAGACCACCTTACTGGCTGGTAGAAACCCTGTACGAAAAAGCAATACAAGTGTGTACCACCAACTCTAATGCCTTATTATATTCCAAGAATACCTGTAGGTGACTTCAAGGAGTGCAACAAGGCAATGATAAAAAATATATACTTCAATTTTTTTTTATTTTCTAATATTAAATATTAGTTTTTGAAAAAAAAAAAATTTTGACGTCACCTGAGTCTATTTGTTATTTTTAAGGTCCTATTCGTAGACATGGTGGAGATGAGAGTGATATCTTTATGATCTGTAGTCCCATTCTACCTCATATGTCAGTTATTATTATGGATACACTAAATATTTCACTGTCTCAAGGAAATTAAAACAAACCCAATCGTAGTATTCCATCCAAGATTTCCTTTTTTAAGAAAAATTTCCTTTTGTTTTAGTAAAAATTACACTATCTCAAGTGTAGTTGAAATTTCATAGGATATGTATAGAGTCATGAAGTAAAATACTTTGATTGGTGTACTTCTCTTGAAGGAAGCAAGATGTTATTGGCCAACAACTAGTAACTAATAATTCATTACTGTAAGAAGATGATCTGGTTTAATACTTCCACTTCATTCTACTTTGTGCCGTAAGGACATAACTTCAGTATCTAGATTGCAATTGTTATGTCAACATCATTGATTTCAAACTTTCTCTCAAATAAACATATTAAATTTAAGTGAAATTGAATTGTTTATTAAATAACTCACTGGTTATTGAAAATATAATTATATATAGCAAAGTCTACACTATAAATGTCATTCAGAAACGTGGCTAACATCTTTAAACCAAAACAACTGGTCTTTGTTAGAGTTCTAGTCATACCGAATGAAGCTGAATTGGACATACAGTGTTGTATTGAAAGAGGAGGATGGCAAAAAAGGTCTTTTAAGGATCGTAAAATAACAGACGAAGACATGTTACTTTGGTTGAAGCATTATAGTCAGATTTCTCAATTTTTGGATGTGGTTCCAACGTTGATTTTATTTTTCAGTTTTACTGTGAATATGTTCATACATATAAAAGGAGAAAGTTTATTTCACATATACACAATTTCACATTTCAATAAATTTTTGAATCAGCGAAGTAAGTTCATATAGTAGTAGAGACAGTCATGAGGATCCAATGAATGGGAATTTTCATGGGCATTGTAATAATCACGAAGCTATAAATATACCTACAAGAATATATAAATTTAATATAATCAACTTTTGTAATATTTTGATATAAAACATTGTGAGATAGAGAAAAAGTATAACCTACTCAAATTCTGTAAAAGCAATGTAAAAGCAAATACTATAATTTGATAGTAACATAGGCAACATACACAAAATCATAAAATACACATACAACTTAAAACATACATTCATATTCATAGCCACTACTATTACTGGTTTCAGGTACAGTAGACATAGTTGGAAAAAGCCTTGAGATATCCAAATATATGGGTACTAATTGAGTTTAATGAATACCAGATGAATATCTTTTCAACCATATTTTGGGATCTATCGTCACCTAATAGTAGTGGACTCAAGATAAGTTATATGAGTGGAATGCAAGTGGCTAGGCTAATAACAATCCTACTGTGATTGACAAAAAATGATAAGTATAATCATTGCTACAAATCTGCTTATATATGTCGTTTAGAATAAAACAAAACTATATGCATATACTGTCAGTACAAGTTACGAATTTTAAACATCAATATTAATGATATAGAATCACTGTGTAGATTGGATACTCTTATAAATCAGACATTTCTTATATATATATGATCAATGATCATATATATATATGATCAATGATCAAACCACAATAAGAAATGGAAAAACAAGACTAAGATCTTTCAACCGTAACAAGCGGTCTTCGTCAGAGTCAAAAACCCAACTTTGACGAAGACCGCTTGTTACGGTTGAAAGATCTTAGTCTTGTTTTCCCATTTCTTATTGTGGTTTGATCATTGATTGTTATTTCACGTGTTGATGTGAAATCTTTATATATATATATATATATATATATATATATATATATATATATATATATATATGTAATAAAGATAGAAGAAATGTCAAGGTCTAAACAGGTAGTTTGTTCTGTTTTCCAAGTATAAAACTATAAATAATATTTGACTGTAATAACACCTCAAATCATGGTTGCAAAAAAAAAATAAAATAAAAAATAACACCTATATAAACACAATTTCCCACTCTGGAAAATAAAATGTAATAATCACTTTGATAGCAAGTCAAGCTGCTATAGTATTGCTCCCGGGGAAAACGTTTAAAAATTTTATCAATTCCACTATTTCTTAAAGTCAATTAAGTTTGGTGCTTGCGTTTTCTATAGGCAACTCTTTCCAATTCACCCTGCAAACATTTCAGAAATTGCAGACTTACGAGAATAATAAAACGCTGTTTCAGTTTAAATGAATACAGCTGCCATTACTTTTGCTTCAAATTATGTTTCATGCAAATTTTATCTGATATCTTATATAATCAATTGATACTGATGGTACATTATATTATCAAAGTAATATTGACAAAAAAATAGCACAGGAAACCACATGTAAATTGAACTATATAAATTATGAATCATAATAAAATAAGCAAGTATATTTAAATTAGACATAATTTAATTGTCATGATTATTAATCATTTCTTTTTATGAAGGGCAGAAGTAAATTGACTCCCTACAATTGACAAATTGTACATAACTTCGACTTACTGCTTCAAAATTTGTTTAAGACATTCATAGTGGTATTTTTTTTTAATTTCTTATATATATATATATATTCTGTTCAAATCATTAAGCTAGTGACCACTGATGACCGTAGTTTGACATTAATAGCGTCTGAGGAGGCCCACATATGGTTATTGGGGGCCCGATCAGATCCCGGTTTAAATCAGAAGCGTTAACTTTTATTTGTTTTTCCTTTTATTTTTAACTTATATATTCATATTCATATATATATTTTTTTGTATTTTTATTTTTTTTCCTTTTTTTATTATATATATTTTTTATTTTATTTATTTATTTATTTTTTTTTATTATTTCCTTTTTTATAATTTTTAATTTATAATTTTTAATTTTATAATTTTATCTATTGTTTTTGCTTTCTCCGTTCTCCGACGTTTAGTGCCTAGCTCCTTTTTTACGCTAGTGCTGCTCTCTTCGGTTGACTCTTTATTTCTTCATTCGCGCTCCGTTCTTCGACGTGGGGAGATCTCTCTCACTTCGTCCTCTCTACTAGTCTACTCTCCTGATGACGAACAACAGTTCGAAATATTGAATTCTGTAAGTTTTCTTTGTATTCTCTTTTCTGTGTCGTGCTTTGTGTAATTTAAATTTTTATATATATATATATCATTCTATACTTCTTTCAAAATTGTTAGTAGTGATAAAATAAAGTTTTAGAGCAAGCATCCAGAATATTTCAATTATCCTTGAATAATAATTAACATTCCTTCCGGAATAATACCAACGTTTAACTAAGATTGGTATTAATTAGCTATTCATGTACAACTAACTTTCTCGATTAGAATATTTTTGATAATTTAAGTTCTAGATTAATAACAGTTAGACTTATTATTGACTTAGCTTTTTAATAATGGTTAATAGACCAAAGAGAAATATGTATAGTCTTGGTGCTGTCACGTACAGAATCCAATGAAACCGTGTAGCACTATTACAGTAAGTATTTAAGAAATGTTTATCTAATAGTATATTTCATAGAGTATATTTTATTCAGGTAAGACTTATTTTATATTTCTGGGCACAGGGTGAAAATTAATCAATACGAAACATGGATGTCGATAGTAATCTCAACAAATCTTCTTGCACTTGCATCCGTCTTTGTAAACATTACAAAAAGTTTCGGTGCTGTACACAATCATGATACGTTTAAATTCAACCTAGGACTCGTCATATAAACCAATATATGGTGAGAATGATAAGTTTCACATCAGAAGTACTATTAATCTTTAAACATTTGTTCAAAATAAATACTGTAAGTTATGAATTTTTGTTCGTTTTATTGAAAGGTTCTAAGAAGGGATTTGCTAGTTAGTGTATGATTTAAAAATATTATTAAATTCATTAGATTGGTTGTTTAGTGTTCGCAATATCTTTTTTGAAGGAATAGTGGATATTTTTTTATTATTTTTATTGTTTTCACTCTGATGATTATGCTTTCTACTAAGATTTTCCTCTTTATTTTTGTTTTGTGCACCTGAATTACATGGTTCTTTGATACATTCATAGGATCAAACATAAGGATAACTGTATCATTTTTATACACGCAATATTGAAAGTAAAACATTTGCATCAAATTCTGAAGTAACACTATAGAGCTACTGCAAGTATGCCGATAAATGGTTTTTAATCGTTAAAAATAAATGAATAATAAGGGATATCAAATCTTCATTTGAATCAAACTGAAAAATAACATTCACATACGAAATAGGCATAAACAAAAGAAATCACATTCTAGACATCAATGCATGTAGTAATGATGTTGAAATGAATTTATGAAATCTACCAATACTACAGCTTACCTAAATGTAAATGACCTGAGAGTCATAAACAAAATACTATACATGCTATCAATCATAGGACATTTAAAATTTTATCAAGTTGAAATACTTTTAATAGATTCCCAGAACGTGTAAAACAACTGTTTATCCATAACCTTTACTGTAACAGAAAACTGTCAGTCTGGAGGAAAGTAAATTAAATAAAAAAATGATAATGTCCTGCAATATACAAATATATCCTGCAATAAAATGTATTACAAAAACCTTTAGTGACATATAATCAAGAATAATATAAATAAAGACAATAGCAAACTCGTTTGATGTTATGCTTATTATAATTATATATTATAAATCATTTGAATTTTTTTTTAATGTGTCTATTGCATAAAAGTAATATATAACTCTTCCCATTATAGTCTGAACTCTTAGTATCATGTTATTTGCAGGTTTCATAAGAAGCAGTTGGCCTATTAGGATATTTTACGTAATATAAGAACTCATTTTCTTGAAGTTTTATTATGTTTTACACAAATTTAAGTTCAGTTTGAGTGAGTTGTTTAGAGCGAATTAGATTTGGTTGTTCAAGCCACCTTTTATCCGCTTTCCTTTCATCCACAAATTAATTGAATCTTTGCAGACTTTGGGGTGAGTTTATAAAAAAAAGGCTCATGACCGCAGAAGGATTGTTTAACCTCAATCTTTTCCTTCCAACCTGTCCACTGATTCGTTTTGCTGTATTCCAGATTTCTTACGTACACACATAAGAACTAACTTATTTCTACTGGTTTCGTTATTAATTATTAAATCATCAGTGTACAAAATAAAAGCATTTTTCTTGAAATTGGGAAGCTTTCAATCCAATTGATAATTTGTTATCACTTGACGCACCCTATAAAATATTCTATGTAGTAACGTATAAAAAATACTATTAATGGTTCGATTTACTGAATTGTTGAACATTTTGCTTCCAAGAGAGCCATTTCAATTTCGTGCTTAGTGGACTGCAAATTGCTTCTTTCTTTAAGAAGAAAATATCTAAGGAAAGATGATTGATAGCACTTCTATGACGAAAGTGTGCAGGTAGTAATTGATCCTATAATCCATAGACACGTTTGACTTTTTAGTAAACTATGATAATTTGGATCTATTTAGGCTTAAGATACCATTCTATCAATGAATGGTGTCATTAGTTTTATCAGGGTAATAATATTAATATTGCAGAGCCAAACTGTTTATGGTTAAGACCATATGTCTACTAAAGCATTTCTTACGGTACAACATAGCTTTTGTAGCTCAAAAAGAACAAAGAAGCAACCCACAGTGCATTTTATATGACAGGAAGTTTTATATTTAGTTAAATAAAGTACTTTGAACTGACCTTGTTGGTTTTGCCATTTATATGGTAAGTTGCTTCTTATAAAGACGTTTTAGCTCAATTTTCGTATGAGTGGTAAAATATGAATTAATCCATGTATAATCTTTTGCAAACTCAAAATCTTTTGGATACTCACCTGATCCACAACACATACAAATATCATCAATGAAAGGAGTGTTTTAAAGTTTCAAAGAATTTCCTTGCTTTTGTGGTTCTATGTTTACATCTTTCCACAAAACACTCACATTTCTTAAAATTTCTTTCATTAATTGATGTAATCATACAAGTATAGCAGGTTTTTCATTATTCCAAGTAGAGTTTTCAGTTTTTATAACCACATTGACATTTTTAATAGCCATTTTAATTAAATTTTTGTATTTGCATACTATTATAAAGTTTTTTCTTGAAATAAAATTTTATTGTTTCTTGCATAGCCGTTCAGCAAAAAAAAAAAAAAAAAATCATAAAATGTACTATAGCTCCTTTTTCCATGCATGTAATTTTTTTAAAAAAGTATGCAAATCATTGAAAAATGTTTAACACATTATCCCTTATTGCAGATATTAATTTCTTAACAATTAAATAATAAAGTAAGTAGTTTAAAAGAAAAAAGTTCCTGTCAGGAAACACATTTTAGTGAAAGAAGTAACTTTCCACCATGCAATATTGTTCAAAGGAGTAGAGAACACCTACATTGTAGAACTCAGTTTTGTGTAAAACGTTAATTAGATCCAGAAAACAGTGTTACCTGTAGCGTGATTAGGAGCTTTTTGTTACACAATAAATGACAAACAGACATAAATAAACATCAAAAAAGTACTTTGGAGACTTTAAAAAATGTAAATCCGTCAAAACCGCACAATAATTTTTTTCATGATTACAATACTTATAGTGAAGCAGAAGAAATCTTGAGATGATAAAATTTACCACAATGCACCTTTCTCTGTATAAAATCTTGGAAAAAATGTAACCATAGTACAATTGTATGATGATTAGTCAGATGGGGCAACCTGTATCACGTCTACACTTAACGTTACTACAGGAAGTCAACATTTTTACATTTTGTTTCAAAAACTGAACTCACTGCTATTGCAAATTTATAATGTTCTTTTCAGCTAAACAGTCCATAATGCCAAATATTTACACTCCACAATTAGTTGCTTAGAAGAAAAACATTGTTGTTGAAAATCACATTATATGGAACATGTAAATTTTCCATGGCACAATATTTTCCAATATGATATCTCACGTGTGTGATATAGTTCCAATTTTAGAATGAAATATGATTTTGATGCATCAAATGGTGTGGATTGTAGTGTGCTCACAGAAAATTTTGGATACACACCCACCAACTTACAATACCCCCCCCCCCCACACCCCACTACAAAGACATAATAGTATAATAAAGGAAACATAAAAAGTAGAGCTGGGGGACCATGAAACATGTAAATTATCAAATTAACTAAATTAAAATTAGTAAATCAATAAAAAATATTTCTTTTAATAAATGCTGCTTTCTAAATGTAGTAATATATATATATAAAATTTTTTTCAGTGTTTACCTAATATTAAATGGATTCAGGATTTAAAATTTTATTTATAGATTTTGTTTTAGTCAGGCAGTGAGATATTTCAACTATCCAACCTATTCTGGTCGTTATTGGCTGCAAAGTTTACGGTCTACGGGAATTTCATTCCCTTTGAAAGCACGATGTGAAGCATTATTAATCGAGTGATCTTACTTGCTTCTTACACTGCCTAATGAGGTTAGTACATAATATATGTATTATATACTAGATAAATAACTCAAATTCTTTGGGAATTTAAAAATGTATAGGACAAGAAATAATAACTTTAAATATTTCAAATTTAAATGTAATATTATTGTTTGTACCATAAATTGCTTCAGTAATTATATCATTAAAATCTACAGTTTATTGCATACGTTAATATATTTCAGTGGTATATATGTAAAATATAAGCTGGTAGATATTTAGAATAATATTATTTAAAAGTTTTTATAACGCGGTCCATTTTGGTAGGATACATCTGAATGTAACTAATGACTACTTCTTCATTGCCTACATGGAGGTCAAGATGAATTTAACATCTGTGACGATTTTGTTTAAATTGAGTAGTTTTTGTTTTGATTATTAAAATTAAACTGGAAGTTATTTTTTGCAACATTTTGAAAAGTATAATGACATTGAACACTCAGTAATTTCCATCTATTTTGCTCCCAGCTTTTGATTGCTAGGATGGATATCAATATGTTTTGAGATTGATTTAATGAAAAAAAGAATTAAGGGAAGTGTAATTTATAAAATTGATGTTGAAAAATGATTAATTAAATTAGTAGTTGTTACATGTAAGGAACTAATCATTAATTCTAAGAATAACGTAAATATACAATTTAAATGAAGTAAAAAGAATTTTTTAATAGCTTTATTAAATTACAATGAACATAAAGCATCACAATAATGTTTAAACATATGAAAATATTCTAAATTCTTAAATATTCTTACATACGTTCTTACTATATAGATAAACCAATTCATATATATATATATATATATATATATATGATCAAACCACAATAAGAAATGGGAAAACAAGACTAAGATCTTTCAACCGTAACAAGCGGTCTTCGTCAGAGTCAAAAACCCAACTGCACACTCTGACGAAGACCCAACAACTGACTCTGACGAAGACCGCTTGTTACGGTTGAAAGATCTTAGTCTTGTTTTCCCATTTCTTATTGTTGTTTGATCATTGATTGTTGTTTCACGTGTTTATGTGAAATCTTTATATATATATATATATATATATATATATATATATATATATATATAAGAAAATATGGTAAAATTTTTCTCATTGACAGGAGATATTTGACTCTGATGAAGACCTCTTGTTATAACTGAAAGATTTTATTCTTTTTACTTATTTCTTGCTGTAGTTTGGACGTTGATATATACAAACTGTTAACATTGGTTAATTTATGATAAATGTTAAATATAAAGTTAAGCATAAAGTTAAATTAAATCAATTAAATCTATCATAAACATATCCAAACAATAGATTCTGACAAATTTGAGGAACGAAAGTCTATTTTTGATGTGGTTTCGAAGATGTCTGGGTCTATGTGAGTGGGTATCACCCAAGACAAAATCATTCAAACAAGCAACACCGTTTGATATATTAAGCTCATATTTTACCAACAACTGAACCGAAATATTTAGATGTGCCCAATCTTTTTCCGGCAAAATTCTTTATATGATAGCCACTATTTTGGACAAAAAGTATATTTTACGTATTTTTTTTTTCTTCTCAAGAGCGTTGAAATTTTAGAATTATTATAGAATTGACAAATGCATATTTGTAGAGAAAAAGTAGGAAAATATTTGTAAAGAAATTAATCTTTTACATTTTTGTAAAATTGGTAGAACATTCAATAAAAATACATGGAAGCAAAAATTTTAAATAAACATATCTTCAAATATTATAATTCGAAACTTCAAAACATATCCAATAAGAAAAAAGTTTGTCAGAACTTAAAAAAAGCCTCAGATTGTTAACCCATCGAGAAAGGTATTTTTTACTATAAAATATAGTATTTTTGTTGTATGAATTATTAAAGAAAAATTGCAGACATGATAGAGATCGCACAGATAGGTAAAATGAAATAAAAGAGTGCCTAAAACCAGTGCTTTTTGAGTGAATGAGCTAATTTTTTTTTTTAAAAAACGACAGAGGGAATCTGAATCTGACAGATACGGTAGCCCTATCGTGCTATACACGAGTCCGAGGAGGCTCATGCCCTTAGCTTTGACCTGATAACAATACCAAGACTAATTCTTCTAGAACAACCACTATTATAACCATATTTATAATTAGAATTAGTTTTAATATATCTTTTCTCAATCTTATGCTATTGCAAACAAAATTCTATACATTTGTAAAATTACAGTCTAAGATTTTATAATGCTATTATAATTTCTTTAACGTTTAATAAATAAAAAGATTATAAACTGTGGATGATTTACATGCTTTTATTTTTAGTCAGTAAAAAAAGTCATCGAAGATTTTTTTGCCATGAACTGTATTAGACATTTGATAACATACTTGTACGTATCGATAAGGGTGCGAAGTGATATTTTTTCAAGGATCATAAATGGGAGGGGACGGAAGGCGATATAAAACAGAGGATAATGCTGTATAACAAATGCTGGGGAGACAGCAGCCCCCTCTGGGCTAGTATAAATCAAATAAAGCTGTGCTAGAACACTCACTCTTTACTACTTGCTATTAGTCTCCTGGGATACGCTAACTCTGTTGCATCTCCTACGCCAATACATCTTAATCATTAATCACACATTCAATCATACGTTACCTCCAATGACAGTAAATTCCTTAAATTTTTCAAATAAAAATCTAATTTCTTAATAAAAGAAACTTGTTTCTTCTGTAGTATGTTATAAAATGTAAAATTGTGGCTAGGCACTGAAAGGTAAAATTATTTGATGAAACATTACACTATCATCAATGTGAATACTGTACTTCATAAATAAGTACTCATATACAAATTAGAATACATTATTGTATTACGAAAGGAAAAACTCCTAATGTATATATATGTTTTATATTGCTATCAGAAAGCCGTTTAATGTTTATCATAAAGCATTCATTATTCACTCAGACTTTAAGCAATTTTAAATATTGTGTTACCGGGTTTTTTTCTCATATTACCATAAATAAATATATATTATAATGGGGAAAATTGATCATTGATAGTCTCTGCACATAATAAGTTTTTTTTTATTTATACTATATGTTTCAAACACTTGAAACAGTGATTGTCATTAGGTAAACTTCTACAATACAAATTAAAAATTAATGGCTATAAAAATAAACCAGAACTTATATGAAATAAATTGTAATATTGAAAAATGAAGTACATACCCAATAGGATCAAAGTTAATCAAATAACGCCATATTATTCAATTACTGGTACAGAATTAAATAATTTCCATTAATTTTTTGGATAAATTTTAATGTTAGTCCAGTAGTTCATGTTTCTTATAAGTTCATGCTTTTTTTAACAGCAATTTCTGTAACAGCTAGCAAAAAATAAATGAATTGATTATCAAAGTTTCTTTGAAACCATCAGCTTTAAGATATTTACATAGTTATTAATTTGTTTAACCTTTTTTGTTAAGTTTGAGGTTTATTCTCTATCTAATGTGGTAAAAGAGGGAAAATATTTGTAGAGAAATTAATCTTTTAAATTTTTGTGAAATTGGTAGAACTTTCAAAATGAGCATAAAAATAGATGGAAGCAAATATTTTAAATAAAGATATCTTAAAATATTATAAAAATGATCTGTTTATTGCATACAAGCTAGTTGATTATCTAAAAGTAGTAACATTTATACTTTTAGATATGTCCAATAGATTGGGGTAGACCTCAGTTATTTGAATGGTGTATATTGACGGAGAATGCTGCAGGCACTGGTAGGGTTTATGATGCCGTCCTTAAGAACCCCGGGAGTTAGAACCCAGGTCTTCCCCTCTGTTTTATATATGTGATATTATGTCAAAGACTATCAAATATATGGCCTGTAAAGAACAGAGACTAACTGATGAGTTTAAATTGGTAATCTTAAGAATTGGGAAGGTACAGTCGGATTCGAGGCTGGCAGTGAGTGGTCCCTGCTGACCAATGTTTTATACCTTGACTCCAGTCAATATCCTGTCAGAAGCTGTCATTATCCTGAAAATTCTTCATGATTGTAGCCCCACTATTCTTACCTATCACTGGTAGGAGATTAAGGTGGTAGAGGAGTAGGATGACCCCTGGCACATAGCTGTTTCTCTCAACGAAGGGACCAGGTGGAACTAGAGTGAATTCAAGGTCTGGTTATCTACTTTTTTAGTTTTGTCTCACTGAAGAAGTACAAAGAGGTTACTAAAGGGGTTTAAATAAGGAATGTAGCTTCTCTGGAGGAAAAAATCATTCTGGAGGATTTATCTAAGATGAACTTAGTAGAAAGAGACAGACAGTTCTGGTACACTTTAAGGGGATCTTAAACGGAGCAGGATTGTAAACGAAGAACTACCCAAGGATAGTCCGTCTGTTTGTTCTGAGGAGCCCCGGAAATGATCTCCGAGAACACATCACTAGAGGAATGATGGCTATGTAGATCAACCTTTATAACTCTAAGACAGCTTTGGCGGCTCTGCTACTTCATCTGTGTGACGGCAAGGAGGATTAAGTCTTAATGCAAGAACTTTAGCTCGTTAGGAATCAGGTTAGTTGTTTGAGACTTAAAGGCTTTAGAATCCCTTATATATTGAACAAGGTTAAACTAAGATCCTGAATGATGATTGGAAAATATATAACTTCTTTCATTTTAACGTACTCATCATTTAATATTTTTTTTAAATTCTGTCAGTTAATGTAAATGATTAGAGTAAGCTAATAATCGATATAATTAATCTCTTTCTTTGCACTCCGAATATGTTCAACACAAATATATATGTTGAACTAATAAACTGTACAAAATGTGATTCATTGAAGAATTCACCTCATAGACAACATTCATACTATTCAAGATTTATGAGTATTCTAATTCAGTTAAAATGTTTAAAAACTATAAATTTAAAGGTATGATTAAAAATTAAATTTAAACAGTTTAAATGTTTAATTTTTTTATACATTCAAATTATTACCGTTTGAGTGTTCCATATTCATGAAATTAGCGGCACTGGAAAAACGTAGTGTGATATAATAATTACATATTTTTTCCGAAATTATTAATTTTGGCTTTCAATTTGTAACTTTATATTACAATAATCCCTTAATTTTTAAATGCTCCAACCTCATGAAATTAATGAGGCCCACTTCATTAAAATGTACGCTTTACTTAAAAGAAAAAGTTATATTACTTTTTTAAAAATATTTTCAATAAATTAAAACTGTTACAGGAATAAAATAATTGCGTTGTATTGTTAATAAAGAAATAATAGATGTTACAAAAAAAATTTACTTGAAAACATCTACCTAGGTGTACATAATTTTCTGTGTACAAAAAATACCATTAAATGATCACCTGAATAAATTTATTAATATTTTAATAGTTTCTGAGCAAAATTTGTTCATTAGCAAAGTTTAAAGGTTAATATTTAACTTAAGCAATAGAAGTTCAGTATCCAAAAAGGAGAATTGCACTAAAGTCAAAACTATTTTGTTCTGTATACGGTTACTTCTACAATTTAATATAACGGTTATTACATTTTAGTTATGTTTAACCAAATTGAGATAGAAATGTTGAAATTACCAAAAAATTAAATTTATGGACCATCGATGTTTGATATTACATTCACCAAAGGGGCGTTACAGTACATTTTCTGTTTTCAAACAATATTTTTTGACGCTAAACGGCTCATTAAAAAACCATAAAAATTTGAAAAAATGAACAAAAAAATAACAATTTAAAAAAAATCATGTAATTTAAATTACAGAAAAGAGCAATAACGCTATAAAAACTGACTGTTTATCCTAGACTAACGGATCACCTTGTATACTTGTCAAATTTAGTGATACTTACGAGTGATACTTGTATTTACATTGTATAAATTGACTTATACGTTTTTTGAGTGAATCGACTGAAACAAATTGATGTTTAAAAGTATAATAGTAAAATTTAAATAAATTATTGACTTATGTGAAAGATCGGAGGAATAATATTTTTTAATTTAAAAAAATCACCGCCAATAAACATAAATTTCCGTTGCTTTCCATGGTATGCTGGATTTGTCCCACAAAAAATCCTAATCAATCTATATATTGCACCATTAACAAAACATAATATCAGATGAATATTTTTTATGCTTATGAAACATAATATATTTGGATAATATTGAAGAGCGAGGAATGAGCTCTTTGCCTGATTTTATTCTTTGAAGAATAATAAATGTAATTATCCTATATCTTTTGTCAAAAATTAGCTTAAAACAAAATTTTTTCATGGATGTTTCGGACATTTTTCAGACAAAATAGGAATTTTTTTAAGTTTTAGTGGGATAATTTTTCATAATTCTTCAATATAGTAGGAGGTCAGATAAACTAAGTAACAGATCCACTATCTGGGGGAACAAAATCCATATTGTCCTGTAAGAAATTGTTTCGTAACATGAAATCTATACTTTCGCTTTTAAAAAATAATTATTACTGCTATAGTTATACTAATGATATTATATGCATCAGTGGTGTGATATACAAAAAAATAGCATATATATTATAAGTGGGTCAATCACTATCTCTACTACCTCTAGGAATGAAAAATAATATACATCTTCCTTTTAAATATTTTAATATGCCTAAATGGGACATTATCTATTATATACCCAAGAAGTATGATATTATCTTACTTATAGTACAGTTGAGTGTAGGCCACTCCAGATCTTTTCGTGGAATAACTATGATTTACATCGTCTGTAGTTAATACAATAGGTGGACCAGAGAAGGTCAGAACTTACAGGTCATGATCACCAACCAGTGTGTTGGAAGTAAAGACAGGTAAGAAAGAGTGAAGCCTCTTGAATATGACAGGTGGTCCCAGATGACCACAGATAGTGCTGTACAATTCTTTTTTCAAAGGCAAATTACTTTATTAACATACTAAATTCATTTACTGAACAATATTTCATAATGTATTTATATCTGTCAGAATAAATTTTTATAACAAATGAATTATATCCCATTAGCAATGACTAATGCAACTTACCTACATTGTTGTAACAATAAACGCATGTTGAAAACCGCAGCTTTAGACTCCAGGGATAAGATAGAGGGAAATATATACAGGGGAGTTAGTAAGGGAAAACCACTAATCTAGTCAGAGTTCAATATCCGTTAATTAAGGATCTGAATCACATTAAAGATAAACGAAGTTCAAACTGAATTAATTTAAACACTTTGAAAGAAAGAAATTATTCGGATAAGAATATCATTAAAACAAGTAACTGGTAGAGTAAAAAGAGCTTTGTTGAATTTTATAATGTTTTCAACAAAACTAATTTCATTTATTTTATTCATTTAAATTATCCATTATTTATATATCACTACCTTTTTTCCAGTTAGAAGATATTGAATCACTCCAAATTAATTATTTGTAATTATTTGTTGTTATATCAACAATTACTACTTCTCAAATGATTGATCAATTTCGGGTATCCAATGAAAGACAAAAGAAAGTATAGGTTATCATCATTCTCTACTGGAAACAGAAACAAACTAAAATATACAACCTAACACACACAATATGTCACAGTCAATGAATCGATTCATCTTGTAACTCTCATGAGATCCAGTTATTTTGGTCAAAAGCTTTTAGTCTGAGACCTTACAGTTTGTATAGATAATTTAATATTGAAGTTAATTACAACAAGAGTTTATAAAAAAGAGGATCAGCCATAATATATGTATTAATATATATATATATATATATATATATATATATATATATATATATATATATAGTTCAATATAGATAAAAAACATAGAGAAATCGAAAGAACACACTTACAGTCTTCATATATATATATATACAGTACAAACTATATATATATACATATTATATATATTCATAATTTAAACATTATTTAATTGGTTCATAGTTTTTTATATGGAAATCTAGAATGTCAATGCTCAGCAATAGTACACAATTTATATTAGAAATAGGTAAAATCGTCAAACCTTGTAAGATGATCATGGAGTTAGAGCGCTTTTGGACTTTGTCCATCTTCGATCGCAACAAACCTACTGAGCTGTTATATAGGGGTTGGTTATCTGTTAAGTCCACTGCCATGCTGATATTATTATTTTGATTTTACTTAGTTATTTTGATTTTAGTTTTTAGCTATTATCTAGTTTGGGTTTTTTATATTTTTTAACTTCGTCATCCTATCTGTCCAGTCGTCTTTATATTTTTATTAGTGATTTACATAAAATATCGGATTGGTAATTTATTTCTTCATTTATTAATTTACCTGCATTTTTATGTTTATATATTTTTATCTGTTCAGTTATGTTGAGTCTCTGCCCTTTCTGTCCTGTCTGTAGTAAGTCCACTGTGTTTTCTAAGCTGTCAGGTGTATGTCCGTGTTCAGTCAGGTAGTTTGCAAAATTTGATTTATTTGTTTTATTTAAATAAATAATCTTAGTCCATAAGATGTTCTTTAAATCTTATTTTCAGTGTTCTTCCCGTCTGTCCAATATATATTTGGTTACAATCACTACACTTATTTATATACCCCGCTTTTTTCATATTTATTAATTACATTTTTGGTTAAGCAAGTAAATATATTCGACCTATAGAATTATTAGTTTTAAATCCTACCTTTATTTTGTATCGTTTTATTAAGTCCGCTATTTTTTGACTAATATTTCCTAGGTATGTTATAGACGCGTAATTATTATTTCTAGGGGTTTCGATGTGTTATTAATTTTATTAAAAATATTTTTTAATATTTTTTCTATTAAGATTGCATTGTAACCGTTATTCGTTGCTATTTTTTTTAATTATATTTAATTCCTTATTATAGTTGTTTTGATTCATCGAAATTCTTATTAGTCGATCTGTCATATACCCAAAGGCAGAAATTTGTTGTTGCTTTGGATGAATTGAAGAATTATGTATGGTTATATCGTTCTCGGTTGGTTTTCTATATATTTTAAATTTAAGTTTATTTTAGGTTTTTTCAATAGTCAGGTCTAGAAAATGTATTTATATTTTATGTAAATCGCTAATAAAAATAAAAAGACTACTGGATATATAGGATGACGAAGTTAAAAAATATAAAAAAACCAAACTAGATAATAGTTAAAAACTAAAATCAAAATAATAATATCAGCATGGCAGTGGACTTAACAGATAACCGACCCCTATATAACAGCTCAGTAGGTTTGTTGCGATCGAAGATGGACAACGTCCGAAAGCGCTCCAACGACTCCATGATCATCTTACGAGGTATGACGGTTTTACCTATTTCTAATATAAATCATACTAACCTCAGTGATATTAACAATATGCATGTATTTAATAGTACACAAGTCTAAAAAAAAAATTAACTTTCTTAAAATGATAAATTTTAAAACACTTAAGGTACACGAAAATACACAGAAAGTAAATCCTATCTAAAGATAAAACCAACAGTGAAATTATAAATGGGGAAAAGTTATTGAAATCAAGTCTGGTAAGTTTGAATTTTCTCTCAAGGAAACAAGCACTTCCTTCCACTTAGTGGATTTATATCCCTCAAAGTTTAGATCAAATTTTTAAAAGATCAGTCTTTTTTCTTACACTTTTTTTTTAGTCCCATCATTTCAGTTTTTTTAACCTTGAACGTCTTGAAAATTTTTAGAGCTGTTTTGTATATAAACAATATCAATATTACTTTTTTAGAAGTCATTATTTATTGTATTTTGTTCTTTGCGACTAAGATAATACTAAAAAAACTCAATAAGAGGACTAACTTTTTTTAAAAAATCATTTCTATGACAACAACATCCATGAATTAAACAGAGCAGATTAATTTAAAATTTAATAATAAAAATGGTCTACTAAAACTATAAAATACATCTCTTTACAAAGAAAACTATCCAACAGGCATAGATCATTACATTATGCCATAGGATTAAAGAATAGTAAGAAAAATAAAATAAAGAAACGATTATAGCCAGATTATATTATACTAACTTAAGACACCTAGAAACTTGTTTAATTTCAAGTAGAAGTATAAATAAAAAAAAGAAAAGTTAAATATGTAATCAGGCTAGTTGAAACAACTTGGCAATTGAAATATATATATATAAGTGTGTTATCTAATCAAGATTGGGTCAAATTTTCTAAGTTCAAAAATCAAACTCTCATTGCTGAAGTTTCAGTTTTATTTTCAAACATTTTTCATAGGCCTACAAACAAAGGATAATAAGAAATCACATATCAACATCCTACATATAAACAATATGAAAATGAATTGTTACAACTTATGAATATTATAAACAGAAGTATTTTGATACAAATAAAGCAATATAACTTGAAGAAGTCCGAATTTTTTGACTAAGAAATGAAATTTACATTATTTAAAGGAACAAAAATCTTAAACTGGACAAAACCTTCGACTAGACTTATAAGATAACATTACAAGTAACCTCAACATTCATCTTCCGTGATTAATTGAATAGAAGTGATCTATCATAGAAGTGATATTACTAATTGAAGTAACATTTATTCGGGAGTGTTGTGCTGAGTTTTTAATGAAATTTGATTTATTTAGTTTCTTTGAGTGAACAGTGTTGAGAATCTTGTAATGTTATCTTATTAGTCTAGTCGAAGGCTTTGTCTGGTTAAGATTGTTGTTCCTTTAAATAATGTAAATTTCATTTTCTTAGTTAAAAAATTCTTACTTCTGCCTATGAAAAAGGTTTTAAATAAAACTGAAACGTTGGCAACGAGAGTTTGATTTTTTATCCTGGAAAATTGACCAAACCCCGATTAGAGAACACACCTATATATATATATATATATATATATATATATATATATATCCCGAACTCTTCTAAATGCAATAATTTGCAATTAGATTTGCCATATACTGGGTTAAATAATAATAAAAGTAATATGGGTATGTATGAAATATATTATAATAGCATGCAATAAAGTATTTTATGAGATAAATGATCATAATATAATGTAGTTAGGTTAATAAAGAGAGCGTTAAACAATATCAGAACAGCAATTATATGTATATTATATATAATTAATAATGTATTATATAATTGTATATTAATATTATTAAAAATTAGGATGTTTGTATGCTATTAAGTTGAGAAGTATCTGCTCTACTATTTTGTAGTGTGTTAAAAAGCTAAAACATTATTACAATAGGAAATTAAGTAACATTTAGAGTTCATAAGATAAAGAGAAGTATAAACTTTTACTTAACATTCACCAAAAGAAGATTTTTTTAATTTTAAAAATAATAAATGCGAATTAATTATATCAAAAATATGTAACTGTTATCCATGTCAAACATATGGCACAAAGAGACGAAAATCCAATCAGTAAAGAAAAAACAAATAAAGGAATGAATTCTGGGCTAGAGGTCCTTGCTGAGCTTCTCACAGACTGACGGAAAAAATGGGCTTTTAAAAGGACACTAGGTTGAGTGATGAGCACCGTTGAAAGTCTGTTTTTTCAAAGTGATAATGAATTGCAACACAACAAAGGATTAGGACAAGAAATATCACCGGCACAAATACAACCCTGTCTTTTTTTTTAAGTAATTCCTCAATAAAAGGATATTATTACCCTTTTAATTAACTTTCTTTTCACACTACTTGTTGGAATAGAATTTTAAAAATTAATAATTGAAACACTTTTTCAGAATATCTGGCACATAGGCTAATGTTTGAACACATTAAAATATTCAAGGACTTTTTTTTTATTATATATGATGAATATTAACAAATATAGAACAAATACACACCAACATACACAAATACACACACACACACATATATATATATATATATTATGTATATATATATATGTATATATATATATATATATGAAAACAAAACACAAGGAAAAAAAGAAAACAGATAGAAAAAATGCTCTTAAAAAAAAGCATTTTTTCTATCTGTTTTCTTTTTTTTCCTTGTGGTTTGTTTTCATTGATTGCATCACGTGTTTATTGTGATTCATCTGCATATATATATATATATATATACAATGTGCGCACACACACACACACACACATATATATATATATATATATATATATAAAACTAGAATTTAAAAAAGAACACATAGAAAGGAAACCACTGAACTCACTACTATATTTCGATGTCCTCGTCTTCAGGAAAAGAAGTGAATCGCTCCAAAGGCTGATAACGACTGACTTGGCGTTCGAACTGAAGCACTCAAACAGTGTAGCCAACTTTCGGAGGAAAGTTAGTCAGGGAAGATAAAGAGATAAAAGCCAAATAAAAATTAAAAAATGAAAACATTTAACTAAAATAAAATTAAAAGCTCATAACAACTTTAAAAAAAATAATAAATAAAAAAAAATAACAAATACAAAAAAAATAAAAATAATAAAAAAAAATCAACGATTGAGGTTAAGCCCAGGAGCCGATCTACCGCCCAGAAGACTAATAAGTGCTTCTTCTGAAGCTCTCAGAGTAACTTTCGAATTAGTCTGATCAATCTGCCTCAGGACCTGTACACGGAAACAGTCATTAAAACTGAGTCCGTGAGAACTGGCATGAGTAGCAACGGGAAGGTCACTGCGTTTGCCAACGGATGACCTGTGATTATTCATACGCAGGCTTAGCTTGGTGGAAGCCAAACCCACATAAAAAGAATCACACTGGGTGCAATCCAAACGGTAAACGCAGTTACCAGAGGTACAAGAGGTCTTGTGAGAGATAGGGTAGGTGCGTTTACTATGGACAGAGGTAAAGGAAGGAACAGGATTGATGATAGGACAAGTAAGACATCCACGACGTCCACATTGAACCATACCACCAGCAGTTTTTGGAGGCTTAGGAGAAGAGATGTGAGAGAAGATAGATTGAAGATTAGCAGGTTTGCGTTAGGAAATGGAAGGTGCCTCACTAAAGACTGAAGAAGTACAGGAGGAAGAAGAAGGTATAGGGAAAAACTCCCTGACAACTGCACCCAGGAAAATAAGTGGTGATGAGGAAATTAGAGTCACTGCGATCCCTCCTAGGACCTGAATTATGATGAACGTCTGCAGGGACTATACGGTTGTTAATGAAATTAGAAGGATATCCTCGGTCAGAAAATTTCTGTTTCAATAAATCTATTTGGAAGGAACGATCTTTTATTCTGCTACAAATTTTATGGAGGCGTATGGACAATGATCTGGGGATAGCTTTTTTTACGTGGGAGGGATGGCAACTATTGAAATGAAGGTACTGCTGGGCGTTAGTAGGCTTGATATATATATATATATATATATATATATATATATATAGATATATATATATATATATATATACAATGTGCACACACACACACACACACACACACACACACACACACACACACACAACACACACCTTACAAACAAACAAAACAATATCTGAACCACAGTATTTAATTCAGAAATGGAATTTAGACCTTTGGCAAAATAATGATGGCAAACACTGAAAGAATGAATAACGTAATGCGTTTTATTTTAACCTAATAACAAAAGTGTTTCAGACATGATAAACAAAGTAGTTCAAAAACAAAAAAAAATGCATTATCTGGAAGTTGGTGCAAACATTGAGTACAATGATACTGCTTTCCTGAATACTATAACTTATTTCAATAAATCATTAGTAATTATTGTTGTACTAGTGTATTATGTTAATTAGCACTGCATAATATTCTGTAACAAATTGTAGTTGTATTGCTGTTGATTTTTTACATGTAAAAATTTCATTCTTGTACATCTCATACTAGGTTAATAAATTATTTAAAAATGTTTCATCACACCTCTAAATATCAATTTCAGTATAGTGGATTCACTGAGATAATTTCCGTGTCAATCTAAAGAACGTAAATGAATGTAAGCAAACACGACAAGTATTACAAATAAACAATTAGTCCAGGATCAATATTCATTTTTTATTGCTTTATTGATCTTTGTCATCACTAAAAGTTTATGATTTCGTTTATAAATTGTTACTTTTCTGTTCAATTTTTTGGCAAAATATACTGTTTTTAATGAGGTTTAGCGCCAAGAAAATATTTTCTGAAAAGAGAAAATGTATTCCAACGCCTGTTTAGTTAATGTAATTTTGAAAGAAATCATCTCAACTCATCCTTCGTTAATAATGTTCTATTTGTAGGTGTAGTATTACTTTGATCTGTCAAACAGGCTTGTATCGTATGGCTTGTATCGGATCTCGCATGCTTTCAGATGAAATTATAAGTAAAAATGTTTATATTTTATTGAAAAAAATTACTGTTGTTTTAAAAATCTGTGGGTATGTTTTGTTATTGTATTTGTAGCCTCAAAGATAATACTAAAATTTAAAGACTCTAGAATTAGTAGTTCATGAGAAAATAAGTGTAGTCTAAAATCAGGTTATGGAAAAAAGTGACTTTTCCATCATGTATAATTGCTCCCAAACAGTAGGACTCATCTACACTATGAGGTAGATATTTTACACATTGTTGTGTAAAATATCAATTTTATGCATCAAAGAATCTGGACCGTATTATGGCTACAAACTTTGGATACACACATACTCACCCACACACACACACACACACACACACACACACACACACACACACGCACAAACAATCATCATCGAAAAACTTCATAAACAAGTTTTGGGACCTCAAAACATGTAAATCCGTAAAAATCTCGAGATCGATTTTTTTCACGATTGCTATACTTTACTTAAAGTAACTTAAAACTCTATAGTGCTTTATACTGATAATGATGGTGGTAAGAACTATTAATTTTCAATGCTTTTTCGTTTTAGATACTTTTGTGTCTGTTATAATTACTGTACTCAAGAGTATTAGTCCTATATTTCAAGTAAATCGGATTGTGGTGGAATTAACGAAACAAATATAAATGAATATAATTGATATTAAGAGGTAGAATTTTATTTATGAATTTAGAGATATTCACATGAATTGAGAATAGATTATTTTTTAAAAATCTATGAATTACCTATAGTTCATAATATCGTACACTCAAAGTCATTTAAACGAATGAACCATTAACAGATTTTAAATTAGCTTGTATTTAACTTTTATAAGTTGCGTAAAATAATCGGATAGTATACCCTCACCCCTTACAGGTGAATTTATTTTACATGTTTAGTTTTTATAGCATTGTTTATTTTGATGACATTAAAAAAAATATTACTGATGAATTTTTATATAAAAAATAAATATATAAAAATTTATTTCGCTTAAGCTTTCTCTGAAGTCGTCTTTAAAATACTATAATATGAATATTTTGCTATCAATATTTCTTTTAATTTATCCCTTATAACTATTATATATTTATACTTAAACACGGCCAAACATTAATTCATGTAGATGATGCCAATACTCAATTAAGTGCTCAAACACAGATACAACAGTCCATTTAAACATTCAAAATTTCTAAATTTTACATGGATAGCTCCAGGAGTATGATCATTCGTATGCAAAATTATCGTTTAGTAATCAAGTGCTCAATTTTTTAGTATTCTTTCATTTAAATGAATTTGAATCCTATTTAACATTTTCATCCTTATTTTTTGCCTTCTGTTTAATATTCATACAAATATTCACAAGAGTCCCTTAGAAATTTGGTAATGATGATAACAGAACAGTCTTAGGAACCACATTGGCTGGTCATTTATCTGTCTATAAATCAACATAATTATTTTTGTGGATATTATTTTTGTGGCTATTAAAACATATATATATTTTTTTTCTAATAATTATTATGGAGTTATACTTCAATTTCTTACTGTTGGATCTGCATTGTTTAATTTTATTGGGCATTTCTTCTTATCAAGATATATTGTCATATTGAGTTTCCAACTGTTTAGTTACCTTCCTTCTCCATTACTTTTCTGTTAGCTTGTCAGTTTTTACTTTGTTCGCTATGATGACATAAATTAAAAGGCCTTAGAGCATTTAGTTCTATTGTTGTCCTTTTTCCATTCTGGTTTAAACTTCATATATATAATACATATAATAATAATAATAATAATAATGATTATATATATATATATATCTTATATTTAATATAAGATTCGCTGCTTTAACTTCCTGCTGGACTCTTCGCCTCCTGATGACAACGATGGTCGAAATATAAAAAAAGTGAGTTATTTATTTGTCTATCTGTATGCTACTATCTTTTTAATTGGTTATATATATATATATATATATATATACCATGATAAACGAAAAACGGTCCGGCAGGACAAATAACAATTAAAATAAGCAGTGAGACATAAACAGAAACACAACAAAGACTCACTTTTCAATATTTCGACCGTAATGGCGGTCGTGTTGTCTTTGTCTTTGTTGTGTTTCTGTTTATGTGTCACTGCTTATTTTAATTGTTATATATATATATATATATATATATATATATATCAATGATCAAACCACAATAAGAAATGGGAAAACGTGGTGAAAATGTGGTTTGATCATTGATTGTTGTTTCACGTGTTTATGTGAAATCTTTTTATATATATATATATATATATATACAAAACTAAAGTTTATACGGACTCGGTCAGTCCTTCAGGTTCAAATTAAACTCTCATTGCCAACGTTTCGGTTTTTATTTAAAACCTTTGTCATAGAAAGAAGTATACATTTTGAAACAGAAAAATTAAGTACTACATTACAAATTTGTTACAATGAAAAATAGTCTGTGATTTCAACAACAACTGTGGTTTGAATAAACACGTGCCACTGAACAAGCTTGTTTATATTTCACTACCAATTTATAGTTCAGTGTCACATGTTCATTTAAACTACAGTTGTTGTTGAAATCCACAGACTATTTTGTTTTGTAAAATAATTTGTAATATAATACTTAGTTTTCCTGTTTCAAAATTTAAACTTCTGCCTATGAAAAAGGTTTTAAATAAAAACTGAAACGTTGGCAATGAGAGTTTAATTTGAACCTGAAGAACTGATCGAGTCCCGATGAACTTTAGTTTTGTTTCTATTCCACGGTCGATACTTTTATATATATATATATATTATATATATATATATATATATACAATAAAATAAAAAAAAATAAAAAACGAAGGAAACACACAGAAAGACACAGACATAACTCACATCGATATTTCGACAATCGTCTTCATCAGGAGGTGCGAAGAGCGAAGAGCGAAGAGTCCCGCAGGAAGACAGGGCGGTACTCATATATATATATACAAGGTATATAGGTATATATATATAGGTATATATATATATATATATATATATATGTTACGTTATTGTAAATATGATAGTACATATTGTCTTATTTATAATTGGTGGTGATTTTATATGTTTTTTTATTCTCAATAAATTAATATATAATTAAATAAAATTAATTAAGTAATACAATTAAACTTAAAAAAAATATCAAATAATAGGTATCTGACGATGTAGGTTTAATTACTTATTAAACGAAAAACTTGACATGTACTAGAAAATGTATGAGCAATCATGAAGACAGGACATTTTGATGATATGATATGGTTTTGTGGTGGGGAGTCTATGACTTTGGTATTCTTTAATTTTATAACAGGTTAATTATGGTAAATTAAAGTTAAAAGTTAATTTATTCTTAGTTAATAGATTCGACAATAAGTGCAACAAGTATGCATACGTAGAAATTAACAGTTCGTTTGTTTTATGTTCGACCTTTGTAATGTAGAAAGCATAAATTTTCTAGTAATCTTAATATTGTATGGGTGTTCTGTGAAATATTTCCTTTTTTTTTATTATAAGAGAATAGAAAGAATGCTCCTGTTTGGACATAATGAAAAAAAATGTACCTTCCCCATGATTCATGTTAGCCAGGGACTATTCAATTTTTCTCCAAAGCAAGAATATTTCAATTTTAATAATTTACGTTAACATTAGTACTTGTATATTCAAAAACTTCGGATGCACTGGTACAGAATAAATGTATAACACTTAATAAGAGGATAATTAACAAATAGGGGGTCAGGCTAGCTCAGTGGTTACGTGCTCGGCTCTGATCTGATAGGACCGGGGTTTGATCCCCACCTGGCCCTCGATTTTCTCATGCGGGAGGTGAATAAATCCGAGCACGTTGTCTCTCGAGAAGGACGTTAAACCGTCAGTCCCGAGCCTATACGATGTCAGGTACTCGTTAAAGATCCCTACTCTAAATACACTTGAGTTAGGCAAAATTTAGGACTCCCACTGTAGAATCAATCGTCATTGTGTGGTATCACAAAGGGCCAATGTTCGGCCTAAGTGTGTTCCCTTGTGGAACTGCCACTGCAACCTAACCTAACCTAATTAACAAATGACCAATATCCTAACTACCGACTTACTTATACCATTGGGATAAAGATGATGGGTGTCTTTATTTCAAAACGAATCTGCTCCTTTTTATTAAAACAATGGTTTATTTTATTTATACAAATAGCCTAAGAACCACTAATAGTTCTTAATATGATGTCAATGAATACTACCTTACAAAAATTGCTTATTAAGTCAACACACATCTTATTTACATTGATCTATAAAACTTATTAATATTACATTATTGAGTTACATTAAGAATAAAAGTTAATACGTAATCTATAAGTAAACAAGAAAAAAGAACACAGTGTAGGAGGAGTAAATGCTGTCATCACATAGATATATATATAGTATACAGAACTCTAGATCAACAGATATATTGTTAACTCATATTTACAGACACTCGACGAAAATTCAATAGCACATTACGAGTATCGATGTATGTCATTTGTCACAAATTATCAGTATGATAAATTGACTGGCACATATAGAATTATATACTAATGCTATCTCTTCCTCTCATTCTATCTACTCATCATCCACTCATTCTCAGCTATAATGCTGACTCAGCACTCTTATAATGTTGGCGTCGAGATGAACGTCAAATTACAATCATCGATACGACGAAAATTATGTTAATTATATAATTACCCAGATTCTTTTACAGTTATAAAGAAAATATATATTATTATATTATTAAAAAATATATTAGTAAATATAAAAAGATTTCACATAAACACATAAAATAACAATCAATGATCAAACCACAATAAGAAATGGGAAAACGAGACTAAGATCTTTCAACCGTAACAAGCGGTCTTCGTCAGAGTCAAAAACCCAACTGAACACTAGATGCAGAAAACATCTGGTTGAAAGATCTTAGTCTTGTTTTCCCATTTCTTATTGTGGTTTGATCATTGATTAGTAAATATATTTGAGCATACTTTCTTTATCCATGTGTTTGCTATTGGGCTTACTTCATTTACTTGATATAAACATTACTGGATTAATAGTGATTTCGTTTACCCGGAAAAATAATGTTAAAAAACACTCTATAATCTTTTTTTTGTAGCGTAAAAAAATTTTATGACCACTTACAATAGTAGACATAATATCAATATTATCTTTTTTAGAAACTATGCATATACTCGTATTTGTGTGACAGTTGGTATTCCAGTGTTTATTTCCATATTAGTTTGCAAAACTAACTTCTTTTTGAACTTTAGCTTGAAATGAGTATGTATACTATAGTGATGAAGCAAGTGATAGATTATTTCCTGATAGCTAGTGGGTGAAACTCCATAAAAGAGGTGAACAATAAAAATGTCACTGACAAGCACATATTGTATTATATAAAATAAAGATATTTCTTGGAAAGTGGTTGAGGGACAAATGGAAAAAATAATGGTTTTCTTAAGCAAACTACTGTTGAGAAGAACTCTGTGTGATGTTTGAGGGAAACAGTTATGGATGGGGTAATAACAAAAAATGAGAGCAATACTTTTAACTCTTAACAAATTTTGATGAATCACATGTTTTTGGCGTAGTCTGTGCAAATATCACAAACAAACTATTTATACAGAAGGTAGGGGATACTCTGTTGAGAATATGAACAATAACTTCGAAAATACGAATTTATCATGATAGATATTCTTAAGAAAAACATGTCAATGGGAATTAAATTCTAATTAGTAAAAGTTACAACATTTCCACTTCTGATAATTTTGCTTTTTTCTAATTAGAAAATATATTTGAAGTCCTGAATTTCTATTTAAGAACCATTCGTGGTGATTTTTTTTAATTACAATTTAAAAAAAAATCACAAGGATTATTGGGCTGTAAAAAAGTTCACTTTGCAACATTATTCAATCATGTTATCATGAAATTATTTGAAGTTATTATTATGAGATGTCATAGAGGTTTTATTATTGTTCAATTAACAGTGTGTTTTAGACTGGTCTACCTGGGTCTTTGAAAATGATATTTAATGTTTGTAAACTTGATATTAATGAATAGAGGACCCTGGGGTGTAAAATGAAAAGTATTTATTGCAAGTGTTATTAAAGGAACAATTGTATAATGTTTTGTTGCTAAAGCATACAAAAGAATTTTATTAGCACATTAGTAAAGACCGTTTCAGATTCTAAATTGGTGTAATCAAATTTAAGTCATAAATGTCGTTAGAGAGGATGATTTTAAATTAACGATATTTAAGCTCGAGAAAGGGTTTGCCTTAATAGGGGGAAAACAATTACTGGAGGGTCCGAGAACAGAATAAATATCACAATTCAAACAAGAAGTGGCAAATATTCCCTGGACAAAATGTACAACCGGTGTCTCTACGACAATTATACTTACCCTTTAAAATGGAGCCAGATAAATTATTAAACATTGATTCAGCTTTGTACAGGCGCACTTTTGTTTTTCCTTAAAGAAAAAAAAAAGTAAATAGCGTTCCCGAAAAGGGAATAAATAAAAACCTTTATAAAGAAGAGCTGAAACAATGTATTATTCCCGGAAGGAAAAATGGTTCCATTGTAATAGAACTAAGTATAAAAATAAAAGAAATTTTTTAAGTAAATTATTATTTCAGGCCCTGACAGTTTCAAGGATTGGTGTACAATTTTCTTGTACCAGTGGATTCCTATTAACAGGAATGTAATTAAAAAGCCGTTCTAATATTTAAAGAAAAAAATTAAAAGATAAGAGCATCCTGTTATGTCATAGCTAAATCTTTGTTAATGAATGGAATAAAATATTATTTCAAGAATATTTATTTTTTATTAGATACATGAAAGAACTGTAGATAAATACATATTTCCAATAATTTTTTTACAATTATTCAATAGATATTTATATATCATATTCAAGTACTATTTTCTGGAGCAATTAGCCTTATATATTACGTAATTAAATATACTATGTATCATTTAAATATGTGTAAATTTAAATATTTAAGCATTAACATAAATCTATTTATAAGTTCCTTGGACGTATTATCAAAGTATATTTCACTGCGATAGTTACTGTTCTGTTTCATAGAAACTTGAAGTCGTTTTAACATATAGCGGTTATCTGCACGAGTCATGTTCACTCAATCTGAACGTTCAATATTTAGCTTTATTATTAATGAATGTATCAAGAAATGAGATTATTAACATCATATCAAGTTAATTAGACCAGTCCAGTCGACCCTTTGAAGGAAAGCCTAAGGGAAGTGATGTTACGTTTTTGTACCAGAAGTATGGTTTTGAGCTCCTACTAACAAAAAGCCACCAATACGTCCTTGGGTATTTTCACAATATTTTAACTTTATACAAGGCTCAGTTGTATTTAACGTGTGTTTTTATACTATTATATTTAACTGTTATTTAAAGTTAAATATTTAGGTCTCTACTGCGCAATATGTTTATAGAGGAGCCAAAATACATGCTAGTATTATGATATTGCCAATACGAAGGACGTGCATGCGCTGGCATCCTCCACTCCACAGGTGTCGTCTTGTTATAGTTGGGGTTGAGTCGCCGCTAAGTGGCATACCACGCTGGTTGGCCAGGATGACGTCTTGCTGTGGTATCATGTTAATATAATTGCATTGCCATTATTTTATTATTTTAAATTGGACAGACTTTTAGGGAAACACTCGAAATTTACGCTACATAACAATATATTACTGAGACCGACGTGGACCTACGGACTTGAACTATGGGGTTGTAAAAAACCTTCCAATATTCATAGAATACATTCGTTACAATCTAGAATCCTCCGCACTACGATAAATAGTCCTTATTACGTCAAAAACTACATCCTTAGACCTAAAGACCTAAGCCTAAATTTAGCCTCTGATCGTTGTAAGTCATTTAACAATAACCTTTCCTCTCACCCAAATCCAGCTGTACGAATCCTTTCTTCCTCCTCACCTACCCACAACCTCCCAAGACGACTCAAGAGAAGATGGCCGAAGGATCTACTACTACGATAATATGCTATAAAGTAAAGAGAAAAGTTAATCCAGTTGGTTTGATTCTTTACTCATATTCATCGAAGTTATTGTATAATCTTTTACTACATATGCTTGTTACATAAAATATGCTAAGCTGTATATTTGTAAATAAAGATGTTAAAAAAATAAATAAATATTAATGATTTATTAGAATTTATTAATAATTTTTAATGAAATTATGGAATGAAATAATGGTATAAAAGTTTTTAAGAATTTATTTTAAAATAATATTAAATAATACAAGATGTTGCAGCTTAATGTCATCCTAACCTTCAGAGCCTTCTCTGTCGCAATTATCCATTTCATTAAAAATAATTTGTAAATTCTGATAAATCATTAAGATTTACATAAATTAAAATAATATAAACTAATGGCAATACATTTATATTGACATGATTCAACTCCATGACGTCATCTTGACTAACGTGCGTGTTGATGCCACCTATTGGCGTCAACCTCCACCATAAAAAGACCACAACTGTGGAGTAGGGGATCCTGCGCATGCGCATCCCTCGTTTGGTGCTATTATACTACTACTAATGCTCCATTTGCATTTCTGTTCCTTGCTCTAATATATTCATCCTAATCATAAGGGTAATATGTTCTACATAAACTAAACTAATTTAAATTTATTGGCCACTTTTAGTGATATACTCGTACTTCAGATATTTCCTAATTACTTGATGGAGTGTCAGTGTTGTTCTTTATAGTGTTAAAACTAATAATAATTATTTATTTATTAATTATTTAAATATCTTACTTTAAACAAAAATTAAAGGATGTAGTTTGCGTGGATAAAAATAAAGAAGAGATAAACAATTTTATTTAACAAACGAAATTAATAAATAGCCAGATTTGTCACTTCATTCGTAGTTACATATTTCCTTGACTATTCATCCAGTTGGCTGGTTAAATATTAATCATTAAATATTTATGATATTTGTTTATTTCACTGAGTCAGTTCTTTATTTGTGATTGAAATGACTAATGCATCAAAGATATATATAAATGACCTAAATTGATGGGTCTGCCAAAACAAGAAATGATATTTTTATGGTGATATGAGAGGCAATAAATATCTGAGAACGACTTGTCACACCAATGCAGGGCGTCCGTTTTTAACTCTTCTTGCAGAAAAGAGAAAATAAATTAATCAATCCCAAATATTCACAAATTTGGTTGATAGACACTGTTAAACCAATATTAATGTTTAATTGTACCTAGTAATCACCTTGATAAATTATATAACCATAATATTTTAATGTTTAAAAAGTATAGTGAATGCTCATTAAAGCATACCAAAATAATACACTGATTTAATTTTTAGTTATCGTAACTTGTAAGTTACAGTGTTCATAAATCTGAAGATTTTTTTCCTTTATCGCGTTCCAAAAGTTACCGTGCGATTCTTATTTCAGACAAATATTATATTTACTGCAAACTACCAGAAGCCCCAGGTGTTACTCCGGCTGATCAAATTGACTATTAAATAATATAATTATTATTACGTTATAATATTTTAAAAAATGTGGTAGTTACGTTTTCCGAACTATTTGTTTAAGGTAATAGAGTAAATATATTGTAAAGTGACTTTGAGAACACAAATAAAATAGATTATACAATAATAAATATAGTTTTTTTTTTAAAAAAAATTGACTAGCACAAAGAAATGTGAATGTAAATAAACTTTACTCTAGTTGTAGCGATTCTGGTTGTAACAATTGACAGATGTGAACTTTCTTACATTCCTTGTAATTGTATTGTATAAGTGTATGATGCTGACGGATTTCCTAACAGCTATTTCCTACTCGATCATATTTGAGCTTTGATTTTAAAACAATACCTCATTCATCAATGATAAAGCAAATGTTAGATGTGTCATTAATTAGCATTGTAATATTTGTTACCAAAGTGTAAATTAACTTTTACGTTTTTAAAAATTCACCAGAAACCGTTACTGATATAAATTAAATAAAGACTGTCAGAAATTGTAATTGATGAACAATAAAATTTTAGGAGAATGATTATTATTTAATGAGCCAGAAGAAATATATAAGTCTTGAACATAAAGCTTCAACTTTGAAGAAGTGCAAGAAAAAATTGATGCTATTTGAAGACTTCAAGATGACAAATTGAAAATATCTTCGGTTTAAAGAATATTAATTCTGGAAATTAGTTTGAAGTTTGTACTGAAATTAGGAAGTCAAGAAGAAGATTAAAGTGTTAGATAATTTACTTTTCCTAATATAACAATATTAGCATTATAACTGAACAACTTTTAACACAAATAACAACATTCATTAAATGAGAAACCTATTAGGAATTCACTTTCAATGATTGAGTTTGAGAAAAGTATGCAAGAAAATCTTTTTCTGCAAGGAAAATGATAAATCATAAAATGACGTTTACAAAAAATAAAGTAATTTAATGAGAAGAAGAATAGAAGTTGATGTCTTACACAAAATATGAGGAGTTATGAAAGAGAATAACAGAACGTCGATGTGATAATCATATCATGAAACAGTCATTCAAGAGTTGTGTGACAGATTTTAATAAATACCATAGGTTATAATAATCTGTTTATGCATACAAACTTTAACATAACAAATGTTTCATTCCTCTGTAAAAATAAACATTCTTTATGTGACAAAAAAATTACGAAACCTCAATACAAATGAAAAAAGTGTTTTTTTAACTTCAATATAGCAGTTCTATGAAGAAGAGAAACTAGAAAAACTAGAACCTGTTATTGTTTAACATATACTATGAATTGTTGGCTTACTTTGGACCTAGATCTTTTTATAAATCCTCTTGAAGGGTGAGGAATAATCACGAAAACACTGTATTTTAAAAAGAACATAAAATAACGAGTCCAAAGTCAGTGCGATGTCCGTTATTAGTTAAAGATAAGTACATAAAATGAACTTCAGAGCGGTCAAAGATCAATCATATTCGGTATAGATACAATATAGAGGGTAGTATTTTGAAGACAAGAATTAAAACTCATTTTTGGATTGGCTGATTGATCAGAAATCCTCATACACTACTACCTGTAGTAGCATGAATTATAGTTAACTATTTTATTACCAACTGCCTCGCATTTTTTTTTATAGCTGTGGACATTACATCTGTTTATCAATTATTACGAACAACTTTTTTAATGAAATAAGGTGTCAAAACAGCCCTGGATTATCACGTATTAAAAACATTTACTCACCATACATATTAATAAATGTAAAGTTGATTTAAGTTGTTGAAAGCAGGTAACACCTTTGTGATTCATTTGGTTTTTCAATGATTTAGTTAAGAAGGCAAGCTACATGCTAAAAGTTGGAATTAGGAAGAGTTTTGCACGTTGCAAGCATGAAGAAGAGGCGCATGAGTCTCTTTTCCCCCACATGGCCACTCATTAGCTTCCACGGCACCCCTAATTAGCCAGCTTTAATTAAGTCGCAGGTGTCTGCACGAGGACATCCGCTACAACAGGCAAACTCACCAAATTCCATTCTGTCATCTACCACCCCTGCTGCTTACATATACTTTCTTGTGTTAATTTAGTCTCTTATTCTGCCAGCAATTAAACCTAAACTATCCACTTATGAAATTAAATTCTTAAATAATTTCATAATTCCACTGGAGAATTAACAGACCTATACAAAGGTAAAGTTTAATATTTGATATTATGACACTAAAGTTCTAATATTGCATTAAGAAAATTTGAATCATATTAAAAACAAAGTCAATACTAGAATATACGTAAAACATAACTCTTTTTTTTTTTAAGTACACCAAGTTCGAAAACATGTCATATTATATCACTTCAACAAACATGATTATATCAAAATGTATAATTTAGAATACAAATAAGATTTGAAAAAACTTCCTTTTATAATGATTTTTGCATAATATTAATGGTAAATATGAACGCGGAGCGAAACCCTGCACGGGTGCAACAAATACGTGAAAAAATTGAATAATTTAGATTTTTTCATTGAAATCTAAAACAGTATATTATTTGTGGAGTTGTCAAATTGCTGTCATTAATTTCTGATCAAAGCATGTAACAAATTTATTCAATATGGGTTTAATAATAATTGAGTACAAAAGAACTCGCCTTTTGCTTGGGATACCGTTACAGTCTAATCTAAGATGTCAGGCTCATATTGACTGAATAATTGATGAAGGGAAAATTTCTTTAAATTCATTAAACGCTATGATGATGGTGAGGATGGGCAGACTGAGTCCCGGTGAATACTGAATCCATATAACAAATTATATAACACAATACAGGTTTGACTATGCTAGTCAAGTGTATAATTTATCTAATGAACCTTAGCTTGAATTGACGGTCTCAGTTATTACTTAAGAACTACGGCTGGCGCTGTAAGTGTTAAGAAATAAAATGTTCAACACCATACGAGTTTAATTGTTTCCAGGCCTAATCTCATATGTACAATGACTCATTAGTTGAAACAAATCTCCTCCTAATAAATAACATAAAACAGAAATATATAACAGCCATCAAAAAAATTTTAACTAACGCTTAAATACTGTGAAGAGATATGTAAATAGTTAATTTTAACAAACGCAATTGTTTATTAAGTATGAATTAATCAAAATTTCTTGTAATAAATGAAATGGTGTTTAAAGTTGAGGTTTTACCTTGAATAATGGCGACTGCAATTATCAGAAACAATACTTAAATATCAAGAGACAATATTACACTAAATTAAGTAATAAACGGTTAAATTTATGCATTGTAGGAAACAAGTTCAATAATTGCTTAAGAAAAAGTCATCAAAATTTAATATTATATAATTGATTTGTTTTAACAAATCAATCAAGGAATTCGATATATTGCTACGGATGTTATGAAGATAAACATATAGAAATATGGAGAAATGTTAGTTACTCAATGTAATGTATACGATTTTATAAGATTCCTGTGCAATATGGGTACACTTTGTTTAAATCATACATCATGAGAAATGCTTCCAATGGAAGTATGACTAGCTATATTGACTGTCAAGTATGCCCATAAAGCAAAGCTAACATTATTGATATCATTAATTTTTTCATATTAGATTTGAAATTAATCTTTCTTTTTAAAAGAACTGATTTTTTTTTAATTTTATGAAATTTAAATTTCTCTAAAAATTTTATCTTTGGTTTGATTAAATTATTGAAACATATGAAGATTTTCATTTGTGATATTGTCAAGGAATTTAGGTAAGGAGAGACCAGTGCCTGGGAGTGTCTAGGCACTGGGATAACCAAGTTATTCAGGATCTACAGCTATCTTCAACGCCCGACCCTTAAATAGTTTCACTAAACTAATTTCCGAATCACAAATTCAAGCAATCAAGAGATAACACAAGTTCTGTTTCAATACCTTCATCATAAGTATGTCCTATATTTAAGTAGTCAAAGATAAAGGAATAAATATTTCATTTAAAAATATAAAAATAACATAAAAATATTTTAATTTATTTTTTTTGAATTCTCTGTTATTAAATCTAATAAACATATTGTAATTGGAAAATATATTAAGCAAATGGAAAAATAGCGGCCTTTTTTTCTTTACTAGAATAATGTATTCTGGTAAAATGTATTCAGTTCCAATAAATAGCCTTCCATCATAAAACAAATAGTATATTACTAAAACAATATGAAAGGAGAAGAAACTTACTGTTTCATATGAACGCTATAAAATACGAGTAGATTAATATTACAATGGGAGATCAGTTGTTGAATTTTGACATGGAAAAAAGGTTATTACAAGTATTTTATTGAGAGTAGCATGAAGAGAAATGCAGATATTACTGCGTTATCTAACGGAATAATTACAACGATTCTCGCAATAATATATCAATAAAACTAATAGACTCGATCAATCAATAAACACAACTAACCAACTTAAGGAATAACATAGAGTCTTGCATAATAGCCAATATTCCAAAGCATATAAGGTAGATGAAAAAATCTTAAAGACCATCATCAAAGCCAATACTCAGTGTGTTAACCCCGAAGACCAGCTGAATCTAATTAAGTATTATAAAGACTTAATCAGAGCAAACATGGTAATTAAAACTACTTAGCAGCCCAAAGCCGAACTCTTTAAAATTATTTTTTCACATTTTTCTCAAAATTATTTCACTTTATATTGATCAACAATTCCTAGTATTAGTAAGTATATTATAATGAACTAAAGATTGTCAATGGTGAAATAAAAGTTGGTTAATTTATAAAAGTTATTTTAGTATATAGTTTTTAATAATGACAAGAATTGTGAATAAAATATTTGGAAAATTGTTGTTTGGTATACCAGAAAATTTCAGATAACTGATAAGAGAGCTAGAAAAGTTATCTATAAAAGTTATAAAAACAAGGATTCAGAAAATTTATAATACAATATGTGTCTAGGAAAGCATGCTCTCTAAATATACATATCTATGTACCTATAAAATCAGTTTTTCCGGATCAAATTAAACTCTCATTGCCGTGGTTTCAGTTTTTGTTTAAAACATATTTCATAGACCTCTAAAACAGAGTTTATAAATTTCAATTATAAAACCACAATATTAAAAGGGAAAAACGATTAAGATCTTTCAACAGTGACAAGTGGTCTTTGTCAGAGTCAAAAACCCAACTGAAACACTAGATGCAGAAAACATCTGGTATGGGGTTGAGGGTGGTATGGTATGGTATGAAGAGTTGGAGGGAAGAGTGGTATTTTAAAAGGGTGAAAGTGCATGAATGGACAAATGTCCAGAAAGGGGTGTTTGGGGAAACAAATGAGTACAGTAAGAAAGAGTAAAAAAAACTATCCGCTAGCTGTCAATCCTCTTAGAAGAGGATATTGCCCTTGTAACGAAAGTATCAAGTTTGAAGAGACCGTTACTAATGTTTATAATATTTGATCTATTAAATTAGAGACGATTCAATAATATTTCAATAATACATCGATTTTTCATAGGTAATAAATTTAATTCCTATCTAGACCGCTTGTTACGGTTGAAAGATCTTAGTCTTGTTTTCCCTTTCATATCGTGGTTTGATCATTGAAATATATATATACATATATATATGGGTCTTTATAAATATGCACTTTATTGGAGATATAGTTTCATTTCTCTGATTCTTGCTTCATAACTTGGTTTTTTGTCTTCCAATATATTTATACTGTTAATCAATCTATACAATATAGTATATTTTAATAGTCGATATGTTTCAATTATTTCCACTAGTTATGATTAGAACATGTGTAAACTTCTTTGTCAATTTCGTTGCTTATGTAGGTAATCTTGAAGCGATTAAGGGTTTAAGAAGATTAAGATGTTTGTTCATCATGACGGTAGGTAGGTGGTCTTATTACTTGGGGATTAGCAGGAAATGTTTTTGCAGAGTTATGGTGATAAGATTGAAACTCTTTTAAAATTTTGTCACTCCTTGTTTTCTTAAATATTTGTACTTAGCTTTTATTTCTGTATTAAAAAGATTTTGTAACTCGAAATAATAACTGTACATGATAAGGAGTTTTTACTTGAAGGGTTCCCATCCAGTGTAGTAATTGAGATGTAATTACAAGAACTGTGATTGAAACAAAATGTCGTATTTTGGATGAATACAGCTTCCCAGAGATAAGTCATATGGAATATAAGCGTTGTTTTGTTGGCACTACATCAACAAAAAAAAGTTTAGTACTTCAAAACGAAATATACAGTGTAGTCTACAGTCAAATTTACTGTAAGCGAACTCATTATCAGAGAAAATAAACAATCCAGTTTATTCACTATCACATTAATGGACTTTCATCATATTACCAATTATAATCAAATGTAATTGAAGTGTTTGTTTAGGTTAATCAGTGAATGTTTAGTCGGTTTGTAACTCTTGATGGTCGTTGATCCAATAATGAGAGGTGACAGGTAAAACGAGCAATCATTTAATCTTATGAATTAGTATTTAAATTACTAATCATGAAGTCTAACAAGTTAGCATAGCTAATAAACTAGTTGTTAAAGACACATTGAACTATATTAATAACTAAATATTTAACAGGAATGAAAGAGATAAAAGAATAAAATGTAAAAGAATAAAATTCTTAAATCTATAAAATCAAACGTAATCAAACATAATTTCTGATGCTTTCCATGGTATGATGGATTTGGCTCACAAAATGCTCTAATCAAGTTATATTTTGCAGCCTTGAAAAATACTTAATAACATGTACATTTTTTTTGTTTATTAATCATGCTATCTTTGTGTAACTGAAGTGTGAGGAATGGACTCTTTCCTCTTATGTTGTTGGCAATATCCAGTTTTTTTATTATTGTTGTTCAATAGTTCACATCTATTATTTTCAAAAATTTCAAGTTTCCATTTATAAAAGTTTTAAATTATACCGAAATGCCGTCTTTGAATTTGATTTTAGTATGCAAAACTGGCTAATTACTAATTCATTTTTTCTCAATACCAGCAACCTTATAACAGAGTGCAGCACGCTAGAAAATGATAACACTGGCTCCGAGTAAAATACTAGCAGCCATAAAATTCCCAGTATAATAATTTTATAAAATTTTACCAAAAATGTAAAACATAATTCAAAATTGAAACATGTTTGGAAGAGTAATAAATGCAATGATTCTTTATCTTAAATTACAAATTATCTTAAAATGACATTTTATCTTAAGTTTCTAAAATTTTAATAGGAATATTAAAATAGGAATATTTTTAACTTTTAAATGCCAAACTTTGTCTTAAATTTTCAATGTTAAAGGAGGTCAGATAAACTATGTAAGAGATCCACTGGATTATTGGAACAAAAGCCATGTTCTCCTGTAGAGGTGACTTCGTAACACGAAATCTACACTTTCAATTTTCAGAAATGTTATTACTGCTGTAGTTAAACCTCTCCCATTTAAACATTTATATTATGCCTAAATGGGACATTATGTATTACGTACCCAAGAAGTTTGATATTATGTTAACGTATAATAAAGTTGAGTGTAGGCAACTCCAGATTTTTTTATAGAAAATTTAACTTAAAATATTGTGGTCAGTTATGCAATTGGTAATACATAATTATTTTAATATATGAACGATATCAATGGATAGATAATTAATTAGTATTAAAAGTTATACTAATTTTAAAAACGTATTTAAGATAAATTTATTGACATATCCAAGAAGACAGTACAGAATAAAATTAATAGTGAGTCGTTTTTACTGGAATAATAATACTGAAACAGAATCAGAATTATAAACGTTTCACCCTACTGTAATAGAATATAATAGTAGACAATATACAATTAAATTAATTAATATTAAATCAAGTTATTGTTACTTAAATATATGCTACTGATAAGTGTTCTTCATGACCTCTCTATCAAAGATTTGATAACAGCAGATCTTTCCTGTTTTCTATGGAACATTTAGTAAATTAGTTTGAAATCAAATTATTGTGCAAGGCGTTCTAAACCAAGTATGATTAATCTTAATTTATTCATTCTGGATTGAGCATGTAAATAAGTAAAATAAATGGAGAGATCGCGTGAAAACCAGTCTGACTGTTTGAACAAGTAAGAGTACCTATTTTATAAATGATTTTAAAAAATTCATCATTAATGGTATTCCTCAGCACGATTTTACTGTTTAACTCAAGATTTGATTACCTTCTCCTGCAATGATATTCCATGGCCTTACATTCAATAAGCACACTAGAAATTCACATTGACCACAATGAAATAATAATATTCTCATTATTTTTGCTTTATATTTAATATGGTGAATAGCAAACAATACACTCAGTAAAAAGTGAAATAAAAAGAGTTTAGCTTAACTATCTGTCAAATTTCATAGAAATTATACGATGTGTTCTAATATTCAAACAAACTACTGTATTAAAATGTATTGGTTCTCGTGCATTAAAATCCTAGTGGCTCTCATTGCTTCCGTCCGTATTATATTTAATCTGGTACTATAGTAGCACTCCCCATAGTCTTAATTTTACTAAAAATAAAGCATATTGACAAAAAAAATTTTTTTTTTTATTATTGTAGATTTGCACTACTATAGTTCTACTAAATTTCTTTTTGATACCTTTTAAATGACATTTTGATATGTTTTGAAATTTGTGTGTGGGTGTGTTCGTGTGTGTACATATGTATCCAGCATATTTTATATAAAGTACAATATATGATCAAACCACAATAAGAAATGGGAAAACAAGAAGAAGATCTTTCAACCCTAAAAAGCGGTCTTCGTCAGAGTCAAAAACCCAACTGTCAGTTGGGTACCTTACGATACTTTAATGGTTCGGTACCTTACCGAACTTTATGTCAAAATTGTTTTTTATTCTTATACTTTTTTTCTTTATTTTCCCTAAATCTATTTATGTTCATTCTAGAAACATACAATTTAGTATATAATGTTTTCGTTGTTTGATTATTAATGGATAAAATATTTCACTGAACCAACAGATGATATACAGGAATGACTAATAGCCACTGGTCATATTTGTTAAAATTCAGTTATTTAAATCTTTTATTTTAACTTTCAATGTAAGTAAGTTACTTTAGTAATCACAAGGTTCACAATTATTGTTTTTATATTATAATTACTTAACAATTATATTTTTATACAGCAAATAACAATATAAATATAACATAAAAATTTAAAGACAAACCATAAAAATAATATGATTCCATTTAATTATTTGATTTATAATATGTTTCATAATCCTAATTAATCTTAATTATAAGCTACTGTAACTTCTTTGAGTTTCATGTTTTAAGTAGCTGATTTATATACATTAATTGGAATGATACATGTTTCTTTTTATTGCAAAATATCAATCATTCAGACACAATAACTCTCCCGAATGTTCAACAATTATTTTAAACAATCATTCCATTTATATTTCGATTATAATTATAAATAGCTATTAGCCATATTAAAATAAATCAATTAACTAAATTGATTCTTTATTTCATCTGATTGAAGTCATTGAAAGTTGATTGGTTGACACTCGGGATTTTTTTTTTAAAGCGACATGTCTTTCTATTTAAAAGACAATTAAATTTACAATGCTGAAAAGTAACTAACACAATTTGAAATCCAACTCGTTTCAGCCCTTTTTTTTTGGACAACAATTAATTAATTGATCATTTCTATCAAATTAATAAAAATTTAAATATTAAAATAAAAAAATATTTAAATATTTAAAATTATTAAAAAAATGAAATCAACACAATGCTTTCTTATATTTTTAGGAAATAATGTTTATTCCAAGAAATGAACTGAATGAATTGATGTTTATTGAGTCTTCAAGATATGTGTAATCATAATTTGAATAAATGTTTATTAATTAATTTGCCTGTGATAATTCTTAAAACTTTATTAATTACGTAAATTACCAAATAATGTGGAGAGATTGGACCATCATTTTTAATTAGTACTTTCCAGATGAGAATTCTCGGTTAGAACAATAGTACAGTGAAATTTGTATGTTGACAATAGTGTTTAAGATGTCATCTCTTGTTCTTATCGTTTTTGTCAAACTGTTTTCATGATGTAAAGAATCTCTTTAGTCATCAGATATAAAAAGTGAGGAAGAGGACTCTGCAAAATCAAATAAAACATCACGTATACTAATTCAAATTTCAAAGAGTTTTTATAACGTTAGGGTAATATTATTATCCAAAATAAAGATTTTATAACCTTATCAAAAAATCATATGACATTGAAAGAAGTTTCAATGTCTGTAGCTACGAAGAAACATAATTATGCAAATGTAAATCATAAATTCAATCAAATCATGTAATGTCGACTTCTATCATTAAAACTCAATAATTCCAGGATTTGATTAATCATTTTTTAATTTTTCTTCAAGTTGTTCATAACGAAACGCGCTACTAGATCAAAAATTCGGTACTACTTCTAGTCGATGAAGTTTAGTTCCATCAAACTTCTTTTTTTTTACTCAGTTCGTACATACATATAATTTCAATTGTAATATTAGTTCTTCGCAAACAAATCATAACTCATAATCTATTTACAGAATGCAGCAGAACCTTTTTCTTTAAACATGTTTGATAGACAAAAATATTGGCTTATAATTCAGTCTAGAGGAATTTAAATACGGTACCTATTACACCGTTTAACTAATAGAGTTTATCTATAAGTTTAAACTCTATTATTAAAACTAATAATAGAGTTTAACATATAAATAATTCTTTACTCGAAGATAAGCTGGAACTTTTCTATAAAAAAGGGAGCACTATAGAACATTTTGTGATGTCATTAATATTATGGAGAAAACCTACAGGTATTTAACATAAAGTACAAATGATATCTATATATAATGAGAAAGCTGTGAAAAATACTTATAAAATGTTGCTTTAGGAAGGGTCGAATTGATCCTAATAACTCAAAAAAGAAGAGTAATCGACAATGCTTCTCATATTTTTTTTACACTTAACTAGACAACTTTAAATATAACCCAACCAATCAAATTCATTAAAATTTAGAGTTGTTTAATGAAAACCTTGAATTTATAACAGTAAACTTGTTTGGTACATAAAATGTGTTAACATTTGAAACTGTCGAAAAGAATACTGCACTCATCCAAACCTCCTTGTACAAACTCTAAAACCTGCCACCAACCTTCCTCAACCTCACTGAATAATTACTTCATCCACTGACTATCTGACTACTTTTTCAACTGATGACTAAAAACTTTGAAAACCATGACCTCAACAAGACCACATGACCGCGAATACGACATCTTTATTGTACAGACGAACCTATATCTCACATGAATTACTGACATTCCAAGTTATAGTAGCACAGTAAGCAAGCAAATTATTGGACATATTCAGCAGTTTCATCTACATTTTTCTATAACCTGTTCTCATTCAAAGGAATGAATTTGATTTTTTGTATTAAATGAAAGTTAAATCTTATTCATTTTATATGAACCTATTAAAAACGTAGTAAAATTATTAGTAGAAATATATTGCAAATTAGCTAAAATTTAATAAGCTATATTAATTTTCTTAGAAAAACATTTCTTAATTGTGTATGATAAACTTTTAAAGAACACCCTAAACTCTTAAAATTATTAGCAAAGAAACTGCAATCAATCATCAGTCACTAAATAACCTATTATGATAATTATTTTCAATCGGCTTAAGTATCCAAACATAAAATATTTTATAGTTTACTATAAGTCTGATTAATCTACTAACGCTGTGTTCTAATTTGAAGAAGTGTATGAATTTGCTGGAAACGAAGGCATTTATTTCATGTTTTATGTTGATGTTTTCGGTCAAGTCCCCTGTATTATATGAAGTGTGAAACGAATCAAAAATTCCGGAAATTGAATTAAAATGTCTATGTCTGAGGTACTACTCACCTCAAAGGAGAGGAGAGGATTTGCAGCTCCTCTCTACATGTTTAGTTGTGAAGAACATAATGGTTTTAGTAGGATCATATTTGAAAGGTAATTTTATAATTTTTGGTTGTCATTATATTTCTCAGAGTTTCAGTGCTTTTACAAAAGATATTAACAGTCAACACGTGATGAATTTTTGTGAAAATTGCTCGCACTCTATATTTCATTATAATCAAAGTATTCAAACGCCGGACATATTTTTTAGCAATATAATCAGTGTAGAGCTTACTAAAAATGCATGTATCCAAATGATATATACAATTTAGTGACACAATGACTTGGTCGAAGTGTAGTGAAACTATATATGAACATCAACCGTAGCTTAAAATCCCTAAACCATTCTTGAAGCCTTAGAATTTCAAATATTCTTAACATCTACGCATTGAAGGAATAATGAGTCTAACTTTTAATTTGTAATACGTGGCATAAATTCTTTCTGAAATTATGTGCATATTAAACATAAGGGTGACGGTGAAATTCTGGATGTCTTTTGAGCAAAGGGATTACTTCATTAATTCCTTGTGCTGCTGGCTCATAAACAATTCTTTTCATGTATTCCAAAAGTTTCCTTACACATATTCCTTGCTTTGAGATGCTCAGTCTTTCTTGTTGAGTTTCCTTATTAGACATGTCACGAAAACAGATGAATCCGTCATGTTATTTTTTTTTAATGCTCTTGGTCTCGGCTAATACTATGTCATTTTGTAACTTTGAATGCTCCATACCCTCGTACCTGTTTCAGAAATTGAGTTATTAATAATAGAAGGTTAATAGTTTTGAGAATTTCTATATTAATAATTAATATCTGAAATCAGCTGACCATAACGATTTATTAAAATTGTGTTTATTTTAATGAGCAATTAATGTTTGCTTCACTAGTTTCAGCATTGATGGGTCATTCCCCATTTGGTCTGCTATCTCGTTTTCCGTGAATTCACAATCAGTGTCGATTTATTGAAAGCTTATCTTGTTCTATTTTTTGCACCAGTTTTTATCAAAACTCTAATATCTCTTATTTAAAAAGCATTGATAAGACCATCGATAAATGTTTTTTTGGGCAGCTGTAGGACTGATTTTAGGTTGGCTGGTTCATGAATTTCACACTACTCTTATTAACTTTTCATAGCTTTATTTATTCTGATAATGGCGGTATCCATACTAGGCTGAGAATTCGTGGACATATAGTTTTATTCACTTTCATCTGGCCCATTAAGTCCGTCTCATGCTGACATTGTTCCAGATCAACTGAACCATGAATGAAAACTTTACAGAAACCGACATACTCCATAAAACATTTTCATAGTTTCTTAGCATTGTTTGTATAATTTTAGTTGGAGTATAATACATCTCATTGCGTGTCCATAATCGTGTCCTCAGGCTTGTCCTTCAACATTAATACATTGATTGAGCAATTGTGTTGCTTTTGTGAGTAATTGCCTGCATCATGAAACAACGGGAATTGAGGAAAAACAATTTTTAGAGGAAAACTGCGATTAGTTTCACTTGAGTAATATAAAATGATAAACACTTAGATCAGTGTTTGCACAATAAACCCCTTACTATCCATCCACCCATCACATCAACCCTCTACCCTCCTTACCTTCCAGCTGTGATCACCCCACGCACCTGGGTATTATACAGTGTCAATGACTTTGAGAACGCCTCCTAGACAGCTTGTATGTTTTGATTATAAGTATAGAATAAGTACTTCTGAATTTGTCTAGCCTGGGCTAGCGTCTTCATACTGGCATCTATGTAATTTGAGAATTTGTCTACATCACTTTGTGAAGTCTTATAACAGGAATAAATTATTCATGATCGGTTTCATAAGTAAGCAGTGATTGATTGTCAACTCCCCTCAACCAATGTATTTCTGGTATTTTAAATAGAACTGTAATTAAGTCATAATATTTCAAAAACAAAAAATTCAATATTGAATCATTCAGACAGATTTGTTTGTTTTTTTCAATTTGGTAAACATTTTGATATATGCAGAAAATAATTATTAATATTTTATCTTTATAGAAGAGAAATAGGTTGTGACATCAATTTCTGCGAAATTAAATAAAGCAATTAAATATTTAATATATAATTGAATATGTTATGTAATTTAATATTGAGTGGTTCAAAGAGATTTGTTTATACTTTTCAATTTAGTAAAAAAAATATACATATATAAATTAAATACTATGACTTTATCTATATTTCTATGGAAGAGAAATAAGTTGTATATATCAATACAACAATTTATTCTATAAATAGAGACTTTATCTATATTTCTATGGAAGAGAAATAAGTTGTAACATCAGTTTCAAGTAATTTAGTGTGCAATCATTGGTCAGTTGCTTTTTCAACTAAGGGTGAGTGTCTGTGGTACAACTGACACTCACTCTTAGTTAATAAACTGACACTCACTCTTAGTTAATACCTGGTGAAGAACACTACGTGTTCGAAACGCGTTGTTTATACGATTAAATGTTTACATGTGAAGACCGTTTCATTAGCTTTTTACCCTACAATGAGTAAATACCACATAATAACTGATTGCACTACGTTAGAATCAAATTATAGCTATTAAATGTGAATTTCTAATTAGTGAATAGTTGAAAAGTAGCATCAAGTAGAAGGTAAACAAACTCAATGAAATTTCTTAATAAAAGTATATTAAACAATTTGACTAATAACTTTGATTTTGAATCTTAATTTAATAATGTAAGCAGTTTTATTTAGGTATTGTAAAGAAATTATATTTTAGATTGTCTATATGAAATCTATATGAAAATCTATATGAACTAACACTTGTTTGCTTGATAATGGCGGAACAAAGCAGTATCAAAAGAATTTATATACTGTGTATAAAATGTGTATAGAATACATATTAATGTATATGTAAAGAATAGTGATAAAAAAATTATGTCAAATGGTATTATTTATGAACAAACAAATAGATATTACCTCAGCATGATGAGACGTAACTTGGGACTTGCAGCGCTGGTGAAGTTCCCACAGGGACTGGCACAAGCTGGCACCGACTATCACTAGAGGGTCCAAAGTTCACTTCCACTATTTTCCTAAACACCTCCCCACTTTAACTTAACAATTACGTCTTAATTTATTACGCGAGCAAAAAAAAATGTCTCATGCTATTTCAAGTAACAATTGTATAAAACAACCCTCTGCTGTTTTATCCAAATACAAATTATATTTATGAATTTCCCTTTATGTATTGTTAATAAATGACTTATTAGTTTATATAAATTGATAGCGTTATTAATTTAAATAAATTATATTTTTTTTACAACATTAAAAGATAACAAGTAATGGTTTTAATTTAATTTTGAATTTATTTATTTCATCATCATAATGATTTATTACATCGATTAAAAACAATTAGGACAGTAAATTTCTACAGTCCATATCTGGCTTATGTGGAACCAGCAGCAAAACTACCCTGTAACTATACAGGTGTCGAAGTCACTCCATGTTGATCTATAATTTATTATTGTATCTGATGACAATGATGTATGTTTTGTCATCGCAGTTTTAGTTGATACCCTGAGTTCTATTAATAGTCCACTCAGATATGAATAACTCTTTTTACAAATAGTTTGGTAGTCAAAGTAGATTATTTCATCACTTCCAAACGTTCCATATTTCTTTCTATTATTAGTTCAGAGCTTCTTTTGAACATTCAAGTAATTATTTAATAATGCTGTATAGAAATGCAATTTCTCCAATGTGTCAGAAAATGGTATACCTTTCTAATTCAAGAAAATGATACAAACCAGATCTAGAGTTTGAAAAGCACAAAATACATAATGAAAGGGTGTTTTCCAAAGCAGAACCCTGCGTATTGTCTGTTCTACTTGTAATGACTTCCCCCTCTGTCCCTTACTCCATTCAGGGAAGCCTATTCGAAATTCATACCTCTATTGGACAATACGTTGATGGCACTGCAATTGCAGCTAGAATTAAATTATGTTCCAGGGCTGTCAGAAAGCTCAATCTCGGCCCAAAACCAATACTTAACTCCTTTGTCATTATGGAACGAAACTATATAAATGAATTACTCTTTATATGAAAAGTTGAAACTATTCTTTCAAAGTTATGAATCAAATAGTCTAATTAAAAACTTTTCCGCAATAATCTTAACTGGATAAATTGAAAAGAACAGTAATCAACAGGTATTACAACTTCGTTCTTCTGAGAAGGGTTTAAATTATATCTGACAAGTGAAATGCGCCTCTATAATACTTGATTCAGCCATTGTAACAATAAATTAAAAACTAATAATTTATATGCAGTGTATAATATTTATAAGTATATCTTATAATTTTTTTAACAACAAAAAGTTAAGGTATTTATGTTGAAAAGAATAAATCCTGAATATTAAATATATTAAAAAAAAATAAAAATTTTGTTTCCACAAATTAATAAATTTACATGTTTCAATTTATCTGTGCGGTACCTCTATGACTACATTTGAAGCGTATTTCTCAGTTTACTGCTCTGTATCTCTTCTAACACTCCCGACATGTCAGAATAATTATTATCTTCTCCTATTCCAATGAAGTAACACAACAAACAGTTTCAAACATGTCTAAGATTTAATTAATACGTGTTTTTGACACTATTTTAATTTAAAAATTTCTGGATTTTTTACTCATAACATAAATCTAGTTGGGGTATAAATTAAAATTTTTAATAACATAACATTTAAATACTACTAAATTTTATGAAAAGAAGAGAGAAAAAGAATAAAATAAGACACCTATTTGAAATCATGTTGGAAAAATATTTGATGAATGATATAGAATTCTATGTTAATCTTGCGTAAAAAAATAAGAAAACTTCATGGGATGGTTTAACCGAAACATAATATGAATTATTACAGTATAATTATTATTTATTATATCATTATCATAATTTTCTATAGTTGATTTAGTTTAAGAGTAGTTGTAATACTGGTCCAGTCTTGTTTTGCTGTTGTCCATCCATTAAGACGAGCAGGGAGAGATGGTGAACGCTAAGTAGAATTGTGATCGATGGCAGAGCGCTTCCATTAATTGTTTGCTGTCTTCCTATCCTTAATGTTCTCTCAAAGAGATAAATATTTAGCTAAAAAAGTACAATGAGATGTCAACGGAAAGAATAATGCACGTCTTTAGTAAATTTATCTAAAACTGAATGTAATTTTATAGCATTTCAGCAATATGTTATTGTGAACAATAAAGTTTCGTATACTGCGTCTGGAATTGGTCAGCTTTCGCACTCAGCTACTAAGTGGGTCGACGTCAAACAATTACGATTAAACTTCTACTAGCTGCTGTTGGGCTAAAACTGTCCAGTTATACATATCGGAAATATAATATCAAAACTTATTATAAGCCAGAATTAATATATTACGAGAGTAGTTTGAAGTAAACGTGTATTTCCTTTGATCACATGTACATCCAATGCGTATAAAAAAAAGTTTTCCGATGGAATTGCCATTTCTGCCACAAATATGAGTTTAACAAACTTCAGTCATGCTTTTTAGTATGATTGCCATATACAGAAAGGCCGGGATTTATGGTGTTATTCAATGAGTCGATGGGACCTTGACAATAATAATAATAATAAATCTCAGCTGATTGAGTTATACGTATCTTTGAGATGGAGTGGTGCTGTTGTTTACCTGTTCGCCTCTGGACTGGTAAATTCGGGATTCGATGTCTACTCTCACCCTCCAGTTATTAACGTGGGAGGTGGAAAAGAATTTCAGCACGTTTTCCCACGTACTCGTGTTTGTACGATGTCATATAAGCGTTAAAGTTTTCTACTCTAAATACACTTCAGTTATGCAAATTTAGGAGTTCCAAAATAGCATTTGAGGCATTGCAAGAGCCAATCTTTGGCCTAAGTTTGTTTGCCCTAAGTGTGGTTAAGTTGCTGTATCTGTCCCATACGACCTCACATATCTTTGTGGGAGAGAACCTCATCATAGTTAGACAATTTAGAAAACTATTGAAAGATTAATCATGGCAAAAAAATACAGAGATCTATAGCTTATACCACAAGCCAGTTGCATTATTTGCATTCCTTTACTTAGTTTGGTGTTCACCAAGAACAGAAGGTGCAGTACTGAAGGGCGCTCGCTCCGCTACCTCTGAAAGGGAACGGTGCAGTATGTTAAATCAAACAAGATAAGATCATGAATGTTTTTCACAGTGTATTTATGGCAAAATAGAATATTTACATCACATTACTAATACACTACAAATAGTAAACTATTTGTTGATATCACCTAAAACGTATATCAACTCAATACACAAACGTACAAAGTAAAGTGTGCAAGATAAAGTAGCAACCTACTTCTTTTTGTTAAAAAACAGCAGCAATTAAACGATAATTTAGTTGTGACACAACTTTAGATAATAAATAATTTGTTAAAAGGATAATTTTTAATTGTATTGGAATATTGATTTGAATGTAGTCAGGTGTCTAAATATAATTTTCTTCTCTTTTTATAATGTCCTTCTTAGTAAAGTAGTAACACTGCTAAGCGTTGTGCTTCCAATTTAGCTTATATCAAGCTAGGTCTAATCTACTTATATTACACCTAGGTTTAATTAACAGTTGTCTAGCTTAAATACAAGAAAACTAATTATAAATATAATTAGTTTAATTTGTTTGTAAAAACATAGATACATTGTTTTTTATTGAGGTTCTATGACACGTTTATAGTAAGTCAGTACAAAATATGATCATAGAACATATAATTCTAATAGGTACAAAGATTAAAGATGTGTGAACTATATTTATCGTGGAATGGGCTTTTGAACTGCATTCAAATTAGGATTCACATGATATGAAAACTACAGTTTAGTACTACTTAAGCTTTAGTAGTTCAAATATTGTTATTAAAAAGTCATTTTTTTACATTTTTTTCTTTGAAGTTAATAAAACAGCTGGTAGGGTTAGCTTATCTAGTTATGTGTATATGTTATGTGGAATGAATTTTCTCAGACTTCATTCTGTGTTATCGATTAATGTTGTTGGATTAAATAATGTTTTTATATTGCTCTTAAATGTTCAAAGTATTACATTTTTAAAACACATGTAAAATATTGCACTGGAATTTTATAAGAATGGTAATCCAAGCAGAACAAAAAAATTGAAGCCAGGGTACACTTTTCCGTTTTAGTCAGAAATGTAGAAAATGATGTACGAGTACATCCATCAAATTTAGGAACTATAACTCTATTGAAACTTGGTTGGAAGATATTGAAGAAATAGCCAATTCACTGCAAAAGAGTGATTTGTAAAAATTATTACTTGTGAAAAGTCTTTAACATGTCAACTGAAACTATTTGTTAGAAATATACGGGATCTATTGTTACTCAATTCTGTTAAAACTGTTCTAATAAACTAATTGAAACGGAAAATTTGTAGTGTTAACCTGCACCAAGCTTTAAAAAAGAGAGTTATAGTCAAAAGATAATCTATCTACAAGTACGTGATAATAATGAATGAATTGGCTAGTATCCAGTTTATAATATATGGTCTACCTGACCAGACTTCTACTAAGCCACAATTTTACAAATCTCAAACCTAAAAAAACTAAGAGAAAAATTGCTTGTTATTGAAAGTTTGCGAAAAATATGTTGCAGAAATGTTGCTAGCTCTATCTGTGGTCATCTGGGACCACCTGTCATATTCAAAAGGCTTCACTCTTTCATACCTGTCTTTATTTCCATCAAAATGGTTGGTGATCATGACCTGCAAGCTCTGACCTTCTCTGGTCCACCTATTATATTAACTACAGACAATGTTAATCATAGTTGCTCCACAGAAAAATACTCTAGAAAACTGGCAATGACAGTGATTATGCAAAGGATAATCATTCTGGCATGAGAACGTACAAATAGTTGAAATTGAGTATAGAGTAACTGGAGCACGCTGATGACAGACTCCCGACGTAGACTGCAAACTGACAAGAGGTGCAGGACCAGTTTGTCGATTCAAATAAGAAATCTTGAAGATCAGCTAGAAATAACACAGTAATTTCTAGAATCAGAACAAGTAATATTAATTAAGCAACTATAGAGGAACATTTTTTTGGTAATCAAAAAGAATTAATAGATTGAATAAAGAAGTAGTAAATTTGAAAGTGGCTTGTAACTTACAAGAAATCACCATGTGATCTACCAGGCAACCTTCGTAACAGTCATTCGAAACCCAACCATAATGTTTTGCTAACCAATAATGCGATTACTATATCATTAGTAAAGTTCAGTAATTACGAGAAATCTAATTTCTTCATTTTAAAAGATTTGCACGTTTTGAAATCCTCGGAGTCACTTTTTTTTTTAGATTTTTTGATAATGTTTGTTTATAACAGTGTCTATGATCAACAGTTTTGAACATTCTATAAAATGACCTAGATTGGGTTTGCTTACAACTTTAAAAGTAAGGGCTTATGATTGAATCTGAAAGCTTTTTTGACGCTACATGTAACACCACTTAACGGATAATAATAAATTTAAAAAAAAAATAGTACCTTAGAAAAGTATTTCTTATATAATGTCTTTGCAATATTGCAACCAACAAAAGTAGCATTATAATAAATTCATAAATTCAAAACAAAAAAATTGACCATTAAACTAACGACAGTAGGAAATAGAATATGAAGTGTTCACATATTGAATCTATGTAAACTTAGTCTGCTCTAATATGACTGAAAAAGAATTTTCCAATTGGTTGAAGCGAACACCTCACAAACTGCTAAACTAGACTTGCACTATGTTTAACCTGTTATAACTGTGGGATTGGTTTACTCATACTTTTATACTATTTTAATGAAATTCAGTTAAAGAAATCGTTCACTAGTTTAAAAAAAAAGCAATATTAGGTGCTTAAAACAAATTACTTTTAAAACTTAATTAATTAGTTAAGTTATTACGGCAAATATTATACCAAAATATCAACCTCAAGTTTAGCATCCATGATAATGCATCTTCATTCACCTGGCCCTCGATTTATTTACGCGGGAGGTGAATAAATCTGAGCACGTCGTCCCTCGGAGAAGGACGTTAAACCGTCGGTCCCGAGCCTGTACGATGTCAGGTACTCCTTAAAGATCCCTACTCTCTAAATACATTTGAGTTAGGCAAAATTTAGGGCCAGGCTAGCTCTGTGGTTACGTTCTCACCTCTCGCCTCTGAACTGATAGGACCGGGGTTCGATCCTCACCTGGCCCTCGATTTATTCACGCGGGAGGTGAATAAATCTGAGCGCGTCATCCCTCGGAGAAGGACGTTAAACCGTCGGTCCCGAGCCTGTACGATGTCAGGTACTCGTTAAAGATCCCTACTCTAAATACATTTGAGTTAGGCAAAATTTAGGACTCCCACTGTAGAATCAATCTTCATTGTGTGGTATCACAAAGGGCCAATGATTGGCCTACGTGTGTTCCCTTGTGAACTGCCACTGCAACCTAACCTAACCTAACCTAGGCAAAATTTAGGACTCCCACTGTAGAATCAATCTTCATTGTGTGGTATCACAAAGGGCCAATGCTTGGCCTACGTGTGTTCCCTTGTGGGACTGCCACTGCAACCTAACCTAATGCATGTTCATTGCTGAAATATTGCATTATTTCAGTTTCTTATATATTTATCTAAGAAAAAGTCGAATATTTATAAATGTGTATGGTACATATGTGATAATTTTAAAATATACTTGTTGTTTAAGAAGATTATTTTCTTTAATCATGGTATAAATACATATGATATGGTATAAGAATATGATCATTTCTTTATTGGTTCTAAAATGTGCTGTGATATTAAAAAATATTTTTTTTGGAGATTTAAGGTATTACAAATTTATGAGCACACTGGGTTCTGACGACCTTGAATGTTTACATGTAGCTAGATTGGGGTCTATCATTCATTTCATAAATCATAATAATAATTGGTTGACTATAGTTCTTTGTGTGTTAAACAACTGTGTTATTTCTGAGTAGGCTTGTAAAATGAAGTAGGTTCTTTTATCATAATTTATGATAAACCTGTACAAAATTTAATCCACTCTAGAGTGATTGTATAAAAAAATTAAGTTCATACAAAATATCTGAGCGTGTGTGAATATTGCCTTATAAAATTTCATTTTTATTTAATATTTCAATAAAACATGTTGCACTGAAAAACAAGACAATGATAACATTTCAGCTGTAGACACTTGTTAAAAAAGTAACTCATCCCAATACTAGTGCATCAAGAAAAACGGTGTATGAATACTAAATATTTACTATACTATAAATAACGATTAGGAATCATGGAAAAATATTATCTGGAGATTTTAACAGATCCATACATCTCAATGAACCTCAAAACCATTATTGGTGTTTTTTCTAAGGTGTGTGTGTGTATGTGTGTGTGTGTTTGTGTGTGTGTGTGTGTGTATGTGTGTGTGTTTGTGTGTGTGTGTGTGTGTGTGTGTGTGTGTGTGTGTGTGTGTGTGTGTGTGCGTGTGTGTCCGTGTTGGAGAGGAGTATCCGAATTTTTACCAACACTCCGTTAATACTATAAGTTACACCATTTGATGGATTAAATTCATTAAATTCATATCTTAACCAAAAGTGTCCGATATAATGTAGACGTTCAGTAGAGTGTGGGCAGTATTGCATCAAAGAAAAGATTTTTCACAATTTTATTTTGTAGACAATATTTTGTCTATAATTTTTCCTTATCTCAAACTAATAACTACAGAATGCTATCCTTTTCAGATTATTAAATTAATAGTTATTCCAAAGTGAAAACATACATCAAATTTGTTTAAGACGATGACAAAAACTATAGCTTACGTAATACTATAGGACTGTAATTTATGGTCGTGATACTGGTTCACAATTAGAGATGTTAAAGACCTCTTCATTGAAAATATTAAACAAGACTCTCAGAGGTATGCAAATACCCTTGAATATCTTTATCTAAAAGACTAGACTGGAAAGCTCACGTAAAAGATATATTTATCAATGTCATAAAAACAGTGCTCTGATGAAAGACCAAATATATTCTTCTGTATATTTGGGGTCTTAACCTTTGGTGACCCCAATATATATAAATTTTGTCAGTCAACCAAACCCCCTTGAAGCCTTTGAAACCAATGGACATTTATTCTAATGATTATAAGAAATCCTGATTTCTTTTTAAAATTTAACCAGCAAAAGTAAGTGAACTCCCATGTAAGTACTCTGGCAATTGGGAATGCAGAGGTATTATGCAGCGGACTATTTGGCAAACGTTAGAGCCAAAAAAATTTCCTGCAGACCAAAGCTTTTTTACACAGAACTCCCCATAAGATGTAATTAATGAATGAATGAAGAAAGTGGCTGGAACAAAGAAGTATAATTTTTACTAGTAAGCCCATTTAAACTGAAATTAAATTTGTAATTGTAATATTAAAACTACTACGAATATATTTTCATATATTTGAAAATATATGAAAGCTATAGTATTACATATACTATTATGACTGCATTATACCGGACGTTTTAGTAATATCTAGTATTCAGTTAAACTGAAATGAGCATCAGACGAATAATGCAGAGTCTGTATGGAATTGTTTGAAACGTCTGAACAAATTATGTGCGAACGTCATGCAACTCCCTTTAACAAGTTAATAATTTTTCTTAAATCGCGTATTAACCTGATAGAACCTCAGCAATACATGCATTTATTCAAGATAATACATTAATTATTCAATAAATTTAATGTGTATTAAAGAACTTAAAATATAAAGTAGTTTTTACAAATGACAAAGGAAGCACAATGCAACAAATATGACCACGGAGCGAACGAGTCTGATGAGACTCAAGGACTAAGAGTAATAATAATAATGATAACTTATCAGATTGTTCTAGATGAATTATATCAAGTTTGTTATAACTGATAAAATGGATGGATATAGTCTTCCTTACTTGCAATCTGCATAGAATTTCATAGTTGATCACATGGTAAGTTTATGAACATTAATAATAATTTTTCATGGATATACGAAATAAAATCATAATGTGTCATTCAAAACATGCATTAAATATAACATTTTTTTTAAGTAGTTCCTTCTTAGAACACCTCTGCCATAAATTCAGTATTCTATGATACAAAAACATTCACATTTTTATGGTTAACTATTGTTTCAAACTGGAAATGTGAAACGGGTATCAGAATTGGTTATAGAGCAGTAAAGCAATTACGCCGTCCACATCACTTTCTAACCACAAGAAGTGGCCTAAATAGGCAGTCTTCAGCGTTCTAAAGAGGAAAGGAATTGCAAAGAGGTAGAGAAGACTTCTAAAACCTAATCGCAGAATGTTTCCACCTAACTAAACCACTGGACTTGTTGGTGCTAAAGCTATTTTATGGCCCTCTTTATCCTTCTGCCATTAGTCGATGCCAGGGTTAATAGCTTAATCTCTGCACAGTTTCCTAAGGAAGACTCTTTAAGCTGCTAAACCTATCTTGTACTAAGGTAGATGATTTTATAAATTGTGTGCTTAAATTACCGAACTATAACAGTATCTTGCTTACTTCATAATCATTGAATAACCAGCTTATCCATCAAGCTTATGTTGATTTCTTTTTATTTTCCGGCATGTATTTCAGTTAGTATCTAAAATGTTTTATAAAGAACCTTTGAGTATGTTTCTCTTTAAGACTACTATCTTATAACCGGAGTGTGTAAGATAAATTGCTATAGTTTTTTGCCTCTATCTTCTGTTATATTTAAACAATTAAAATGCCGAAACTCCGAAACTGAAAACTTTAGATTGATAAGATATTTTAATGATTACGAAACTAACATTACCCTTAACTAATGATTCTTCCACTACTTTCAAATGAAATAAAATACCAGTTTTGCTTAAAAATGTTGACTTGTTATTCTATATGAAAGTTTGTGAACACAGTACTGGCCAGAGCGTTTAACAGATTATGGTAAAATTAAAAAGGTACTAACTGCATATCGTAAAATCTACTCTGCGTTTCATTCAAAAAATTACTTCTAATAGATATTATTTTATATTAAATTCAGAATATATTCTTGTATAATATAGAAAATAGTTTTTACTACCAAACTAAAAACACTAAAATATTAAAAATTAGCTACTGGTAGTTTCATAAAATGAGTATGCTAAGAAAATATGCAGTGCATTTCTGTTTGTTTGAAAAAGTGATATAGTCCTAAACACGAAACGCTACTTTAATGGAATTTAAACAATCACATTTTGTTACATCAACTTAAAAAATTGTTTATCATAATTCAATCAAAAGTAAAGGTTAAATGAGAGTATTATACTTAACTGCTTTTTAAAAAAAAACTGTAAATTGCTTTCAATTACTTAGTTTCATATGCAGATTATATAACGCTTTTAAAAGTATTAAAACATTCAATATGTCGGTTATAATATTTAGACCTATTAAACTTGAAAATTTAAAAGTTTCATTGTTTTATGCAGGGTAGCGAAAATTTGATTAAATAATTTTAGAATATTTTTCATATGTATTTAATTTTACACTTGAATAATAAGTTGGTAATAAGTGTATACTCATAGATCAAGTTAGATTTTCTAAACAAATACATATAAAGAGTAATTTTTTTCACTTATAAACGTGCACATAAGCTTTTTAAGTTAATTAGTATAATGTACAGTAACGATGTTAATTTTTTTGGATATTTTTAATTACTTATGTGTACATGTTGATACACAAATACTTTTTATTGTTAAAATAGATTTTTTTTCAAAATAATTATAATTATTAGTATTATTATTATAAATATTATTATTGCATTGACACACATTAATTCATTTTTAATTATGTGCAAAATAAAAAATAAAAATGTCTGTGTAAAAAGAAATTGTGTTGGTGGGTGTTCAAAATCTTTTAAACAGTTCAACAGTCTGAAAAACCTTAATGCAAGTTTGAGAGATATTTGATTGTAAACTGAAAGAAAATTCGTAGAAAAAAATTATTTCGGTAAATTAATAATACAAAAAATTGAAAATATTGTTTTTTTTTGGGAAATAATCTTCCTTTGCAGGTGATATTGAAACATGGGAACTCTATTTTATCGCTAAATAAGTGGATAGGTGTACTAGTGACTCATCCAGCCACTTTAAAACTTTTAGTTGAACATTAAATATTGTTTCAATATAAGCATTCTAAAATAAACTATTTTTGAACTCTGAGTATGCCAGAGAAAGCATTACTCTTAGAATGGCAACTATTATATTTCAACAAATGAAAACATATGATATGTGCTACGAGTATAACAAGCAGTAAATGTTTCTTTACAATTGACAAAAAAGATACAACTACAATAAAGTAAATCAAGTAATTAACTTGACAATACTCTTACTTTTAGTAAAGTTAATATATATCACATTATTATGTAAAAATAAGTGTTATACCTAATAAGTTATGGTGTTCTAATTATAACCTAATAAGTGTTGTTATTTTCAATTTGTTTTACCCAACTCCAAGGTACTTATAGACTTATTTTTTTTTTTACCAAACGTAGTAAGGAATTAGTGAAACTAACGATATATTTTAGAAACTAATGAAAGAAGTTTTAGCATACATTCTTAAACAGTTCACAGGAAGCTTAAAACTACAATTATTTTCTTCTATTCATTATAACTGCCAATATATGGCCGTAAAAAACACCAGTACCCAGTCGTTAATTATTGTCATCTATGAGTTTATCATGTGTAGAGCTCTTACATTTTTTGAAAATAATAATATAACTTAGATTGTATAAGGGATGTAACCTGTAATGTGTGCAGAAAGGATTAAATATATGGCTAATTCTATTTGCTTACCACCAAAAGTCTTTTATATTTAACTTTTATAACATTAAGTCATTACCCATATAAAATAAATGAATTTTATTTATTTGTTTTTAATAATTTTTTTTTTTTTGCTTAAGTTTTGAATTTTATAGTACCAATTTTTTTTTTAGCATTGGTAAGTTCTTCTCGTATGTATGTCTTCCTCTTCTATTTTTAGTTGGGCTTTTAACCTTTTATTTGAACTCAAATAAAAGAACAAGTGGGTGTTATTCTAAGTCTCCTGTTTTTTCTATTCTTCTGAGTCTTATAATTTATTCACTGTTGTATACATATATTCACATGCCACTGAATAAAACTATCTACCGGGAATGAAACCATGAGATTGTTGAAGTTAGGAACGACTATATGCTAATTTATGCCTGTAAATAAAGAGATTAATTCTAAAGCTGCGGTGTTTAGTAAAATTATTAAATTATATTTAATATATATATATATATATATATATATATATATAGGTGTGTTCTCTAATCGGGGTTCGGTCAATTTTCCAGGATAAAAAATCAAACTCTCGTTGCCAACGTTTCGGTTTTATTTAAAACCTTTTTCATAGGCAGAAGTAAGAATTTTTTAACTAAGAAAATGAAATTTACATTATTTAAAGGAACAACAATGTTAGCCGGACAAAACCTTCGACTAGACTTATACTAGACTCGTCTAGTCGAAGGTTTTGTTCGGCTAACATTGTTGTTCCTTTAAATAATGTAAATTTCATTTTCTTTGTTAAAAAATTCTTACTTCTGCCTATGAAAAAGGTTTTAAATAAAACCGAAACGTTGGCCACGAGAGTTTGATTTTTTATCCTGGAAAATTGACCGAACCCCGATTAGAGAACACACCTATTCTATCAAACGGTCGATATATTATTGAATCTGTTATATATATATATATACATATATATTGGAATTAATTATCTAGTTGGTAATTTAATGCAATCGGGTCTTATGAACAATTTATGTGCTCTGGAATTTCATCTTTTTGAGAGTTTTTTCTTCAGAGTATAGCTGAGATGGCCATAAGCTATGACTAAAATGACATTAAAATATAAATAAGCTTAAAAATTTAACATAATCTGAACTTAAGTATTTCATGTTTAGGTTAAAATATTTTTTTAAAACTGATGATCTAAATAATGCGTAAGCAAAAAATAATAATTTATCTTGCAGATTTTTATATGTTGGCTTAACATATGTTAAACCAACGTAACATCACATATGAATGTTTTATATGTGATCATATAAAACGATCATATGATTTATTATAATGTTGATTGATATCCGCTTTCAAATTTTTTATAATGTGTTCAACATATTCGGTTTTTAAATATAGGCTCTAGTTTGAGGTAGGAAAAATGGCAGTAAAATAATGACGATTGTTTGTTCCCTGGAATCTACTTTTCATTTCAATACAATATTTATATAATCTGTATTATTCGAGAATACCAAAAAGAAGTGTTGGAACACCATAATAACTATTCAAGTCAAGAAAACTAGACTCTATATTTGTCTAAGTTATCACACGAGGGCCAGGTTAGCTCAGCGATTAATTTACTCGCCTCTTAACTGGTAGGTCCAGGGTTCGATAGCCACCTAGACCTCGATTTATTCTCACGAGAACTGAATAAATCTGAGTTCGTCATCCTTCGGAGGGGAAGTTAGTTAAGCCATTGGTCCCAAGCTTGTAAGATGATAGATACTTGTTAAAGATCCCTACTCTAAATTCACTTGAGTTATACAGAATTTAGGACTCCCGATGTAGAATCACCGATCAAACAAAAAAACCATGAAGCGCTAACGTTTTTAACACACTAAAATAATAAAAAAAAGAAAAAAAGTATCAGAAAAAACCATTATCATTGAGAGATACTTCTAAAACACTAAGTAATTCTCTTAATCCAACATTATTGTATTTCATAGTTGTGATTTTTTGACCTAAAGTGCAATTAAAATAAACTGGTTCGCAACACAAGCACACGCACACTAACTACCCACATCCGCTGAGGCATGTTTGTTGGTACTGAGTAACGACCAACGACCAACGATTCTTTCCGCGCACTGTTGTGCACGTTGTATTAGCAGTTCCAGGTCACGGACTTACTACTGCTGAATTATTGTCCTGCTGTAGTTGTGGGGTCAGTAAGTAAATGTCTGTACTTTTTTTTTGTATTATGTGGTTAATAAACACATACACACACACACACACACACACACACACCACACACACACATATACGTAAATGTATTGACAGTTGTAGTACTAATCAACAAAGTTCAAATCTGTTTCAGCTGCAATTTGACTACAAAGTAGAATAACATTTAGATATAGTTTTCATTAATTGTGTAATAATATGGACGTAAATGCAATGGAGGTATAGAGTCCCCTGTTATTATTTGTTTCCAGCCAGTAAACAAGGAAATCGCTTTATTTCTATTATTAGAATACCCTTTGTAGAATGGTCTGGAAGCATTGTACTTATTTTGTTGGGTATGTCTCTCTGCTTCTCACTATTGGAAACATGTCACATCTAAAACAAACAAGAATTTTTATTCAAAACTGGTAGTACTGTTATACCATATTTTTTATTCCAGTACCATTTAATTGTCACTAATTTAAAGGATTTTCTTAATATAAAATTGTCAACAAGTCACAATATCTAATCTTCCAAGAGAAGAAAATGGAATTATATGACATGCGACAAAATGTTGACATTGCTTGAACCAATATGATCCAATTAATAAGTGTCAACATATTATTTTGCAGACAGATTGCTATTGATGATATTTAAGATATTTGGCATTTATGTTCCTAGACATACATATAGGCTAATAAGCTTCACTAAATAGGGAAAATAATTGTTTAATGCATTATAATGATTTAAAACTAATACTTAAATGTAATGAAAATGACACAATACATAAAAACTGTTACTTTTATCACCATAATTCCTACAAAGTTTTTTTTTATAAATAGGAATTACTAAATACATATTGCTACACATATTGCACAGTAAATCCATATAAGTGTCACTAAAATCTTTATGAATCCCAATTTTTACAATTTTACAGTAATTTGAATTCTTGATTGCTTGGTATTTACAACCTTCCATACTGTGATTAAATAGGATATTTAAATTATCTAATACAATGTCAATGTAATTCCTTAGTATAAGAAAATCGTGGAATGAATAAGTGTTAAGTTTTGCTAACGGAATTCCAGATTAGAAAAAAAAAACTCTATAATAAATGCGTAGAAAGTTTTCTCTTGAAGGCCTAATCAAGAGGCATTCTTAAATAAACACCTGACTTAATTAAATTTAATTGATGAGTTTATTAAAAAAAATTATTTTAATGTTCAAAAATTCTTCTACCAAATTTGCATATGGAATATTTATTGCAACTAAACTAAAATGTAGTGAAATAGTACTGCTACACGAAAATATAATGTTTTTACTCTAGATATTATGAAAAGTATCATAAAAATATATAGTAAAAATATAATAATTATGTAAATGTCACACGGATCCAAAGAAAACAAATGTTTTGGCTGACAAATGTGACGTCAATGCAATAAAAGTAATATGTTGTTAAAAACAAGGACTTTAAGCTTGATTACTTGATCTGTGATTAAAAATGTTGTTAGTTAAAATAAAATAGCACATACCGATAGATTTTCTCTGAAATTTATCTATCAGTTATAGTTATGAAAGTTGTGTTATAGTTAGTTATCCAAAATTTTTCTTAATGCGAATTATGTATGCATCTGTGTACACATTCGTGGGAAAGATGTTTAAATATCAAAGCACAAAGAAAAGGCTACAATGTAAGAAGGCTGAGGAGTTCCACCTAAACTGAATAGGCAAGTATTTAAAGATGCCTTCTTCTTTACATTAAAGAAATATGTTCATATATAGTCACGTCTAGGGCACATATAAATATTTTTCACTCATAAATGGCAATATGCTGATATTCAAAACAATTTTCAGATGATTATTGAGAGTTCCAAATCTTGATATCAGAAAGAATATGCGGTGCTCCAGTATGGTAGGGAAGAGTGGAAAATCTTTTCTATTGCCTCTAGCCATCAGTTTGTCCTAAAGTATTATGAAAGAGTGATCTCCGTTTCTCTTGACTTGACGCATAAAGGTTTCAACTGCGTCCATTTAAAACACCTCCAACAGGCTTTAGTCTCAAGGATTTTAGATTATTTGTCCGTTGTATATCGGATTCAGCAGCGTGATTTATGCTTATTTTTTTCCTTCGGATTATAATTTTTAATCCTGGTATTATTTTCTTATTATCTCCATTATTTGTATTTCCAAGCTTAATACCTAACCTATAAACATTGTCAACCTAAGTGATTTATTTCTGATGTCTATGTAACATTTTATACAATACCTGAACATACAGACATTATGCTCTTGTGCTCTACTAAGGTTGAAATACAAATAATAAGGTAAGCGTATAGTATTCTATAAAGCTTATTTTACTGGTAGAAACGTAAATAGTGTGATACGTGATGGGTCTTCGATAGTATCTGACATTGTATAGGCCTGGGGCCGATGGCTTTGGTGTAAACAATATGGTACTAAGTTAACGAAATATAAAATATTTACATTATTTTGGGAATTCATATATCAGTTTTGTAACGTAATATATTTTTTACTCCTCGAATAACTCAATATAATGTACAAAGTACATTCTTGCATTCTTTTTTCTAAAAATAGAGAAATAGAATCATTTGGTTCTTTTATATGAAAATTTAATTTTTCACATAAAAGTAATTCCTTGAAGAAATCTCCTATCTTCACTTTTTAATCTGAACAGAAATTAACTAGGGACTAATTGTCAACGGATTATTTATTGGTTCTCTACTTAGGAGGTCGCTTCATATTAATAGAGTTAATTAAATAAAATGCTTCTCCCTCGTAGCTGGCTAAGTAATTAATTGGTGGCAATTTGTCTCTAATCACTTCCCGACATTCGATAACAGTCTCTCTGCCTTTAATGATTTCAAGTTTAAGCTTTAAGACCCATTGTTTTTGACCTACCCGAATGTCATGGATCTCAGACATAATTGACTTCCAGACTGCAGCTTTCACTCCATCAATTAAACAGTGCAGATTTTTAACTTCAATTACAAGGGAGTTACATCAGTACATAACGCGATATTGTCTCTTTATCAACAAATTTAATACAACTACATAATTTAGATGGTAAATTTTATAAAATTATTTTTTATAAATATATTTCAATCAAGTTAACTGAAGCTGTAGTATTTTTAGTTTTATATAACCGAAGAGGATAAGAACCTTATCTGAACTTACTCGTCAAGAGGCCTGGAACATTCGGCACACTGGTATCTGTTGTCTGATATCTATTTCTAGGATGATTTCCAAAGTTTTCATGTTTTTTATTTTCCCTCCTGCTCACATAATACAAATACTTATAGTTTAAAAATGAATAGATACTTATTCTAACTACTAATTTTGTCTAAACATTTTTATTTAAATTTGTAATTTTCTAGAATAGTTTGCTTTTTTGCAGAAGTTATTTCAATAAATCAAACGTAGACATAATCAGCAAAATGATGTTATTATTTATTTTAGGTAATGGTGTTTCTATTTTAATATTATCTATTTTGTTGTTGTTTTCTTTCATATATACAAATCATATGAACATAATATGAAAACTGTCAATAATAAAATATAACTGACAGGTATCAATTAATTATCAACAATTAATTTATTAATTAAAATAAATTAATTTTATACTTAACAAAGCTTAATATTATTATTATTAATAATAAGTTAATATTATTGACAAAGCTTAATATTATTATTAATTATTAATATTATTATTATTAATAATAAGTTAATATTATTAACAAAGCTTAATATCTTATACAATATATAAGATATCTGTATTACATTCAAATTAAATTGAATGGAAGTAATTTACAATTAGTTCGATTTAAGTTTAGTTAGATTTTCTAATCTACAATTTGCTTTTGTTGAAAGCTCCACAGGTTGTATCAAAAATTATATAATTTAAACACTGCATGATTATGATTATTGATAAAAGATTTCATATCAATGATCAAACCACAAAATGAAAAGGGGAAAAAGACTAAGATCTTTCAACCGTAAAAAGCGGTCTTCTTCAGAGTCAAAAACCCAACTGAAACACTAGATGCACAGCTCACCAGATGTTTCTGCATCTAGTGTTTCAGTTGGGTTTTTGGCTCTAACGAAAACCCCTTGTTACGGTTGAATGATCTTAGTCTTTTTTCCCTTTTCATTTTGTGGTTTGATCAATCATTATGATTATAAAACTATATTAAAGTAAAGTATGTTATAGGTATTAACTTCAGTATTGTTCAAAAACTATACTATAGTTAATTGTACCTGTACTGTATTGTTTCATTATGATGCTTCAAATGGAAGTCGGCTCGGAAAAAAAGCTCATTGATATCCTGTTACTTTCAGAAATTATCACCAATATTTAGGAAAGGCAATTTTGAACCAGGGAATATAATAACATCTACCAGAAGTAGTTATTGATTATTTCATGACTAGTTTACTTTACATGACGTTAAGGATTGATGCAAGACCAGATAGTTTTATCAACCATCACTGGTCTCCAGAACCGTGGCATCTAATTCAGTGCCTTAGTAAGTGTTGATGTATGCAACCTTCACGTGGCTAGTATAAATCAAATCTGTGGGTTAAATATAGAATATAGAGATTAAATCTATCTACCATTGAACCTGAGGTAAAGGAAGCAATATCTGCTTAAGTTGAATCAACTATCTTACTCATGAAATACGAACAAATAAATTAAATTAAATTCTAAAGTATTCTAAATAAACTTGCAGGCATGATGAATTATAATATAAAAAATCAAAATATGATATCATCACATAATACAATGTTCTAATTAAAATAAAGCATCAAAATCAGAAAAAATACATTGTGGAAAAAAATAATTAGCTTTAGAATTATAATGAAGCTATAAATTAACCCTACTTTTAATAATAACTTATAAACTTGTTTTGCAATGCTAACAATATTATTGTAATTAGTGGGAAAAGCCAACTCTTAACAATTAAATAAAAAACATATTTATAATTCAGTATTTAAATTGTGACATTGGATTAGACGATTTATTGTATCCATTGTGTCACCCTTCGAAATCGAGAATCATACACTGCTAGAGACCACTAGAGTTGGTTCCTCTCTGGACCCAACTTCTTTGTTACGAATTAAAGCAGTCATTTTCTAACTGAACAAATCAATTGAAGTGTACTTCAGGGTAGAGTTCCGTTCTAATCCTGTATAACCTTTATACTGTTGGCTTTCCCAAACCACTTTCTGTAATAACTCTCAGTTTACCCAATGCCATAGAGATGTTGCTGGGATTCTCCACTCTTGAATCCAGATTGGCCTAAACCTATTGGAATAATGATTACATCAAAAGGAAATTACAAGATCTACTTGATTGGGCTTTGCAATGTTTTACATTGCAGAAATAAAAGTGTCACTCCGCTTAGATTTACCACATTTGATTTTGCAAGTGGTGTCTTTCACCGTCTGCCTCCTGTCTTCATGGCCATGTGACGAGATCATCCCCTAAGCAGTTTCAAGTAAATTATCCGAGTTTTCTTTTTGAATACGCATTAACGTTCAAGTATCACGTCTATAGCAAATCTATACTAGACCAAAAACGATCTTATTGTAAATTACTTCGATTTAATTAATTCATTATTTAAGTTTACCTTATTTTATTATGGACAATTTACTTGCTAAATCAGTTGGCTAGTGGGAACGGTCGGTTAAGGTTTTATAGTTCTTTGTTGCTGCCATTCAGATATCCCGGTCCTTCGGTGGTCGTTTACACAGGGTCCACAGTAAACTTTGAGACTGTACCTGAATTGGTCCGAATCTGTTCTAAAGTGTATAGGGTCAACAGTTGAGTTGGAGTCGGTTTATGGTGGGTGGGTTTAAAGTGCTGACACAACCCCAAGGATCTTGACCTCTGTGCCTGCTCTACTACCTGCTCTTAGGCCTGCAAACCATACACTTCTGCCTACTGACCTATCAATTCATCGAACCAGACAGTAGAAATTCAACATTAAAGAAGTTAGCCGAAGGTTGCTAATTCTACCCACTGATCCCACACCAAACCACTGCGCCTACCTCTGCTTGATCACGTGTGGCATCTCCTGCACTTCATAGACCTTGGCGCCCGATCGAGTATCTTCCTTCTTGGACATCTGCGGTGAGGACAACTTTGAAGTTTCATCAAGTCTGAAGAGTTCAAGTCTGAAGATATCAACCAGACCTTCGAGTGTTTTGTGAAAAAGTGAAGTTGTTGTTGTTGTTGTTGTTGTTGTTGTTGTAGTGATTACAATAGCTCACGTAAGTAATTAAGTTAGGCATACTCATTACAAGCATCTGGGTCACTGACTGACTGACTGACTTACCGACTGACTGACCTGTATTGAATCCCCTTCTTTAAAAGTTAAACATGACTGACTCAGTTGACAGCATTGTACAGTCTATTTTAACACAGCTTCTTGAGCTCAAGGCGCGTGGGCTGGACATCCTACCTGTGCTAGCAAGGGAAATGGCCAGCCTAGCCGAGAGCACCCAATCCTCTCCGTCATCCTCCAATACCAAACCCCCAACAAAACCTAAGAAACCGAAGAATGCTGCAACAGGAAACATCTCTACCCTTCCCAAAAAAGGCCCTCATCTCCCAACCTCTCACACTCCTAGACCTGTAACAAGGTCAACTAGCAAAAAATCAAGAACCCCTTCACCTCCCTCATCTCAGTCCCTATTAAACACAAATCCTTTCAGTCCCCTACAGACTAACTCTGAAAGCCACTCAGCACCCCACACCCGGACTAAAGATACTACTGGTATTTTTACTGAAACTGGAGACACTTCAAACGGCCTTGTAAAATCTCAAACTGTCATACGTTCCCCTCCACCGGTAATGATTAGGACCATGGAGGGGTTCCAAAAGCTAAGACAACATACGAACGACGACCTAATGACGGACTTGACCATTACCTCAGGAGGAAAGTCTATTAGGATCATGACAAATACACCGGACAAATACAGAGAACTGACTAAACGACTCCGGGAACTTGACATTGATTTTCATTCTTTTCGACCTCCATGGGAGAAAAAAATGGTAAGATACATGGTCAAGTATTTACCGGTCGATACAGAGGGAACAGAAATAGAACAAGACCTTCTTGCCAAGGGCATCAGAGCGAAGGCAAGACAACTCGTGTCTAGGCGACTCCGCTTCCCAGGAGACATTGTTCCCCGTCCCCTGTCACTCTTCGAAATTACGATAGAGCCTGACAAAAATCACAAAGAAATATTATCCATAACAAATATCTTGGGCATCAAAGTAACAGTTGAGGAGTCTCATAGGAGACCTGGTCCCACACAGTGTTTCAGATGCCAGCGTCTGGGGCATACCCAGACCTGGTGTAGGGAGACCCCTCGCTGTGTTCGGTGCCCAGGGGCCCACCACTATTCTTCATGCCCCAATCCAAAGGGAACGCAGCCTTCCTGTGTAAACTGCGCGGGACCTCATCCCGCCAACTACAGGGGCTGTCGGGCCTTCTCCACCACTCCCGCACTTTCAAGCAAACCTTCCTTCATTCCGGCCCCCCCCCCCTCCTCCACAAACCTTATCATACAGCGAGGCTGTAAATAAACAGAGATCCAAATTTACTTTGGAAGAAGTAGTCATACAAGGACTCCAGGAAGCGGGTATCCTAAATACACTGAGCCAGTCCTTTAACAAGTCTACTTTGTGCCCCTCAGAGGCTTTTGACTTGATAGCGTCTCTTCTGCGACCTGAAAATGACTCCGACTTGACCAATGGCAGCACAACAAACTAAGACAGATCCCGACTCCTTGACATACCTCGTTTTTAACCCAGGTGGAATCAGACGAGGAAAAACAGAACTTGAAAACATGTTACAAAAAGTGAAACCCGATCTAGTTCTGTTGGCTGAAACTTTTCTGAAACCTAACATGCGCTTTTCTGTGCATGGCTACAAGGTTGAAAGAACTGACCGCCTGACACCAGGTGGAGGTACGGCCATCCTTGTACGCCACGGCATCCCTTATGCCAGGGTTGAGGACACGCCTGCACCCCTTGAACACACGACCATTAAAATCTCGTTCCCAAACTCAAACTTACCCCTCTTCATTTCAGCTGTTTACAAACCACCTCCAGTAGCCCTGAATATTGATCACCTCAAGCGGCTATTCCACTCAGGTAGACCTTCCTTAATAGGAGGTGACCTGAATGCGAAGAGTACTGCTTGGGGTTGTAACAGTGACAATAGGTCAGGGCGAATCCTACTAAACCACATAACCCAATCCAACACTCTTATCCACGCTCCCTCAACTCCCACTCATATCCCTAGTCCTGCTGTTGGGCGACCTGACATACTTGATATCTCATTGTCATCAAATGTTAACCATGTCATTACAGCTGAGGTGCTAGAGGGTCTTGATTCAACTCACCTACCAGTTTTGTTTACCGTACAGAAATTCAGAATTAGATATAGACCAAACACCCTCCAACAAAAGACAAATTGGCCCTTATTTCAAAATATAGTTTCACAAAACTGTCCATTCCCACTTAACTTGACCACCCATCAGAAAATAGATTCTTTTGTTGAAGAAATTACTGTTCATTTAAAAAACTCCCTTAACGTAGCTTCCACCCCCATAGTAACACCATCACTCTGTAACCCACTTCCTCCATTCATACTTCTTAAAATTAAAGAGAAAAACAAACTAAGGAAGCTGTATCAAGTCACGAGAAACCCCAGAGATAGAAGACAGTTTAACAGGGCACAGTGGGAGGTGCGTAGTCTTGTCAGGTCTCACAACAGCAGGCATTGGACGCAACTCCTTGACAGGGACGAAGATCCTAACCATGTTACAGCCTGGAAAATAGTTAGAGCTATGAAAAAAGGACCCAACAGTACTAGTTCCACTCACCCCTTAAGGGAGAACGGAAAGCCTCTCATAGATGATGCCAAAAAGGCACTCACCTTCTTCCATCACCTCACTGACCTCTACAAACCTCACCCTCACTCACGTATCCCTCCAATGTCTTGTGTCATAACTAAAACTGCCCCAGATAATCCAATATTTTTTACCCCTCAGGATATTAATCAAGTAATCACAACCCTTAAGAAAAAGAGTTCTCCCGGCCATCAGGGCATTACTAACAGGATGTTAATGAAGCTACCAGCCAAAGTAATTGCCACCCTAACTGCGCTCTTTAACTCCTGCCTAAGAATGAGGTACTTCCCAGCGTCCTGGAAAATGGCCAAGATAGTAATGATTTCTAAACCCCAAAAATCAGGACACTGCCCCACAGACTACAGACCCATAAGCCTCCTATCCTGTCTTGGTAAAGTCTATGAGAGGTTAATACTACTAAAGGTCAAAAATGACCTTCCCTTCCGGCCGGAGCAATTTGGTTTTCGTGCCTTACACGGAACCACTCTACAAATTCGAAGGTTTTTACAATTCGTAAACCAAGGGCTGTCACATGGTCCGGCTCCGTCCCCTCAAAGAACCCAAGCTGTGTTCTTGGACTTGCGGCGAGCCTTCGACTCGGTGTGGCATAGGGCACTCCTCTACAAACTGAGATGTTTCAGCCTACCTGACTGGTTTACTGACACTATGAAATCATTCCTCTCTAACAGACGATTTTTTGTTGCCATTAATGACCAACATTCTCCAATAGGGCAGATGCTGAGAGGTGTACCTCAGGGAAGTGTGCTAGGACCCATCCTTTATTCCCTATATACATATGACTTGCCCAATCCTCCTGCAGTTCTATTCCCAAATTCCCCTAGGAAAACTGAATCGTTTCTGGGTCTCTTTGCTGATGACATTTCGGTGGCCTTTAGATGCGCCAGTGTGGAGTTTGCGACAGGTGAGTTGCAAAACTACCTTGATCAAATTTCGTACTGGTTCAATAGCTGGAAGCTTGAAGTCAACCCAGCAAAGAGCATCCACATACAATTCAGTAAAGGAACACCAAAGCAACCCCCTCCAGTATTCATTGGTCGCCAGTTAATACCTTATAAAACCCAGGCCAAATACCTAGGTATAATAATTGACAGCCGGCTCACCTTCAAACTCCATCTAAAGAATAGATACAAACTGGGTCTGGCACTAATGTCAAATTTGTACCCTATCCTGAAGTCAAAGAATACTCCACAAGTAGTAAAGGACCTCATTTATAAGGTGGTAATTAGGTCTAGCATTACTTATGGATGCTCGACCTGGTTACAAGCCGCAAGAACAAATAAAACCCTGATACAGGTAGTTCAAAATAAATGTGCACGCCTTATGGCTGGGGCACCTTGGTATGCCAGAAACGTGGACATTCAAAGAGACCTCAGGTTAGAATCAATTGACGACTTCACAAATAGACTGGTGGCCAATGAGGACACGAAAATCCCACCCCATCCAAACCCCCTTGTTCATAGCTTATCCCTAAGAACTCCCAACCATATCCATCATAGACGCTGATGTTGAAATAGAAAGCCACACCCTAGACTGACAACATTTCACGACCCAAGAAGACCAGACGACCACGAAATAATGTATAATGAATAACAAACAAAAGACTACAGACATTTACTTACTGACTCCACAAACACAGCAGTACAGAAACTCAGCAGTAGTAGGTCCGTGACCTGGAACTGCTAATTACAACGCGCACTACAGTGCGTGGAAAGAATCGTTGGTCGTTGGTTGGTGCTAAATCATCGCTATATATTAAAGCTAATGGCACATTGTTCATCTCATTCATCAAAACATATTTATTTCACTAGAAATGTATTCGCTAAGCTTTCGTCAGTAGTTTTATAAAACTGCCAATTTAATTTATATTATTATTGGCAAATTAGAGTAACATTAAAATAATAAATGAACTAAAAGTATTTTCTTTTTCTGATAAGAAGTATAGCTTTAGTAATGGTAAATGTTTTTTTAATAATGTTTGTAGTTCAAGGAAAGAAGTAGCAAAATTAAAAGTTGAATAATGAAATGTGGGAGTTAACTTCATTGTGGTTTACTCCCTTAAATAGACATTGAATCTCTAAATAAAGTAAAAAGGATAATACGTTAAAATATAAGAGTTATTTCTACTGGGGGTAAAGTAATCAAATGTATCAATTACTTAAATTAAAAAGTAGAAAATAAATGGTTGACTATCTTTGTTTAAACAAAGAAGATTTCCGTTTGTTACACAAAAGTTTAAGCCTATTGGTGAGAGATAGGTATGTATTTATACTAATGTGAATATTACATGAAAATTTAATGACCCATTAGCATGTGCTCTCCATTTTCGAAACTAAAATTCCAGTTTTAATTTGTTCAAACTATTTATAAATACTGTTACTCAGTACTCATAACATGATTAACAGTAAATTAAGTAGGCCACTTGTTCATTGTATGGATAAAATTAAAACCAGTATTAAACAAAACTATAATTTATATGATGGATATACATATATATATATGATCAACCACAATATGAAATGGGAAAACAAGACGTAACAAGCGGTCTTCGTTGAGTCAAAAACCCAGCAGTTGTGTTTTTGACTCTGTCGAACACCGCTTGTTACGGTTGAAAGATCTTAGTCTTGTTTTCCCATTTCATATTGCGGTTTGATCATTGATTGTTATTTCACGTCTTTATATGAAATCTTTTTATTATCAACAAAGTTAATAATGCTGGACATTGTCAGGGCTATATCAACAGAATTATTTATCATAACATGAAAAAAACATAAGTTACATTATGAATATAACTGTAACTATTATGTATATTCTTGTATCTATCTGTGAGCTACTTTTGTTTTAATGTGTTTATATATATATTTGTAAATTTAGGTAATAGCTATTCATTAATACATACTTCATTAAAAAGAACGTCATATCTCGCAGCAACTACCTTCTTCAAGTTTTTTCCGTATTGAGGACACTTCTTCATAATATTTAAAACATCAATCCGGAGTAATACTTCTCTTTAATTGCTTTTCGCGGCTAATTTCATGTGTACATCAAACATTTTCAAGTTAAATCTAATGCTTATACATTAACCTTGTTTTCTTCTTGTCAAATACTAATGTTACTGCTACTTGATAATACTACTACAGTTTGTTTGTATTCTTTGAGAGTTCTGTAAAAGTTGTAGTGCTCTTTTTGTACTAGCCATTTGAACTTTCATAATTGGTTGTTTGTGCATTATTACTAAGGCTTCTATTATTTGTAAAAAGTAGCTAGTGTTGCTCTTTCCTCATGATTCGGGTACCTTTCACTGTCATGTCTCTGGTTAATTTCACGTTGTCTTTTTCCTCTGTATTTTTTTTCTCAGCTCTGTCCTTAAGATGCATCGTTAGTCTTCTCGAAAGGGAGGTTGTTGTTATTTCAATATATGTTGCGGGCTCACAAACCCCAAAGTTACAAGTGTATTGGTACACCATATTTGTCACTTTCAACGAAAACTCCTTAGGTTTTTCATTCTAACTGCTTATCAAGTTCTTAAAAGTGGTTCTTTTAAAATATATTATTATATTCAACCGTCTGACCGGGTTCTTTATCACGGTAAATTGTTTTTGACTAATGCTTTTAGAATTCTTTCATCGGTTTTATAGGCATCGGAGAACTGGTTCATGTAGTAAATACTATGTTGATTTGCAGGTTCTACTTCTTGCTCGATTTTTCTTCTTTTTGCAAGGTAATCATTCAATGTTTTGTCAAATAGGCTGTTTGAATATCCATTATTTATCAAGGCTTGCTTGGTGACTTCTACGCTTTTCTATCTTTTCAGTGAGGTGGCTTTTCTATGTAACCAAAGCGGAACCGAGCCTTGGAACTAAAACATGACCACACATGTGGAGTGTGGGAGGCCCGCTCATGCGCTGTCCTCAGAGTAGCACTTCAATACTACTCAGGTATGTTTTTGTCATCTATGATATCTTTACAAAGTTTTGATAGCTGAACTCAACAATAACTTGAAAGGCAGAGAAATTTGTTAGCAAGTTACCTTCATTTCAAGGTACTTTTGAAAACTCTGAAAGGATTGTGAGCCAATCTTTTTGAAGTCACTCAAGATGATTTCAAATCATCTATGTTCCAGGAATTGGAAAATAAAAAATAAAACACGTACTGATGACTGCAGGGGTTCTGAATAGAAATGAGTAACTGGACAATGGAGCTAAACTGTCTTTAATTCTCTAAGGGAAACTACGATACAAAACCGGAAGAATTGGTAGAAAAAACAACAAAAGTACAATGAAACTTGATTGAGACTTTTCAGCCATTTATTTCAACTAAACTGTTTAAATTTTTGTCTCATGTAGGCATCAAAAAATCAGAAAGCATGGAGGTACGTAACTTAATTGAGGAAAGAAAATGTTCCTATTTAAAGAAGAAAAAAGAGAATTACGCGATGGATTGAAGCATTCTATTTAAATATACAACATAAAAAGCAAGATATTGTATAATTGCAGATGGAAGAAAGCTCAAAGACATAAGGGAGGTAATATTATCGGTATTAGGATAACTCAATCTACGGAGGCTTACAAAACTGGGTTCCTTTAATCAGAGGCTATGTAAGTTTTCCTGTGACCACCAAAAATCTCCACAAGATTAGATAAAGTGTTGGTGTAGTTTATTTGAGGAGAATGAGTGGCAGGATAATTGTGACAGATGTGATCATTGAATATATATATAGTAGCAGTTTGCTTCTCAATGCGAGGTCTTCACACTTCATCTTGATGACGACGGATGTCGAAATAACGAAATGAGTTCTGTAGTGACTTTCTGTGTTCATTTTTATGTGTTAAAGTTTATATATATATATTTGGTCAAACACAAAAAAAAATCCGTACAAATTCACTTCGATATTTTGACGACTTGGCCTATTCAGGAAAGCGAATGTGATTTATTTTAGGAGTGGAATCGTACTGAGGAATCCCTTTGTCGTAGTTTCAGTTTCTTGGTCCTAGAATTACTCTTGACGTAAATGTCAAATGCTAGTTCATGTTTGTTTTAATATTCTTTAATGCAGTTTCAAATTATTTAATCCGTCAGACCTGGAGATCGAATTTCCTCATGAATACCATGTTTACTTATAGTAAAATAAAACTTTGAAAATCGGACGAGTTTAGAGAGAGACTCAAATCACCAGATAAAATATTGCAAAGGATTTTATGTCACTTTTACTGATAAAGATGACATCTGTGTTTGATGTCATCTAACGATACCTAACCTATCAAAATCTTAAATAACTGTAAAAATAAATGTAAAAAATAACTGTAAAAATAGAAAAATTTACGTTTTATCACCTTTAAAAGGAGGCCAGGAAGGAGGTAATCCTTTCTAATCAAGAGTTGAGAATACATAACTTTGAAAATATATTTCTCTCAAGTTTTGAAAGAGCAGTGAATATTTAGTAGACAAAAGTGAAATGCTAAATCACGGCATTTGTTGACTTTAAATTCAGCTACCAGAGGTGCAGGTTTGGACCATTCTACTCTACATAAAGCTCACCTAATGTGTTATTTGTTCGCACTTTAAATCATTCGTGATATAATCATCAAAAAGTGATATTACTTTCTAATCTTGTAATAGTTGTAATGTAATCTCCAGTAAAAGTTATCACTTATATATATATCTTAAGGATTGATAAACCTTTTTCTATTTATGGTATATACTATACCATATGTGGGTGATTGTTTCATTGTAAAATAGCCATTGATTTAGAATTTAGTGCCCGTTCTGGTACAGTTTAGTACAGTAACAAAATCTGGTAGAGAGGCTACACAATTTTCATATTTTTTTTTAATTAAATTCCTTAAAAAGAATTAGTTAATTCTTACCATTAATGATACCATAGATTATAAATAAATATCACTGTACTGATAATGTTAACTAATTGAAATTTCATTCTAATTAATACTTATGACATCACTCATTAAGGTTTTATTTTCATTAATTGCAATTTATTATTACTAATGTCAATTTTATTCATATATGAGTATATTTTGAAATTTTCAAAAAGTATAATTTATGAAACTATGCTTATGATGAGAAAGATTCTTCATGATTTCACATTCATTGTATTCTTGTGGAAATTCATCTAACACGCTTTGATTGCTCCTATTTAGTACTGCAAGTAGTTTTCGATAGCAAGACATTACATTAATAACACTTCACCTCCTCTTTGAAGTACTATCAAAACTTAAATCATTTGGCACAAACTGATAAATGATTTCCTGTATAGTGATTAAACATTTTGTAATAAAATCTATATGCTACTTACCATTTTTAATAAAATCAAATTTCTTTTTGATTCTCATCTACAAAAACGACGATTTTGTCGTATTTGAGCTTCTCTTGTTTTTTCTTTTTTTATTATTAATAAGAAAAATTCTTAGCTTTTCTTCATTAGCTTTCTTTCTTATTCTTTTAAACCACCGTTGGATCACTTTGACCAGTTATAGCTCCAATGATTCTTCAACATGCTGTCTGTTTAGCAGTTGTTCTACAGAGTGAAACAGATTCAAATTAGCCAGTTAATGATTACTAAATTCTATTATTTAGAAAATTATAGTGGTAGAAAAAAATGAAGGATGGAAGCAGAGATGAAATCCAGGGAAAACTGGATAAGAAAAATCAAATACTGACGTCGATAAGGTCGCACACATCTCCAACAAACTTTAGTAAGAGTGTCCATGACTCAAGCAAACTCAAGCAATTGTTAGCTGCACCCCAAAACACCAACGAAGATGTAAGGCATAAATATGTCTAACCTATCCGGTAAGTATCATCCAACCTCAGAAAACCATGATGATGGGGCAGAAGATGAGGGAACGCGATGGCTTGATGTCTGCCGATGATTGTCTGCCGGCTGACGTCCTGGCTCTATGAGCTTCGAGACCCCAAACCCGGTTTCCAAAAAAAAAAAAAAAAAAAAAAAACCACTGAAACCCACAAATAGTTTTTGATTTCTAAAATGGGTAAAAACGCATTTATTAGAAAGTAAAAAATAAACATACACTTTTAGTGCTTTGGCTATTCTTTTAAAGATGGGCTATAAAGTGTTGCTTATGAAATCCACAAAGTGCTGCAGTGAAAACGAAATTGGATTTCTAATAAACACATTTTGAACATTCTGAGTTCTTGAAAAGTAATAAGAATGTCTAAATGTCTCTTTCAAATAAATTAAAAGGTTGAACTTAAATAATCCATGTAACAAACAAAAGCAAAATCGTGCTACAATGTCTTCATTAGCTTTTCTCTTTCCGGATTTCAAGCATACTTTAAATTCAAGCACCATCTGTTTATCATTTAATAACTGCATAACAACATTTGTACAGAAATCTACATTCAATCAATTCACATCCTATGTTTTTTTGCACTTTTTGCTGGTTCCTTAAAAAAAGTTATATTAAACATTGCTGATTGGAACAGAGTCCATAGTGGATTGTATATTCTTACACTAATGTTACAGCAAACTTATTTTTTTACTATTCAGCAGAAAGAAAAAAAATCTATTTGTTTAAGAAATCAATGAACTTGATCAAATCACTTAAATGATTAAATTTAAGTAGGTAATAAAGATGATATCACTCCAAGCTTTTACACCCTCTCAGAGCCAGAAAGCCTGAGCCTATCTAGAGAGAACTACCACATTTAGGGCATGTAGCAAAGTAAAAAAGGGGAAAAAATACTTCCATTTAATATTTTAACATTTAATATTTCAAGATCGCATAAAGATCTTCCAATTTAGAACTAAAACACTAAAAAAATAACTAATACAAATAAAATACACATAAATCCTTTTTTTAAAGTAATTTATTTTCCCAAGTCACTTAGAGCCGCAGTGTAAGGATGAAAGAGCCGCAGGTTGCTGACCCCTGTTCTAGACCTTGCACACTATCCCTGCACACACTTAGCATTTTTCACATTGACACCGAGCTGCAAGCCTGCTTTCCTTGTGAAGCTGATTCACCATCGATTACTATTTTCAGTTCAAACATCTAACAATGCCTATTTAAATAAATTTCTATCCATGAGTAAATAATTTGACAAATCAATATTCCAGGCGGCGCATCCTAAGTTGACATGCTTTTATATTGAATTGCCTATATTGTTACGAAAGGCTATTATTATTATATTTTGTTCCCTCGTTCAAAACCTGGGTGAGCTCCTAGTAGGTACATAACTTCATGTAATATTGAGGTTTATTAATATTGTGGTGCAAAAAGGAACTAATAGTTGTGATATTTTTGAATTCGCAGTAATTACACAAGTTTTACGAAACTATCGGTTTTTAAGAGAAAAAAAATTGGTATAATGAAATGTTATTTCTTAAAATATAAAACTATTTTGTTTTAAGCGTACATGATGTCTTCATTGACAAACAAATAGTTTCCCTGGGTATACAACATAAACAACTTTTTGTTATGGTTGTTAAAAAGAAATAATCTTCATTGAGACTTATTTTGGGTGTTTACTGAAATTTTACTAATACTTCATGTTTATCCAGTGCATAGTATATAAAACCACTTCCACCATTATCATTATAAAACGTAGTATTTTATAATTTTCTTCAAGAATTTTACATTGAATTTATAATGAATCATGTTACTGTAAAAGAGTACAAAACAATATATATTATTTCTAAGAAATGTCAATAATTTCAAATTAATGTTGAAATGTATTAATAAAATGACAATGGAACATGCAATTTTAACACGCCCTCACAACATGGTTCTCCGAAAAGAAATAAATGAAAATTTATTTCATTATGTAATTGGGATACATTTATTTGAAGAGGGCTTGTGTTCCCCTGATTTTTTAAAAAGATATACATCTATATTTATCACAGTGGCAAACTGTAGACCTAATTTTGTTGTAATAAGAGTGCTGAATGTATGAATGTTTTAGCTCTGAGGAAGACATAAATATTTGTCAAAACGTTGGCAAAGAACTTTTTCTAATATCAAGACCAAAAACCCTCAAAAAAATCTCAAAACCTTATACATGCAGACTTAAAAGTATTTCCATTTTTCATTTCTCAAATATTGAAAATATGAAAATAACTTACTTTGTTTTTACTTTACAAAATTATGTTTCTAATGAAACTAGAACTACTAATAAAAAAATTTATTCACTTTTCAAATTATAAAACTTTGTATAATACATGAAACAATTTGAAAGAAATAGTAGTTTTGTTAAAAACTGCCTAATGGCATTCATGTTTAAGAGAAATAACTGGTCAGCCAACTGGACTTTAGGGTAGAACCAATAAATTTAGGCAAGTAGTAAAAGGAAATAAAGGAGGGTAAGAGTTGGCGGAGCTGCACGCACAGGTTAGGCTGTCAGTTAATTAATCCTCCCAGCTCACACCATGTTTATTGGGTCGTTAATTGCATCGTGTCATTCTTAGTACCCTACAGTCAATTTATATATATCTTTCTACCCTACTCTACTGAAGAAACTCTTCACAACTCCAGTGCTTGTGACATAATGTTCAGTCATCTTCTTTAAGTATGGTGTTACCAGATTGAACATCCCTTCGTTGTAATCCTCCTCTTCAAACAACCCATTTTCTTGACACACAATTTAAGTTCTTTATATTTCAATTTGAATTTTTCTCAGAATGATTAATTATCATACTTTACACACTTTTGATCATATGATATGACTAGTATTCTAGTGAAATATAATCCTTGGATTAGTAAAATTTTTCTCCACGAGGAAATAATTATTTCTTTACAAAAAAAAACAGTCATCATCATCAGATTGACAAAGAAACTCCTTTCACTGCATAAAAATGTATTAACAAATAATTTAATTTAAGGAAGAATATGTATCTTTTATGACTAGTACGTATTTAGGTCAAACTTGGAACTGAGGGTTTATTTAATTGTTTAAATGACAATGATACAAGATACAGCCAATTTATAAATAAATTGTCTAGGTATGCGCAAATGAAACGAATTATTGGACATTTGTGATCTAAATATTAATTTTAGATGATAAATTAATATTTATCATCTAAATGATGATAACTATTAATATTAAGTAATAATTTAATATTATATTATTATTAAAATGTAATTATATAATATAATAATACAAATAATAATAAATATTATTTTTTTATAATAAATAGCATTTTTCAATTATTTTATTTATTATTATTTAATTTTATTTTACTTTAGTTTTGTTAATGCTTAAACTTTTTACTTACTTATCACATCCTTTGTTCCTAAAATAAATAGTGTGCTCAATTTTGAACTTACACAGCCCTATATCCTTGCGGTAAAAAGCGGTTAAATAACTTTGTTGTGGGTTTGAGAACTAAACACTTTGATGTTCATTATTGAAATATTGCAAATTTCAAATTTACAATAGTCGATTATAGACTTCGACAGCCCAACCAATTTTAGTTCGTTGTGTTGGTAAACTCTACCGCCTTATTACAGGAGTAATTTCCAAATGGGACTACTACTAAATTGAGAAAACTGTCGAAAAAGTGTAAAACAAGTTGGTGGACCGAATATTACTTTTTCTTTTTTCTAATTGACGTTGCCGTGCTGTAAAGCTTGAAAATAATCTAGTAAAAAGATGTATGTTCCATGATTATTATTCTTGAGATTCATATAAAGACAATAATAATGATTACAAACACGTAACATTACTATCTTCAGAATATATATTCATGCTATTATCTAACCTACAGGTTTTTTTTATGAAAATTAAGTAAAACACATGTACAATATTGAATTAATTTACAATATTATATTATAAACTACTTCATTCAATTATCTCAAGACCTCAAGATTTAAATATTAGTTAAATTTAATATACATGAAAAATTTCTTTTACATAATTTTTAATTGTTTTCTTCTCAAACGGCAAAATATTTTCTCTGTTACTTTTCCTAAATCATAGGATTTTTAAATGATTAATAATTACTTGAGTCGATATATACACAATACTTCTTTTTTTTTAAAAAAAATGTACTTTACGTTGTGAGGAAGAAGGAAATTTATCCCTTGCCCCACCCTACGCAATTTGGCAGCCCTTGTACTGTACCTATATGAAAGGAATTATTTAACAAAAAATACCTAAGTGATAAATAGTTCTATAGGGTTTAAATTTTGAAAATTCTCAAAATTGAGACTCATGTGAACAGACCAAACGCCATAAAAGCACATTTATAACCATAAATATATTGATAAATATTTCGTGAATTTTAGGAGGTATTTTGTTATGTTCTCCAACAGTTCTTATTTATAAATATCGTACATGTATTTATAAATGTTGTTTATTTTTAGAAAATGGTTGTCATTTCTATAAATAGTAAATAGAGTTGTTGTATTTAATTGTTAGTCTTATTTTCACTTCTGCTTTTCTATTGGTACAATAAAACAGTAGTTGTTAAATACAAGGACCGGCCTGTTGTTATTGACACATTTGTTTTTTTTTTCTTTTTCCCAAATATTGTGAGTACTTAAAAATAAAGGAATACTGTTGTTTATGTACTATATATAAACTCAATGCACTATATATAAACTCAATGATGTTGGTTCATCAGTTTGTATGTGTAACATCGAAAATGCTTTTTTCTTTATTTGAATGACATTACAATTGATGGCTTGCAAAATCTCTGTGTTGAGTCACCTAAGCTTAATATTAATTCATATGCACCTTTAGCTTAGTAGAGCCCAATTTACAAAAAAAAAAAAAAAAAAAACACCATACTGTCTGCATGTTTGTTAGTAGACAGCGTTTTGGAGGCACAGAAACCCTTAACAATTATCAGTTAAGTATGATTTATTAAGCAATAATTACAATAAGACTCAAAACTGATTATAAGAAATTTCAAAGGGCTATAACGTTAACATTGTCTTATGCAACCAACTTCAATAAAATGCTTGGGACACACAGGAGAAAAATTCACGTACGTTTCGTGCTGTTGGGCAGAAAATATAAAATAGCTAACTAAGGATTAAAGAAATAGAGAAAGAAGAAGAACAGAGACACAAAAAACACTTTAATAACAGAGTTTATCCCATGAGTATTAGAGGAGACGTGTTAATGATAAAAATAAGATCACTACAATCCCTCATGGTCCGAGAGAGGAAATTCCTTTCAGGTAATTCGTTCTCTAATAAGAGAACTTCCCTCAAGAGAAATTATCAAATACTATGAGCATAAATTCTTTTTAGCCAGAGGAAATTCTTAAATAGCAAATTAGATTAAATCTCAAGAAAGTGAGTAAAGATTAAAATACTAAAGATTAATATTTAAAATGAATTGAAGTACAAATACCAAACAAAAGTAACACATAGATTAAATAAACACACTTATTAACTCTAATTTTTGAGACAACAGCATTTAAAAGAAGAAATAAAATCAAAATAGAATGTCAGATAAGTATAAGAGGGTATAATCTTACTTTTTGCTCCTGACGACAATAGTCTGTTAGATAGTATGTGTGTATATTTATTATGTGTATTATTTTTTCTTCATGCGTGAGCTTCTGTTATCTAGTTTGAATAGTTATTCCAAGTGTAATTATATTATACATGTATATATAAATTAATTTTACACAAGGAAACACCTACAGTGAAGAGCCCTCACTTTTCTTTGGACTGTCTTACATCATTCTGTCTATTGACGCAGTTCAAAGGTAATATTGAGTTTTTGTGATTTCATATATATCTTTCATTCTCTCAATTCAGTCTATTTAGTTTGTGGAATCTTTTTATATAATTTCTCATATATATATATATATATATATATATATATATATATATATATCATGATAAACGATAAACGGTCCAGCAGAACAGATAACACTTAAAATAAACAGTGACATAAACAATCATTTAATTATTCAAAGCAGTACTTTGAATAACGATGTAGATGGTTTGAATTTGATTGTTAAATAGTTTCTCCAAGTCTTGCCTATATATATGTTTATTTTCTTTACTAAAGTGTAAAGTAAAAGTGCTGACTGAAATTCACTTATCATCAACACATGAAGAGAGGTCATAAGTTTTCATTTGTGAACTGAAAACCAACATATCCCTTTATCACAAATGATTTCAGTCTACTAACTAACAACTCTCTTCTCAATTGAAATGCATCGACATACAGAGAATAAGGTTTTGGAACTCCAGTGATTGTCAGTATTCTAGGTAAAGATGTTCCCATAGCAATGTATTCCTTTATGTGGTCACTGCAACTCTCAAACTGTCAAGTATTCATGATAAGACTATTAATTGTTACCTTACTCCCAGTAGAAATGATTTTTTTCAATATTAATCTATATTTTGCTAGATATTGTAATAAATCCTATGAGTTATAGAGTCATCTAGTCTAACTAATTTAATAATTGACTAAAGAGGCACTTTTTTTGCTCATATTTCTCCCCTTATATTTTTAAGAACATTGATATTTGTAGAGTGATTGGTCAGTGATATATGTAGTTTTGATTTGGTTGCACAGGCAATTATGTGCTGTAGAAATCGATTTAGAAATTCATTAAAATACTTAGCAGGGGGAACCTTGTTAATTAGGGCTTGTTCAGTAACGCTAATGTAATAAGGAAATAGTTGCTGGATTGATGCAGTCCAATAAGCCCAATAATCTATTTGTAATCGATCAATTAGTGGCCTGTTTACGTTATTAAGAGAACGCACTACAAAGCTCTAGATAACATACCCTCCAAATCTGCTTTCGGAAAGTAGAAATATTCACTTTATTTCTAAGAATCTAAAATAAATGTAGACAATTTTTAAATTCATTTTAATGACAGTTTTCGTTGGAAATCTGAGGTAAAATTTTGTTTGAAAAGAATTTTGAAGATCTTTATTCATGCAATGATTAAGATGCAATCTTAATAAGGATTATTAAGGAACCACAAACACATGCAATGGTTTTTAATCAATTCATTGAGTTATTTGTAGCTTATCTAAAAATCTGTTTATATTAACTATATATATACTAAATCCACATAAAGGACACACATGGAGGAGCTCACAAAAACTCTGCACTATATTTCGACTGTCTCGTTATCAGATAGACTGTCAATATATAACTCGCTCCAAATACAAGCGAGGACAGAATGGAAGTTTCATTGAAGTCACTCAATGATGTCGTGGCTGTCTTACTTGCGTTATCATTAATGTCATTCCTTCCATAATAATCATATTAGGTTAGGTTAGGTTAGATTGCAGTGGTAGTTCTACAAGGGAACACACGTAGGCCGAGCATTGGCCCTTTGTGATACCACACAATGAAGATTGATTCTACAGTGGGAGTCCTAAATTTTGCCTCACTCAAATGTATTCAGAGTAGGGTTCTTTAACGAGTACCTGATATCGTACAGGCTCGCGACCGACGGTTTAACGTCCTTCTCCGAGGGACGACGTGCTCAGATTTATTCACCTCCCGTGTGAATAAATCGAGGGCCAGGTGAAGATCGAATCCCGGTCCTATCAGTTCAGAGGCAAGCACGTAACCACTGAGCTAGCCTGGCCCCCAATAATCATATTAACCCTATTCCTTAAAAAATCTTCTGTATTTCTTGTAACTATATTTACTGATTGGATTGTGCCCAATGTTACATTTCTATGAGGGTATAGCTTTTACCAAGCTAATCTTGCCTATCCAAAAGCACAGGTCATCCGTTGGTATGCGGAGTGGCCTTCCTTTCCAAATCGTGCCTCTTCTTACCGACTCAGTTTCAATTACTATGCCCGTAAACGATCTTAGGAAGATTCCTGATTCCAACATTAATAACATTTCGAGAGCTTGAGAAGAAACCTTATTTGTCTTCTTGGGAGTAGATCTGGTTCTAGGATTGACCCCACACTTTTATGGATATTTATTATTTATTTGGTCTTTATTGATTTTACTAAATAATTTTTCATTTATACTTTGTTTATCATTAGATTTATGTTATTTTTATTTTTAATTGTTTTCTTTTCTTTATTGTTTATTTCATTGAGTGACTCTTGCCGAGACTTTCACATCAGTCCTTGCTTCTAGTTTTGAGCAACTCACATTTTTCTACATTATGACGTGGCATAGTTTTGTGGTCTCTTTTATGTGCATTCGTTTGTAAAATTTAGTTCAAATGTATATATATAAACAGATTCCACATAAACACGTTTCATTAAAGACACGTGTAAAACAACACCAATATAACGTAAGTAGACAGGAAAAAAGTAGTGCCTTATTCTTGCATATAAAAAATGAAAATGATTATATTGATTGGACAGGAGCTAAATTTATTACCTATGAATGTTGTTAAGAAATATTATTGAATCGTCTCTAATTAAATTTAATAGATCTAATATTATAAACATTCGTAACGGTCTCTTCAAACTTGATACTTTCGTCACGAGAGCAATAGCCTCTTCAAAGAGGGTTGACAGCTAGCGGATAGCTTTTTACTTTTTCTTACTGTACTCCTTTGTTTCCCCAAACATCCCTTTCTGGATATTAGTCCTTTCCTGCACTTTCACCCTTTTAAAGTACCACTCTTCTCAACTCCTCACCAGATATTTTCTGCATCTAGTGTTCAGTTGGGTTTTTGACTCTGACGAAGACCGCTTGTTACGGTTGAAAGATCTTAGTCTTGTTTTCCCATTTCTTATTGTGGTTTGATCATTGATATATATATATATATATATATATATATATATATATATATATAATCAATGTTCTAACCACAATAAAAAATTAGAAAAAGACCAAGATCATTCAACCTTAACAAGCGGTCTTTGTCAGAGTCGAAACTTAAATGAGATTTCAGTTGAGATTTAACTTCGACGAAGAGAGCTGACGAGAGGATGAAGTTGTTTGAGGTTCCAAAAGCACATCTATAATCACATTCTCTTTGACAAGAAGATTCTTATGTTTTCTCATCCTTATAATTGGATGAGTGCTGCCTGTTTGTGCGGTCCTTATATAGCGAGTTTAGTTGATGGAGGGTGCCGTTTAGTGCTTGGGGTTGCTGTTACTTTTTTGGCTTTACCCGCAGCTGTTGGCAAATTAATAGCTAGTAAAGAAGTAACAATATATAGTTCATATATTGTTTAAACTATTAAAACTAACAATTAATTTTTAACCAGCCATATGTAAATCATCATCGCTCTTCTCTCCATAAACTGCTTGAGGTTATAGATAACTCCCATAGATAATTTTACTTAGTTCAAAGATCATTCAATATTTAGAGCCATTTCAAACAATATAAACGATAATATACAACTACATAGGTTATTCTGTTGAGAAATTATTTAATATAAAAATATTACAGATAAAATCTCATGCATGCCTTAAGAGGATGTAATGGCAGCCAAGTTAATATTTCCAGAATTTCACGGAAATATTCTACGGGTCACAGCCTTTTCATGAGGCAACCAGAAGAGTCTGAGAGACAGATTTATTTTACAAGCATGTTAATTTTTTTTTTCACTTTATTGAGTTTCAAGAGTTGGAGTCAAAGTTTTTTATAAGTAGTGTGGTGAATTTACTCTTTAGTAAGTGCTGGAGAGAATTGATAAGTAAGCTTCTTCTTAAATCAATCTGAAAGAATAAATAAAGTCTGAAGCAATCAATTTATTTATTCTCTCAAATTTGGTCCTTTTTAACTAAAAAAATATGATTAGATTTGAAAATTTTTAAAAGAAAATTGTTTGATGAAAGTTACTTTAGTCTGTGTCTTCAATAACAAGAATAAGATGTTTATTGAAATCTCAGTGCGTCGCAGTATTAATTAAAACTGTATATTTAGAGGGCACTTTAATGAACTTCTACCTCTTGAGATACACAATCCTAGTTAATACCAAAATGATCATTTGCATATATGCTCATTAGAGAGACCCGCATGTCAAAATATTTGCTCCATTAGCAAGTCACATGGCTACATACCAAACTGTGCTACATCTGTTATTCACAACCTACATTTACTTATTTAGTATTATATAAATCTATTTTTCGATATTGTACTTGACAGAAAATTTTATAAAATAATTATTATATGACCGTCTTGTCCTTAATTGTTTTTCACTTCAACCAGCTTGCTTGATGAGCTTTATTTATAAAGGCAAAGACAAACAAAGAGGGTATGACCTTCACTGACTCTTTCAGGAAGGCCTTAAAAAATTACAAGCTGTTCCATGCAGTTTTAGATTAATAGAATTTCTAGGGAAACATTGATTTAATTCCATTTTGCATGGAAAAAGGTTAGAAAATTTTGGAGCAAGTAAAAACTGCCATCACCAAAAACTAGTAAATTAGCTTAAGAAGAAAACACGAAAGAGCACATATGCAGAAGACATCTTGGTATTGTGTATGCCCTACTTCTAAGTTAAAAACTTAAATATGTATTTTTCTAAGCTAGTTCCAAAAAGTTGTTGACAGAATCAGGTTGAAGCCAGAGGAGAATTGACATATACAAAAATACAAAACTCATACAAAAATATTATTTATGATCACACTTATACAAGGCAGTGTTGGGTCGATTATCACAACCCCGACAACCTGTCCGGCTACCACCATTATGTAAACTACGGGCAAAGTTCTCAATAAATGAATTATGCTTTTATCCATTAATACTATACACATCCTTTAAAAATAAATACAGAAATCACTCCTCGTCTATAACATATATAATTCGCTATAAAAACATGTATCTCACAAGTTTAAACAAACGAAGAGGATAGTCAGCAACTTAGAATACCCAGTTATGTTTAATTTTCTGAACATACAATTAACCAGCCACCAAAATAGATACAAACATTAACGATGATCGTAGCGTGTATTATCATGCTACAACGATTTGGTTAAAACATTGTAAAATATTCATGAATTGGTATGACAGTAATAGTTATAAATCTAAGAAATAAATATTATATAAGTAAACTACGACTAATAACTATGCTAAAAGTTATACAGTCTAAACCACTACCTTGAAAATTAAAATTTTTCTTTTTAACATGCACATACTTTTTTCTTCTGTAGGTAGCATTGATTTTAGTAGAAGCACATGCCCAGCTCACGAACGACTACTAGTAAACATAAATTCCAACTCTGAACGCGCCGGCTTTAAACTGTGGATATTTACTTCAGATTTCATCGATATCTATAAAAATCATGAGCCATTCCGTCTATTTCTGTGTCTGTTTACCTGTCTGTGTGTTTACATTATTCAATTGCTCAAATATCATCTAACTAAGCATGATATTCACTTTATCTCAGTAGTTTTTTCAGGTAAAATTTTGTTATAAAATAATGTTCAAAAAATTAATTGATATATAATTATAAAAAAACATTCTGAACAAACTGTTGAATAAAACGATACTTTGAACAATGTTATAATGAATCAGATAAACATAGTTAAACTGTTACAGCAATAAACGAGGAATTGTATCATTCTTCACATATTACATCAAAATCACCAAAACTTCACTCTTTGATTTTGCTGCAATTTAAATATCAAGAAGATATACTATGCACCTTGTAGTAAAAGTTCCCAAGAATAATCCATAACAAGTTCTTAAGTCCAAATTGTAAAGGGAGATGTTAGTTAAAGAAAGAGTCATCATTAGTAAAGAATGAAATCGGTTTTGGTTAAATTAAAGCAAGCCATTATTATTCAGGAAATAAAGCCAGAAATTACCATTCCAATTGATAGTACAGAAAGAGTCCTGAAGCTCTTTACGAACAAGTCAAGTACTCTCAGCCAAGTACAATGAGGGTCCGACCACCCTGAATTAATCCCTTAAAAGACACTCCCTCGTCAAAAGAAAATGACTGCTTTAGACTTGATATCTCACTAAACATTTTCATAAATTCAACAACAACATTAAAAACGAATTCACTTGATCTTATGATAATGACTGAAATTTAGCTAAAACCTGTCAAAAACATTGCCAAAGATCATTATTCTGTAGGAAAATTTTCGTCAATCGTCAAAATTATGCAAGAAACAATTTGAAACCAATTTGAATTAAATTAAACTAAACCTCAGAATGACAAAGTTGGATTCAGGTATCAGGGGTCGTTTGTATGACCCTCCCAGGATGACCTGTCAATCTGCTGAAACAAAACAACTTGTCCTCTCCGAACTATAAATCTGTTCAATAAGCTTGCTACTATTCATAAACTCATTAAAAACAGGTAGTTTACTCAAAGTCTGAGACTAAAATACAACAGTTGTGCGACTGGACGAATAAACTTAACGTTAAAATTATTCTGAAGACATGGTGGAGATTACAACTAATAATAATTAGAAATATTTGTAACGAAAATTTATTACATTACACGAAATTCATAAAAAAAGTAAATTACATTTTGAATACGTTCTAGGTTTTATAATTCCACAGAAGATAATTCATGAATAAATAATAACCCAACGCGAAACGTTTTTTTTTTTTAAATTAAACAATGAAAAGATATAGTAATGAGAATGAATTTTATACTTATGTTTATCCGAAACAAAATTATCATTATTAATTTACTTTGTTCGATTCATGTCATGAAGATATATAACATTCCCCAGTTCCATTTGCAATGGTGAAACAGAATGGCATTTATGTCTCAAAAGAATATGTTGTTTTGTTATAAAATAAATTACAAAACATTAATTGATACATAATAATAAAAAAACATTATGAACAAACTTTCGAATAAGATGATCCTTTGAATATTGTTATAATGAATCAGATAAACATAATTAAAATAATTTTAATTATTCAATGTGTATTTATTCAATACATACATTTATAATATAATAAAATGCATTTACTTAATGTGCTCAATTACTTATTTAATTATGTTAAACTACATCAATATGGCACTGTTAAATACTTTGAAGTTATTTGTTTACTTTTTTTTTATTTCTCAAAATAGCATTAATGACATTGTTATTACATCTATTATTTATTTACAAAAATAGACAGTTTATCAAACTATAAAAAAGATTAAATTTGATAATTTACTCAGTTTGTAAAAAAATGTTATTTAAAAGTTGATTGAATTTTGAGAGTGCATTTCTTAAAAATGTTCAGAGGTATTGATATAAGAAGTGAGTAGAAAAAAACAAGATTAAACAGATTGTGTGAAGAGATAACTTGTTGAAAGTGGTAGCATACTTTTCATAATTGAAGCATCAAGGTTTCATGAATACATAGTAGAAGAGAATACAAAGATTAGAATGTATAGAATGATTTGAAATAATGATTAGAAAATGGAACAACACACGATGATAATCGAGAAGGAAACGAATCTAAAGATAAAAATGAAGACTCATGGGACCAGCGATAAGAATTAAACCAAAGACTTGAATAAAAAATATATATGCTGAAACTAATTATATCACAAATATATTATTACTATCATAAGTGTTAGTGAGAATGAAAAATATAAATATAAATATGTGAATGATTTATATTTATATTTATATTTATATGTGAAGGCTGGTGAATTATATGCTTGGACACAACATTGTAAAATAATGTGTGACAATAATAATGTAAGTATTATGATCATCTATGCAGATCAAAAGACCAGAAAAGGTTCACGAATGTTACCATGTGAGATGACTTCACAAGATGACTTAGAAGTCGTAACTGAATTGCATTATTTGATCGAAGGGTTACAACTATTTCAGCTGTAGCTTATTAGAACACAGTGTTAAAACTTGTTAATATAAGTTAAGAGATCTAAAATCGTTCCAACGGATATCACTTGAGCAGATTTTTTTAAAATATCAACACAGGGACACAAAAACCGAGTGTAACACTATCAACTAAACACTTAGGCAACAAATGTGCATAAATCGACAATCACTAACTTCAAGTGTTAGTTGTTACTGAAAGCAAATTAAATCTTATGCACTGGGATGCTATAAAACAAACCGAGTTTATAAGAGCAGAAGCGCTGTTAGGAAGTGAAATATTACAGAGTCTGTACTTGATCATGCCAGATGGTAAAAGTCAGCATAAAACAAATTATAGAAAATGAAGCACAGAGAGAATGATAAAAAAACGATCAGAAGGGATAAAATGAGTTAAAAAATATAGGTAGCAATGACAATGAAAAGTCAGAGTGACTAATATTTGTGACTAGATGGATAAAAGAAAATGAAATAGATTTTAATAGATCTTAGGAGTGAATTTCATTCTTGTTCATAAAGGAAAACGAAACCTGGAGTGTGTTTAGGAAAGGACAAGATGAGTACAACTTAATTTAATAAACATTTATTAAGGAACATTAGCAAGTAATGTAAAAGCATATCATTAAAAATGGATTGTTAGGGAAAATTTATTACGACAATAATATTACGTTATCTACTAGTGTTAAAAATAAACCTGTAATCAATGTACACAAAGACGTACAATTCGGTGAAAAAAAATTCTAACAGATTTGAAAGACCATAATATCAGTCAAAAATGTAAGATAAATCAGAAATGTTTATCTTACAAGAAATGTTTTCTCATTGAAACGAAAGAAAATGTGGAAAGAATATCAAAACCAATATCTAAATGTGATTGCTCTTCCACATGTACAAAATAAACCATTTAAAGCTGTAACGAATCAACCACCCGTAAAAAAGAATGAATAACATTGACCATTTCTGGATGAATTTTTAAATATTTATGGTTATACCCAACAAAAGCTGATCATGTAGGAGAAATACATCATCTGCAGAATTACCAACAAACATATTTTAAAGCCCTAATTAAATTATCACGGATAGAGATATAAGATTCACATCCGAGAAATTTAATAAAATTTAAACTGCTTAGGGGTAACAAACATTAACTAATACAAAATTACTTCAATAAATTACAGAGATGACTGAATCATGCATTTAAGGACAGCTTTTGGAATGAGTGAATTATAAAAATATTTACAAAAGTTTACCATTTAAGTTGCTAGCAATATTATGCAGGTGTTTAAGTTATATCATTAGTGGGTAGTTGAAATAACCAGAAATGACACAGTCTAGTAGGGAACAGTTTTTAGTCAGAGAATGTGATAAAGAAAATTCTAAAGAAGAAATAAAATGAAGGTTATGCAAAAATAAATGACTAAAATAATTTCTTTAATACACTTCTGTTATGGTGTTAGAACTTTCAAAATGTTCGACTCAATGATTACAAAAAATATACTACACAATATAGAGACAAACTACACAGAAGCCAAGCAAACAAATCAATCAACCTGAGGAACAATAATCATATAAGTAATGATTGTGAATAAATTTTTAATAGAAATAGCATTTAGAAAACTGTAAAATATTTGTATAACTGTGTATTATATGTATACCTTTTTCAACTATTCAACTATCTAAGGAGGTCACAATGTTTTTCAACTACTAAGAAATACAGTTCATTAATTTCATGATGATAACTAAAGATGCATTATTCATTCTATATAAACTAGGTCAAGTTTTAAAAGTCAAATATTGACAATATTTTAATTATCAATATGTAATATTAAATCGGCTCATAATTCCCGATAATATACACGCATACTTTTTTTTTCTAATTCTAATTGAATAAGAAATATTCCTTCAGAATATGTGGCGTTAAAATATAAGATGTAAAAATTATTTTTTGTGGCAATTTTAATATATTATTGCAAAAAAATTAGTGTGTAATTGTTAGTTGTAAAAGCTAGTACTTAAATATAGTGAATGTTGTAGTTTTGGGATTGAAATTTGAATTAAAAGAATATGTTGTTCAAGAAATATGTGTACAGTAGCTGGGACCTCCCTATAAATTAAGGGAAGAAAGACTGCTACTATTAATGGTTTGTTTGATCATTACTGTTGTTTCATTTGAACGACATCCATCATTAAGTGAGTATCCAAAGATATTGATTAATCCGATAGAAGGCTGAAGGAAGCCCCCATTAGTTAACACCGGTTCTATACCTTTGCAAAGATCGGCTCATTACCAAAGGCAAGCACTCCCGTTTCTGGACCCTAATTATTGGTCACTGCCTAAGCTAAACACAAGAGCTCTGGGCTTGGCACTTTGTCGAACTACAAATCCAGGCTTATCGCTCTATCTAGGCCCTGATGAGAACAACCTATCTGACTACCAAGCCAACTACGCTTGCAGTCTGCCATCGTCACATTTATAATCCCTGACTCCTCATATATTTTCACGCCTACTCCAATACACTCTCAACACTGTTTTATACATTGCATTTTCACGTATACTGATAAGTTTTTCTTTTATCAAAAAGCGGTTATTCATTTTTTTTAAAGTAATATTTAAAATATTGACAGTGAATACCAAGGTTTTGCCGATAACGCGTTCTTAAAAAAACAAAAATTAAATTTGTGAGAACAACATTAATGTTTTTTTATAGAACGTAATGTAAATATAATAAGTACATACGTTTTACACTGTAGCTATAGTTTTACAAGCGGAAAACAATAAGAAAATATAAATGGATATTTATCTCTCCTTTAACATCGATTTATTTTGCTTTGTTTAAAGATTGAAGAGTGTTTTGTTGTTTGCAACAATATAAATAGCGCTTCAGATAAAAAAGTATCAATAATAATATATGAGTATTCTTCAAACCTATATTTTCATTAGTTTAATGTTTACTTCCACTCACCTCTATATGAAATATAGAGTAATGTAAGTATTCAGTGTGAGTAAAAACTATGAAGGCGAATTCTTAAAGAAAATACACTTTTCAAGGGATTATTTCTGACAGTGGAATTCAGGTAGAAAGTTACATCTTCCACATGGTTCCTCGATGAGATATAACATCTGCCTAATGATTGAGAATTCTATATTTTGCCTAACTAATGTATATACATCGTATTCAGATTTGAAGCGAGACCTGAGATTGCTGAGGCTTAATACTGATTGCTAACGTCCTTTCTGTGGGACGACAAGGTTACCTCATTCGTCACAAAATCATGAAGAAGAGTGATAATCAACACAAGATGCGAGGGCGCAAGGCACTCAGTTACCCTGACTCCTCTTAGGTAATCTTAGTTCATGAAGCAAATATTTCTACTTGTATACTTGTGGGTGTGTACAAATGGTATGTACGAGTATGTGTGTGTGTAAGAGTACCAAAAGCTATTAAGATACCTTATAAGTTTCAACACTTGATAGATCTTCTTGAAATCGTGCACAAAAACAGCTCTTATATCGTTAATGATCTGTGTAGTTTTTAGGTTATATTATGCAACATGAAAAGGATAGTTTATTTTCTATTATCTGTTTTTAGAAAATTTCTATTCTACCATACTACTAACATTATAGGAATTATTAAAATATTAATAATAGTGTTAAGAGAAAAATGGTTCAAATATTTTTGTAAAAGAAAATACTGATTTTTGCCCAAAAATGTAAACAAAAGTTGACTTATAATTAATATGAAAGCTTTTCACGACGAACTGATCTCACTGGTTGATAGACCATATGCAATTAAACATAAATATAATAATTTACAAGAGGATGAGTAAGTTGCATATTTTTTTAAGAAAACTCCTTCAAAGAAAAATGCATTATATTACATTTTATGATGATAGGAAACGAATTTCTTTTTCCTTAAACAATGAAATATTGAACACTGAAATTATGGCTGTTGTATTAGCCAAAAATAAGAAAGATTACATTACTCCTACTATTACTCTAATAGTATTGTCTACATTAAATTAGAAATTGCTTCTATCGGAATTGAGCAAAACAGATTTACTCGACTCCTTGTTATTTTTTACTAGAACCTAGATACTAAAAATACGATAGTTAACAAAATGTAAAATGATCATTTAAGGCGATTGATTGAGTTATATTCTTAAATAGTTAAAAGAAAATTATAAATATGTATAAAACATATGTAATTTTATTTATGTAATGAAAGTATGTATTCATGTATAATTATTACAAATAAAATCATTTTCAACAGATTTTAGGTCACCTGAATACATTTTTCATGGATGTATCTCAGTGGATATCTATTGATAACATTATATTCACACATCAAAAAACACCACTTGATGAGTGGTAATGACATTTGAAAGTCATATAATTCCTGTTTTAAAAATGAACTTTACTGTATTTATATTGTTTTATGAGTAAAATATGTCAGCGTTTTTCATGTAAAAACTGTTACCAAATAGAAGCTGCTTCTCTGGTAATTCTGAATTTTTGGCGAAAATATTTACTTTCATATTAAGTATTACCTTAATAACAATACTGCAAGGCGAATATTCAGGAATTTTAATTATTTTAGGGAAGAAATATTAAACAAATATGACTATAAAAGAACAATGATTTCCATTTTGTTATAACTGTATGATGGATGTAGCAACATTAAAACAAATGATGTCATTAGCTATGAGTTTAGTGTAACTTTTATTACACAGTATTTCTTTTTTCAATATGTTGGTCTCATTTTATTGGCTCACAAGTTTATTCTAAATCACACACCTTTGCTGACCAAATCCCTCCACACAGGAGTAAACAAGGGGAAGAAAACAAATAATAAATAATAAACGAATGAAAAATGGGAAATATGCAAGACAAAAAGTAATTTTGATACAAATAATAATAAAAACCAAACAAAACTTAATATATTCCCACTAATAATTAATTAATTAATAATTTGATTGATTAACTAACAAATTAGAACAATGTATAATGATTTCTTACAGAAATAAAACAAATTTAAAATATAAAGAAAAAACGATTAATGAGGTTGTGTCACGAAAGCAATATATGTGCTTGCTCAGAAGCTCAGAATTTAGGAACGATTCTGACATGAAAAACGCTGACATACTATTTTACTTATAAAAAATACAAAAACAGTAATGTTCTTCTTTAAAACAGTAAATATATGTTTTTCAAAAGTCATTAACACTTGTCAAATGGTGCTTTTCGATTTGTGAATATAATGTATCAATAGATATCCACTGCGACACATCCATGAAAAATATATTCAGGTGACATAAATCGGTTAAAAACGATTTTATTTGTAATAGTTATACAAGTAATACATAGTTTTATTACATACATTGAACTACATATGCTATATATATTTATAATTTGCTTTTAATTATTTAAGAATATAACTTAATCAATCACCTTAATTAATCATTTTACATTTGGTGCTAGTGGTATCGCTGAGTGAATAATTGTTGCGAGGTTGGACTATAGTTACCTACCTGCTAGTACTCTTCTTCTCCTGATACCTGCTAGTACTCTTCGTCTCCTGATACCTGCTAGTACTCTTCGTCTCCCGATCCTAAAAGTGAGGTATGTCTGTATGTATCAATGTGTTACTTTCGTTATAATTTATAAGTATAATGTATATTACTTTATTGTGTATTAACAAATAAATTTATTTAAATTAACATGTTGCAAAACCCATTTCAAAAGTGTATTTCGTAAACTACTAAGTTAGCACTAACTGTACGATTACATGACAGTTCTAAGTAGTTATATTCGCATATCACCTTATAAATACCTCGTCTCAAATTATAGAAGAATTGACCAAAACAAACAAAATTTAAACTTCTTCTATACATTGAAAACAACGAGACGGAAAATGAATACGCACCATTGTAACAAAGAAAGGTTAGTCCTTTCACACAGTTATTTATAAATTAATATAATCAGACAGGTATTACTTATTATCAATTTAAAATGTTAAATTAATGTTGTCTTCAAAGTAAAATAATATGTATAAATTAGAAAAAAAATAATCAATATTAAAAATTAAAAACTACACCAGTACCTACTTTGAGTTTTCACAAAAGATTGATAGTATTTCGATATAGAATTTAGTAATAGTCATAAAAAAACCACTGAATAATGTTTTAACCCCGTATATCTACTCCTGAAATCTTAATGGTCTCTCTATAATGATGCCATTCTTCAAGTTATTGAAGAAATGATGGGGTTCAAAGCACATTTATCTCTTCCTATCAAGAGTTCATCTGTCGACTCCCTGTTGTTTTCATTGCAAGAACCTTACCACAAAGCTTACTTTTTTTTTATTTTTATTTACAAAACTTATATAATTGACCTAATTTGCAGGTTTAATACAATTAGGACTTTTTTTGCAAAAGATGTAATAACCATGCAAATTAATGGGTAACTCATGAAAGAATACTTAACATAGAACAATCTTAGCTTAGCATTTGATATTTATATGAAAAATACCTTAAGAAAATAACTAATTTCTTTATTATTACGAAATAATGATCATTTAAAACAATTTGTTCAGGATAAAGAGAATAGTAGGAAAAAGTAAGTCAATTTAACTTTTACTCTTAGACGATGCGATTGCTTACATAATAACTCCATTTTCTAACAAAACTAGATGGAGACTCTTCAAATTACTTTCTACAAGTTACTAACTTTGATATTGAGAGGCAAAAACCTTGAAAATATTTTATCTAGTTAGGCTTCACCAATAATCGTTTAGCAAACCACTAACACAAAATAGATGAATAATATCATCTCTTTTATTCTAATAAAGTCAAAGCAAAATGTAGTATTCCATGTTTAAACCTCTGCGCATATCCCATAATAATCGTTTATATATATCTTCATAATAGTTTATATGGAAATCTTCCAAATGTTGGATTTCATGTAATCAAACATTGCTTACAACTATTACTATCACTACCATTACGTCATCTGTAATTGATTATATGTCAATCAATGAAAAATAGGATGGCTTCAGTTTGATATTATTTTTTGACTTATCAGTACTTCACTGACAGCTATCCTTGTCTAAGGCAGAAACTCAAATAACTCAAATTAAAAAAAAAAATATTGATTCGACATATAAGCAAAGCTTTATGTGTTTCTATGAATAATCTAAAGGCACTTCATTCTTAGTCATAAGTATCCTTAATGCCAATTACTCAATGGGTTTAGTTGTTATTAATAAGAAATAAATGAAGTATTTTGGAATTATTTTATATTAAATTGTTTTCATATATATTTCAAATATATAAAATTTTAAAATAAATTCGTAATATAAAAATCAACATTTAAACCAGGGTAAGCAATCAAAAAAAAAGACTCAGACCTTTCAACCATAACAAGTGATCAGCCTTAGACTCAGTATCATTTGGACTTTGGATTCTTCAGAGTCAGTAGCAGTTGAACTTTGTCAAAGACTAGTTTTTCTTATTTCATACTGTGGTTTAGACGTAATCAGTACAGTGAACAGTAATCTCGGAATGCAGGATTTTTGATTGAGAGATGTCATGATATTAATTCATTTTATTTTATCTGGCATTAATTGAAATAGATGTTACCCAAGTGACATTTTTCATAGGGATAAAAAAGCTTATAATATATATAGTGAACGCTAATTGCAGTCCCTTGACAAAATAGATCCGCAACTTAAAGAGCTTCCGAGGCTCTTTGGAGCTCGTTCAAATCCAGGCATCAACCTGAACCGTTAAACAGAGGTGAATTTTTCTTCAATTTAATTTTTTCATAAATTGAATTTATTTTTTAATTTATAAATTATTATTATTTATTATTTTTCATTTTATTAATTCTTAATTTTCTGTTTTTTTTTCAATTTTGAACTTATGAAAATTGCTTTTTATTGTTCATTTTTTTTATTATTATATTTTTTCCTCGTTGCTATTTTTTTTCAGCATTCCTACTATTTTTTTCGCTTTCGTTGTGAACAACTTATGCATATTCTGTGAAGCTGTCCAGTTGGCTTTCGCCTTCTAACCATTTAACATCCCTTCCTGAGGACGACCGTTAAAACGGTCAAAATATTTAATGTGGCCCCTAATTTCTGTTTTTCATGCGTGTTTCTCACAGTTTTTTTTAGTTTATATCCGTTGTGTTTTACACAGCACAACGGTGTTTCCGGCGTGCATATATATCAGTCTGTGTGTTACTATTCTTCGTTTTTTACTTATATATATATATATATATATATACTTTTTCGTTGAAAATACGATCCAAAACGGACAAATATAGTTCAATATAGAAAATGAAACATAACAAATGAAAAGAACATACTTACAGTCTCTAATTTTTTGTTTGAACCGTCTTCAGGAGAGATAAGAGAGGGAAACCAAGCGCACTAGTCCGGAGACGGTTGGAGACCAACAATGTTGCTGCATGCGCACCCGGTCACAGAAAATAAGGTAGACAGGAATCAATTTATAATTACATTTAATTAGTGGAATATGAAAACAATAAATAAATAAAAGAAAAAATTAAGGGATGAACAGAGAAATTGATACATAAATAAAAGTATGGACTAAGCTATGATAGAATAAAACACAGTATGAACAAAAGTCTCCGTATGAACAATCACAGAGCTTCAGTCAATAGCCGCTCCCATCTTCCCATTGCCATACATGCCAATAACCACGGTCTCCTTTTTAATGAGTGCTACAGGTTACAGATTCTGCGACAAATCCCCCCTGACTGCAAAGATCTCACACTAGGAGCCACCGAAGAAGCCCATATTTGGCTATAAAGTGCGCGCAGTACATCTGGCCTCTGTCAAAAGCGATAATGTTTAAAAGTTCCTTACCTTTTCATATTTTATCATCAATTTTCCTTTTTTTTTAAATTATTTCATTTATTATTATTATTATTATTAGTTGTATTCTCAGTTTTATTTTATTCTATCATAGCTTAGTCCGTACTTTTATTTATGTATCAATATCTCTGTTCGTCCCTCAATTTTTTCTTTTATTTATTTATTGTTTTCATATTCCACTAATTAAATATAATTATAAATTGATTCCTGTCTACCTTATTTTCTGTGACTGGGCGCGCATGCGGCAACATTGTTGGTCTCCAACCATCTCTGGACCAGTGTGCTTGGTTTCCCTCTCTTATCTCTCCTGAAGACGGTTCAAACAAAAAATTAGAGACTGTAGGTGCTTTCTTTTGATTCCCTATGTTTCTTTTTCTATATTGAACTATATATATATATATATTTGTGAAATTAAACCACAAAACAAAAAAAAAGAATACAATAAAAAAAATGCTCTTCACTGTTTGTTTATTCTGGTTTTTCTGCATTAGAACATTTTTTCTATTGTATTCTTTTTATTCCTTGTTGTTTAATTTCATTAATTTCTTCACGTCGTTGTTTATTATATATATATATATATATATATATATCAGTCGGTCAACGCAGTAACTATCCTGTAGCCATCCATGCGAACTCGCATGGACTCAGTTTCAATGACTGTTTCAGGGTTCAGATCCTGAAACAGATCCCCGAATCCAACAATAAAGTTACCCTAAGAGCTTCAGAGGAGGCATACATATGCTTACTTGATGCTCGCTCTTCCCCCGGACTCAACCTCAACCGATAATTTATTTATGATTTATTTATTTATTTATTTATTATTTTTTATTTATTTATTTATTATTTTTTATTTATTTATTTATTATTTTTTATTTTACTTTTTATTTATTATTTTTATTAATTTTAATTTGATTTATCTACTTTTTTATAATTTTTTATAGTTATAATTTTTACTCGTTCCTTTTACGTCTTAATTTGGCTCTTCATTTCCTTCCCTCCCTTCCCCCGCTTGGTGGTAAGTGGTGGGGTACTGGCTGCGGTTTCCGAGTTCAGTACCGCCCTGTCTTCCTGCGGGACTCTTCGCTCTTCGCACCTCCTGATGACGACGATTGTCGAAATATCGATGTGAGTTATGTCTGTGTCTTTCTGTGTGTTTCCTTCGTCTTTTATTTTATTATATATATATATGATAATATATCGGGACTCGGTCAGTTCTTCAGGTTCAATTCAAGCTCTCATTGCCAACGTTTCGGTCTTTATTGAAAATATTTATTTAAAACTTTATTTAGAACAGTTCAGTGTCACGTGTTCATTCAGACCACAGTTGTTGTTAAAATCCACATACTATTCTTCTTTGTAAAATAATTTGTAATGTTATACTTAGTTTTTCTGTTTCAAAATTTAAATTTCTGCCTATGAAAAAGGTTTTAAATAAAGACTGAAACGTTGGCAATGAGAGTTTAATTTGAACTTGAAGAACTGACCGAGTCCCGATAAACTTTAGTTTTATATATATATAATTGCGTTCTGTTCTTCAACGTGGGAGATCTCCCTCACTTCCTCCTCTTTTCTAGTTTTCTTCCGATGACAAACAAGAGTTTGATATATTTAATTCAGTAAGTTTGCATGTTATCTTTTTTCGGTGTCGTGTTCTGTGTTACTTGGAATTTTATATATATATGACATTATGCAAGGTAAGATGAACACGGAAAAAAATAATAATTGATGTATGATACTGAAAAAAAAAGAGGAGATTATCTTCAATACAAAAGAAAGAAGCACAAAATTATTAAAACGGAAGAGAAAATAAAGAAATAAGGCAATAAAAAGATATATTATTATAGAACAGGACAATAGGTCTACAGGAGAAGTTAATAAGGCAACATGAAGAAGATGAAGACTAATTAACTTATAATAAAAATAATTCTTGTTCTTTCAGATGAGCAGAAAAGCCATGTTTTCAACATTTTAGCACCAATTAGGTTATAACTGAATATAACAATTTCAACGTAGAGAGATTTTAAATAAATAAATTTCAAGTATAAGTAAAAATTCTGGTTTAAATAATTCTGTTAACCTATTGTTTGTTAATTAATAGAACTTATTTTGTTCAATTACCTGAAACACAGTGATAGTCGTTGAACTGAAGAACGCTACATTGTACGGAAAAATCCCAGTATGTTTCTATATAGGAGAAACCATCTGTTTCCTGTGTTTTATGTATTTATAATCTTTTTATTCCCCAAGATAAGACAAAACTTTTATACATTTTAAAACACACTTTGAACACATTCTCACAGGTTTAAAAAGTGTCCAGTGCGATTTTTCAGTATGTCAAATGCTAATCATTTTAGAAAATGTATTAACATTAGTTCACCAATAAAGCGTTTTCTCACATATTTTTGAATAATTCACTTAATATTTCAAACGAGTAAATTTCTATAATTTTCTGGGAGTGGTATATAGCAATGGATAATTACATTTACAGCCATGGCTTTTACACAGAAACGGGTTTCAGATTGATTGCAATTCTGAACTACAAGAATTCGGTCAATAAAGAGCCAAGTGAAAAATAATTTAAAGAAAAATGAGCTCAATCAGGTAAGGCTATAGTTTTGAGACAAGAGATTGTAAACTCTTTTGTGGTATTTTATATCCATTTAATATGTTTATATAACAGGCTTTAGTAATATATTATATTTGTTTGATAATACAATTAGCATTGTCATAAAAATTGCACAAAAATTGAAAACTTTGATAATGGAACTGCTTTTTATGAAACTGAAAAAGTAATATTAGCAGCATTGCAACATTTAGAATGAATATAAGGTTAAAATCGAATAGGTATCCTTATTTTTCAATTAAAATTGAAGGTATCTGGTTTAATTGGTACTAGGGAAAATTATTGTGTAATCACTTAAAAATATAAAACTTTAGTAGAAAATATGGTGAAAGAATACATTTCATTAGACACATTATTTATTGAAGGAATAAAAATACAAATAGAATGGCGTTTCTCAAAAAAAGAAATCAAATCACAAAATTTTTTTACCACCATACACCCTTATACGTTGCATTCCTTTGGGGACTTTTGAACGACTATAAATTAACTAATTTTTTTTTATTGGCCACTCATTCTGTCAGCCTGACTCTATAACTCAGTTGGTTCTAATTAGAACAGGGACTTTTGTGTCTGACATCGCACGGCCTTCAAACTAACTTCTACTTACAATTTCATCAATAAACAAAATTTGTAGTGGCCTACTCCTCAATTCATTATAAATAAATAAACATTTTACAAAGCTATTTGACAAATCATTTAATTTTGGTTTTATTTATAATTTTCTATTGTTTTGGTGTAATGTTAAATTCTGTAGTAAAGCAATACTAGATCCATAGAAGGTAAACTTAATATGATTTATTGTTTTAAAGTGGCCTTCTATATTCTGGAGTCGTTGTTCTGGAATAATCTGATATGATGTTATTATTATTATCCCAAGAGTATAAACAATCATTGAACTTCTGTCGTTTTTTCTATTCATCTTTTTAACATCAATTTAGGTTTAAATTTTTTATTGAAATATGGTATCATCCTTGGTGAATTATCTATCGCTTTATTAGGTTTCATATATGATTTGTCAAGAATGTTAAACTACTTATATCTGATCGCCTGACATTTACATAGAATGCGTTCATAAGTTTCTCTAGGTGCCTCTTTCCAAACAGAAATTATAATTCATCGTTTGATATTAATTTCAGTTTATATTAGTGATAGATAAGAGAACAATGTCTGAGTTGATATTTTACATATATTTGTAAATACTTCATCTCAAGATTTTTATACTTCTGTTTTAAATGTACAGTCAATTTGAATAGGTTTTTTAGGCTAAATTCATTTTTGTTTTAGCCACCTTTTATCTCATTTTTTCTTCATTTATTTCTTCATTAATTGTATCCATGAAGAAGCTATGGAGCGCTGTAAAAAAAGTCTGATGGCTGCAAAAGGTTTGTTTGACTCGAACGCTTGGTTACCGGTCGGTAGACCGCATATTTCTCTGTTTTTTCATGTGTGGGTGCCTTTATGAAAATTAAATTATTTCCACTGGATATATATTGAAGAGAAATCAGACATTGCCACTCTAAATGTGACTTAGAAAAATATATTTCAAAGATTTCAGTGTGGTTTAACTGTCTTACTAAATGTATCTCTTAAATAGTGTTAGATTACACACATAACATTATAGCAATCATGCTGGCTAGAAAAATAGTCATTATTCCTCCCAGTGACTAAGAAAGGTAGCAATTTTGGCCGTTATGCCAATCCTGGGGTGCTATTAATTCCATACAAAGCATTCCATACAAAGTTTTCTATCTCAAAATCTCAAACCTTTAAGCAGTTAATTCAGGTATTAATTTAATGGCATTTCGACACCTTGGACTATTTTCTCCGAATATCATTGTATCTGGAATATATAGATGAAACGATTGATGATTATTTTATTAAAGTTATGATCATTTTAACAATCATTTATATAATGTCTTTTTTTAACCAGAATAATAGAAATGAAATGACCTTTTCTTTATGAAAGTATCAATGTGAGGCGGGTTTATAAACTTTACCATCCAGGATTTAAGTCAGCTTTGCTTCTGTCATCTGTAGACGCTTTTGCCCTTGTTGAAACGTTTTGTATCTATTTGTATATCACATTAACAATTCATATGATTTAATTAGTCATATAAAAGCAAAGTCCTGCAAAAGTTCAAAATTGGAATTTTAACTAGATCCCTAGTTAAAAATGAAAAAAAAAATCAATAAAACAATAGCAGAACACTAATCCTGTAGCATTAGTCTGAGTATCTTTTACAAGGTTTCTTCAGTATTGTCTTTTACCTAAAGTTACTCAAAAGAATATTAATAATTTTGATAGTTTTAGTTTAATATTTTTAATGAAGAGCTTATTGAAATCTATTTTCTTTTTGTTAAGAACTATATAAGGACCTTTTTAACTGTATTTGTTGCCAGTGCTTTCTCTTCACCCATCTTTTAAAACTTTGGATAAGTTCCGATTCTGCATAAACTCCAAGCTGTCCAAGATAGTCCTTTCAAGCTTCCCTCTTTTTCCAACAAGGTTACGTGCATATATTTGCTTATCATAACCTTGATTGTTAACGGGCATCATTTATTTGTCACAATCTGGAGTAGATCCTCTTAATAAATTTGTCTATTTCCCATGCTTCAATTTTTCCCAAAAACCAAGAGATTCTTAAATACGCTAAGAACTAAATGTTTGACATTAAGGTTTGTTTAAGTGTCTGATATTCCTATTGATTGCAACACATTGGTCCATTACGTGGTGGGAACAAAAACAAAAAAAATTAACTTGGTTTTGTGTTTGCTATTTTAGTTTCAAATAATTTTATTCTTTAACAGATCTTCACAATTCTTTTATTAGAAATTCAAAAGAAAATAATGTTTGATATAGTTTGGATAAAATAATTGTAAATCCATATATACAAATGATATAAGAACAGATGATTATCATTATTCTAAGTTCATTTTTGAGTTTTACAGCTTTCTACCTTTTCGTGATCCTTTTGCCTCTTATCAAAATTTCAAATCTTTTTGTAATATTAGGTATTTCTTTAAAATATCAATTTCTGTAATTTGTGTATCATCAAAAAAAAAATTGAATTCAGTAAACGCTCGTTTCTGTCCATGTTATTTTCGATAAACATGTTTACAGTTTATCATTTTATAAGATGATATGGTTAGGTAAACTTTATGTTGATTGCTCCAGTAATGTAACCTGTATCGTGTCTACAAATTTAAAACCAATCACGAGTCAATTTTTTTTTTTTTAGTTGCATCATAATCTAAAATTACATCACCCTTCAATTAATAGTATAAAAAAAACAATCTGAAATCAGATATTGGCCAAAAAAGTGACTTTTTCATAATTTTATAAAGTCCAAAAGCAACACAGCACATCTACACTGTAGGAGACAGTTTCGGGTATACTTTAATTATATTCATTGAACGGTGAAACCTGTGGCTTGTTCACAAGTTCTTTGGTAGGCAGTCTTCTACCTACCTTAACACAAACATCATCTAAAAATTTCAGAGATAAATTTGTGGCGTCTGAAAACGTTTAAACAATGAAAATTACGAGTTAAAAATTCAGCACCATTATTATTATTATTACTTACTTCTAGAGAAGTAAACATATTTAATATATGGATATATTATTTTCATTTATTAATGACCTTGTTTACTTATTTAGGAAATATATATTATAGTAAAATAAATGTGGTATGACTTTAAAATGGAGAATAAAATTGTTTAAAAAACAGAAGATATTTCTTGTTTGGTTAATTTCAGTACTTCCTTTTCTGTGGTACAATGTTATATTACATAGAATGACAATGTATGTTCTTCTGATGGTATATACTCCAGTGCAGCATAAATTCATTTGATGATTGAAATGTACCAAAACTGATAAAAGGTTCGCAGTATTATTTGAGAAAATACCCCCTTCAAATGGAATCTGTCGGAGACTAGAGTAACTAGAGTTGATTAAAATTTCAAATGAAATCAGTTTATTATAATTGATTCTTGAAATGTTATAGATATGGATGAAGAGAAAGATGAAACTTACTTGAAATAAAGAAATAAATTATATTAGATATATTACAATTCTTTTTCCAGAAGAATACCCTAACACTTCAAGATTGGATTGAACCGCTAACTGGTGCAGAAAAATAGGACCCAGAATTTATGGGAAAACCACACACGGTTTGTCGCGTGTTATTGCTTCTCTTGAGGCGGTGGTAACTTTCTCTCTCGCCTCAGATTAAATTTCCCATTACCGACCTCTAATTCTTTTTCGTCTTTAATCAAGTATGAAATAGGGTCGATTTGAAAATCCCACACTTTGTCTTCCACAATGCTATTTTATTATACTTAATCATGTTAAATTGCAAAGGAACATTGAATTACAATTTCTACAGTAAATAAGAAATAATGCACTTATCCATTATACTTATCCCCTATTTTATTAAGGCTAGAGATGTAGCAGTTATACAATTAATGACGCCTGTATTAAATTATAATCTAATCATACTTTCTGCTATTGTTTGAATACACAGAAATAAATATTACCATGACATTACAACTGCAATGTGAATTTAAATCCACCACTGAAGCGGCTTCCATCGATCAAAAGAGAAAAAAAAAAGTAGTTTCACAAAATTATAAATCGTGTTCACATGAAAGAAAAAAAAATATAGCCAATAGTCTAGTTATTATTTTACCTACAACATCAACAGTTAGAAATTGTATATAAAGAAATATGTTTTCATGGAACTCAGAAAGATGTATTTCTTTATAAACCAGATAAAAATCGATATCTAAATAGCAGATTTCATGAACTCGTTTCTTTTCTGAATGACATAATATACGAAATATTAGACTCCATAAGTAGTTATGCACTCCTCATATTGGTCAATATTTGAGTCATTACAAGTTTTTAGAGAACAAAAAAAACGGATTATCTATTTTTTTCAATTATGCAAATACTCATAGATTCAGTCATTGCTTTGCAATATACACTATGTTGTATTGCATTGATTGTCAACGGGTGTTGAAACTTATCTGTATCTTCAGTGTGGTGAAGAGTGTTGACACTTTTCCTCAGTAGGAGGAGTTAACAGTGAGTAACAGAGTAAGGTAATAATGAGTTAAAGGGGGTGTTAAGGAGACGGTGAACTGAAGAGGGTGTTGAGGTGAGGAGCGAGATTGGCGGAGTCTATGGTTGGAGAAGGTGGTAGGGTGGTACAGACCTGAAGGGGTGTGTGTGCTAACCTGTGCGACATCGAGAGAAGATTATCTGAAGAAAGTGTTGAAGGAGTGGTTAACTGAAGAGAATACTGAAAATAGGGAGCCTTGAGGTGAGTTCTGAGCTGAAAGGGCTGTTGAGAAGGGATTTGAGCTGAAGAGGGCTTTAAATGGTGACATTGAGAAACAAGTGAGTGGAATGATGCAATCAGATGGCACTGAGTTTAACAGAAACAGATAACCTGAAAATGGAGCCAATAAATAAATTTTCTACACTGTTACGTGTATGTGTATACTATATAAATCTATGATCAAACCACAATATGAAATAAGAAAAAAAGACTAAGATCTTTCAACCGTAACAAGCGGTCTTCGTCAGAGTCACTTGTTATTTCACGTGTTTATGTAAAATCTTGGTAACTATACTATAAATAAATGCTTCTGAAATAGTACAAATTTTATACTTTACTTAATTGTAATAATGTAGGAAAACATTGTAACGCTGGATGCATTAATTCAAAGCAACGATTTATTTTTTAAAAAAATTAAATTACTTCTTGCATAAATTTTTTCACCGCTTAGCTCTGTGTGTTTTGTCTTCATGAAGTATATTTAAAATTCTTGTAAACTGGTGGAAATATTTCAAAAGGAGGTAGGTAGAGAAGAAAAGAGAAAGAAACAAAAAGAATGGTCAAGAAGCACAGTTCTAAAGTAATATTTGTCATGCTGCTGGTGAGAAACTAAATATTTGAAAAATACAACTTTTTATAATTCATTGTTACGGCTTCTATTCGAAACTTAATCTGCATATGTACATCTTGTTTCTTATGCCAAGGAACCACATTTATTAACGAGTAACGTTAAATAAAATAATAAACTATTTTTTTCCAATTTTCCAATGTGAGAGTTAAAATGATACTAAATTGTGCTATTTTTTGTAACGTTATTTCAGAGATAAACATATTTTCAGTATATATTTTGTTTAATTAAACAACCAAAATCTATTTTTTTAAACAGTCTTAAAGAATAACACTTCAAATTTAATTAGCTGAAGTTATGTTACAAGATGTTATTAGAAGTAAACAATACGGTCTCATGTATTTAGGCTGATGTATACAATCAAGAGTACTTGTGAGGTTGGAGATTAACATTGGGTTGGGAAACTTCCCGGAAGGTTTTCAACCACTCGTAATAATAAAGTTTTAATTGTTATCATTTCGTAGCCTAACTAAAGAGCTTGATTAGAGCCCACACAATATTATATGATATGTACATGTAATTGGAGATGATTTAATTATTTCAATTGAATCTTCACTAATAAAGCAGTAAGTTTAGTATGAAGTTAGCTACCTATTGTAATAATCATTTTAATTCTACCTCCCCAACCACGGCTTGTTTGTGTCTTTACTTTTGCCGTCTTTTCTAAACCGTAAAAGAGCTTGTACGATACTTTAGTTCCACCATTTCTTATATATACTACAAAAGCGTTCTTAATGGTTTACGTGTTTAACTTTTGTTAATAAGCTTCTTAGTGTTTTGTTTCTTTCTTACTGTTATCTAAACACAATTCAGGACAATTTACTTTAACTTTTAATGTTCCATAAATGTTTCTTTTATTCTTTTAATAGATGTAAAATTGATATTGTGACATTTGTTTTGATATGAGCTAACAGTTTAATTGATATTACGATTCTACTATAATTTATTTTACAATTAAATCAATTATCAATCACGCAAGGTAACTTAAGTTTTTACTGTTTGCAGTACAAGTAGATACTTTATGTTAGCTCTGGTGGTGTCGCTAGTAAAAGCGTGATTGAGGTATACCTCGCCTGGCAGTGACGTGTAAGAGTTGCTCTATGTAATATTTAAGTTGATAGGATCGTTTGATAGGTAGTTTGGATTGAGTTAACCTGTTTCACCCGACTTTATTACTACAACACATTCAACATTCAATATATCAGCCATATTGTGAATTAAAAATAATAGTCCATTTGATCATCGTAATTTATGAAAATTAATAAGAGTGATGAGATATCCTAATTCTCTGCTAGCTAAAAAAAACACATAAAGAAGTGTTCTTAAATTCTATGAAGATTTACTTTCTCAACAACTATAGCTATGAAACAAATAAATCAAATGATTGATAAATCTAGCTGTCATCTACTTATAGAAAAAAGCCATTTTTTTTCCTCTGAGTTTGTTATGTAATATAATTGTGAATACATATATATATTATAATAAAAACTACAGAAATAAAGATAAACTCACCGCCCTCCCTCTTTGTAGACAGTTCACCTCCTGATTACGATGACTATCAAAATTAAAGAGTGAGTTATGTCTGTGTCTATCTTCGTGTTGTTATGTTCTAATTTTCATCTAAAGTCTTATGATCAGTTTCAAAGATATATATATATATTCGTAAACATTGGGAGCAGTCCTTCTTGGATGTTTACATATAAAAAGTAAATCTATGATTTTACATTATTAAGTTGGGTAAACATTTTTTTTTAATTTTCTATAACACTTTTACAAATCCAGATTGCCTTGGTCATGAATAAACTCACCATATTTCTTATGATTCACTATAACGTTCGATATGTTTCGGAGCTCACAAGTCACCATATTCAGGAATTAAATATTATTAGCATAATTGACCATTAAACAATTAAATAACATAAATAAAACGAATTAAGCTAGCATTGAAAATTAGAAAAATTGTCTACCAAACTAATTAATGTAAAATCGGACATTTACTTTTTAAATGTATACATGCGTTAAAAATTTGAGATACAGGGAATGAAAATCAGAAAGTAGCATTGAATATTTGGACACTTTTAACGGTCGTCTTCAGGAAAGGAAGTTGAATGGTGAGAAAACGAGAACCAACTCTCTTTCTCTCTCTCTCTCTCTCTCTCTCTCTCTCTCTTATATATATATATATATATATATATATATATATATATATATATATATAGTTCACACATGAAAGAAAAAACCAAATAAAAACACACACAAAAAAGCCTCACAACGATATTTCGACATTTGTCGTCAAAGTAGTCCCTTTGAGTTTAATTAGATAGGCCTCAGAGCTAATTTTTCTTCATTTTGATTCTTTCTTATGATTCACTTTCATCATAATTCATTTTGTCTCATATACATATATCAGGTGTTGCTGATCTGAATACCGGGCGATGACTGGCTGTTGGCTTGGCGAGTAAGCTCTGAGGCCTTCTAAACTATCTCGTCAGAGAGCTACCACAAATAATTTATATATATATATATGAATAAAGTATATATGAATAATGAAGCTGAGTTAGCTTCAGCTACTCAAAGGGACTACTTCTACCCGATGACGACGACTGTCGAAATATCGTTGTGAGTCTTTTGTGTGTGTCTTTATTTGTGTTTTCTCTTTCCTGTGAGAACTATATATATATATATATATATATATATATATATATATTGACAAAAGTATCGACAGCGGAATAGAAACAAAACTAAAGTTTATCGGGACTCAGTCAGTTCTTCAGGTTCAAATTAAACTCTGAATACCAACGTTTTGGTTTTTATTTAAAACCTTTTATTACATTATAAATAATATTACAAAGAAAATTAGTCTGTGAATTTCAACCACGTTCTAGTTTGAATAAACAGTGTGACGTATTCATTTAAACTAGACAGTAGTTGAAATTCACAGACTATTTTTCTTTGTATTATTATTTATAATGTAATGTAAGTATTATAATGTAATACTTAGTTTTTCTGTTTCAACATTTATACTTCTGCCTATAAAAAAAGGTTTTAAATAAAAACTAAAACGTTGGCATTGAGAGTTTAATTTGAATCTGAAGAACTGCTTGAGCCTGAAAAACTTTAGTTATGTTCGTATATGTATATAAACAAAACTAAAATTTATCGGGACTCGGTCAGTTCTTCAGGTTCAAATTAAACTCTTAATTTGATAGAGTTTAATATGAACCTGAAGAACTGACCGAGTCCCGATAAATTTTAGTTTTATTTCTATTCCACGGTCGCTATTTTCATCATTTTATATATATATATATATATATATATATATATATATATATACCAACTTACTCTCGTTATAAATATATATGTATATAGCATTAAAGTAAACTGCAGCTTCGGCATTCATGATCTTACAACTCAGGGATTTAATGTTACAAACCAATTTCTTTCTATCAGGGGTTACTCCAAATAGGAGTTGGCAAAATGACATATTTATAAGGAAAGGTTTTGGCCAAGTAAATGTTGCTGCTCTATTATAGATAGACCACTTGCATTTATTCATATTATTCTTATTCCTCAAAAGGATATTGTCTGCTTTTCTACTTACTAACTTCTCTATTTAGTTTCCATAATCACTATGGTACGTTCTGATAGTCTTTATTACTTACTATTATTCAAGAACTAAAGAACCATATTTAAGAAAATGTTTATTAATTTTTCTTATAATGAATGTTTTTATATTTAATAAACAGACTGTAAAGAATTCATGGAAGTTTCTAATTAGAAAATAATTAGAAATGTATTCTCTTCAAAGAAATATTTAAACAATTTGAAAAAGACAGGAGGTAATTAAGATTTATAAATATTATCTAACACTACGCAGAGCTGTAGGTTGGATAACTTCTTCTTTCACAATATGATATAATTTACATAAAAACGTTATAAAAAGCAATTTTTTTCTTCCAATGAAATGAATTTTAATTCAACAACAAAAAACAAAAAGTTATCACAATAATGTAAATTAGAAATAAATGTGTATTCCTTCTTCTATCTATAAGTAAGGCTGTACTAAATGAATATAAAGACAATAAATATACCATTCATACGAAAGAAAAAAAATATCCTCATTGAAATATTATTTTGATCCTATGGAATTTTATTTTCGACCAATAATATATTACAGTAGGTAACCGTAGCTACTTCTCCCTCCTGAGAATTCTTAAGAGCAGAGTAGTCAGCAGAGGGTCCAAAGAACCTATATTACAGTGATACGACCAGTGGTACTGTATGTGGCAGAGACTTGGACGCTGACACTGTGGGACATAGAAGCGCTAAGAAGATGAGAAAAAAAGTTTCTCCGAAGGAAATATGGTCTTCAATACAAAGAAGAGGAGTGGGGAAAGAGAAGAAACAGATAACTGGACAAGCTCTTTGGAAGGCCCGATCTGATAGCGGAGGTACGACAGGCACGTTTAAGGTGGCTAGGCCATTTGGAAAGGATACCGGAGGAAAGAGTAGTTAAAAAGATCTACCGAGGTAATCTGGGCTGTAGACAGTTGAGGAGATGTTCAAGGCAAAGATGAAAGGATGGGGTGGAAGAAGACCTGAGAAGGATGTATGTGTGAAAGTAGGGGGACTTGGCCCAGGACCGACAACTCTGAAGGGAAACCGTGGTGCAGGCCCACGCTCTACCGTAGCTGTAGTGCCGTGGAAGATGATGAATACATTACAGTTGAATAGGCTAATCACTCTGTCGACATGTTATTTTATTTTTCTTTCTACTATCATTCCTATAACAGTCACAACGAGGTTTCTGCAGGGCATGATATGACTTTGGTGCGTTTGATCTATTTATATTTACTTATGATTTAATATTTGTTTGAAGAGTTATTTTTTATTAATTTTTGAAACACATGTCTAAGTGAGATATGTTTATTAGTCTTTCCATTCTGAAGGTAGTAGAGATGGGTACTGATTTAGTTGTCCCCATAAATGCTTGTTCTTATATATCACATGTCCAAAGCATAAAATAACATTGGTTGTACCACAGTAGTAATAATACTCTTGTACATTCAAAGTGAATATTTTACGATATTACCCTATGTTCTACTAAATTTTTAGACAAAGTACGATATATATGAGTACAATGCACATACACACACACACCACATACTCACACCGCACATACCACATATAGACACTTGCACGCACACCCATACACACCCGCACACTCACCCACACAAATTGATATTAGGTACATGAAATCGTTTGTAAATAATTCAATTGTAAAAAGTTAGCTCATTCAGAGTAATTTATGCCAGCATTTTTTATACAGAGGATAAAAAAACAACACAGATATAGAAATATATTTGCATTTATGTGGCCAAGGTAAATGATAATTCCTTCGTAAAAGGATCTGCATAACAAATTACACTGCATTCATCAATGTATCTTTTGATAGCACAATAAAAAGATGGCTTACATTTGCTAACAACTGGAAGATCATTTTCTGAAAATGATCCAAACAAAGACTATGATGTAAAAATTAGAAATTAAGACTATGATGTAAAAATTAGAAATTAATTACATAATTCCATGCCCACTAGCGATGTACTTTAGAAATAAGTTAGTAAAGAGTTGGAATGAAAATAATCTTAGATTACGAATTGTGTCAAAGCAGGTTTGAATTTTATAGCTACCATAGGTATTATCAAAACTCATTGGGATTTAATATAATGATTTAATTTATTTGTGTGTGGATATTTCTATATTGTCAATTACAATTAACATGTAACTAGTATCTGGCAAGTGGCAACAGTTAAACCTAATAGTGGAGATTTTCTCTTCAAGAATTAAAAATTTAATTACATTTTCATCATGCAATATTTGTATTAAGCAATTGTTAATTCAATATTTTAAGTTTTTCGAGTCACTAAAAGAGGTTAAAGTGTACAAATTTATGGAATTAGTAAGATACGTTACTTTTCTCAGGCTTTCCTGTTGCTCTAGAACAATAGGATTTTTCAGTTCAGCAAGTTATACATGTAGGAAAAAAATCCTGAAAAATTGTACAGCTCATTCACACAATAACGTCTTTTTTATTATAATATTAATTTAATGAATGTTGGTATGTGTAAGAAACAAACATGGATACATAATGAATTAGGTTTATATGTAAAAGGCATAACATTTAAAAACCGCTACTTATCAATTTCACCTTCTTCGCTTTAATGTATGTGTTATTTTGAAACACAAACATTAATGACATGGTGATTGTACTCTAGTGTGTATTAGTATGATATGAAATATAATTATAGTATATTTTGCAGTGCAGTACATTTAGCTCTAGATTGTGTACATATGACTTAAGTATGGTAAGATATAAAATTAATATATATCCTATGTGCTTGCTTTCATAACTATTCCGTTTTATTTGAAATTAGATAACAGTGGTCTAGTTAATTATTGAGGTAAACTGAGGACGTTATAATTCTTCTTTTATACAAGATATGCTGTAATTCCTTGGTTCTAATACTCGTTAACAGATGTATGTTTCACCTTAATTCTGCCAGTTAATTATTTTACTGGTAGCCATACCAATCTGTCTGGAATCCATGCTTTCATTTTAAACTGATGTGCTTATATATTGTTCTTTCACAAAATTTTATTTTACGTTTCTTATAAAAGGGGGTTGTTATTATTCTATATTAATTTTAGTGCATAGATTCATAGTTTCTAATAATTGAATTCTTCTGCACTGCGTTTCTATTCATTTACCGAGTAACATTAATAACTACTCTATTAAATACCTAATAGTTTGGAAAAGAAATAATTGTACTCACTGTTCATTCGTGGTTCTGGATTTTTCTATTCTTCAACTATCTGTTAAGAATTATTATTCAAAGATAAACTAAGCTTCTGAACTCTGGTTTAAACGAGTAGGCTTTGTTTAAACTAAACCCAGACCATGTTTAGTTTCTGCAGACTTACTCACTTTTAGTCAATTGATAACCAACTCGGGTTATCCAATTTTAACCAGAAATACAACTTTCTTTTTTATTTATTTTATAAATAAGTTTCGATCTTATTATATTAATTATTTACATCATAGTTTTTGTTAATTTTATCAAAATTATATATTAGATTTCAATATATGATTTATTCCTCTTCCCTGAACATAATCGTTTTAATCTCACTTCTTTGGTAATTAGGTTCAACCCTAAACGTGTTTGTTTTAAGCAAGTGAAATTGGTACCTAGTTACCCAGTTTTGCATCGGAACTGCAGATACAGAAATTCATTAAAACCTGTGGCCTTTCCCGTCTTCTCCTTATCATTCCTCTAGTAATGCGGTAATGCGAAAAAACAAAATAGTTTCTTATGACGATTGTTGTGATAACAATCTTGTTTGTAGTATGTTAATATTATTTATTCATTATGTGAGAAGTATGCATGAAAAGCATTCCTTTCTCCACTGTCATTTGATTTCTTCTGGAATTATTTTAATTAGTAATATGTTCCCACAAAATTTCCATATATTTGTAATGAATGAAATTAAAATAACTGAATGCACCACATTTCACCCATGTGCTTTCATTAGATAAATAAGTGGTCCTTTGTAATATAATAAGAAGGAATTGATTGGTGGTACATGATAGAATGGATGATGATAAAATGGAAAATTATTTCTAATAAGTTAGAAGTTGATGATAAATCTGTCAGCGTTGAATTAGAGATGGCAACGAAATGATTGATTGATAAAATAAATATATAGTACTAAGCGTTATTCTGAGTTCTTGACATTCGGAAACCATTGCATGTTCGACTGATGGCCATCATATCATAGATTCCCGTAGAGAGTTTCTACACTTGACATTATTTTGAAAATTTCAAAAGCAGGAACTGCTTTGAACTGCAGGTTCAAATACTGATAGTACTAATGGTGTTGCGAAGTGTTGCGAAGAGGTCAATCAAATATCTTTGATATTTCATACTTTGACTTTAAATTCTCTTAGTCATCTGATTTTCAAATTACGAACATATCATATTTTTTAAATATTAAATTGTATTGTTTTATAAATCCTTTAAATTTTATAAACCTATTTCCAATTTTGCACACATTTGGATGATAGTATTGGAAGCACTATAAACATACTGCATAATGCATAGAAATTCCGGAGACTGACAATAACAAACGCACCAGCTATATTCTAAGACAGACCACTTTACAAGACTAACAAACCAAACCTTCCAGAAAACAGATGATATTTTTTTTATCGTTGCCAAATTCAACATGAAGGGAAAATGCAGGGACAGAAAATAGGATTTATATGGAACAACACTTTGTACTGATTCCTTGAACCAAGCACTACAAATTGTTTAATGGGTAAAATCTTAACAAAACAAGACTCGGAACGTTTTTTTTAGAAATAAGTATAAACTCGTCCTGGAAACTACAAATAAATACATATAATGATTACAAGCAAAATATAAGTAAATTTAGTGTTTCCATATTGTTACTAATAGTGTAAAACACATAATTATTTATATTAGTTACTGTGTACTTATTAGTTAGATTATGTAATACTCGTATCTTCACCAATCCATCTTTTGCTTAGAATATTTTTTGGGTAATTTAGTAATTCTTGCTTTGTTTTCAATAAAAACATTTACTGAGATAATTAATTAGAATTCAGAATGGTGGTAAGAGATAACCTGTTTCGTGTTGGCTGTGTTAATGTTTTCCTTTCTTTGGATAATGTTTAAAAACTTTTCGTGTTGAATACTTTGTCAGTTGTTCATATCTAGATGTTTTTTTCTATGAGCACTTTATAAGCATGAAAATCCTGTATCCATACAATTTTTTACCAATAAGTGATTTTTGTTCATAATCAAAATATTACCAACAAATAATTTTATAGTATACTTGAATAAACTATTAAATAGTAATAAAAAAACAACGAAATCAATACATAAGAAAGAAATATATTACGTTTTCATTTGTAATGTAAAAAATATATGTTCCTTTGTTTTTTAAAGACTATTGATAACAGAAGTAGTCATTTCTCAAGTTAAGTGCATAATGCTTATGAGATTAGTAACAAATACGTTTTAGTAATATAAAAAATAATCCACAATGGTCTATGATTACATTTTAAGCCTTAATATTTATTGTTTTACAAGGTTTTTATAGAGCACATCTCTAAGTAGAAGCTCTGTAGAAGCTTTTCTTTTCCTTATATCCCTATATTAGGAATTATACTTGGAGCATAGTATAATTTTATTATTCTTTTATTATTAGTCTAAAAGCTAATTTAACTTTACTGAACTATTATCTACAACTTTACTACAACATTACTGTTGTATACAACATTTTATAGGGCATATCAGGTCTGCAGACAATCAAAGTAGACAATAGTATGTATAATAAAAGTTAGCTTTTATCTGACATTGTGTTGAACTTGGAGATGTATAACTACAGAAGTAATAACATTTTTGAAAAGCCAAAGTGTAGATTTCGTGTTACGAAATAATCTCTTACAAGAGAACATTGCTTTTGTTCCAATAGCAAATGGATCTCTTACATAGTTTATCTGACCTCCTTCTACATTGAAGAATAAAGACAATGTATCCCATGTGAAACTTAAAAATTCCTATTATGTCTGAAAAATGTCAAAAACATGTACAAAAAAAGTTGTTTTAACATAATTTTTATTTAAAGATGTAAGATAACTTCATTTGCTTTTTTCAAGGTATGTTTTTAAGGTAGTGAAAAAACTGGATATTTGCCAAAAGCATAGAAGATCTTCAATAGGACAAAAAAGTGTATTCCACAAACTTTAATATTACCAAAGGTAATGTCATTCATAAACATCTGCATCTGATATTAAGTTTTGTAGAATGATGTTAGATTTAAATCTATTAGAACATTTTGTTAGACAAATCCATCACATCATGAGAAGAATCAGAAATTATATGTTTGACATATTCTATTGACGTTAATTTTTTACATATAAGAATTTTATTCTTCTTACATCACATATAAGTCATTAAATCATTTCAAATTTCTTCATTATATCTCCTAGCATCATATTTTTCAGTGGATTCACTCAAAAATTCAATGTAAAAAAATATAAAGAAATACAACAATTACAGCAAGGAAACCCATAGTCCGTGATAAATATTAACTTTTTATAACCTGTAATTGAAATTTCATGAATTTTTTTATAAATTGCTTATTTTTTGTTAAATATTTAGCAGAAATTTTAATTTTTTTAATAAGCTATTAAACGTGAAAAAAAAACATTTTCTGAAAACAGAAAATGTAATATAAAGGCCCTTTGGTAAACTTTAAATAAAATTATATCAGCTCCTTTTCCACATAAATTTATATTTTGAAGCATAATCTCACTTGGATCCATTAAACTGTATGGTCTTGAATTGCTCTCACAAATTTTTAGATTGAATTATAAGTCAAAATATTTATATTTTATAGAAAAAAATATTTCCTGCTGTTTTAAAAATTTGAAAATATTTTTTGTTTATTGTATTTTTGGCTTCAAGGTAAATGCCAAAATTTCACGACTCTAGAATTAGTAGCTTAGGAGAAAAAAATGTAGTCTCGAAACAGATTTATGGCAAAGGAAGTGACATTCTCATCATGCATAATTGCTCCCAGGCAATAGGGCTCAATTACACCATGAGGACCATTTTTCTGTAAAATATCAATTTGATCCATCAAAGATTCAGGACCGTAGCGTGACCACAATCTTTGGATACATACTCACTCATCCACCCACTTAAACACAAACATCATCGATAAATCTTCATAAAAAGACTTCTGAGACCACAAACACCTAATTCCGTCAAGTTCTCGTCATCGAATTTTTTCATGATCAATATACTTTACTTATAGTAAAGCAAAAATGGCTAAAATGCTTGAAAGTATGTTCTCCAGAGCAAAGTTAAAAGCCACCAAGTAATTCTTGGATTTAAACAGTTTTGCTTTAACAGTGGTAAACTAAATGTTGTAAACTATGTAATCAATATTTCATAATTTTAAGAATGGATGAGTGTACTGTAGAGTGATTGTGGTTATTCTATATAAAGCAACAGGTGAACAACAAAGTTTCAATTAAAATAAGAATAATGTACGAAAAATTAAGTCTTGCCAGTGACATCTTTCGAGTGTTAGCTATAGAACAGTGTAAAAATAATCACATATTTAATAAGTAATTACTTGAGAAAAACTAGGCTTCAAGTTTTTATGAGTGGTTCATAGAATTTAAAAGGTAAAATAATAAAAAAATATTGAAGTTCTTTTAAGCAAAAGTAGTTATGGATTTAAAAAAAAAAAGGTGGGTTGGTGAATCATAAGATCAAATTGGAGAAGTCAGTAGGAGAACTAAGAAGAATATCGTGTCACTTGGAACAGAGGAATTAGGGTAATTGTGTTTCCAGTTTTTTTCTTTCTATTCAAATAAGAGGCAAGAAAAGAGTAATTTGTGAAGGTGGGTAGGGGGCGATAGGACTGCCGGCAGACAGGGTAGTGTCGACTCCGGCACCCAGTGAAAAATGTTCTACCAAGCCCAACCCAAACAAATCACCACTTTAGGGCGCAATCCTTCTCCCTCCCTAGTCACCCTAACTAAAGACTCTTTACACAAATTCAACAAAACTGCCAGTTTCTTTTTTAACTAAATACCATGTTAGCAACTGGATGCACTTATTTAATTACCCAGTTTCTGTACTATTAAACAAAACCAGTTTACGCTATACCAAGATCAAATATGGTCTTTATTTAATAATAAAAAAAAACGTACCTGATCATTTTATATATATAACAGTAAAAGTTGAAATCAGTCCTTCTTGAATACATATATTTAAAAACGCTATGTCTGATTTCACCTTAGTTAGCTTCGTTGAATATTTCTCCAAACTTCTAAACTAAAGACAAAAAAAGACTCAGAATACTGGAAGAAATATATACATACTGGAGAAAGTTCCAAATATAAACGAACAAAAAGAAAATTTCAGTAACCAGCTGAGCTTGTTTGGAAACCTGAAGGAAGTGAGAGAGACACAGGATGGTTGCACGAAATTTAGATGTAACCAAAATTGTTCAAGCTCTGCAGCAGACGAAACATGAGACCTTCCAGGGACCTCAGGACATACTCAAACTGATATCAACACTGCAGCTTCATATCTGACTGTGTAATCTGCATATATTTACTTATTTTGTGTAATCCAACTTTGTTTTTTGATTAAAAATTTCTTCTGTATTGTAAAATTCTTAATTCTGATGATGGTGTAAAAAGCACCGAAACATGCCAAATACAAATTTGATTCTTCGTTTTGAACTTATATATATGTATGTGTATAACAAGATTTTACATAAATACGTGAAATAACAATCAATGGTCAAACCACAATATGGAAAGAGTAAAAAGACTAAGATCCTTACACCGTAATAAGCGGTCTTCATCAGAGTCGAAAACCCAACTAAAACACTATATGCAGAAACATATGTTGTGGGGTCGAAAAGAGTGGGAGGGATGAGTGGTATATTAAAAGGGTGTAATGTGCAGATAAGTACAAATGTCAAGAGAAGGACGTTGGGGAACAAAGGAGTACAGTAAGAAATAGTAAAAAACTATCAAGCTAGAAGAGCCCTTTACTAATGTGTATAATACTTGATCCATTAAATTTAATTAGAGAGGACTCAATAATATTTCTTAACAACATCGATTTTTCGTAAGTAATAAATTTAGCTCCTGTCCAATCAATATGATGATTTTAGTTATTAAAATATGCAAGAATAAGGCGCTACTTTTTTCCTACCTACTTACGTTGTATTGGTTTTGTTTTACTCATGTTTTTAAAGATTTTTTGCACTGATTTTTTCTAGTTTCTGACTTTTTACGGTGATTTGCTGGTATCTTCCAAAGGAGTTCTGGTAGCGACATGAGGAAGCAATAATATAGATCACTAAACACAATTTAAAAACTTTAATGTTTAATGACGTTACCAGAACTTCTTTTGAAAATACCATTAAACCACTGTAAACTAGTCAGAAAACTAGAAAACATCAGTCAGAAATTATGCAAAAATACAAATTTTAAATCTTGAAAAAAACACATGTTATTTGGAAGGAAAATCTAGAACATCCCTGACTTAATCTTATTTGAAATATACTATTTCAATTAATGATTTTTATTCCACTTGTAAATCTACTTTCTTTTTAATAAATCACTTACATTGAACTTTGGTTTCATAATAATATTATGATAGAAATCTGATAAATTAATAAGAGGGAACTTATTTATTGGCAGTTTTTGTTATATTCTGGTTGAGAATAGTTCTGAATTTTGTATCATGTATCATGTAATGTGAAAAGTAAAATAGTCATATATAGAATGTAACTAATAAAACGTAATCATGAATATCTCTTTATTAATGGCTATCATTCAGAGAATGTACAAAAACCTATTATTTGCAACGTAGAAGCTAGCAACTGGCTATCGCCTGATGCCCAGAAATTATGAGCGTTATCATTTTGAAATGAGTACTTCATAGATGCAGATGACTGCACATAGAGAAGCTCAAGTTTTCATACAGCTCTCTTATCTGCTTGAAATATTTTGTTTACCTGTATCGGAAAACTGAAAAACAAACCTTTCTTTAAATTCCGTTATTAGATTTATTACCGCTTCTTTAACATCAGATGGGCAACATACATTTTCCATTCGCCTCAACACTTGTGTAGTTCTAGAAAATGATGCAAATTGTTTTTCTCCATTTGTGAACAAACCAGTCTAAGTTTGTGAAGAAATCCCGTTACTTGCTCAAAAAATATCCAGACTGGCTCCCTTGTAATTTTAATATCAACTCATTCAGCTGCACTGCACACCAATCTTGAATTTCCCAGAAGATGAAAGCTGGTTACAAAAATCTACCTTACTTGCAATAGTAATACACCAGAAGTATTTTGCAGAAGTTCTTTTTTTTATTGGGCATATATAGAATCATTTAGTTACTCTGTTCAAAATCTGCAAATCTTTTCCATCAACTGAATATGCAAATTTTCGTGCACCCAACCTTTCTTTGTAGGCCTCTCAAATTCGGTGCTCACGAACAATATAGTAGACACATGTGGCGAGCCCAGACCAGAACACCAGGTGTAGAACCTCCGTCTCATATGGAACTATCGACAAGGTATACAAACATCGTTTACTTTTCTACAAATTTTATCCAACACATTTTATAGGACAAAACATTAGACCATATAGACATATGAAATACATTTTACTATATTATATTACTTGATAATACATTACTGGATATGTATTCTTTTATTTTCCATTTTATTCTTTGTATAATATAGACAGTTTAATTCTTATACCATTTCAACTAATATTTTCAAGATATTTTAATTAACCATCCTAATATTGTCTAGTAAAAAGAATAAGACATCATTTTTAGAGCACAATCTGACAAAGGCCTTTAAGTGAAATTTATTAGTTGTCAGTTTTAAGGTAATATATTTTCTTTTAACATTCTAAAATCATAAATATATATATGATGTGATATTCATGTTGAAAAAGGACGTTTTATGTTTACCAGATGAGTGGAATAAAATTAATGCTTAGTAAACATATTAGCATTACCCATACAGTACTTCAATATTACCCATACAATAACGTACTTTACTATGTCAAGAACTGTATGTGTATTACATAGCATTATACAACAAACAATATGATTTGCAGTGTGTTTACAAATTGATTGAATGACACCTACCTAGCAACTATTAAAAATGATTCTAGTAAACACAGAAAACATGTAAATCTGTAAATTTTTAGAAATTAAATTTTTGAAAATAACTATCCATCCTTCTTACACTATACATCACTGTGGAAGAAAAAATCAGCTCATGTAAATTAGGAAGCAAAAATCATCTATTGAATGTGTTCTTTAAAAAAAAAGTGATATACCAATATTATATATCATTTCACACATATATCTAAAAATTATAACTTTATTAACTACATATATTTATAATTATTTTACAATTATATGATCAAAGTGGTAATATGGAGTAAAGATTAATACCACTTTACTTATAGTATTGTTTTTATTATTTTTTAAATTCAATTATAAGCCCATTTATAGGTTCTTATCAGAAACGTATTTCTGATTTTTATGTCATTAAATTGTTATAACGCTCATTTATATGAATGCAATTCTAGTGTTACAGAATTCACATTACCATATATTGATATTATTTTCATCAAGCAATAATGCTTGAAATCTGTGTAGCACATAAATACTATTATGCCTGCTTTCAAGTTTAATAAATGTTAGCAATTAAGAAGTATAACTCGTATCTCATGTCTACCAACTTATATATATATAACAGATTGAATAATATATCGACCGTTAGATAGAATAGGTGTGTTCTCTAATTGGGGTTCGGTCAATTCTCCAGGATAAAAAATCAAACTCTCGTTGCCTTTGATCAGAAAGTTTGAGAGGCAACGAGAGTTTGATTTTTTATCCTGGAAAATTGACCGAACCCCGATTAGAGAACACACCTATATATATATATATATATATATATATATATATATATACTTAGTAACTCTCTCTCACACATCACACCAACAGACACATATATTATTAAGAGCTTCAAAAATGGACTCAAAATCCTTAAGACTAGTAAATAAGTTCAAATTTTCGAATGATTATTTTCATGATTACTGTACTCTGCCAATGCTTATGTAAAAATGACGGACGCTCTTTACGTCAATTAGATTTATATTAGAAATAGAACAAACTGTTATAACTCGAATAATGCTGTTAGCATGATACCAGGTATGACAGTTTATTCTATTTCTAATATAAAACTTACTGAGCTCAGTGGAAGTAACAATATCCATGAAATTCAATTTATTTCGAAATCGGCAATTTAAGTCTGTTACTAATGAACTCGTTTGTGATTATTTAAATACCATAGGCTTAAAACTTGTTGAAATACTGGATATGGAAACTGTTATTTATGTCTAGTTTTGTTTTCGTTATATTCTACGCATATAACTTACCATATAACCACCAGGGTGTCATTTAAACAAAGGACTTTTAGTTTTAAGTTGAAAAATAAAGAAATGGATGAGTTTACTTTGAGATAGAGATTATATAAAAATTAATTCTCTTTTTCATGAAAAAGAGAGCAATATGGAATCTCATTCTTCTTCTTACAAAGTATAAAAGAAGCTTATAACTGGCTTGGAAAGATTAAGAACTGAGTACTCTTTGGCGGAATAATGCAGTGTTTCCACCATCTCATCCTCAAAACAATTTTTCTATAGAATATAGATACAAAGCAAAGTCGAAACAGGAATATATTTTGGCTGTAATCTAAAAACTCAATAGATTACCAAAGCATACTGCCTAAATTCTCAAAACCAAAGGCATGATAATTATGCATATTTTTTTTTCTATTCCAACAAAGGTATGACACTTAAACAATCTTCAAAATATAGTGAATCTTCTTTTTAATTTGCTATCGCTCTTTTGAAGTCTTAAAACCATTACAAGTCTCTATTCACTAGACGCCTTTCTTTCAAGTTAGAGATTCCTAAAAAGTTTTTACATTCTTCTTTCTCAAGAAAAGAAAAACTTTCGTGTTTTCTGAGAAGATTTTTTTTTTCCTGTAAAAAGTTCAGAATGGGGTAGATCATATCTCTTAAAACTCAAGAAATAGGAGAGTTTTAAACCTAAGAGGTTGGCAATCAAGGCAGAACTATTTGTCCTGACAGTAAAAAAAAAATTCTTATTATTATGTATCTGTCTTTCTGAATGAACAACGTCTTTTAAAATCATTCCATCTATCATTGCTCTTTTTGAGCAGTAATTATGATTAGAACACTTATAATTATAATAAATACAAACTATAATTATTTTTTATTACAGATTTCAAATAATAAGTGAAAGTAATGTTTCTCTTAAGTTGTTTATTCTGGATGAACCTGTATATTGTATTTTTAAACATATGGATGAATAACTAGCTATCACAATGAAAACAAAAAATAAAAGTCCATGTTATAGCAAGGAAAAAATTTAATAAATTTGTCTAGGACCTATTGACCATTGTCTGAATCTGAATCTGAACCTTGTCAGATGTGAGCGAATAGTGACTAATTGGGGGAATATTGAATACCTTATGCCATTATATTCACGAACTGTTAATATATTCGCAAATTTTGTTAGCAAAACTTCTAACATCTCCTTGAGTGCATAAATTGTTAATTTTTTACGCGCTCTTTAGTTTATATTTATTTTTTGTTTCATTTCCTCAGATTCCTAAAGGAAACTCTCGTTATTATATTCTCAGAACACAATAAATTTTCATCGGTTGACAAGATTCGTAATAATAAAACTTGAGTAATTTTGAGTTTCCGCGTTACAGAAATTTAATCATCTAGATCATATTAAAGGATTACGTAGATTAAGATATTTAGGAACAGTTCTCCCTGAGTTTGAGTAGAAAGGAACAGTTTTAAAATACGTATGCTGAGTTCTAATTGATTTGTATGATTACTTTAATTATTTTTTTGTTAATTGCTAGCATTTTTCGTTAACTTGCAGTTATACATTTTCTATGCAAATGAAAAATTGTTTTACTTTATGTTTATCCCAACATAAGTTTCGAGAAATGTCTTCGCCCATCTCACAGCTCAAAGTTTAAAAAAAAGAACTTCAACTAATTTATAACACCGTCATAATAAAATTCTTTCTGGTAGTGAATAAAAAAAATGTACCATCTTCATACAAATACAGTTGCAAACCATAAACGTTCAGTCAGAAATCTCTAAGAGTAATGTATAACTATTGTGTTCTACTCAGGTTGTAGTGGCACATTAACAGTTAACCCCTGAAAGGACTTAACCACATAACTATTTACATTACGAACAAATATCTGACTTTGCTCAATTTGTTGATACTCTCTATATTACTAATATGACTAAAAAACTAAATGAAGTAGTTGCTCCTGTGCCACTGACAACTACTGAACAGTCGGAACTTATCAACTATTGCCGAATATATTTCCTAGAAATTTGTTGGTCTCCAACTATCTCTGTACCAGTGTGCTTTGTTTCCTCCTCTTATCTCTCCTGAAGGCGGTTCAAACCAAAAACTGGAGACTGCAACTGTGTGCTATTCATTTCTCTCTGTTTCTTTGTCTATATTGAACCATATTTATATGTATGTATGATTATATATATATATATATATATATTAACATGAAAAAAAGACAACAAATAGAAGAAGCGAGAAAACTTACTGGATCGATATTTCGAACTGAAGTTTGTCGTCAGGGAGAGATTAGAAGGGAAGATGAAGAGGTACGTGCGTTCACTTGTACCGGCAGAGAGCGACTAGCCGGTATCCGGTAGCCGGTACAAGTGAACGCACGTACCTCTTCTTCTTCCCTTCTACTCTGTCCCTGACGACGAACTTCAGTTCGAAATATCGATCCAGTAAGTTTTCTTGCTTCTTCTATTTGTTGTCTTTTTTCATTTGTATATATGTCCGGTTTGGACCGTTTTAATAGTTTGTTTATATATATATATATATATGTGTGTAACAGTATTCGTTACATACTGATATAAGCATACATTTATTTAATATTATATTTATATTAAAAAGATCTGAGTTTAATTTCATATGGAACAGAAAAAAAGTTCATATAAACCAAGAGTATTACTAGTCATAACACTATTTATATATATCTGACACTAAAAGTTTTATGTTTTGTTCACAATGTACTTATACTTGTGTCCTGTCAGCAGCGATTTCCAAATCATCCTTAACAGCATTTCTGGTTCGGAATCTTTTTTCTTTGCTTGTTTTCAATTAAACCAACATTAATAAATATATACACTTCATAATGGACACAAAATGTAGAGAACAGATAAAGAGGGATATCAGTATTCGTGAAGGGTTAGTGTATGAAATATGGTTGTATTATCTTGGGGAGGTTGCAATTGTGGCATTTGTGGCGACTCCACCAAAGATAACACTATATTTATGTGGATAGTGTAGTGCTTTTTGTGCAGATTGTAGTTAAGCGCACCTTAATCAGCGCTACTCGACATTCAGGGCAAAAACACAAACCATCTTGACCCTAGTAAATCTTAAATTGAAAAACTTTATATTACTACTCTCTGTTATAACCTTTGAATTAATCAATTTCTTTCCTTCATCGCAATGAATGTATTTTATCCTATGTATTCAATTAAAATAGCATCCAAAGTACCAAAAAACGTATTTTATATAATAAATGATATATTATTAAATACAGCATATCTAAAATGTGATAAATCCAATTAAAATACAAAATTATATTGAATATTTATTAATAAACTTGTCAGAATGAATGAACAATTCGAAATTATTATTAAAAATCTCGCTATTGATTAAATAAATAACAAACAAATTAAAATAACTCAAAAAAATGAAGCAAACAATTTAAATTTTTATTATAAAACACTAATGATTGAATCGACAATGAACCATTCATATTTACTTTTTTTTATTTGAATAAATAATGATTGCTAAGTATTTCTAATCATCCATAAAAGAAAAATTGATTATTATTATTATTATTTTATTTTTACAATTATTTAATTCATTAATTTCTAGGTTTTATAACCAATTTAGAAAAAAAGTGACGTTTGGGAAACGATTTTTTTTATTTTTTTAGTGGGGTCTATGAAATCTGTCATTTATCTTGTACTATATTAACAGCAATGTTGGATAATTATACAAGCTGGATAAATAACTTCGATAAACGTATATGACACATATAAGTTGTGTGCGAAAAAGGAAACAGATTAAAAATTGAAGTATTTTATTTTCTAATCAACAGTCTTACAATTTCCATTATGTGGATTTAACGGTATTTATGTAAGTAGAAGAGAAAAATGCTGTCATGACTGTTTCAACGAGTAAAATGTTTCTATTATTAGTAAAATATCTCTTTCTTCTAACATAATAATGAAGTCGTAAAAGTATAGTATTCAAAATATTCTGTTTGATATTTACAGCTCATTTAGAGTAGCTGTCAGAAATAATTCTTAAACATTAGGCCTCTAAATAACGATTAACTTTTAACGTAAGTCGCCACACTTTCAAGTCTGTAAATAAATTGGAAATAGTACTTCCTGTATTCAAATGATGATTACATTTAATTGCACACATGTACTCAAAACTTGTAATGTTTATAACCAGAGTACTGGTTATGCCAAGTAATTAAACAAAAATAATTGCTGGGAAATTCTAAAAAAAATAACTTTTTTATTTTTGAAATGACTGTTAATTTTACACTACTATAAAGGTAGTTAAACTAAATAAGTAAAACTATTTTTTCACAGAAGAAAATTTTGAAAATTAGAGACTTATGTTTCAAGGTTGTATTCAAAAATTCATCTTTTTGTACATGAAACACACGATAAAAACGTCCTAAGAATAAGTAAAGGATTTTTATGACTTAAAGATCTGCTAAGGTGGCGGTAAGAACATCTAAAAGTTCACCACTATTTGTTATTAGTATAAAGAGGAATTCCAATGATATTTTACTTACTTACATTGTTTCATGAGAAATAGATAATAAATAATTTATTACTATCAAGTTTTGAACTTTTAAAAAAGTTGTAACTCAAAAAAAAATGAAAATTAGGACCCTACAATGGACGGTGAAGGACATTTTAATAAACACCATATTCTGAAGTCTTTATAACAAGTTGTTTCCATTAACTTTGTTGATAATCATACAATATTTCAGATAGCAAACTTGATTGCATTAATGATTATATGCATGAAAAAAAAAGACATGGTTGTTTTTATACTATAAATCTGTTAACAAATCAACTTTTCTTATTAAGACAAAGTCCTAGGCTCTTCAGTTTTCTTAAAAAACAAAAAACAAAATTGGTTTATTCTTCTTAAAGGTTTATCCAAAGGAAGAACAGCCTAATATCGACATACCATATCAAGCTTGGAATATTTGCAGCAAAAACATGCTTTTGTTTCGCCTGATGGGCACATTTTCAACAATTAGATGGGTTTATTAGAGTTAAAGCTCTTCAAAGCTTCGTTAGCAATTCTTTTTGAAAGTCTCTTCATGCATAACGGGGAGAAAAGTGCCTTTTTAGAAAAATTTAATCTGACAACGAATGGGATATACACACTGGTAATTTTGAAATTGAAAGATTACTGGCAAAATGCGTCAGACTTCAGATTAACTGTTGAAAAATAGTGCGGATGATCTTTTACTATTTATTGATGTTTTTATAGGAACATGGTCTGGTGGATTTAGTGCAGAGGTTTGCAAATCGACTAACCTGGTAGGTACTGAATGTGAGAAGCTAATGGACAGACAGTTACAAGAATTCAATTATTGTTGCTCATGTGAAAAAGGCTCTTACAGAGTGTACGAAACACTTTCCACTCAGAGTTAGAAAGGATCTCCTAAGTTCTCGTAAACAATGGACACTTTAACAGTGAAATAAAAAAGACCATTAATGATTTTTTAAAAGAAAGAATATATGTCCGTTTGTTCTACAGATGACATATATGCAGCTAGTAAAAGTAGAATAGTAAACGATGAAAAACATTGTTAATAATAGTGTTTTAATACTTTATAAAATAGAAGACAACATATATAACCAGGTTATCTACAAATACTAGGGCCAACAGTACTGTTCTGAAGAATTGTCCTCGATCTCTCACTGTGAAGATACAAAAAAGTGATCTGGTATATAAGGTCACATTTTTCATCACACTTCTGCATTCTACATATTTCTGAATGAAAAACACGAATTTTTAGAAGCATATTAAACTTCATTTATTGACTGGCAAATCTAAGGAACATGAGAAAAGTGTACACGGAAATTGTTTAATACAGGATAAATTATTTGTGGGAATAATAGTTCTACAACTAAGAAACATACACATTGCTTATTGTAAGTTTTAAGTTTAGTTAAATTGAACCAAATATTTAAAGAACATAAATATTAATCTTGAAGTTTTAAATAGAAAATAATTCAGACCACCAAATGGTATAGAGTTACTAGAAACTACTGAAAAAAAAACTTTAAAAAAAATTGTAGCCCAAACTATGGTACTGAGTATTTATCTCTTTTCAGGCAGATCACCATCTTCTCTCCTCATGTGGACAATTCACTGAAATAATGAATTGTAATGTTTAGCTAGATTTTCACATTTCTATATAAACCTTGATAAAGTACCGAGAGTGAAGTAAAATAGAGCAATCTTTTTTTATCATAGATCTGTCAGGTTTTGTTTAAATCAAACGTTTAATGCTGACGTGTGGGCTTTATTTGACACGTTGTTCAGAGACTAAGAGTATAAAATATTTTTACTGCTAGTATGGATGAAATGACACATCATTGACTTGAATTTCATTTTATTCTATTTTAAAAGTAATATTTAGGGCCCTAATCTTTTCTACTTAAATACACTGCTAAACAAAAACAAAACTTAACAAACATTTCATTGTTTTTTTATTTAGAAAAGTAGTTTAGAATATTCAAATCATTTACTAGAAACATTGATTCATTTATTATGGTATACACTACGCTTTATTTGGCGGAAAGTAATACTAAGAGATAGACTTCAGTTTGATACATTGAATACATTTTAGATATCACTTGGATTACCTACTAAGAATCTTCTGTAAAAGGAATGTATTTGCATGTGTTAAAGTTATATATATATTAACCCATAATGCATACTTCACGTCCATAAACTTTTAAGTGTGAATCACATCGCACACTTTTATAAATACTTTCTGCTATTTTAAACACATTTTTTGATAAATAAAGACGTATGGAAACCATATTTCTGTACTACTATTCTTAAGTTTTTTTTTGGTAAAACATCAGTTAACCCTATCAAAAACAAAGAAAAGTACAGAAATAATACATACGGTATGAGAAATTAATTTATCTTTGCAAAAAAAAAATCATTTATTTCCTTAATGGTTCGTTAAGATATATGAAGGTTTCAGCCCCAAACAAAAAGATGTAGGTAAGACTGCCCACGAATAATAGGTAATTTGGATAGTGTGTACTTGATCCCATTCGTCACAGCTCTGCATTTCTCATTTTTAAACATTCACAGATCTGCTTAATATTTACTATAAAATATTATTTGAGTACTTATAAAGCATTGATAGATGGTTTAACATATTGAACACATAATTTACTTATTAAAATAATAAATTGAACATTTAATTTAATAATTAACTATATAAATAATTTATAAAAAAAATACATAACTAAGCGATAGCCACAGTGGCTACAGATATTTAAATTTTCCTAATGAATGAAGATACCTCCACTATAACTCAACTGGAATTTTTAGCTCAGTGTGGATCATTGCATTTCTCAAATCACTAATTTTTCTTATAACAATGAAGACTCTGTTTTTAATATTCATAAGAAATCAGTTATTTTAATTCTAATATTATTATAATCAATACTTAATAAGACTGTTCTGCAAATCAAACAACACAATTATTATTTACATTAATGACTTTGTAAAATTGTCCAGAATTTCATATTTAATGACAGATAAATTCAACCCCTTCTAATTAGTCCCAAAATCAATAAAAAATACATTACAAAGTATTTTTAGGATTTGAAAGTTATTGAATACACCAATTTTCAGAAACGTACTCCAATAACGATTGTTGATTCAATGACAGGCAAGTTATGAGTTTAAAATTAATTGGTATTCAAACTATGTTCATATTTTTCATTGATATGGTATAATGTAGTATATAAAAATTCTAATCCTAGTAATTTAATAACTTATTGATACAAGTATGGAACGACTTATTTATCGATAACTGGGTGGTGAACATGTATCTTCAAACACTGATTGAATGGTTGTTAGTTGCGAGTAAATATTTTGTGCGATATGTATTGGGAAATCATTTTTGTTGGTTGCGGAACGAAGGTTATTAATCCAGATAAGTACAGAGCTATTGGTTTCCTCTATATATAAACATTCAAAAAGCTATCATTGTAAGAGGTATATAGAAATATAAGTGATGCTATTTCCTATTGATTTGATATGATATGCATGTCCTAAAATGAAATTATTGAAACTGTTGGCAGTTTATATATATATATATATATATATATATATATATATATATATAAAGCTTTCACATAAACACGTGAAATAACAATCAATGATCAAACCACAATAAGAAATGGGAAAACAAGACTAAGATCTTTCAACCGTAACAAGCGGTCTTCGTCAGAGTCAAAAACCTAACTGAACACTAGATGCAGAAAACATCTGGTGATGAGTTGAGAAGAGTGGGAGGGAAGAGTGGTATTTTAAAAGGGTGAAAGGACAGGAAAGGACTAATGTCCAGAAAGGGATGTTTGGGGAAACAAAGGAGTACAGTAAGAAAAAGTAAAAAACTATCCGCTAGCTGTCAACCCTCTTTGAAGAGGCTATTGCCCTCGTGACGAAAGTATCAAGTTTGAAGAGACCGTTACTAATGTTTATAATATTTGATCTATTAAATTTAATTAGAGACGATTCAGTAATATTTCTTAACAACATTGATTTTTCATAGGTAATAAATTTAGCTCCTGTCCAATCAATATGATGATTTTCATCATAAAAAATGAAAATGTTTTTTCTTATCGACATTTGAGGCAGCGTCAAAAAACTGTTGAAAAAAAAGCGTCTTATGCCATCGTTTTGTCTCCAGGGTATAGTATTTTTAGATTACTGATAGACTTAACACTGTTAGTTAAATGCTCTTATCTACCATTATTCTCAATTTTATGGTGATTACTTTATAGTAATATTAACTTTAAGTTAATATTAACTTTATAGTTTTATTTTTTATTCCTCTTATGTATATTTAAGTTATGTTTGAAATTTATTTACAGATCTGTAAAAAGAGAAAAACTATGACAAATGATATAAAAATCAACGATGAAAATAATTTAAGAAAGCACACAGGTACAAAAAGTATTATGTTAGAAATGTAACCATAATTCACAGAAACTTGCTGCTTATTGAGCTTCTAAAAATTATGGTTACATTTTTAATGATATATACTTACAGGAAGGACTGTTACCAAAATGTACAAATGATAGAAATTTATATATTCACAACTAAAAAGTCGCAGAACTTACAGTTGTAAGAAATTTTGAAAGTAAAAACGGATGAACCATACATAAGTTGTATATGTTCAATAATAAAACGACTGTCTTACGGTATACATGAATAACGCAATAAGACACTGAACACTTATAAACTTATACTAATTTCATTTTGTAATAAAAAGTACAAACAACCAATATTTTATTAACTTACACTACTTCAGTAAATACTATTTAATTAGTATATCACTTCTATCGCTAAGGAAAGACTCATTCATTTTATTATGAATACTTTTATTTTATTTCTATTTTTCTCGACTTATCCGTACTTTCATCATTAATATAAAAATGAAAAACGTTCTACAAATGCAGTTACAATAAATCCTTTGCCTATTCTTATGATATATGAATGTTGATAAACCATTACTTTAGAAATCAAGTTGTTTATATGAAATGTAGTTTTGTATTAACAATATATTGCATACATAAGATAACTTTTTAATATTATTGTATCCTGGCTTTATATGTTAAGAAACATTTATTTCACATTTCAGGTCCTTTGGAGAACCACTAGAATTGTTATTTTAATTCAAACAAAAAAACTTAAAATATAGTTTAACCTTGAAAATTGAGGTAATTAATTATTGTTATTTTACAACATCTTTTCTTTTTCACTAAATTTAAACCAGAATTGTTGAATAAAATTTCTTGGGTAGTTATTATTTTCATCCACATTTTTAGTACTACATAGGATAATAAGGATAATATTATTATGTGTTACCTCGTATCTTGTTGGTACATTCGTCGGATCGGTTTTCAATGGACATCAACTGGGACTCCACAAACAAGACAGGAGGCATGACTGAAGATAATAATAATATAAGTTATTATTTTGTACTAATGTTATTACTCTTCTGTTATTTTCCCCAGAAAGCTTAGACTTTTGTTTTATATTTATTATTTTCTATAGATTTTGAACGTTATATAGTTTTTAGTGCGCAGGGTGAAAAGAATAATAGTTAAAAATCCATAGAGTGCTACTAAGGTTTCTGCACGAATTTCTTAAAGCATTACTAATTTCATCCCTTCTTATTGTATATAAATGTATAAGATGACGCCATCCGTTTTTCTTAATCACTTGTATAAAATAGAAACCAATTAAATTATTAAATAAAGACATATAAAACATGTGTTTTTCTTTTTTCAATCTTTTGTCAATCTGCGATTGAAATTATTTGTTCTTAAGAAAGTAGACAAACAATATAAGAAGGAGATAAATGTTAATGTTTGAAAAGTAAAGATGTTTCATTTTAAAGTGAGCTGCACCTTAAAGCAGAAGAGGTTTTATGTTACAATTGTGTAATTACATTTGAGTTTACCCAAAATTAAAAAAAAAACAATTCTTTGTTGTAGTAGTAGAGGAGCTAGCAATTAACAGTTTAAGTAATTTAGAAATTCTAAAAGAGAAGCTTAATCTCAGTATGTTTTGGAAACACTGTAACATTTATTTGTCTACAGTGCTAGAATTTGTGAAAATTATAATAAATCGCCCTCAACTAGAGGTGCACATTAAACAAATGTCCTATATATTCACAAATTCACTCCATAGTGACAGAAATATTAAAAATGAGTTTTCTTGTTTGGTCTTGTTTCCAATCTGAATTTTATTTCACGTAGTTATTATTATAATACAACTATGGATCATAAAATAGAATAGAGTCAAAATTTATCAGTAATCGGTTATTTTACAGATTCAAATGAAACTCTTAAAGACAATGTTTTAGTGTCATTTAACTCGTTTGATATAAGCAGAAGTATACAAATAGAAAAAAAAACATTAAAACTATTAAATTAGAAGTTTACAGTGACTATTTTTTAAAAAAAAAATGTTAATCAACTCCGTCAATTTTGCTCAAACTTTTTGCGTTCATGTGAAGATTATTTTATTGTCATACATCAGAGTATTCATCAAATGGCAAAATGAAGTACTAAAATCAAATAAATGAAAACAGAAATGCAAACGAGTTCAATAGAATTGAAACAGAGTTGGTTTAATAACAATGGTCATATCGTTATCTATTTGCAAATATCCATATGTCCTTCATTCCAAACACACTACCTCCAATTCAGCTTCTATTTACTTTTTTGCACTGGTAAATTTTATGTTAGTTACATTTTATGAAACGAAGAGTATGTACTATTACATCGTGTGTTCATTTGGGTTTCTATCTAACCAGCTAGTACCAGTTCCACAAATTGATGACGAAGTCAAGAATTCTGAGTGGAATTAAAAAGATCACTTAAGAAGAAAATACAAAAGAAAATTTCTCATATAATAATTATGAAGAGAAAAATTAAATAAAAAAAGTTAATAATAAACAGAGAATTTAGTATACCTCTGCTGGTTCATACTGAAAGAGAATGGTTCAGTTTAATTAGTTCAGAAAATTAAGAATGCATATACGATTATTGGTATTCTTAATAGTGTTATTTTTGTTGTATATGTAGTAAGATGTTCTTACAGATAACTCTTTTATTTTGTACTCAAAGCATTATGATCAATTTAAAAATGATTGAACATGTCAAATTCTAAATCTAAAGAAATAGTCATGTTCATATGTTGAGATTTATCCGGAAAACTTATTTTGACCTTTTTATGGTGAAAAAATATTTCAAGAATTGGGGTTTTCTAAACTATGAAGGAAAAGTTAAGTCTAGAAATGATATTTTAAATACTTGTTCACTGTCAAGGCTGACTTGATTATTGATTTTTTCCAAGAGTATACTAATTGTATATCTGATTTCTACTGTGATTTATTCAATGGGATTCAGGTTGTCAAGTGTAAGGCCCCGGTAATATGTAGACGTTAGAGATTGTGAAGGGGATAAGCAGTTCAAATAAGAGTAGGGACACTTGTAAGACCGTAAACTAGCTGTTATGTCTCTATATTTCTTTTCATTTATGAGCTTATGCCTCTCTTTTTTTAAGCTCGATCTAGAATGTGCAGAAACTCTTAACAATATGGACTATAAAGAGCATTGTGATAACAAAAACTTAAGCTATGATAAGTTTTAGTTAAAAATAACATATAATTTTATAAATAGTGATTGATAATAATTATTGTCATTGCCATCATTAGAATCATTTATAAAAGCATCAAAGTGTTATAAAAATCCAAGTCGTTTTAAGAATTCCTTTATTTGTATTCGTCAGGATCTAATAAAAACGTTGATTCATTCCTTTTGAGTTCGCATATATACAACTTTATTTCGCGAAAAGAACGAAGGTCTCGACATAGCGAGAAAAGAATGGCATATTTGGTGGCATATGTTTCTTTATGAAATATAATGCACGTTCTTTCAACAGAAAAGAGGGAGGGACTTGATCCTTGCTAGTATAAAGCCGAATTCTGCCTCTTTTTTTTTTTTTTTTTTTTTTTTTTGTTGAAGCCTTTGCCAAGGGTCGCGACTCGAGTTACATGTATAAATCTTTAGCCTGAACAACTATAAATTACAAGGGAGGATGTGCTGGCTACTAGTGAAGAGAGTAGTAAAAAGCAGCCCTCTGTCTAATGTCACAGAGTTTGCAAGCTAGGGTAAGCGTTTAGTTCTCCCGCATGACAATTACCCATCACATACGCTATTAATACTAAATCATTTCTAATAAATATCCATTATGAAAATATCTGCCCATGATTATTTTTAAAGTTAATCTCTCATTGTTGATGCTTTACCCTAAAAAATATCATAAAAACTTGTGACATCTTTTAAATTATGCAATGCACCAAACTGTGAACAAAATAACGCTATAACTTTAATGTTTGACATCCTACACACATTTATATATCATCTTAAATCATAGATCCCCATTTTTGCAATGAATTTCACTTCTTTAATATATGATATTTTTTTAAAATACATCCTTTGGAGCATTGTAGCAGTAGCTTTGCTATCTATTCTCACTAGCAGTGAAACGTTCAAAAATCAGATAAAATAATCACAAGAGTAGAAGTAGATTTTCAATGATATTACCAACGACTGATATCAAAACATTTTGATTTTCAATAAAACGAATTATTTCATTCCATTTTATTTATGAAGTTATAGATATTTCTATGTTTGTTAGAATGAAAGGAAAACCAATATCAGGTTAAAACATTTGCAGAGGATTTCATCAACCTAATTGTCCTTATCAAAGATTTTTATGATTAATATATAATCAATGCCATTACCATTTATTATAATTCAGCTCTTTTCATTTCCTTTCCTGCATATAATACTTTTAACGCTTTCGAAAATAAAGCTATTTCAGTTAGGTGACAATATAGTCTCTGAAGTAGAACAATGTCTACGTGTTTTTTTTTCAAAATATTTCTTAGGTTGAAAACTACTTTTTTCGATTTCTTTAGATTAATCTGCAGATAGATAATTTTATTTTGAACTGTTTAACACCCATAGTCAATATTTTATTGCGGTTTTAAACGATAATCAATGCATGAAGATCATATGCTGTCAAAAGACGCATAGACAATACCAATCATGGGACTATAATGATAATATTTGTTTTTATAAACACAGTTGATACATTTATATTCCTCTACATTCCAGTCTTTTAGACTATAGTTTCCTGATACAATGGACAAAGCAATATTTTGCTTTTGCAGTGTTTAGAGATATGACCAAATTTCGAACATTTAAACTATTTTATAACGCGTATGTCATCGAAACATATGCATAGGAAAAAAAGTATTCCAATCTCTTTTTCTGCCAATATCATCCTAATATTCGGTGTTACTTCAGTAATCAAACGTGTTAGTTTATCTTTTGTTTGCCGGCCCGTAAGAATTGTGATTGGTTTAATTAACAGATCACAGTGTTCAGCTTTAATAATACATCTTGCATTATTTAAATCTATTTCTTCCAGAATATTCTTTACTGTGAGCCTGAAAAAAAAATTGTTTAAAGTATTCCCGTCTAATCCTATATGACAAATATAAGCACTATGAAAGGCTAAACAGCCAAGCGCTGCATCTGTTTAAGGCCTCTGCCAATTCTAAAGAAATCAAAATCCAAACAAGAGACGAAGATGGGTAACGGACTATCAATCAGACCGTTGTAAAATGTAAGGTTCAGTTTCACTGATGTTACTCTCAATGAGAGGAAAGAAATTTCTGTTATGTAATTTGAAACCTTCTTCCCCATACCAGGGAAGAGGAAATAAAAATAACACTGGAAAGACAGGGCCTTGAGAAAAGCGTAATTTATTTTATTTACCGTATTAATGATGGTAGAAGAAAATATGGTGACAATTGGAAGGATTATATAAGAGAAATGCATACAATGTGTAACGTGTTATTTAATAATAAATAAAATGTAAGTAATGTATAGATACCTCTATTTTATTTAAATGAATATAGGGTGGCCTTCAAAAACTACTATTTCAACAAAGCTATTATGAGGTTTTTAAGAGTCATGTATTTTCAGTATCAATAAAGCGGAACTAAAGCATGGTTAGCATAATAACATGAATTATATAGATATCGATCTTTTAAAATTTTTTAGTTAAATGTTTAGATATAAATGTTTCAAATAAAAGAACCAAATCTTTTACGAGATGCAAGTGTCTTCTGTATCCAAGAAATATGGAAAGAAAAATAAGATTGATTGTGTAGGTTTGACTGAGTGGGCGGTTGTGTGGGAGCACAGATCAAAGGCTCCATTTCCTTCCTTTTGGGGAAGGATTACAAGAAACTGCCATCCGTACAACCTTCCTCAAGCAATCGATGAATTTACTCTAATCCTCAAAAAACTCTTTACTACTGATTTTAACACTTTCCGAACAGTTTTCCTCTATTCTTTCATCACCATTTCTTTTTAAAATGTTAACATTAATTTTTGTAATCTAAAGCCAGATGTTGCAATATTTAGTGTTTCCTAAAAAAATATCACATCTTATTGAAAATATATACTTCTTTCTATAGTAGAGACAATGTAGTTTGTACGTTAATACTTGTTCTTTCTAAAAAATGAGTAATGATTATTACTCATTTAATGTATTTAAGGTATATGTTCCAATGTCTTTTTATGACATTCCTAAAAATTACTACGAACATTTTGTTCCATGTATCTGAAATACCGTATAAAATTTTCTAATTAGTATAAAAATATCAGCAGATCATTCAATATAAAAATGAACTATCAATTGATGTTACACTTTCATATAAATATTAAGAACTGACCTAACTTTCACCAGCAGCCATGTGTTTATAAGGGAATCACCTCATCTTAAGATTTTGTATAATTCTATATTTTTAAAAAGATAATCTTTTCAAAAATTGAACAAAAGCAAAGTGATTCGTGTTTTTTATTTTCTAAAATAACTAACTGTTAATTATTATTTTTTGTACACACGTACATAGGTTTAATGTAACAGAGTATAGATAAAAGTACCCAAGGAAATGTTGAAATGTCAGAATATAAATATTATCTAATAAACTTTTTTTATCCTGCGGTAACTTAAGCTTATTTTTAAATCATAAAAAACCTCTATCACATCACTTTTGTTCATTTTTACAGGTGATTAAATCATTGAATGTATTAGACTGTAAAGAAACCCCGAAAAATAAACTTTTACATAGGCGATAGTATTCAAATAAACAAAACATAGTACCTACTGTTTTATTATATATAAATTTATCAACAAATTATTAATTACTCATCAATAATTGATGTATTTCTATTGAAAAATTAATTAATATAACAATCATTAGTGTTCTTGGCTCTACTGTGGAGTTATCCACAGTAAAGTAAAGTTCAAGAATTCGAAATACAACTTTTGGTAGTGTCAGGGAATTAAATCACCATTGCAGAGCTACAGGATTTTTGCAGATTTTATTTGAATTTCCTCTTAATTAAAATTATGTTCCTATTAGTTTTAATGAGAATAGACATATAAAGAAGGTACGAGTTAAACTTGAAGCATACTTAATGAAACTGTTCAACTATCATCCGTCTTATAAATCAGCACAGAAACACACTGGTGGACTAGAAACGGGTAATAAAACTAACATTTGGACTAAAGGAAGAAAAATGTTCAAAACTAATCTTAAAATGACCACTACATTAGTATTATAGAATATTCTAGTATAATTAAAAAAAACATGCATGGAATTTTTTTTTATTTGTCCACAATACCCAAAATTACTAACTTATTAGAATGGTTAGAGCTGTACTGGGTATATTCCATGGGTCTAGAGTTCGGTACCTCATCAGCTCTTTTTCTTCCATAAACAATGTAAACAAGTTGTGTGTACGCAATCGACTGGTCTTCTTCTTTTAATGTCTTTAGTTCAGGATCTGTCATAAGAGATCGCGTCGCGGAAAGAAGGTACTGATCGGTTAGGCGTAGTCCAGGCGTTTGAGTAGAGAAGCTCATTGTTCTTTGATGATATGTACAGTATAAATGAGTCAGTAGTAAGACTTGAAAAAAAAATGGCCCAGAGGAAAATCCTGTAAAAACTCTGTTTAAGCCTCTGTATCTGAGGAAACCATTATACAATGTAATATTAGAAGCATTGCTGAGTTCTGCTGAGAAGTAAATATCAATTTAACAATTACCTTTACTAGGCTTATATAAAACCTACCAAATATTTTAGCATTAAATGACACAATGATGTAAAAAGAGTTGAACTCCCAAAAGATAAACATTAAACACGTGGTGATGTGGAAGTTGTTAAAAACATGACTCTCTCTTTTCTAATATTTCTAGATTTTAACTTCCACAGTCCGAAGTGAGGATTCTACAAGATAAGAACAAATATATAGTAGACTTCATTCAATTCCGTAATATAAAACTGCTTAATACACAAAATCATACGAATTTTAATAACACAAATATCTAATTTAGTGTTATTAACGTAACATTAGCATCCCTTTTAATAGAAATCACCTGTAGCAGGTGAGTTTTTGAGACACCCAATAAAACTGCTGCTTCTCTATCTTTATGACTAGTAATAAAATGGCACAGAGTGGTTACGTAAATCCATAATAACAAACTACAAAACAGACTGGGTTGCTAACAGGCAATAACTAAACTTTGAAGCACAGACATGAAACATGTATGGCTTGTGTTTACATTATAACCAATGTCATAGTACGGCCGCTGAGTTAACAATTCATGCCACTTCAAAGGGGAGAAATTATATAATAATAAACCAAACAAATGATAAAAAGAAAATAACGCATTAATTAGTATTAGTATGAGAGATCTGCTTTAGAATTTGTAAACGAAAACAGTAATTAAAATTGAGCCATGAGAGGTACAAGTAGGTTTCTGTGCTGACTAACTGAAGCCCTACGACATTTTATACAAGGCTCAGCTTAGATAAGCCAATCCAACATAAAAAGAGTCACACAGAGTACAATTTAGTCGCTAAATGTTGCTGCAGAAAGTACAGGAGGTATTGACATTTGTAGTATAAGGACGAAGATTGAGAAAGGAAGCGAAGGAAGGAATAGAGTTGATAATAAGTCAAATATGAAAGCCTTACGTCTTCACTGTTTCATGCACACACATCATTCAAAAATTGTTGGAAAAAATGAAATGTTGGAAAAATACTTTTCATATTGAGAGATATTTGTTAGGAAATAAATTTAGGTTAATTGAAGATATTATAACTAAAAGCAGAAGTAGAATAAACAGATAAAAATCACGCAATAAAAGCACCCATTTTATGAGCTCCAGGGGGAAAGGTGAGAAAGAAACGAGAGATTTGAAAAGTGTCCATTATAAAAATTAAGGTCAGTATCTAAAAAAAGAATAAGTTTATCAAAAATTCGGTGAGCGAAAGTGATGGAGGTGAGGAAATGTTGAAAGTTGTGAAATCAAAGTTCTACATTTTAGTTAACATGGGACCAAATAAAGAAAATATAATCAGTATAGGGAATATGAGAACCACTTCCTGCAACTGCATTTACCAACTGGACTGCACACGGTGTGACTCTTTTTACAGAGGCTTGGTTTCGACGACACTGAGGGTTTTTTTATCAATTGTCATAGAACCCCAGCTGGTGAAAGTTGAAACCTTCCGGTAGCTATCCATGATAGCCCCCATTACCCTAGTTTTAATAAATGTTTCCGGGTTCAAATTAAGAAGATCCCTTACCTTAATATCTAAATTCTTTAAGACCTTAGGAGAAGACCCAGAAGCATTCACATGTATGCATGCCTGCCACTAGATTGCCTCCAACACTCAACCTCTAAGGTAAATTTTAGGTTTTTTTTATTCAAATTTAATTTAATTTTAATTTCTGTAAACATTGTTATGATAATTATTATTGATTATTGTTGATTGATTGGTTAATCAATTAATTAGATATGATAATTGTTCCTTTATTATTTCTTTATTAGAATTATTTTTGTTATTCAGTTTTTTCATTTTCATTTTTTTTTCATTTTATTATTCCCTTGTGATGTGTTATTTGTGTTATGGTTATAACACATCTATAACACAATTTACCTGTATTAGTTCAGTAATACAGGTAAAGGACAGCCCTACAGCTGTCCTTCACCTCTTACCCCTGTTACCTTGTTGGTGGTAGTGAAAAACGCTGAGAGTGTAGGGTAGTGCTGCTGGACTTCAGTCACCGCTCTGCCTTCCTTCGGGACAGTCGTGAACAATATCGTTGATGAAGACCAATATCGAAAAATAGAAGTGAGTGATGTCAGTGTCTATCTTTGTGTTACTTTCGTTACTGTTTATATATATATATATATATATAAAGATTTCACATAAACACGTGAAATAACAATCAATGATCAAACCACAATAAGAAAATGGGAAAAGAAGACTAAGATCTTTCAACCGTAACAAGCAGTCTTCGTCAGAGTCAAAAACCCAACTGAAACACTAGATGCAGAGAACATCTGGTGAGGGGTTGAGAAGAGTGGGAGGGAAGAATGGTATTTTAAAAAGCTTTCCTGCGCTTTCACCCTTTTAAAATATCACTCTTCCCTCCCACTCTTCTCAACCCCTCACCAGATGTTCTCTGCATCTAGTGTTTCAGTTGGGTTTTTGACTCTGACGAAGACCGCTTGTTACGGTTGAAAGATCTTAGTCTTGTTTTCCCATTTTCTTATTGTGGTTTGATCATATATATATATATATATATATATATATATATATGTATATATATAAACATAAACACCCAACAGAGATAAACATTTACTACACCCTATATTTCAGATGATCGTCTTCATTATGAGTAAACTGTAAGAGAAATGACTAACAGAGGAGAAAACATAGAGAGATAATGAGAGAGAGGAAAACAGATGTATCAAGCTTTTGTGTCTCTTTCATGACAAACAACCTTTCGAAATGTCAACCAAAATTTCCAGCTCTATTTTATGCCTTATTATAATTTTCCCTTTTCAATAAGTTATTTTTTCAGTATGTATTTGATGGAAGCTTTTAACAGTCTGGTCATTTTTCATTTTCTAACTTATTCACTACATCTTTATTGCTGTCTTCATAGAAACAAGAAATATTTTTTCTCTGATTGTTATTTACACTTTTGCATGTGTCTGACCTTTCCATTTCTTATGGTCTTAGTACCATGAACTACTATATTCTTGTTAAGTTTATGTTTTCTTTATCGGTGTGACGCTCGATGTCACATACATTATATTTTCTATGATAAAAGAGTTGTATAATCATTCCGAAACGTGAAATTGGATTGCATTTCACATTTACTGATATACATATTAGTAAAACTTCATTCATATTCTTACATAAAGTTTATTGAACGAAATTTATATAGGTGTTTTCTGGAAGTATTTCCTTTTCAATTTTCTCATGCACTATAAATCAGTATATTTACTGGATGTCAACATGTTTTATAAGCATCGGTATCTTCAGAAAAGAAAAACTAATGTTCAATTTAAAGTAATGGTAAATTTATATGGAAAATTGTTCTGGAGATGAAGTTTATGTTTTCATCTCGTTTTTCCTGCTGAGTGGGACAGTGTCATTTGGAGAATTAATGCAGCCTGGTGGTCTCATCTAATAAAGAAGTCATCACATGGATGTATGGCTTTTTGCGGGGCCAAACAGCTCCCTTTCCTTGCATCTGTGCACTTTCAGCAGAAGATGATTTTTGGTGGAAGATGATTAACTATTTTCTGTATTTCATTATTAAACTACTCTAGAACCTTTAGTAGCATGTAATAGCACTTAAAGCTTTTCAGGTTTCTTATGTTTGATACTGTAACGTATTATATTACTTAAAGTAAGTTTTAAAAATTCATAAGAAGTCATTCATGTACTATTTATTTATTTAGTATCAACTAAGTCGTTTATTTATTTAATATTTATGTATTATTTATTAAAACAGCAATCAAAATCAAATATACGGTAATAAATATATATTAAATACATATATTATGTGTTATTTCTTTTATGTTGTTGTGTAAAAATTGCTTAATAAGTTAAGTTTTACTACATTGCAATTATAAAATAACAATACAATATTCTAAAGATTTCACATGTTTAATACGTTTACAAATGAAAGATTAATTCATTATATGCAGTTGGAAATTATTTTTATTTACTGGTGTATACACAATAAATGTAAAAATACATCAGATAACATATTTTAAAAGTATTTTCTTACAAATGCAATTCAATGCATTCAAAAAATTTGGAAAATTGAAGTAAAATTGACGGTGTTTTAATAGTTGTTGAAACTCTGTTATTCGGTGTGTTTAACAGAGCAGGATAATTTTTTGATTGCTACATTAAATAGAGCTTAAATCATGGAAGGTATTTGTTTATTTTCCATTTTTAAAAGTGATCAAGAGTTAAATATACGTAAAAACACGAGTTTGGGCTGAGTATATAAACAAGTATATTGCGGCTTAGTACTTTATTTCTGTAAATACATGAAGACTGAGGGTCCCAGTGGAAGGCGAATCAGAGAACCAGAGTTGAAGTAGCTGTCACGTCAAGAGGACCATATTGCAAACCTTCCACTAAAACAAATACTACATGCACCTAACATCAAAAACACTTTATTACCTTCATACAGATATTTAATATGCCTTTTATTTTAACTTATTAATGAAGAATGCATTTAAAAATAAATTCACTTCATCAGGAAAGAGTAAATAACGTTCATGAACATTTGTTTCAAATTTATTATATTAAGGGCATAATAATATTATTGTACCTTATAGACTTTAAAAAACTTTGATAGTGTGTACCTCAATGATTAACTTAAAAAGGAAAGGTTTAATTAATTGTATTTTATTGTGAATATATACATATATATATTTTTTCTATTAGTCGTCCGGGGAAAGAAATATGATTCGTTAAAATGGTGACCAATAGGAGAGTAGCGTTTGTAGGTCCATGCGTGCAGTTACCCGTTGCCTAGCGAAGCATTCGTTATTCCGCATCAAAAACCACATGATGACTTATAAAGAGAGTCCAATCTCTGAATTATTAACAATTATGCAGATATATTAATCTTCATTAATGAAACCTTTCACCTAGGAATGTGTTAGTTTGTTTTCGAATGTCCACCGTTATAAAGGCTTTCACCTTTTAGCACTGTTCTTGGGGCAGAAATTGTGACTCATTTTTTTATTTGGCACAAATTTTAGCAATGGGAAAGCTACAGTACTCGTTGTTTTTACGCTATATTAGGTACATTAGGAACCCTAAATTTTGCCCAACTCAAGTGTATTTAGATTAGAAATCTTTAACAAGTACTTTTCATGATACAGACTCCAGACCGATGGTTCAACATCCTTTCCAAGGAATGACATGTTGAGATTTATTTATCTCCCACGTAAATAAATCGAGAGTCATGTGGGTATCGAACTCCGGACATACCAGTTCAGAGGCGAGTACGTTAACCACTGAGCTAACCTGGCCCCCCACTTCACCCAGAAATTTTATTGCGTAGATTTACACAAAGATAGTAGTGCTTATTAGAGAGTCTTGACTAGACGTAAAGGTTTATGAAAGATATAATGATCTATCTACTTCAGTAAGATATACTTTCTTGTTGAACTACAGACGACGTTGAAGAAATAATAATGCGGTAGTTCTGCTATGCAAGATATTTTGCCAAAAAGTTGAGTACGAATTTGCAATTCATAAAAAAAATTGTGAAATATCAATTACTGCATAGAGCTATAAAGCTATAGAACCTAAATATTCACCCTGGACTATTGAATCATCTGCTACACATTTCGTATTTGTTTACATGACTTAGAACTTTCCTGAGTGAATCAACTGAAATAAAATAAAGGTTCAGAGGTTTAATAAAAAAATTGAAATGATTTAATGACTTACCGTGAGATGTAAGAAGGATAAAATGCTAGCCTATAACAAATGAACGCCCTATCAAACATATAATACTGGTGCTTCCCATTGTATAATGGATTTGTCTAACAAAATGTCCATTCATTTACATCATGCATGGGCAACCTTTGTTCCCATTTGGGCCGGATTACATTTTCCTAGACTGGCCACGGGCCAGGAGTCCCAAATATAGATTGCATTATATCTATTCATATATATACTTATAATTTAATATATATACTATGCAGGTAAACATTAATTAAACTAATGATCTTTTATTCGTTTGTCTATGGTTTACCATACATAGCAAGAGCAGAGAAACAAAAAATAAGAATAAAATTAACATTAATTCGCTGGCCCTAATGAAAAGCATTCACGGGCCGGATTTGGTCCGCGGGCCGTAGGTTGCCCATGCATGATTTATATGTTCCAGACTTAAACAAAAGTTATTATCAGATCAGATCAGATCTTCATGATAATATGATAATAACATGAATGATAATATCTTTCCGTAATATTAAAGTATGAGGAATAAACTCTTTTGTTCTATATTACAAAACATATACTAATTTTAAAATATTTCTCCAAAAACTCGATAACTTTTTTTCAATGACTTTTTTTCTTTCATGTTTCTGTAATTATTCAGAAAAAATAGCAATATTTTGAAGGCTTCAAAGGAAAACTTTGGCTTACATCTTCAAGGTAAAAGGAGGTCTGATAAATGAAATTATATATAACAGATCTCCTGGCCATGTACGATTTCCACTGGTTGTAGGAACCAAAGCCTAGTTCTCCTGTAAGAGATTTTTTCGTAACACGAATCTTCATATTGGATTCACAAAAGTATTCTTAATTATGTGGTCATCCTATTTATATTACATGAATCATTTGTACACAAAGAAGCATGAATGTTTATAGTTGTTTCAATCACAATCTGTACCAGTTCCAGGAACAAAAGACTAATAACAATCTCCCACTTAAACATTTTATTATGTCTAAATGGGATATTATATTATATGCTGAAGATATTTGAGATTATGTTTACTTATAGTAAAGTTGAGTATAGACCACTCCAGATTTTATCTGGAGTGGTCTATACTCTCTAATGAAGTGGTCTAATTCAATGAATAAATGAAGAGATCGTTAGAATAAATCTGTCATAGCTGCTGTAGTTAAGATGATGTTCAGACCATTTCATGTCTGACTTGTCTAGACACATATCATAAAACCGAAAAAAAGACTATCTGGGGTGTGAAGAATAATGTCAACTTAATTGAGACAGCAAACTTTTCTTCTGACAGGTTGATGTACTTTTACAAACTTTGGCATATTATTAGAATGACCATAAATATATTGAATGTGATATTCATATTTAACAGGCAGAAAGGAAAACCAATGAATCATTTGTAAATTTCATCCACCATTAATGAAGTCTGAATTTACCTGATGGTTTTCTGGTATAAATAAAATAAATTATTTATAATTACAATATGTATACAACCCTCTTACAACAGCTTGGTTGTCGTATGATGAGTTGTTTAACAAGCAATTCATATAACAGTCTAGATAACTTTGATGCTTCTCATAAAATGACAGATTCTAAATATAAATAGGTACTGAACTTCATAAATATCCAATAAAAGACAGTTTATTTGTATAACAGACAAACTAACCACAAACATTTGTGTTATTTATAAGATACAGTGAAAAAAAAAATGCATTAAATTGAATAGTGGATTGTTTAGGGTGAAGAGCGTTTTTGAGTATCCCTTCAATTGGAATGAGTTAAAAGGACAGCAATTGTTTTCATTCGTTTGCACAAGTTTCTTGCCTTTCCTTTGTCAGTTTCAGTTCATTACACCTCTAACAACCCCAGCCCACGCCCTGCATCCTCTTTACATACTACTACACTTTCTGCTTTTCAAAACTTCTTCCTTCTCATGTTTCTCATTTTATTATGAAACTTCCACTGGGACATCTAGATCGAAATATTTCCCACTTTGTTTCTACACTGATTTAAATAATTGCCTTTCTGACATAGCAGTAAGAAGATTATTGCTATAAAAGTCAAGTAATATTTATAAACAGAAGAATAATGAAGTTTATAAATACTTTAAAAGAGTTTTAAATAAGATATAATATTTATGAAATTGAAAGATGATAGTCTGTATTATACAGAAATTTCGTTAAGTCAATTAATTTCTTGATATCTGATCACTTATTTCAAACCAGCTAAATCGAACTAAAGAACATTGTTTAATTTTCATAATTATCCTGAAAATCTATTTCAAAAAGTTTGTTTCAGTTCTATATAATTTTTTCGTAGGGAAGAATAAGAACACGATATAATTATAGGAATCAAAAGAATAGTAAAAGTTATATAATAATTATTATTAATAACAATTAAAATTTATAACATAAAAACTTTTTTTACTGTTTTTTGCTGATAATATTCAGCTTTTTTTTCACTATTCTCTTGGCAATATAATTTGTTTCGATATCAAATGTACTATTGTAATTTATTGGATAATTATTAAATATAACTGCAACAAATTTCAACATTACTGTGCTACAATGAATGTACCGTAATGTATGATAGAGCTGGTTAATGGAATTAGAAATAAGATTATCATTAGACCAGCAAATCTGTAGGTAAAGTTTAAGAAATAAAGTATTATTCTTCTTTATTAATAATTCTACTGACTATTAGTTACATTCTCATAAGTCATACCTTTAGCCAACCAGCTAGAGGTTTTTAAATGTAAGTGAAAAATAGCGATTAGTTTGATAAACATTCTTGTTTGAATTATTGATATACGTGTCAAATCATTTCTGTGCGGTCAAGTATTTGATAAAACGTCAACTATATAAGAAGACGTTGTCAATAAACTATCAAATATCTTAAATAAAATAAAGTTATCTTTATATATTAGTACCTACAATATGTTATATTAGTATATAGTTTCTATTGTTACATATATATTAATTAAGAAAAAATAGTTGTTGACAATCAACATTAATTAATATATAATCCTCGATTTTTTCAATGGAAAGAAGTATAATCGAATAAATCATTATCCGGTCATAAAGGCAGAAATAAGTAACGTACAGCTACTGAAAAAAATGCCTTAATAACTGACAAATACTGATACGTGCATAAATAAATAAAAGCAAATGCCATATCCATATACGCAATTTAAATTTTAGACTTGGAAATAAAAAAAATAGGAATGACATGTTACATAATTTGACATATGTGATATATTTCTGCTTTCTGATTCTATCTAAATGCATTTGTTTTTATAATCCTCGTATATCCGTCTGATGGATGGACAAATTTTAAGAAATGTTAACGTTTTTATGTTTCACAGCTTCGGGTATAGATACACTCTTAAAATTTCCCCATATAGGGCTTCCCAAGAGGTATACAAAGAATATTAAGTTGGTTCATTAATAGGTGATGGGAGAACGATACATTAAAATGAGCAAAAACAGTTTAAAAAAATCAGAATTTAAGTGCAAATACGTAGCATATGACGTTATTATGCATTCAACAAGTAATAGAAATGACACCTACAGCAAAAAAACACCCTATTTCATGTAGTTCCAGATTATGAGTGATTATGGAGGTATACCTATAAAAACATAAATATTATTATTATTACATTTTATTTTTATATGAGTGAATCGCTAATAGTTTATCAACTATATTAAGTTAAACTGACATAACTAAAAATAGTAATGTATAATATTTATGTACTTCAAAGAACAACAAAAACTTTGGTGCCAAATCATTTCAGGAACCAAATTTAGATCATTGCAGTTTATTAAAACATTATTATTATTATTATAATTACCAATACTAATGTTGTCATTATAAACATTTTTTTTTCTATTTTCCCTACTTTATTTAGTCTCGATATCTTGTCTTCTTCTGTTTGAATTTCTCTGTTCTTCCTTTTCTCTCTCCTGGCTTGGTTATATATATATATATATATTATATATATATACAAAACTAAAGTTTATCAGGACTCGATCATGTGAAGAACTGACCGAGTCCCGATAAACATTAGTTTTATTTCTATTCCACGGTCGATACGTTTATCACTATTTATATTCATAGTAGACAACTAGAGTAACCTAGTCTAGTCGAAGGTTTTGTCCGGTTAACATTCTTGTTTCTTTAAATAATGTAAATTTAATTTTCTTAGTTAAAAATTCTTACTTCTGCCTATGAAAAAGATTTTAAATAAAACCGAAACGTTGGCAACGAGAGTTTGATTTTTTATCTTGGAAAATTGACCGAACCCCGATTAGAGAACACACCTATATATATAAACTAGAATTTTCAAAAGAACACACAGAAAAGAAATCACTGAACTCACTACTATATTTCGATGTCCTCGTCATCAGGAATAGATGTGAATCGCTCCAAAGGCTGATAACGACTGGCTTGGCGTTCAAACTGAAGCACTCAAACTTTCAGAGGAAAGGGAGACAAGGAATATAAAGAAATAAAAGCCTTCTTTGTCTTGCTTTCCACAAAAAGTTAGCTACATTGTTTGAGTGATTCAGTTTGAACGCCAAGCCAGTCATTATTAGCCTTTGGAGCGATTCACATCTATTTCTGACGACGAGGACATCAAAATATAGTAGTGAGTTCAATAATTTCTTTTTTGTGTGTTCTTTTGAAAATTCTAGTTTATTCAGTTCGAAGAATCGTTTCATCTAAATGGTTATATATATATATATATATATATATATATAATATATATATACTTTTTTTCGTTGGAAATACGATCCAAAACGGACAAATATAGTTCAATATAAACAAAGAAACATAGAGAAATCAAAAGAACACACTTACAGTCTCTAATTTTCGGTTTGAACCGTCTTCAGGAGTTCAAATTTGTCTGCGACAAATACCCCCTGACTGCAAAGATCTCACACTACGAGCCTCCGAAGAAGCCCATATTTGGCTGTTAAGTGCGCGCAGTGCACCTGGCCTCAATCTAAAGCGATAATGTTTAAAAGTTCCTTGCCTTTTCTTATTTTATCACCAATTTTTTTAATAAATTATTTCATTTATTATTATTATTTGTATTCTTAGTTTTATTTTATTCTATCATAGCTTAGTCAGTACTTTTGTTTATGTATCAATTTCTCTGTTCGTTAATATGTATCAATTTCCCTTAATTTTTCAATTTTTTCTTTTATTTATTTATTGTTTTCATATTCCATTAATTTAATGTAATTATAAATTGATTCCTGTCTACCTTATTTTCTGTGAACGCGCATGCGGCAACACTGTTGGTCTTCAACCGTCTCTGAACCAGTGCGCTTGGTTTCCCTCTCTTATCTCTCCTGAAGACGGTTCAAACCAAAAATTAGAGACTGTAAGTGTGTTCTTTTGATTTCTCTATGTTTCTTTGTTTATATTGAACTATATATATATATATATATATATATATATATATATATTGTGTGTGTGTGTGTGTGTGTGTGTGTTTTCATTAAATCGTTTGCCAATTTTCATTTTTGCTCGTATTTTAGTTAATTTTTGAGTTTTCTAAAAGTAATTCTCCAGTTTCAGGCACTATGAACAAGAATTAACCAAATTATTCCTTGCTAATTCAAAGCTTTTCACCGTTTTTGTTAATATCGGAATTCTAATAGACAACTTGGAACATCAGAACCTTTTTATATTAATTTATCAGTTTTTAATGATTTTTACGACATCGGTTACATTTTAAAATTCATCAGTAATGGTTGATTAATAAATAATGATAAAATAGTTAAAATTAAGTATATTTGGAACTTGCAGGTTCTTTTTTTGTTATAATACCTCATCTGTTATATCAAACTTACCAAACTTTGTAAATGAAATAATGTTAAAATTGATTTGTGGAAACTGAAAACCCTGAATATCTGGAAATATATTTTCTTCATGATTAATATTTTTCAATTATTATCTATTAACACCATTATTTTAAAGTTTCCTTTGTGGAAAAAGGCTGATTGCTCAAAGTAACTGAAACACAAAACAGAAGTAAACAAGTATTAGGTGCCGCATTGCGTCTTAATCTAATCACCTTGCAGTCAGGAATTAAAAAATACACATTATTGTAAAAAAATGCTTCTCTTATGTTTGCATATTAAACTTATTTCATATTAAATTTGAAATATTTAACAATTTATTAAATTTATATCCCAAGATAATTTGATCCTAACTAGAAGCAATAGTATGCATTAAATACAAAATAATTTGGTTAGTGAGTACTCAAAAAAGACATTGATATTTTTGTAAAACCCAAATCGAATTGTATTAGGCGTTCATTCTGTATTTTTTTAATTTGTTTATTGGTATATATTTATCACCAAGAAACTCTGCTCCCTGATATGCCCTTGTCCTACGACTTGGGAAACTTATAGATATTAATGGACCATTTTTCGTTTACATCACTGAATTACCTATTAAAAAATTGTTCTCTAAAATTGTTACTATAAAATTACTACTTTAAGTAAAATAAAATTTACGATTTTACTTTCCTATTAATAGAGATAGTAACCATAAAAAAATTCGAAGTCCATATTTTCATGAATTCGCTTGAAAACATTTAAATGTAACACTATAATAATAACAACATGATTATAGCACAAATTAAACAAATAGATGTTATAATTCAGGAAATTTAATTTTACATTTATGTATGTATGTAAATGATTACTCAGCTCATTTAAAATGAAATTAATAACTTTTTAAGTCTGAAAATGTACTAATAAAAATACAGAATATAAAAATAGATTTATAAGAATTATATGTAATTTTCATTTCCTATATAAGGTCTTTTAGTTAATAACTGAGGAACTATAGTAATGTAATTAACTATGTAAACTTATTAGTATCTGATGCATAATATATCAGATATCATAGCTTATTAGGTTCATATAATTTACTAATTGTCAGTATTGAATCAGTATTGCTACTCTTAAATATTTCATATCCGCACATGGACTGATTGTATTGTATTAATGAATACATATCTGTAATTCATTGGGAAAATTGAGATATCTATATTAAAAAGAATCTTTGAACAACGCTGATTGCCAAGAGAATTTCATAGTGTGTTTACATAGAATAAAACTGAGTGTTACCTCTCCAGATATTTTAAGGTAACACAAAGGAAATAAAAACAACTGCAGTAAGGCTAATCTATTTCATAATTTATGTAAAATTGTATATTTTTCCACGTAATTTTCAAGAAAATATTAAGAAAAATTTGAAAATTGAAAATTTCACTCATACATTTGTACTAGAAGCCACATAATTTCATTAGAAAGGAAATACTTTTAAGAAACTAAATTCCGGTAAAAGAAAATATAATTCTTGTCTGTCGTCTTTATTAGATTACAATTGAAATAAAAACTAAGTAACAGTAAGAAATATTAACAGTTACTGCAATGAAAAATAATAATTTAACTGATATTAATTAAATAATCAAGAACATCATTATGTATTTATCACTGAATGAATGCATTAAACAATACAAATTAAATACCTCAAACTTACTGAAAAATCGAATAGAGTATCTTTTATACAAGTACTGGCGGAAAGATAGATAGCATTCCAGTTTATCCATGCAAACTCTTTATTTTTTTCCAGTTTTATTAATTTGGATGAAGTTTAATATTTCTCCGTTTGTTGTTCTGTATTCGTATAAACTTACTTTGAGCCATTCAAAATAAAGTGATTTTCTTTTAAAAAAAATTAAATTTTATTTAACAGTTACTTTAAGTTTGGCCCTGAAAGAAAGTTTCTGCTTGTATCGTTAGAACTACTGCAATTTTTAAATCAAAACTCGATATAGACTTTTTGAGTCAAATTACACCTTTATATTTCATACAGTATGATTTGAAGGTTACCAATGAATGTATCGTAGAATAATTTAATAAATATATATTTTTGTAGAAAAAAAATTAAATCAGCTTAAAACTGTTTCTTAAACCTGTTGGTAATATTTAACGCTGTCAGTTCTTTTAAAATAATAACAGTTGCTTACAGCTAAGCTGAAAGCAACTTCCATTATGAAGTTGCTATGAAAGACCTTTATACAGACCACGTTCTCTCTAAAGTATTGCAAGTTTTCATTAATTGAGAGTAAAACTTTTCTCATTAACCAAAAGGGGGGGGGGGGGGAGGTTACTAGTTTTCTACTTAAAGATAGTTATTTGATTACTAATTTCCATTTATTTGATAGAAAGTGATTAAAATGAAGAAAACATTGATTTTCATGGAAATATTATCGAAATATATTAGTTCCAAATGCAGTAATCATACAGATAACGTTCCAAACATTATTTATAATGCGTTCAATGATTTCAAAGACATATTAATTATTTGGTTAGCCTACGAAAATTACTCAATCAATGGCTTTCTAGGTAGAAAAATTTTTCCATTGTTATAAAACATGATTTATAAGGGACAAAAATTATTGGCATTACAACGTTTTAATTTACCAACCAAACTTGTTAAGTATTATTAAAGTTTATTTACTTCTAATGAACTATTACTAATCCTTAATCTGTGAAATACTAACATGAATTTAGATATAAATAATTCTATAAATACTAAAAAATACTATAGATTTTTACATGTGTAAATTTATTTATCTCCTTCATTATGATCTGATTCCTGCAAAACAGATTAATTCAAAATAGTCCAGTTTGATTCTTTTGTAATCAATCTTCATTCCCTACCGTTCATATTTATTTGGGTGTAAACTCTAATTGTTTGAAAATCAATGAGTTTTTCCTTTATTTTCTATGCTCTCTTCTCTATTGTTTCCATACGTTATTTCTTTCCTCTCCCTATCATTATATAATTCTAAAATTTTTCTTTTACTCTTCCTTTATTTACTCCGATATTTTCTTTCTCCTCTTCATATGGTTTCTATGATATTTCATTGGTTCTTACTTTCAGATTCATTTTGTTATTTAATCATTCTTCATAAATGATGGCCTTTCTATTAGAAAGTTAAGAGTTGTTCTAAAACCAGTCGAGTTGTAGGGAAGTGGTATAAGGTAAAATAGATAATTTATACTTTTATAATAAAGTTAACTATATCTATAGTGCTAATGAAAGTTTTTTGTTAATGATTGACCGGTGTTTGTATTATAGAACAAAAGTCATATTAAATCTGCAATAAATTCACACATATAAATTAAATAATATTACAAATAATGTAAAATTTACATATGATGGCAGAAATGTTGGAATATGCAGTGATTTGAAAATGCTAAATCGATAACATTCTCGATATGTTTCTTTTTGTGTTTTAATATATTCGCTTGCCTATGATCAATTATTTTCCCTTCTGATCGGCATACACGAACTAGAATATTTAGATAAATATTTAGAATTTAGGATTCATAAGTTTTTCTGTGATGATTCAAGAAAAAAATAAATCTATTTTATCACAGTTATACCGATTGAAACTAACAAAAAAAATAAATACATTTCTAATGTAGTGCAATCAGTTATTATGTGGTATTTAATCATTGTAGGGTAAAAATCTAATGAAATGGTCTCCACATATAAAAATTTTAATGATATTAACTACGCGTTTCGAACACGTAGTGTTCTTCCTCAGGCATTAACTAAGGATGAGTGCCTCTGAATAAGACTGACTGAATAAGTCACTCATCCTTAGTTAATGCCTGAGGAAGAACACTACGTGTTCGAAACGCGTTGTTTATATCATTAAAATGTTTATATGTGGAGACCAATTCATTAGATTTTTACCCTACAATAAATATATATCATTGAATAAAGTTACAAGTTTATTTAACACACTTATTTAATAAAGGTCAGATTTTTTTAAAAAAATGTATATTGTTCCAGTCATTTGCTTTCATAAACATTATGAAAGATAAAACAAATTCAATATAGAATGCTTTTACTTTTTACTGAGTGATGAAAAAAATACTAGCCTGATTATTTTCATATATTGATTGAAATATTTTAATATTTTTTGTTTTGCTAAAGAATGTATTGTTTCATATATAACAGTTTTAAATTATACCATTATTTAAAGTCTCAGAGATTAGTAAAAACGTTACTAGGAACATAAACTACCTAGACTATTAGATCTTACTTTCTACTCCACTGGCTTTAACTTCTACTTCTTCTAGAGAGAACACTCTGACTTTTCTCAAGAAGATGAATGAGTTCCAAAACAGGTCGAGTAGAAAGAAGATCTATGTGGTAGGCTAGATTACATCTTTAGAACTTTATATAATTGACTTCAACAAAACCAGAGCTATCAAAAATAAATGTCAGATAAAATAATATATATTAATACCATTCAAATATCTTTTACGCTTTATGAATAAATCATAAGATTTCATTAACTTTATAAGCATATTAATGTTGTATAAACAAAATATTAAAGTTCTTTGTTATTAACTCTAAAATCCTATGTTGGGAATTCAGGAATATCTGTATTGATATTTAAAAAATATCAGGAATATTTTTTAAAATTGATAGTAAACCACAGTCGATATCTGGGATTCGAAGACATTCAGTTTAATAGTGTCCCAATATATTTGTAAAACTATCACACCAGTATTCAAACTGACGCAATTCAACCTTATCTCTTTAAGGAATTGAAATAAATTCACATATTTTCATGTAGCAATGTAAATGTTATTATATAAAAATACTACGGGTACAAGTGGTAAGCAATAAAAATATTTATCATTCTCTAGTTTGCTAGTAAAACTGTGAAGTAAACATAAAGTGAAAATCAAACTTAGCTTTTTTTTTAATATATAAAAAACTTATTTAAAAAAAACACACAAATGCATACATTAATGAAATCAAATTATCATATATTTAAGAACTCAAGGCATAAACATTATGAAGTTATGATAACATTCCGTTGATTTTTGATAACATGCTTAATTTTTAAATGAAGTCGTTTTCATAAAAAAATGTTTCTGGTAAAATGACTCTTTTGCAATGTTGCATATTTTCATGAGATATGATTGTTCTATTTTTCTTTTGTGCAGAATTAAACTGTTAGTTTTCAAATAACAACATTTTTTTGGTAAAACTTAAAACTGCATGCATATGATGTAACATATCAGATGTACACAACACACTGCACTGCTAAGGGGAATAAGCCGCATATTGTTTTTGCAGTAGCTGTACTAGTGTTCATATAAAATAATATTTTAGTCGATAGTTCGATTCGTTATGTAATGGATAGTGTATTCAATATTTTCTAGTAACAACTTTACAAATATAGTTTTTATTAGCTTAATTGAGGTACATTATTAGCGTAAGAATATTCATAATTTCTTACAAAACTCTTAACAAAAAACGAGTATCAGATTTATGCTCAGATTTATTCACCTATGTGAATAAATCAAGAGCCACAGTGTGTATTGAACTCCTCACCTAGGAGTCCAAAGGCGAGCACGATGTCAGTGACCTAACTGCCCCCCTCCCACCCCCCGCCGAACAGTATGAATTCTCTAGTTCATCTCTTGAGCTACCAATTCACGAATTCAACCTACACTCACACGTGATCTTGTGGCCATTCTACGCCGTCAAGTACCAATTCGCCAGTCCATCTCCTGAGCGGTCGTGGTCAAATTTCTCGAGGCCATTGAAAGATAAGTTACGAATTGAAAAAAACATTATATCTCTATTCTGATAGTCATATAATTATCGACAGTAATTGCAAAAGTCAAAAACTATTTTGGAAACTCAAGTAATCTCGAACAAGCTCTGTACTCCTTAAACTTCGTTTAAATTCTATAAAAAAACTTAATCAAACAAAGCTGGTACGCAGTTAATAGAAAATATGTAAAACTGTTGACTGAGGAAAGAAGTATTTTGCTTATGGAGTTTTGTTATTGTATTTACATTAACACCCGTTTCATTATTACAATACTTGACAGTCTGTTTAGCACTCTTGGACATATTTTCCATACCTAACAGTAATACTGTTATAAAGGGTATTATTCATTATATAATTAATCATTTTTTATCTAAAGAAATTCGAAGAAATCGGAGATGATTATTTAGTTTTTTCTGATTTTAGCAATAAACAATATGTTAACAATAAACCGTACTAATTGGTGTATATATGTCAATAGAAACCCATCGTTTTGAAAGTTTTCCTAAAATTACTAGCAATATAGCAAGAACTAAAGTTTCACGAAAACATAAGTGCATGGTATATGTTCCGTGCCGAAGTCCAAGTATGTAGTTCAACTTCACTTAATAGTAACCTGATCTAAACTTCTCAACTTATTGCAAAGTCACAAAACATATTCTCTTGTTTGCTAAGTAAATTAGACTCAACTTTGCAGTTTCAATGTAATCATTAAAGTCGAGTCAGAGCATTATCTCTCAAATGAGGAGCATTTTTGTACAGATCAGATAATTTACTTAGAATCATTGAATTATAATGATACTCCATTCTTTTATTATAACTATTTTTAGAACTTAAGTTTGTTAAATAGGGTAGATGTAAGTAATGTCTCAATAATTCCTAGAACTAATTTATTTTTATTTCTGTTTGAATATAAATGTACCATTGGAGACTGTGCAAACCTGCATAGTCATATAGGACTGACTACATTCGAGAGTATCACAGTATTTGATTCTTAACTTACAACTGTAGCTCCCAAAAAACATTATTTCATCTGTCTTTGATCGAGGAGTGACAGTTGTAGACTATAGAGACTTGAAGCTCTATGCAATAAGTACAATAACCTTGTTTAAATGTACAAAATAATGATTTCTATGTAATTCCTAGTTTTAAGGTGGTTAGGAAGGACCTCAGCGATATGGCTGAATAAGTTGAGAGCGCTAAATAATACCAAAACAGGTTAGGGAGGACCTCAGCGATATGGCTGAATAAGCTGGGAGCTCTAAATAATACCAAAACAGGTTAGGAAGGACCTCAGCGATATGGCTGAGTAAGCTGGGAGCGCTAAATAATACCAAAACAGGTTAGGGAGGACCTCAGCGATATGGCTGAATAAGCTGGGAGCTCTAAATAATACCAAAACAGGTTAGGGAGGACCTCAGCGATATGGCTGAATAAGTTGAGAGCGCTAAATAATACCAAAACAGGTTAGGGAGGACCTCAGCGATATGGCTGAGTAAGCTGGGAGCGCTAAATAATACCAAAACAGGTTAGGGAGGACCTCAGCGATATGGCTGAATAAGCTGGGAGCTCTAAATAATACCAAAACAGGTTAGGAAGGACCTCAGCGATATGGCTGAATAAGCTGGGAGCTCTAAATAATACCAAAACAGGTTAGGAAGGACCTCAGCGATATGGCTGAGTAAGCTGGGAGCGCTAAATAATACCAAAACAGGTTAGGGAGGACCTCAGCGATATGGCTGAATAAGCTCGGAGCGCTAAATAATACCAAAACAGGTTAGGGAGGACCTCAGCGATATGGCTGAGTAAGCTGGGAGCGCTAAATAATACCAAAACAGGTTAGGGAGGACCTCAGCGATATGGCTGAATAAGCTGGGAGCTCTAAATAATACCAAAACAGGTTAGGGAGGACCTCAGCGATATGGCTGAATAAGCTGGGAGCTCTAAATAATACCAAAACAGGTTAGGGAGGACCTCAGCGATATGGCTGAGTAAGCTGGGAGCGCTAAATAATACCAAAACAGGTTAGGGAGGACCTCAGCGATATGGCTGAATAAGCTGGGAGCTCTAAATAATACCAAAACAGGTTAGAGAGGACCTCAGCGATATGGCTGAGTAAGCTGGGAGCGCTAAATAATACCAAAACAGGTTAGGGAGGACCTCAGCGATATGGCTGAATAAGCTGGGAGCTCTAAATAATACCAAAACAGGTTAGGAAGGACCTCAGCGATATGGCTGAGTAAGCTGGGAGCGCTAAATAATACCAAAACAGGTTAGGGAGGACCTCAGCGATATGGCTGAATAAGCTGGGAGCTCTAAATAATACCAAAACAGGTTAGGAAGGACCTCAGCGATATGGCTGAGTAAGCTGGGAGCGCTAAATAATACCAAAACAGGTTAGGGAGGACCTCAGCGATATGGCTGAATAAGCTGGGAGCTCTAAATAATACCAAAACAGGTTAGGAAGGACCTCAGCGATATGGCTGAATAAGCTGGGAGCGCTAAATAATACTAAAACAGGTTAGGAAGGACCTCAGCGATATGGCTGAGTAAGCTGGGAGCGCTAAATAATACCAAAACAGGTTAGGGAGGACCTCAGCGATATGGCTGAATAAGCTCGGAGCGCTAAATAATACCAAAACAGGTTAGGGAGGACCCACCCCCCTCCCGACATGCCTTTACCTTGTCGTGGTGGGGTTTACACGTTTACCTAGACGTAGCTTAGACACGTTACCTAGACACGTCTAGATGATTGCATGAACTAAGAAAGGTACAACCTGGGAGGGGTGCTTGCTTGGTCCAGCGAACGAAGGTGGAAAAATAGTCATGAAAAAAAGGTCAACATTTCTTCATGTTATTGAAAAAAAGATGTTTTATCTTGTTTTAAAATTTTAAAATTTATTTCATTAATTCTTTATCTAATGAAATTATGAATATGTACTTTATATTGCAGTATTAATGACTTAATCACTTTATCCAATATATTGGTGTCCGAAATCATTGTATGCAATTCCCCAAATCTCGTTATTTAGTTTTAATAGATTATTATTACTATTTAAAAATATCAGTGAGGAAATATTTCATTAATTAGGTAAAGTTATGAAATTAAAAAAACAGAATCAAAATCAACTAGAAAAATCGAAATGCTTAATATATTTTCATTTATATTCTGCATAGAAAATATAATAATAAAGATGTAATAATAACAATTCATATTAAATTTGATGTAATGTTTGTAGTATAATTAGAGTATAAATTATTAAAAATAATACAACACTTTAAAAGCCAAATACATGCATTTTAGTAATTTATAATACTGTTGTACAAACAATTATCGACGCCCCGTATACGAAGACAGCTAGTAAACTAATTTAAACTTACATCGATTTGAACTTAACGATTTTTTTTAATGTGTACATTGAAACCATGTGTTACATGGTTTGAAAGATTATGATCTCGGGTTTGTATGTAGGAGAATTTCATTTCAATTTTTCAAAAAATATTTTCAATTTTTAATTGTTTTTATATTTTTCTTTTTATAAAATTAGTATACTCGAAATTTTATTACATCCTAGAGTTTTTCTATAAAATCACATTTTTTTTCCCTTGTCAGGAAACAAGTTAACTTTTCCTGCATGCTGTACTCTGTTATAAGGTTGCTGTAAATTATATATATTGATACTTAGTTAAATGTATCAAACACGTTTGTGCATATTATAGGGGATAATATGGATGGGATAGGATTAGGAGTGATCGTTGAGTAAATAAGGACTGGTGTTAATAATAGATTAATAATAGATGTTAATAATAATTTTAAAGTTCTTGAAAACAGTGAAAGTTCATGGACACCCGGGGAACAGGTACTGTTGAAATATGAAAGATATTTCTGGAAAATCTTCTTTTAAGTTGTTTCGCTGGCATATACGGCCTTTGACGTAATTATAAGTTGATGAATATGAATATCATAGATATTATAGCTTTATAATTGAGTACGGTATCGAATCATGTAATGTAAGCACTGCTGAATATTGATTGGTTTTAAGTAAATAAAAGAAGAGAAGTGGTAATTCTTTAGGTCATTTTACTCCTGATGATGAGGAAAGTCGAAATGTAGATGTGACTTCTATCATTTCATCCTGGGTGTTCTTTTTGTGTATTTAGCTTTTTGTCGTCATAGACTGATTCTTTTTGTCTATAACAATATACAGCGTAGAAAAAATGTTGATACAACTTCCACCTATATTGCTACATAGTGAAATGTGCCTTTGTGTAACCGAAGAATGTGCGAGTGTCAGATAATTTGTCTTTGTTGTGTGGTAAGTGTGTGGTGTGTAGTGTGTGGTGCGTAGTGTGTAGTGCATATCTGATTAAAGTGAGAGGAGTGTTTGTGAGTTGGACGGTTAAAGTGGAATGGGAAATATGTTGGGTAATGTACGTGAGTAGATGTGTGGTGTTTGTGTGGTGCATGTTTGATTTAAGTAAGAGGTGTTCGTGAGATGGGTGGGTTTGAATAGAGTAGAAATGTGATCGGGTGTTTCACAATACATATCCGTTGAGATATGTTGTGAGTGGAGTTTGTGGTGTGGGCAGTTTTGTGAGGACGAGAGCTGAATGAGTGCTGTGTAGTATGGATACTGCTTGCAGATTGTGGTGTATGTTGGAGGAACATGAATGGAGTTGGAGTGTCAGCTGTTTTGTGCATACTTGAGTGTGTTTTGGTTATTGAGGTGTGGGCGTGCATGATTACAGTCGGCGGTTTGGTGTGCGATGTGACTGTGATATGGCCGGGAGGCTCAGGCACGCGTATAGGTCAACACAGGTGTGCGTTGTGAGCTCGGCATGAGTAGAGTTTCAACTGGGATGTGTGGTGCGTGAGTGGTGAGTGGTGCGTGAGTGGTGAGTGGTGAGTGACTAGAGAGTGAGGTATTGTTAATAATAATGGAAATTGTTGTTTATATCTGGAGTGTTTGTACAAAATCATATAATCAAATATATTTTCTTGCAAATATATATAAGAAATACATGTTATATTTTTGATACATAATTTGCCTTGTAAGAACGTTTATGAGCAGATATAAATTTTACAATCTTGGAACCTTTTATGAAATCCAAAATTTTTAATATACTTAAAAAAAAAGTTGTCATACCTGAATGGAAATCCTATAGCGATGAAGAAATTCCTGAAAAAAAAAGTTTTTATTTATCAGATATAAAGACTATTTCATGATACATTTTTATAATATAATATGCTGGTAAAACAGTTGTTGTAAGAAACATCTCCCGTTTAAAACATTAAAGATCTAACTACCAGCCCTCTGAACATGATGATCTGCGTTAAACCCATTTCATTAGGAACTATCTTTTTGTTATGGCTCTATATCAGTTTTGATTCTATTTGGTCTTTCACTAAAAATGAATTTGATACCAAAATATATGGTTTTATGTAATTTCCTATGATATGAATAAATGGTGTTTGATTTATAAAGTATTATTAGCTGAGTCTAAATAGATAAAATATTAAAGACTTGTTTGTTGCAATACAAAATGATAAATATAGAAATGATGCTTTTTTTGTACATCATATCATTCTTCAATGCATCAAATGTCAAAAGGCATAGAAAATGAAATATTTTGAGACAAGATATAAATCTATTATGTATATTACACTATATGTACAATATGTATTCTTGTTACTATGCAATTAGTGCTTTATAGAGATAATAAAAAATACTTTCCTAATTGCTTGCCCTGTTAAAGAGTATAAATTTAACTAAATTAGATAATGTATGAATAAAATATTTATACAACAAAAATAGTTTGATATTTAAAATCTATAGGAATGTTTAATTATTTATATAATATTTATTTGAAATTAATAAAGAATATATATCCTTATTAATCTTTATTTATTCTTATTGACCACAAGTCTCTACAATGTACAATCTTAATAATAAGAGCCAGTCTATGTGAATCTTATGACATCAATGATAAACCAACTACCCAAGAAATTTGGTTCCTTCTCCATTACATCTATGTGATTGATTAGTTACTATTTTTGTATTGAATAGGCTTCCGTTATATAATTTATAATTTGGTACCTATTATGATAGTTTTTAATTCCTTTCAAAATGGTTCATTGAAATAAATTTTTTACAATAGGTATTCGTGTGTGCCTCTTTAGTATTTTCCGTCAACATTTTTTTTTTCATTGAGTGCTTGTCTGCCAGCTTAACTTTTCTTTAATGAAATCCGTGAGGTATTTCTCAGAAATAAAGTCCAAATTGCTGTCTTAATTATCCATTTTTGCTTTAACAGCAGCCAACTCATCCCGACCATTCCCATGTGTGCGCCATAACTTTTTGAAATATAATTTACTTACATGATTTTTTAAAATTTGTGATACCATAATATTGTTTTTTTCTAACGCACAATTTTTTTTTATTTAAATATTCCCGGGATTATACGAATCTATTTTTGATCGTATAGTGATATTTCACTCATTTAATCACTTTTAAAACTACCAGATGTTCAACCTAATTATCTAAACAATATTTACGTAATCTGAACTTACTTTCCATTGTAATCATTAGTTTTACAGAATTGCTTACTGCAAACTACGAGCCAACATAAACACTTATGTTTCTTCAATCGGTATGACTTTGTGTCATTTTTCGGTCAATATCATTATCTTGAATATAATGGCATTTAACTAGCGTATGGTTTATATCTGGAATTAGTGCACAGGGTAGGGTTGATTTGATAACACCATCCTATCGTTCGAATGATAAAGTAAACATATTTAAATTAGATATAGTTCGACCATAAAAGTTAACTACCTCGTGAATGTTTAAATTCTCTGGTGTAATAGTAGCTGTATCACCACCTACACCACATGTTCCTTGGGACACAGTGATTTCGAGAGCTATGCTGTTTGAACATGAAAAATTTTAATTAATTTTTTTAAACTATTTTTATCGAACAGGTGAGACGTAATATGTAATTAGTTTTTAAACTGATTCTCACTTATAGACAGTTCCCAGTGATTTGGAGCCAATTCGACATATTATTTTAACAGTCCCTTTAATCATACTTATAAATCTAATACATATTTTTACGAGATCTATTCTATTTAAATGATTTATGAATTGTATAGCCTAATATTTTAATGTACATATTATTTCTATTTTTTCCTGTTTAAACATAACATAATAAAAAGCCTATGATTCCATTTCGTATATATTATATCTCCTTAATTTGTCACAGGCAATTTTGTTATCCATAGGCCAGAGAAACAGTATTTTGCAAATTTTAATTGAACATTTAATTTGTAATAATCACATATAAATTACTGTTAGTGGTCAACCGTGTTAAGAGTGATCAACATTTGTTCATCTTGAGAACTCATGAGTGTAAACTGAATATATTTCTTGCAGAAATTGGCTATTATTTAACTTTAAACTTATTTTGTGGGGGGGGGGGGGGTCAGATATTTTCCTTCTAGAGAACAGTAGTCAAATGAAAAGAAGGTAATAGCAGATCACATGATACATAGCGCCCTTCTAGCTTTAAACATTGTAAACCATACAAATAAAGCACTAGAAGAAATAAAAACACTCATAAAATATCCACTCTCAAATGTTTATTATTTTTGTAAAGCGAAATCCTTGAGATGGCGTTAATAACAGTTCATAATGATAAACTAATTTTATAAAGACTAAGAGAGACTAAGATAGTATAATGTGTTGGTTGAAATCTTTGACAATCTTGATATAAAATAATTAAAATAAGTGAAAATAAAATTATATTTGTTCCAAATGGTCAACATACAATTTTAGAAATAACTCAAAAAGTTATTTTAAAATAATTATGACATTATCCTAAACAATGCTATTTAGTTACTTGTAATAAAATATGGTTCATGAGCCTCTATTATATGAAAAATGTATTTAAAGATATACAACCCGATAAATATATCATTTCAATTCAACTATTGTTACCTATTTTCGAGAACACTCTCTCTCAATATGAAATAATTGTTGCAAAACATAGAGAAATGAAAATGAAATTATACTGATATTAACTATAAATCATCATTACATGGCTATATTCGATTGTAAAGTGTTTTAACTTCAATATAGCATAATAAATTCCCAGACGTCCATTTTCCAACTAAAATTGTTTTCCAATTGAATAGAATATCATTGAAGTTTGCAACTCATTCTGTGGAATTCATTATTAACTTTATCAGTCAGAAATATATAATGCAATTTAAAAATAAACATTTTACTAAATTTTTTTTCACGATGCCATATACATTTTAATTTTTTTATTAATATAATAAATATTATTATCACTCTTTGTATTTCTTAATTATTTATTATTTATTATGTATTTATTAATTATTATAATTATCTCGGGGAGACAATAATTATTTAATATATTTCATTTAATGTCAAATCGAATTGAATAGAAGACTGTAATCTGGGAAGATCAGTGTTGACAAGACCTGATTTTTGAGACGGATCGTGCAGCCACAGCGGATACCGACCGACCTCTATCTATTGCATAATCAGTAGACTTTTTTCTTCTTACTTCAATATTGAACACTCAAAATATGCCTACAGTTCTTTTTTACTTTTTAGTGAGCATCTTTTTTTAAAGTTGAGCATTTTAAGAATTTGAACAAACTATCTCTCTGAACCTTTATGACTACCATTCAAGGTAAACGATTAAAAATAAAGGATTGAAATATGTTGAGGTTACGTAATCTGCCTGCACTTCAGGGGGACACACAGTTCTGGTTACTATTCATGCCTCCATAAATATAACATCTTTCTATTATTAATCGCACTAATTTTCGTACAGTGTTCAATAATGCCACACTCCACGCACTGTCAGGAAATAATTATCCAGTGGCGTGTTTGAGGGTTTAGAGTAGTACCAGTACTTTCACATGAATATTAGCCAACCTCCCCACGTTAGGAAATCCACACTCAGATCCTCATTCATCTGAATACACCGTATTTGAAACCGACTCCAAGAGAAGAACTTGCATCTCAACTCCCTTACATCCAAGGACATGGAGCGTGGTTATCCTCTGTCGTTGCTAGAATGAAGACTGATCTCTGCAAATGTACCATTCAATGCTCCTTCCGTCTCTCCTTCCCCTGTGAATGAGTCTCCTCTCCTTGTTACTACTTTTCTCCCTGGTGTACATCAGCTTAAACGAATCCTCAAAGATCTGTTCCCCACCCCATCCTCTTCTCCTTCCTCATCGGCTATCTTCCCCAGTCAACCCCCCCTATCCTATAAACTTCTCCCTAACCTTGGAAACCTCTTTTCCCTCAGGGACGTTCAGGAGCGTCAACAACTCGTCTGTGGGTGCTAAGAGTTGTGAAAAACGGGGGTGCCTGACCTGTCCGCTCTCAACTCTCTTCCACACTTCACTCCATCTTCCTGCAACGAGTAATTGCGTGTTGCTAAGGATTACTCTTGTACATCCAGAAATTGCGTTTATAAATTGGATTGTACTTGTTGTGATGCGTTCTATGTAGAACTGTTCTCTAACAAGCTCAGCATCCATATGAACTTGATGATAGTCATAGACCATCCGTAAACAGTCATTCTAATTTGCCTGGTGCCGTCCACGCCAACTCCCACCGTCTATCTTTCAATGAGTTCTTTAGTGTGTAGATTCTGCGTCAGATCCTGCCTGATGGCAATACCGTGACACTTAGAGCCTCTAATGTGGCACACACTGGTCGCTCGGGGCGCTCAGTAGATCTGGACTAAATCTTAAGGATAATTTTTTTTTGGCTTCAGTTGAGATTTAACTGTGACGAAGACCACCTGTTATGGCTGTAAGATTTTAGGTTTTTTTTCTGATTTCTTACTGTGGTTTGGACGTTGATTTTTGTTTGACGTGAACTTTTTTTTAGTAAATATATCATAAACTACGTTTTTTACTTTACTTAAAACATATAGCATAAAATTTATTCTAATTTAACTACCATAATTACCTAATTCCAACCCATTTCAACTGAATATAATGTAAAGGGTGTCACGATATATTTTATGGAAATTTGTAATTAATTTTAGCAGTCATAAAAATAAATATATTTGGCTCAATATGTCAATATTTAAACAACTGTTGATATAATTATAAATGATTATTTATTGAAGTACACATTACTGCATTATAATGTCATGTATTTAACATAAAAACATTTAAATATCAAAGTTATTAATAAATATAGTTTAGTAAGCCTAATTACCGGTGGGTGTAATTGATTCCTTAATGAGAAACTCGCAAAATATTCTCTTCTCTTTCGCGTAATATCATTCATTAAGCTGATTAAATTTGCATTTATAATTATGATTCTAAATTATGAAATTAGTTTTCCATATAAAAATTAATATTTTTAAATAATTCATGTTTATTTGTCTTTTAGCCACTGTGAGAGAATTTTTCAAAAGAAGTTATTAACTAATATTTTTCCTAAAAATGTCTGTGGTTGTTTTATATATACCATGACTTAAGTTTATGGATAATCCCACAATGTCAACGCAGATCTTCCTTAAACGAGGATTAAGAGAAAGAGAATTCACTGTAGAAAGAGGAAATAATAGATAATTTGCCTTTTTCATAGTACTGCGCATTATGCTCCTTCATTGTTGTAAATAATTAAAGTACATATTTCTATTGCACTTTTTGTAGAATTGCTTAAATTATTTATGCAAAAAAACATTTTAAAATCCCATATAAAAAGCCATAGTTTGGTACTTCTTTATTCTGGCTAAACTCAAAAATTTGTCGTAATTTTTTGTTTACATTTTCAGATTTTGTAGTCTTTCATGTGAATGTCGTCCCATATTATTCTCTAGAATATATATTAGATGAATAAATGTAGAAATCTATCCTGTTCTGTGAACAATTACATATTTTTCCTTTACTATGGTAAAAGAAATATAACCATGAAAAAAATAAATTTAGAAACTTTAGCAGATTTACATGTTTTCAGATACCCTGAGTTCGTTTCCTGATTTTTTAGTTTATGTATGTCGTATGTGTGTGTGTGTGTGTGTGTGTGTGTGTGTGTGTGTGTGTGTGTACAGGTTGTGGGCGGGTGTGTTTTAAAAAATTGTCGAACTGCTAGAGGCCGCAGAATTATACAGTTAAATCAATTCACTATGTTTAAACTTGATAGATTGTGAACAAGATGTAATGATAAAACCGTCTGAACTATGTAATGAAATTAAACATAACCATTTTTTTATTTATAGGAAAATTAGATGTTTTGTTTGGTATCTAGCTTCTTTTCGAAATGAAAAAAGATGTACAGTCATATCTTATTTCTCGACCATATTACGTTCTAGAAGGCCGTTCAAACCGAATTGATCGAGTTACGAAAGAAGTTTTTCCATTAAAAATAATGAAATAAATTTAATACATTTCAAGACCTGAAAGCAACTTTTTTTTACAAATATTTTAACATTAGTTTAGATCAAAATAAATTAAGAGTGCAGCTTATACTCAAAATACACTTAGTTTATCATAAAGACACAAATATTCTTACTTCGCTGGTGATTTGCAGATGCATAGTGAGCGTGGTTGTCGAGGAGTTAGAAAGCGGAAGGTTATTGCTTTGAAGGAGATGGATTATTTCTTTTTTTAGGAGAACTATCTGATGTGACTTGTGTCAGTTTTCTTTTCAGAACATTTAGAAAGTGGCAGATTATAACGTGATTAACACAAATCAAAGCTTTGCTGACTACAGTTTTATCTATTTGATAAAGTTCCACAAAGTCTAGAGCTCGTTCTATTTGGAGGAGTAAGCATCGTCATATTTTCTCGACTTAACCTGGACGTGGTCGAACATTACAATTTGTACGACAACCATAGCGAAAAAGACTGGCTTTTTTTGTTGGAATTCCAGCATTGTATGAGTTCTGAATTGTTCGAGAACTGAGGTATGGCGTATAATACTTTGATATCTTAATGTAGTAGGAAAGCTATTAATTTTGCACGCATAAACTAATGACAATAAAGATATAGCAAAGGTTAGCTTTTAACATTCTGGCATATTTATATATTTTGAATTATAACCCTCATTAAGTTGACATTAACTCGGTTTGACTCAGTTTAATATTTTTATACCAGCTTAAATTAACCTTCTTTTTGATATTGTACGTATGTATATAAAGTTATATTATAATGGATGTTTAAAAGTATATTGCTACATGTTATACTTTTACAGAAGGTCAGTTTTACTGAAAAATTCTTCATTATAAGTTTTTTACTCACTGATATGTAGATATAGCTTTTCTTGGTAGTCATATACTCGTATATGTAACAGAATGTGAGTCAAAACCTTCCATGGAAAGATATTTAGATGTATTTATAATTCTTTTCAGAAGTGGAAAATAGAAGCAAGTCATCTATGTACATAATGTATGGAGTTAACATGTTCATTGAATTGAAATATGCCATGCAACGTTACTTTTGTATTGGGCATCAAAGATAAGTTTCATAATTTGAAAAAAAAATTATGAAAACATGCTGTACATTTATTTAAGGTATACTGCATTCTGCATACTAAATATTTAGGGAAAGAACTATTTTAAATATCGTATCCGATTAATGCCATTAATTATATGAGCCCAATAAAATAATCAATAATTATATGAATCCATTAAATATGTCATTTTTTGTAACTATTGTAAATGGATACAAGGAATATTGATGGATGTTTTGGATTTTCTGTGCAATTCTGGCTTGGACGTAAACAAAGAGCAATTTTGACAGGCCGGCAAACCATATTACTATCTATAAATACAAAATTAATTACTTTGGTAATATCTGGATATTATGGCAAACAAACAATATTAGAATTCGTTCAGATCATCTATTAAAATGAAGAAAATAAGAGATGATGACCTGAATCACTTTTTTTTAAAGTTTCATTAACTGAAATGGGTGTTATCGTCCATTTTATGATTTTAAAAAAATATTTTTTTACCCTATACAGCTAATTATGTAAATATAAAGTTCTTAAAAAACTGATCATTAAATGAGTATTCAATGACAAGCATTTCAATAAATCCTGAGAAATATGACACGGAAAACAGCCATGAAAATTAAAAACACAACTTGTGCTAACGAATTTATCTGCTGGACTAGTTAGAATTATTTAGATGACTCAGATATTTTTTCGCAGTTTCAAACTGAAGTTCAAGTTTCTTCAATGTTAGGGCGTACAAAACTGTATGATTTTATGGCAAAAATAATCTCTACTTGGCAAAGTAAGAGAACTAAAATCTTAACTGTATTACTCTCTACATATTCAAAAAACTAATAGCGTATCATTTTTTGCAAAGACATTTACACCGGACTTTCAGACAGATATACAAGTTTTGAGGCTCTCAATGTTATTTATTAATGCTTTCTCAATGATTTATGCGTGTGTGTGTGTGTGTGTGTGTGTGTGTGTGTGTGTGTGTGTGTGTGTGTATCTAATCGTTTGTGGGCACGCTACAGGTTACATCATTTGATTGATCAAATTCGTATATTACACAAAGATGGCATACTGTAGCGTAAACGTGCTTTGTTATTACAAGGAAACGTTCAAAAATGGAAAACTTAATTTTTTTGACAGAATATGATTTTAGACATTCGTTTCTTAAATTTACTGACCGTAATAATAGTATTCAATGAAACTTTGGTAATATTGTATCTTATGAACAGCAAACTCAGAAAACATTCAGTCATGTTTAATTGTAAAAGAACTATGCTTTCTAATAAAATACATACATTTTGAGTTATGATTAGTTCTGAATGTTTGTCAACACGATACAGGTTACACCATTTGATGGATTGTCATGGCATTATACCGAAAATACAACCATAAGAGAGGATGACCTGAATCTTTTTTTTTTTTAAATGTTGTTTACATCGACTGAGACATTTATTTGCAGTTTCAAGTCAAACAGTATTTTTCTTCTAAGGTTCGTACGAGTGGTTCGAATAAAATATGTTTTACTGATTTAATTTGATATATTAAGAGAAGGAAGTGCTTAAAATAATGCAGGCAAACGTCAAACAATCATGTATTTTATAATGATCTCCAGTGTGAATTATTGTCTTGCGAAAATGTTGCAATCAATCTACATATTGTACCTTATAACATTTCTGTCAGAGACATATGCATTGTGTGTTCAAAAAGTTCATTACGTATTAATGGGTAGTATTACATTATGGAAAAGGTAAGTTTTCATTCTCTATGATAATACATCTAGTATTTGTATGAAACTTGTTAGAAAATGCTACAAATTAAAATTAATTATTAAATATTACCACACTACAAATATTTCATGATCTTACAATATTTAATGAAGAATTGTAAGCAATACGATTATGCTTACTTGCGTTAAAAATGATAAGAGTTCTCTCTACATTAACTTGAGGAATGTTAGGTAAATAAACATATCTGTAGGGGAGAACACCTATCACAAGAAGGAAAAAATAGAACTATTTGAAATATTTTGGGTAACTTAATAAAAAATTCTTTAAAATAGCTACCTTTAAAATAATTTAAAATTCTTCAAAATAATTTGAAGAATAATTTTAAAATAATTACCCTGGAGTTATTAGATATTGAAAAAGCTTTGGACAGCACATCCTTGCTTGCTTTTGAATAAGTAGAAATACATAAGTTTATTGTTTGAAAACTTTAAAAGGACTATTATGATCATCTTACAAATGATAAGCAGCGCAAGTATATGATTTTATGGGTGCAAACAAAAAAATCACAAATAACCACGTGAATTGAAAGCATCCTTATTTCTTAAAAGAGACTCCAGTTTGATATACTGAAATTTTAATAATTAATACTGAAGTTAGAATAAGTTAACTTTCATGTTGGTACCTGCAAACAAGAAAAGACAGAAGAATGAGGCAGTGTTCTAATTTGGAAAGGGTTAGAGTAATCTAAGGATGAATGGATGTTGAAGAAAGCAGAAAAAAGGTGGGTGCAACGGCCATGTTTAATTTAGTTTAAAAAACTCATTCCAGCAGAACTTATATTTGTATGAAAATGTTATATCTTCAAAGGAAAGATTTATAAATATATGTGGAATATCAAAGAGCCATTTATCTTCTTAACTGTCACTCTGCAAGATGCAATTAACATCATGCAAATAATCCAGACTCTGTCTGAAAGAGGTGGAACCCTTTGATCACATTCTATATGAATGTGGGGCAACCCTTTTTGAAGAGCATGAAGATTTTGGCATACCATACCTGTAACCAATTCAAGTAAGAGATAATGTTTAAGAACAGTTTTAAAGTAAATTAAGAAATTAGTATCAAAAGTTACAAAATGAACCTCAGTAGGTCAGATATGGCAACTATACACCCTAGTCTGATGATCGTATGGCCTCCAGTTTAATCCTGATAGTAATGGCATGGCTGATTGGTCTAGATCAACAACATGGAATTCATTATAATTAAAATAATTGTTTTAGCTACAACAAAACAAATAAAATCATCCAATTGATATCATGTTAAGATTGATAATACTTTACAGGAAGGTTATATATTATTTCATGAGGAGAGCAACATTAAATTAAAACAAAAAAATTAAATTGAATTAAAAGAGCTTGACAAGAATTTTGTAATTTTATCACTTGTATCTCTTTCTATAGAAAACAAGAAAACAATAAAACATTCCAAATAAATTTGATCGTAATGTTATAGAGCATGAACAAAAATCTCCAAATTCTCGGGGACCTCACAAAAGTTGTAAAAATTGTTTTGATGGCATGTATCCTCAGAAGTAATATGGTGAAGATCAAGCTGCCGTGACACTAAATAATAATGCACTGCGCATTTCAACGTTAATTTGTTAATTTTCCAGCAATAACATGGCTAGAGTATCTTGAAAGTAATTAAAAGCAGTATAAATTCATCTCAATAAAATCAGTATAAATGTCCAATCAATAAGATGATTTCCATTATTTATATGCAAAAATAAGGTGCTACTTTTTTCCTGTCTACTTACGTTGTATTTGTGTTGTTTTACTCGTGTCTTTAAAGATTTACCGGTTTGAGCAATATTAATTGTATGGTAATTTCTGCACGGAATTTTATAAATACCACCGGACAGTTTTTTATTAACATATGGCACACGTTATTATGATTAAGAAGCAGCATATTAAAATCAAGCTGTCGCGCTAATCTCGGAAGGGGGTCCAATAACTCATGATACATTAAAACTATAGAATTTGATAATGAACAGGGCTCTGTTAAAATATCAGAGAAAATTTTTTTAGCTCCCTTGAAAGCTAAATTGATATAAGAGGAGGGATATTTTAATGATATGGCAATTGACCTAATGTTGTTAATCTCTTCATTAAGGAATTCAGGGGAGTACACTCTTAAACCCTCAAAAACATATTTCTAAAAACAGAAATTTTAACATTTTTTGGATGAAAAGAAGAAAAGTGAACAAATTCAAGTACATTCGTAGGTTTTTATATGCACAAAAGAGTAGCTCATTAGGTAACCTATGGATCAGGACATCTAAGAAGAGCACATTTCCACTTACTTCTTCTTCCATTATGAACTGGATTGTCGGCAGTAATAAATTTAATCTAATCTAATAAAATTAAATTTATTATTGATTGTTATTTCACGGTTTCTGTGAAATCTTATTATATATATATATATATATATATATATATATAAACTAGAATTTTCAAAAGAACACAGAGGATAGGAATCACTGGAACTAACTACTACATTTCTATGTCCTCGTTGACAGGAATATAGTTATGAATTTCAATGATTTCTTTCCTGTGTGTACTTTTTACAATTGTAGTTTATTCAGTTCAAAGACTCTTTTATCTAATTTGTATATATATGTATATATATATATATATATATATATATATATATAAATGAAAAAAGACAACAAATAGAAGAAGCGAGAAAACTTACTGGGTCGATATTTCGAACTGAAGTTCGTCGTCAGGGAGAAGAAGGGAAGAGGAAGAGGCACGTGCGTCCACTCGTACAAGCAGAGGGCGACTCTCGAGGAGTCGCCCTCTGCTTGTACGAGTGGACGCACGTGCCTCTTCCTCTTCCCTTCTTCTCCCTGACGACGAACTTCAGTTCGAAATATCGACCCAGTAAGTTTTCTCGCTTCTTCTATTTGTTGTCTTTTTTCATTTATATATCTGTCCGGTTTGGACCGTTTTAATATTTTGATTTATTATATATATATATATATATATATATATTCGTATATTTGGGGAGCAGGCCTTCATTGATTCTCAATGAATGTGAATCACTGAAACTATCAACAGCCAGGCCAGTGGATTCACAAGAATTCTGAAACTGTTCGAAGGCAGTCAGAAGACGAACCAATCAATGAGAGGTAAAGAAAAGACCCTGGGGAAACCTCACCTTGTCACTACCTGCTGATAACTTCTGTTGTCATGTTTACGTGCAGTTGACTCTGCGAATAGTTTGAGTTTTTTCAGTTTAAAATTATATTAGTTTTTAAGTAAATTGTGAAACTACGATTCTAAATAACATCCTTGATAATGGTCGACGAAGACCGAAACATGTCGATATACAGAAATAAAAATTTTGGAGAACTGATTTATCTTGTCCCAAACATATGGAAGCCAGAGGTAAGGAAATTTGAAAAATTAATTCGAAAATGTGTCAAAATTGAAATAGGCATAGGTTTTAATAGAACATATATATATATAATATATATATATATATATATATATATATATATATATTTAAAGAAAGAAAGTGGAATTAAAACTTCCTCACCAGTAATGGTGGTTGTAAGAGTTTAATGTTAAATAAACGTAATTCTATAATTTGAGCCTCGTTAGGAAGTTCTCTCTGCTAACGTGACTCTGAAAGAGCAATACATTAGATGCTCACATATCAGTTCAGATTTAATTAATATCATTCAATAATTGCCATGACCAACCACTGTCAATGTTGTTCATTTGAATCAGTTACGATGCATCACTTACATAGTACTAAATATATCTTAAAATATGAATCTCTTTATTGGAGCGTACGGTTATAAGATATATTCAGATTCGTAAACGTCCTAATAAGGTTGGGTTTTTAAGTCTTTTGCAGCCTTTTAGAGATGGCTTAAAATTATTTTTTAAGGAATAATCTTATCTTTATATATCTAACTTTTTTATTTATTATTTTTCTCCTATTTTTATACTTTTTCTTTCTTTTTTTTGTGATTAACTTTTCCTTATTTTATTAACATTTATTCTTTTAATTATGCTTTTTTGTTTTTTTCTTTGTTGTACCAGAATTGGTACACAAAGTTTCTACAAAAAAAAGTTTTATTAACAAACAAGGAGTTTCCAACACACAGTATTCTTACTCAGGTGTTAAACTATGGTGCCAATTCTTGGCACTTTTTCTCATTGACTTGAATGATTTAAATGTGTACTAATATTAGTATTGCATTACTGTCGACTATGTTGTTCATGTAGAGTTTTCAACAGATTAGTACGTTTTTACCTTCTTAGATAACAATAAAATTGCTTTGTAAATTGATATATCGTGCGTATATGTGCTTGTCTGCGTACGACCTAGATATTACAAAAAAAAGAGCTATTATCAATATGTCACTGTTTTAAGCGTCCTTTATCAGAAATAAATTAGAGTTTGCAATCTCGGAATAATCTGCTGCCTAAATGTAAAGAAATATGTAGAACAATTTTTTTATCTATATATTCTATCTAAAATGCAGGTTGGGCTGGGTCTTAATTGTTGAACATTAATTTGTTATAATCACATATTCATTTCTTTTAGAATGTAACACGCATTGACATCGTTATTTAGGTTCAATTTTTTTAACCTGAATAGGTTTAAATTAAATCTAGAAGGTATAGAATAGGTGTAAATTAACTTGTATAGTGTTTTACTTATTCAATACTAATATTATACAGAAAGTAGTAAAATGCTACTAAATATTAAACTTAGTTCAAATGGGTTAATCTGATAGGCAGAAAGCACTTTGATAAATAATGAGCTTGAAATGCAACCAGAAGTTATTTTTTCTGCCCGGGTTTATTGTGAGAGTGAAAAATATAATTATTACTTGTATCTCAAGAATTTCTGGTATTACATGATTATTTAATTAACTACGGTCAAATTTACAATTGTTAATGTAATACTAATTAGTACGGATAGATATTATACAAATTAATATTTTGCTAGCTAAGATTGTAGGTATGAATATATTAATTTTTTAAGGAGTTTAATTTATTCTCACAAGAAATGTACATTTATTGTGAGGCAAATTGAAGTTGTATGGCGTCTCAAACCAGGTTTTTCTGCAAAAAATTCTGTAGAAAAATGTCCTTACAATAAGTCATGAGAGAAATATATTTCTTTTCCTCATCTATTGCTTGAAAGTTGTTAATATGGCATGTAATTTACATTACAAAAGTAATATGTTTCAAAACAGAATTGCTCAACACGCGAGTAATCTAGTGAGTTTTGAATAATAGGAAGCCAGAATTGCACAAAAACTTTAATCAATTTCACAGGTATATTACAGTCTAACTAGGTCATCCATAATACCAGTCAGAAACCCTATGCAAATTTCTTACTTTCAGCATTACCAAAAGCCCCTTCGTTTTTATTTTAATACCTTTGTCTTTCTTTTACAACACTCCTATCTTTTTCCATGAAGTAAAAATAATTTATCCTTTAAAATGTAATGAATATATAGAACTTATGTATAGTCTTCCTGTTCAATACTTCAAATAAAATCAGGTATAAGAAGCCACATTCATCTACATCATTGTGAATATGTATTTGAATCATTTATGATTATTAGTAATTTAAACATAGCTTTACCTGCATGGATATTTGTTTTTGAAATATCAATATATACTTGATTTATATTGTTTTTTACTTTGATACTCCTGTTAGCTACTTAAAGTTTATTAATATCATTTTTCGATAATAGATATTAAATAATTGGTTATCATATTAAGTATTTGAAAGTAAATTGATGATATTTAATATCAAATTGACAACCATTAATAATATTTTACTACTTTCTGTTTACAATCCATTTCGGCTTAATTGCAGCCTTTAAAAATTAGTTACTACAACTAAATATCCAAAAATACTGTCAGTTTAATCAAACAGTAAAAAGTCGAATTCTGTAGAATGAAGTACTCTTAATAAAATAGTAATGTTGGTAACAAATCAGACTCTTTAACGCTGGAGCAACCAAAAATTAATGTTTAAGTTTAGTTATTATAACTCTTTTAGAATTTGCAAACCTGTTCACACAGACATACACACATAGGTGACCATTACGAAATCTGTTTCAAACAATACTTCCTTTAAAAAAAAATATTCACAATCTTCTCCCAAAACCTCCATACTTCTATATTTTATATACACGGTGTATATTAAATTTAAAAAAAAAGTAAAAGAGAAATATAACGTTACTAATTTAAATATTACAGTTACTTGTAGTCTGTGTTTGTAGCAATAGTTTTAGTTAAGACATTAGTTCGTTGATCATTAGGGTGATGAAAGTATTTTAAGTTAAGTATTGGAATACAATATTACTAGAGAGTTAAAAATTATAATCAAGGATATTAGCCCTCATTAGAAAAACCTGATACAAAATACTGCTAATTTGTCTAAAAGAGTAATATTACTTTAGCTATTCTGTAATAAAGCAGTGATAGAAGTTTATGTGTAGTTGAATCAAATAGGCTGGAAGCCGCCAAAAAACAAATCCAAAATATCTGACGACAAGTATATATTTCTCATATCAGACTTGTTTGAAACTATATCAGAAGGAAAAAATCAACGTAGGCTAAAAAGTTAATGAAATGGTCTCCACATATAAAAATTTAATGGTATACACAACGCGTTTAGAACACGTAGTGTTCTTCCTCATAATTGTGTTCACCACATAATAGTGATTGCACTACGTTAAAAAGAAAAAATCAACATTCTTTGTAACATCTACACTGACACATTAGGGTGATAAGCTACAATATCAATTTTTTTGAACAGTTGCTAAAAATACATTTACTGGAACGTTACAAAAAAATTCCTTTTTTTTCTTCGAACACAAAAAAAATTGTTTTTAACTTATTTTCAGCTTTCAATATGAGCCGAAATACCTTAACGGACCTCATTTTTTAATAGGTCCGTTATATTGAAGTAATATGTAAAATCCATCAATATAAGTTGTTATATTGAAATATAACAACTTCAATTAAAATTAAGTTAGGTTTAACTTTAATAAAACGGGCATTTTATTTTCCTTTCTAATCATTTAGTTGTGCCAATGGCATATGTCATCCTTTGCTGAAAAAGGCATAAATACATAAAAATGGTAGTGATGCTTCATGTAAGCTTTTTAATAATAAAAAAGCTCTTTCTAAGGGTTTCACCTCTGCCTTTTCAACGTCATCCCTTTCCTCACCTTGGAATTCAAACGATTCTTAAGTTTACCTTTTTAACACAATATCTAATAGTTTTATCAAGTTTTCAGTTTATTTTCTGTGCAAAATGTAAGTGATTATAGTCATATTATTTGTAATATTATTATATTAAAGTTGAAATAATTGATAATTTTATCATGTAAAACTGTTGATTTTCCACTTTTTTAAGCTTGATTTGTGAGTCACAGTATTTAAAGTCTTCATTACTTCAGTATGAAGCAATTAAAATTCATTGACACTTGATTTAATCTCTTCAATATGGAAAACAGTTAGGGGTGCTTGAAAGATTATTTATAGGCCTACAAAGCTGCTCTCTTAACAAGTATGTTTGGTGTTATGTGTTTATCAAAATAGGAATAACCTCTATAGGTCCATTTAAAAAAAAAAAACATACAGAATCTACTGCTTACTGCACAACACTACTTACACCTATATGGTAAAAATGTAAGTGACAAGTACACAGGGACAATCAAGCCTGGCTCTTATACCGAGGCGAAATCCAGTAATGGAATTATTATCATTTAATTAATAACATTATTCATGATTAATTAACTGACAAATTAGATAATTATTCAACTCATTTAATAACTTGTTATTGTATTGAAATACAAATGAATTAAATAACAAATTTTTAATATAACCATATATTGAAATATTTTCATTTTTTGATTTAAACAGAAATATATGATAGGGAAAGATGATTAAAACGCTTTTCATTGTTTATACGTCAATATATTTTTATTTAAATTATTTTTCTTTGATTAGTTAAACGCAATCATATTGGAATTATACAAGTATATACATTGTTATATATATATATATATATATATATATATATATATATATATATATATATATAAGTCTAGTCGAAGGTTTTGTCCGGTTAAGATTGTTGTTCCTTTAAATAATATAAATTTCATTTTCTCAGTCAAAAAATTTTTACTTCTACCTATGAAAAAGGTTTGAAAGAAAGCCCAAATGTGGCAACGAGAGTTTGATTTCTGAACGTAGAACATTGACCATATCCCGATTAGATAACGCATCTATTCTAACAATTGGTCGATATATTATTGAATCTCTTACATACATAATTTATATATAATATATATATATATATATATATATATTCATTGTTAGAAAATATAACAAACACTGTAAAAATTGTCAACAAACATTCGGGAATAACTAGAGCTTACAGCTTTTCTTGAGAAAGTATTATAAATTAAAAATGGTGTGGGCTTTACCTGGTGTTAGTTGATTAATATTGTCTTTGCTTAGTTAAGCTTGTCTAGAACACATAATGTTTGAAAGCAGCTTGGAACTCCAATACAAGCAACACAAATATGTACTTTCTAAGTAAACTCTTGTTATAATGAGAGCGAACTTGTCAAGCATAGGCACGTATTAATTCCTCTAAGATTTATGGCAAAATGCATAGTGTTTTGAGTTCACCTTAATTATTTTATAACACTGATTATAAATCAATTATGGCAATTCATATCAATTAACTTGAAGGCAGTTATATATCAACAATTATATTTTCACTTACAGAACAATTACTATGCGTTGCCTGACTGAAGACATACTAATAAGTAATCAATTGAAACAGAATTGATGACAGTCTGTAATAATGCAAGAAAATAGAATTAACATTTCTTATAACAGCAATTAAAAGTGCTTCTTAAATATTATTTTCGCAGATTATATGTATTCGTAATTTACAATTTCAGTAACTTTATCAGTTAATGTTTTCTTAAAACAAATCAATGATGATTGATGCACACACACGCATTATATATATATATATAAAGTTTAATCCACAATGGAAAAAAGAAAACAATAGAAATAAATGCTCTGAGGCCATTCAATGTATGTCATCAAAGAGAAAAAACAAATCAAACAAAAACAAATTTGGTTTTTCTCTCTGATGACATATATTGAAAGACCTCAGAACATTTCCATTGTGGTTTAAACTTCATTGATTGCATCATGTGTTTATTTATTGTGATTTTTCTGCATATATATAAGTTGACTGTCGTCCCTCCGTCAATTCACTTCTTCTCCTGAGGACGACCGCCATTACGGTCGAAATATTGAAAAGTGAGTCTTTGTTGTGTTTCTGTTTATGTGTCACTGCTTATTTTAATTGGTATATATATGTATATATATATATATATATATATGTCAATGATCAAACCACAATAAGAAATGCGAAAACAAGGCTAAGATCTTTCAACCGTAACAAGCGGTTTTCGTCAGTAGTCTAACGAAGACCGCTTGTTACGGTTGAAAGATCTTAGTCTTGTTTTCCCATTTCTTATTGTGGTTTGATCATTGATTGTTATTTCACGTGTTTATGTGAAATCTTTATATATACATACATTGTCGTTATCAGGCTTTGGAGTGATTTACATCTATTCCTGTATAATAGTGAGTTTCAGTGATCTTATTTTCTGTTTGTTCTTTTGAAAATTCTAGTTTATATATATATATATATATATATGTGTGTGTGTGTGTGTGTGTGTGTGTGTGTGAGTGTGAATACGAGAGAATATGTAACCGCAATACCCATTGTTAAAACAACGGTAGCCTAGGAGTGGTGGCTGAGTCCGTTTCAACAGCCACATAACTCCAATTTAACTTGGGGCACCAACCCTCTATTCCCATTGCTCATAGTTTGACTATTCTTACATCTTCCTCGTTACAACTGATAAAAACCAGAATATAAGAGTCAATGTCTGGAGATGAATAAATCTTATGATTCGATGGAACCTCAATGTGAAGATTTTTGAGACTGAAATATCTGTTGAAAAAGAGAGATTGTATACCCTCCGACCTCATTCAGATTTCTACAAAGACCCCTTTGCCTTGAAAACTATATAGAGTCTCAATAAATGAATTATTACCATATAGAGTTCTGTAATAAAACTGAAAATCAACAGTACTTGAGAGAGAGGAAAAAATAAATAAAATAATAAAAAAAATAAGGAAATATTAAAGATTAATAAAAATCAGACTAATGAAATAGAAAATAAATATTTGAACAAATTATTTAATATTGAATAAATAAATAATTATTGTTTATTATTATTTAAATACTCTTTTAAACATATTAGTTTACCTATTAAATTTTTATTTACTTAATCGCTCTTGATTAAATTTTAATATAAATGTTTTATAACTATTTTCATTAACTAAATTTATTTTTGTTATTTATTTATATTATTCTTATCTCCTTTTCCTCCGTAAGTTAGCAGCGATGATTGAGTACCTCAGACTTGAGTCCTTGCTTGTGTTCTATATGGTTTTCATCTTTTGACCTGATGAAGACGCAGTCAACTTAGGTAGACAGTTTTTGTGATCTTTTATGTTCATGATTATAATACCTTGCATTTTTAATTAATATTATTAAGAAAGAGGTTAATAAGAATTTATACCATGAAATAGAATGAGAGAAATTGTCAACGCTGCTGAATTAGTTGTAATTTCTTTAGCAATCCCCTAGTTGTTGTTTAGCTATTGTTAAAGCAGTTTGGTGTTACTACTGAGCTCAAGAATGGTAGAAATGCAAGGAGTCATTTCTATAAGTCATTTGATGAGTGGTAGTGAATTATGGTGGATGCATTATATTCCATTGTCTGATGTCAAGCTTAAGTATTATTGGAAAACCTGTAAAGAGCTCCAAACACGTAATAAATAGAATATATATAGCATAAAAATGGGACAAACAGAACACTTATTTCAGCATACTAGGAAATTTAAACATTCTATCAACTGGCAACAAGTCAAACTATTAGTTTATAAAAAGTTCATTACTAAACGTAATATTATTTAATCTGACTTTATAGCGATATGTTTCATAAATTGATTAAGAACAACTCTGGATTGCTAAACTGGATGGGGAAACTGGCAATTACTGTCATCAAACACGTTGTCAACTAACATTTTCTTTTTTTTTTTCACAAAATTTTGGGCTGACTGACAAAGTTTATGTTTCTGAAAATAATTTCAAACTTCAAACTTCTATTTCTCTTTTTCTGTTCTGCTCTCCTTGCTCACAAAGATTTTTGAGCTTTTCTCTAAGATGGCGTAACACTGGATGAGCTTAATAACGTCTTACTTACTCTCGTACTTCTGTTATAATAGTTTAAACGATGATTTCCTTAATTGTAAAATCCAACGGGTTAATATTGACAGGTTTATATATATACAAAAACCAATCTAAACGGCATTAAAAAATTTATGAATTGATCAATATTTTTCAACCTATACAACAAGTCTTTGTCTGTTTGGTTATACTCTGACGAAGAGCAGTTAATTTAAAAAAAAGATCGTAGTAACCTTTTTGAATTTATTTTTCTTTTTCAGTTCATGATATAATACATAGGTATACATATATACTTGAAAATTCTGGTAGCAGCCCTTCCTTAAGGCATACATTATTGAAAATGACACCAAACTTAGTTGGTCCTGTTTTCTAACAAACTTCTTAATTTTTCTAAATAACACTCTTGTATCAGTCTTCGTTCTGACAAAGTAACGAGAGTGTTATTTGTAAAAGCTGAGAAGCTAGTTAAGATACCAGGTACTAGGTAACTTAGGTACCAGCTAAGTTTGGTGTCATATTGTGGTGTATTATATTTCAGAAGTATATATTAGTCAGATTTTGGGCAGTATTCTGGGTTTTAATCACACTCAACAACATGATTGTTACTTAAAACATTTTTCATAGGCATAAGTAAGAAATTGAATAATAAAACCTACAAGTTCACATAAGCATATGTTATAGTTCTTTTCTTTTATGATTATTCTGCTTCTACTTTCGTGTAAATCGCTGGTTATTTTAGTGTTGTGTTATCCTTTGAGTTTTTTTTTTTGGCCGCCTACAGAATGATTCAAGGTAAGCCTTCTTCATAATAATGTAGCTGTAATCCAAATGTATGAGGTGCTGCCGGACTCACACTTTCCATGTATGCAACAGTTGATGGTGTCATTAAATAACTACAGATGAGTGTCCTGGTATATCAGTATAAATGCAACTCAGGAAACAGTGAAGACCTACTCTTTACATACATTGGGATCATAAGTACGACTGTAGCTCTCTCATTATGTCTGCATTTTTATCTCTGGTCAATGCATCTAAACATAAAGAAATAGTTCACTGTATTGGTATCTCAGAATAGAAGAATAGACTCAGGCTCTTACCTGAGAACCATTTCAGATTTATGAAGGAATGACTGAGATCCTTACATATATCACGTGGCTTTCATGAGAAGTGTGTTGGTCGATAGAAATGTATTGAGAAGAGATTGATTGGGAATTCTCTTGCTGGTGGTAGTTGTTGCTGATATATGAGTAGTTGAGCCGATAATACTGAAGACGTTGGCACCAAGCTCTAACAAGAGTCACTGGTGCGTGCTTGGCCACTGACTCTTCTCTACCCCACCATTTTCTTCCTTTCTCCACTAATCTTCACACGTATCTCTCTCCTCGATGACCAGAATGGTCACATACTCAGATCAGTTTCACTTTTTCACTCCTGTCAAACATTCATTTAATGCGTTTATGATATAGCTTAATAGGCCCTATCTATTCTTTTCAATTTAATTCTTTCCTTCTTTATCGCTATAACACTATACTGAGAACTTTCATACGTTTATTTCTTTATGATATTTACTTAGTCTATCTCATTGTTATATTATAATAAATATATTTCTATATAAAAATTATTAATTCACACATTTTTCAATCTTATATTTACATACTACATAAAAAATATCAAGTAAACAGATTTTTTTGGAATTGATTCCTAGCAGAAGGAAAACTCTAATAAATGCATAAAATATACATTTTCCTTCGAATAAAATCCGTTAAAAATAAGATCTGTTGCTATCTATACATATACATAATAATACATAAGCTTCTAATGTTATGTAATTATGAAAGTAGTTCAATATTGTAATACATTTTAATCAGGAAGTAACTCGAGTACAAAGATATGACAATACTCGTTCAAGAATGATCAAATATTGAATTGAAATTTTGATACAAACTGACAGACAGAAATCGATGTTGATAAATTATGTATACCAAAAATATAAAGTTATTTTTTTCATATGTCTCACTAATTAAATGGGAAAGGTATTAATTATATCTATCCACAACAGCAGTAAAACTAATAACAAAGATATAATAATTTTATCCTTATCAAGCACACTGTACACATGAATATCATGCCAGTTTTTTTTAAATAATATTATCAGAACCTTATGTTAAATCAGAATGAGGAAACTAAAACTATATAAGTATATCAATCAAATAAAGAAAGAAAAGATAGCTTGTTTTCAATAGCCCTTTTTCAGTGAATTTTACATTGTTTACCACGTTTTTTTTCAAAACCTTTTAATTTAACGTCATTCACCTTTATATTATCGTGGCTGTAAAAAACAAACGTGATAATGTAAGTGTCTTTATTATCTTCGACTTAATGATCATAAGTGTAGTGTACCTATAGTCACAATAAAATGGATACAATAACTACAAGTTACTCAACAAACTGCTACAAGTTATTCCTATATTTGGTAGTACAATTTTTCATATAATTATTTTTCTCAACCTACTATTCCTTTTATATTCATTAATTTTGGTTTCTTCAAATACATTACTTCTAAAAATATTTTCTTGAAATACTCTTTTATATATTGGTACTTATTACTAACCAATGAAATAGGGACTGTTTAACATTTGCTACTTCGGTTAACAGTTGCAGCTTCGGTTCGCTTATCTATTCTTTGCTGGATTGCTTTTATTAAAATATTTCATTGCGTTAATATTAACACACACTTGAAAATTATTGATTATATCTCATTTCTATTTTCTTAATATTTAGCAATGTGTTCATTGAATAAGATTTCTTGTTTTAACAAGATAATAATATAAAATTTAAGAATAATAGGAGGGTTAGAATAACAATGGTAACTGCGAAACGAGTTTGATCCAAACCAAACTGCTATTTTATTTTAATTTTTTTCGTAAAAGTTAATTTTATAAAAATACAAATTTACAAGGAAATCACTCTTCTACCAAAAAAGCTATTTGATTTTAGTGTGAACTTTTATAATCTAGTCAACAGATTTATTTTATTTTGTTTACCCAATCCCCTAGCAGATGATAACGTCAGCCTTTTACCGGCTTATTGTTTGATGGGTGATTCTACAGAGTCTACATTGGGTGTCCTAAATTTTGCATTATTCAAGTACATTTCGAGTACAGATCTTTAACTATAACCTGACATCGTATAAGGCTCGGACTGACGGCTTAACGTCCTCTTCGAGGGACGACGTACTCACCTTCACCTTCACCTTCACCTCACCTTCACCTTCCGCGTGAATAAATCGAGGGCCAGGTGGGTATCGAACCTCGGACTACCAATCCAGAGGCGACTACGTTAACCACTGAGCTAACCTGGCCCTCCAGTTTTACCTTAAATAGTTAATGACATCTTTTACTTGCTATCCTTACGATATTAATGATTATTCAAAATTCGTAATATTCATAGTCTTATTTCATTAACAAATTTTATTAGTTTGAGAAAAAACTTTTAATCTACATTTTATTAATCTTCAAAAATTGAAAGCTAAATAAGGTAATTAAAATATGTATTATTTAAATGAAATTCTTTCATAATTATTTCTGCTAGAAATAACCATCATATGAAGCTAAAATGTATTAAATCTTTCGTGTACGTCAACTTTTTGGCCTAATTAACTTGACAGACCTAAAACTTTCCCATGTCAAACAGAATTAAAGTGTAAGTAATTGCATTACATACCTCGAATAGTCACTACTTTATATATTACACTAAGTAATCACTCCACATGCCTGGAATACAGCATTGTTTCTATATCACATTATGTAAATATATTAAGTGACAGGAATGATTTGATGAAGTACATGTAATCTATATAAATAAATAATGCCCCCCATTTGTACGTTTTCATGTTTTACTATAATTTTGAATAATTATCCTAAACATATTTTAAGAATTTTATTTGCCACATAAACTAAACTAACCAATGTCATTTGAAATTTTTTTTTAAAAGTATTCGAAAACATTTTCTTTAAAATGTCATTCAATGTTTTCATTAATATATTTTAATTTCATTGACATCTGTACTAATTAGCCTATATAGAATATTTTCTATTTTGCCTTATATTGATATTCGTATAGAGTAAACGAAAACTTAAATCGATAAATTATTGGGTCACTCCAGGCTGTGTAAATGTGTCATTCCTGAAGTAGTTGACAGTTACAAGAAGTCTTTAAATGTTCAAATTCCCTCTAGTTAGAGCCAAAAGTAATAATTCTGTTTGTAGTTGCATGTGTCGATCATGCATTATGTCTGATAATTGAAATCAGATCTATTCGGTCCTCACGGTCACTGAGTTTGTTCGGAAGACATTATCCGTTATGGCTGAGGGTATTGAGTCATTGGGCTTTACATCTTCCTCCACTGCTAAAGCTGTCAATCATCTCTTCTATTCATGGTTGAATAGAAGGGATGATTGACATCTCTTCTCCGTGCCTCTGCAACGCCAAACAGAGTTCGCACCGTATCAAAGAAAAATAGTTATACAGCCTATCAGATCACCTAACAATAATTTATTTACAATTATTTACATGAAGTAATGATTCATTTATCAAAAAAATAAACCTTCATTACAGGTTTACAGCAATGAAAAGCTCTCTCGGAAATCAATTTTTTTTTTATTATTTATAAATGCAACGAAAAGAAATACTATAACAAGCATAACATATTAAATTACATAGTAAAATACCATTCCTAGTCAAAATAGAAGAGTTTAAAAGGGATAACTCTTTACTTATAAAATAAATATGCTATTTTTGTATTCATTTAGTAATTTTATTATTAGTTTTTTTCTGTATTTTTTCTATATAATTTACCCATTCACTGTCCCGTTTTTTTCCATGTGTCTCTTTCATCCCTCACTCTCATGTCAAGGCGATTATAGTAAGTGATCGCGATTAAATCGTGTAGTTTTTTTTTAATCATGCCATGTACAATTTTTCCTGATCACAAAGCTTATTGAATCATTGAAATAAGATTATCTTTTTTTTTCTTAGTTTCTTTTATTATATATATATATATATCGACCAACGAGAGTATTCGTGCTATAGCACGTAGTACAGGGCAAGAGTTCCAGACCTGAGGTCTTTTACTGTTCATCTGACTACAGTCTAATAGATGTATTAACTCGTGTGTTAAGTTTGTATTAACTCGCAGTTAGTTAGTTTGTCTTGTTCTTTGTCCTTGTTTGTTTTTGTTGGTGGTTTGGTCTTAAATTTGTCCCTTTGGCTCGGTGATTTATAAATACATATATATTTTTTTCCGTAAATTTTATCATTTTTTTTAATTTATGTTCTCTGTTAAATTCTGGGGACAAGAGAAGCTACCAGAGGATTGGGATACTCGTAGGCTAAAATCATTCAACCGTAACAAGCGGTCTTCGTCAGAGTCAAAAACCCAATTGAATGATCTTAGTCTTTTTTCCCCATTGCATATTGTGGTTTTATCATTTTATCATTGATTATTATTTGGCGTTTTTATGTGAAATCCTGTTATATATATATATATGATAAATGAAATGAGATCTAAAAGAACTGCAAACACATAAAATAAACTGATAGACATATTAAGAAACATAAAAAATGACTCAATTTTCAATTGTTCGACCGTTATGGTGGTCGTCCTTAGGAGATTAAGTGAACTAACGGAAGAACGTCAGTCAACTGAAAAACTCAAACTAAGACACACCAAGAATTTTTTCTTACTTTGTTGCTCTACTGACATAATGTGAAAGGCCTCAAAGCATTTATTTCTTTTGTTTTTCATTTACTTGTGGGTTGGACTTCATATATATATATATATATATATATATTGGTATAAATAGGCAGCAGATCCTCTTTCAAACAGGTATCATTAAAATTAACCGCAATCTCGGCATCTTAAGACTGAGAAATTCGATCCTACGAACTAACCTCCTGCTAACAGGGTTCAACTGGAGAAGGAGTTGACCAAGTGACATGTTAAATAAAATCGATGAGATAGTTAATGGTATTAATAGTTTAAAAAGATTAGTAAAGGTTAATATAAAGAGAAGATAAAAGGTCAATAAAGAACAAGAAACAAAGCGGTTAGAATAAAAGAGTTGAAAGGTCAACAGTATAACAGGACTAATAGGTAATAAACAGATTAAGAATATTAAAGTAAATGAAGGATAAAAGATTATTAAAGGACACGAAAATGTATTAAAATAAGAGAGTTGAATGAAAGTAAGAATTAATAGTGAAGGTATAGTCAGAAATAAAGAAAAGTACAATAAAGATAAGAATAAAAGAGTTAAAAGTTCAATAGTGTAAATAGATTAATAGGTAATACATAGATTAATAAAGATTAAATTAATAATAATAATAATAATAATAATAATAATAATAATAATAATAATAATAATAATAATAATAATAATTAATAATGTTAATAATAATTAATAATAATAATAATAATAATTAAGATTAATAATAAACTAGAAAAGATATATTAAATAAAGAGTTGAAAGAAAGTAAGAATTAATAGGGAAGGTGTAGTTAGTTAGAAATAAAGAAAAGAATAATAATAATAAATATAAGAAAAGAAAACGTATTGATTGCGCAAGCTTTTGACATCACAGATGTTATCGACGGGCGAAGTTGTTCCTAGGAGATCCAGGACGCAATATAAATATATATATATGTATATGACTTTGTTTCGATCGGTAGAAGCTTTGACGTCTACACTCTTGTGTTTGTTTTCCTTTTCCTCCCTCTCCTGAAGACGGAAAGATAGTTGAAATGATTGAGAATAGTAAGTGTTAGTCTCTCTTTTTTGTTTTCTGGTGACAACTTTAATTATATAATATATACATAGATGTATTATGCAATTGGGATGTGGTTAGTTTTCTAGCTTCGAAACCGAACTCTCAATGAAGACGTTTACTTTTTTTTATAAACCTTTTTCATAGGTCTACAAACAAAACATAATGAGAAATCACATATCATCATCAATAAACAAGCAATATGTAATGGATTATTACAGCTTGTGGAATACTACAATTAGAAGTATTTCAGAGATAATAAAATAACTTACAGAAGTAGGAATTTTTTTAATTAGATTCTAAGTTAAACAATTTTCATTTCTATAAATTATTTTATTTAACTATATGAGTAAGTACTTCTTTTTCTTACATTCTTCAAGCTGTAATAATCCAATTTCATATTATTTACTTGTGAAAGTTCATATATGATTTCTTCTAAACATATTCTTTTAGTCCTATGAAGAAAGTATTAAATAAAACGGAAACATCCTCATTAAAGGTTTAATTTTGAATGTAGAAAATCTACCTAATGTAGGTAACTTAAACCTAGAGATCCTGGTTACAAATACAAAATAATTAAAAATCAAAGTAACCACTATACATTTCGAAGTTTAGAAGCTATATTAATTCAAAAACTGAAACTTGTCTTAAATATTCAAGTTGAAAATAGTAGCAAAATTTTAAAAGTCTTACCTATTTTAACATTAAGGGCATAGAGAAACCCTTAAGGTAGTATCTCGGACCACCATGCCGCTCATCCCACAGGATTAACGACCAGCTTCTCATAAAATTGAAGAAAAACAACCCCCACAGTCTTCACTTTGGATATATAATAAACCAGAAAATTCACCCAAAAAGTCATTGACATCCTGAAGATTAATCTTGATTATTTGACACATGACGACTTTAGGAGGAATATTTTATTGTTTTGACAAAATAACACGAATGTTATTTAGCAAAAATTCTGAAATTCTTTTAAGAAACGCTTTCAGCTAAGTTTGGTGTCATTTCCAATAATTAATAATGCACCTAAGATATACATATACTTGATAATAGTATCGATCGTGAAATAGAAACACAATTAACGTTATCAAGACACGGTCAGTTATTCAGGTTCAAATTAAACTTTCATTGCCATATTGCCATTGGCATATTTCATACTAGCTCAATGTCATATCATTTCAAAATTATATATTTCTGCCAATTGAAAATGTTTTAAATAAAAAAGGAAACATTGGCAATAGAGTGTAATTTGAACCTGAAGAACTAACCTAGTCCTGACAAACAATATAAATTAACTAAAATTACAAAACACAAACTATTACGAACTTTCAAAATTAAAAACACAAAAAAAAGGACTAACACTCACTATTCTCGAATATTTCAGCTGTCTTGCCATCATCAGAAGAGAGAAAAAGAAAAAGTAGGAAAAACGAAACATTGGAGATGTCCATGCGTCCATCAACCGATAGAAAGCGACACACAGTGCTTTCTATCCACCTTAGAAAGATAGTGCATCCACCTTACCACTGTGGGCGAGTTTAAGCTGTGAGTGAATGAAATAATAAAAGTGGTATTTAAATAAAGGAGAAGAGATAGAAAAAAAAGAAAGGAAAGAAAAAAATAATAACTTAACAATTATTAACTAAAGCTGAAGTGATAAATAGTCAAAATACAGCAGAAAAAAAGTAAAAAAACTACACACACACAAATATTTATATATATATATATATATAAATATATGATCAAACCACACTATGAAACGTGGAAAAAAAACTAAGATCTTTCAACCGTAAGAAGCGGTCTTCGTCACAGTTAAAACTCAACTGAAACACTAGATTCAGAAACTTCTGATAAGGGGAGTAGAATATTGGAAGGGAAGAGTGGTATTTTAAATGGTGAAAATGCAGGCAAGTACAAATGTCCATCAGAAACAAATACCACACTTCCCTCCCACTCTTCTCAACCTCTCACCTTATCAGATGTTTCTGCATCTAGTGTTTCAGTTAGGTTTTGACCCAAATGTTTTTCCATTTCATATTGTGGTTTCATCACATATATATAAATTTCACATAAACTCGTGAAATAACAATCAATGATCAAACCACAAACTGAAATGTTATATATATATATATATATATATATATATATATATACTTTTTCGTTCAAAATAGGATCCAAAACGGACAAACACAGTTCAACATAGAAAACGAAACATAGATAAATCAAAACAACACTCTTACAGTCTCTAATTTTCGGTTTGAACCATCTTCAGGAGAGATAAGAGGCAAGCCTTTATCTCTCCTGAAGACGGTTCAAACCAAAAATTAGAGACTGTAAGTGTGTTCTTTTGATTTCTCTTGTTTCTTTTTTTATGTTGAACTGTATATATATATATATATATATATATATATATATATAATATATAACTGGCTTCTTCTATACCGATATGTATGAATAACCAGTAGATGACGTTGATCAGATTGCATACAAGAAGCAAGAGTGACAACAGCATTGTAACAATCATATTTAAGAACTGTTCATTTAATTTGAAAATGTGCAGGTAGTTATTTGAGAAAAATGTTACAGTAAACACCTGTGACTTTTCCAAATGGTAAAGTCATTAAATATATTAAAATAATATGGGAAAATGGAAAAGACAATAGCTTTTTTTTTAAATATGAAAACTTTGCTCTCCATTTTATAATATTTTATTAGACATGACTTTTATGGATTTTAGATAAAAAACTACTTAAAAAGACGTCCATGTAGAGCATATTAAAAAGCATATAGGGAAATTATGCTCCTGTTTATACGCCAATATTTCGCCAAAAAACAGTTTAGCATTTTCAAGGCTAAACATATTTTTTTTTTTTTTAAAAAAAAAAAAAAAGGATTGTTAAATACAAAATGGATGTATTTGTTTTCAGTACTTATATCGTCAATAAATTATTTTTGGCCTTTAAAATTCCAAACAATTTTAGGCGAAACGTTAGCATATAAACAGGAGTGTAATTTCTTTAAACCAAAAATCCTCAAGAAACACATCTTTGAATTTTAAGAATCAGTGGTCGGGAAGCTTTATCAAGATATCTATTTTATTTATGAAATACACACGGAGTACAAATTATTAACGTGATAAATAATCGTGACATAAATGCAAATTGTTATACAAATTTATTGTATAATTCATTATATGTATGTGTTCATTATACATGAACAACGACTGTATTGATGACGAAAGGTTATGGACAACACACGTGTATTATAAAGAAACAGATTTTGATATCTGACAGTTCGTACAGTTACTGAATAGATATTATTATATAAGGAAGGAATACATAAGGTGGCAGACTGGCAGCAATGGTCACTGGGCCACCTGCAAATCACTCTGATCCTGCCCACCATTACTAGCTTGTACACTTGTAACTCTAATGAGTTAACAGATATCCAACTGAACATTGCTGTAAGTAGACCGGCCATTACTGTGGACAGACTAGTCTCATTGCCGACAGCCGCCCAGCAATTGCTTTAGTACACGGGTCACCAAACTGTTTTCACTGCGGGCAGGATAGATGAAAGGATGACGAGTGCGGGCCCATAAACATTCTGTTAAACACTTGCCAGCAAGAACGAAAGCTCTATGAAAATAGACGAAAAACTAATTTAGCAGTACATACTAAACATGGGTAAGTGTCGCACAATGCACAAAAAACAAAAACAACAAACATGTTTATTGATAAAAAATAGATCAAGATGTTAGCGGAAAGATTGTTACCAGTACATGAAACATAGTGTGCACATAACTGAATCTTAAAAACCAAGCAATAAAAAAGGTGAGATTTGTGAGGCTTTTCAGATATCATCAATGTTTGGTTTGGAATCGCTGCATCTAATGAAGCTTCCAAATATTCATCAGTCAATCGAGTTCGATGTGTTGACTTTTCATGCTTCATTTGTGAAAATGTTTGCTCACAGACTTATGCTGTTCCAAACAGTCATGCATATCAGGATATGGAAAGGCCAGTTCACGCTAAAATACTATATTTTCGGAAATCCATCATCAGGTAAGCAGTAAAATACATCAATGTTTTCTCGTATGTGCTTCTCTCTCAACAAGTCATTTGCTTGCAAATCAAGAAGCTCCATCACAGTTTAACTAGCACATCATCAAATTAATCAGGATCACTCGTAAAGCTACGGCTCATCAAAGGTAGAGGAGAGCTTTTACTCCTCCAAAAATGTCTGTTTAATCTTTCATTGAAAGGCTGTGATTATCTTCTATATATTTGACTTTTGTAGAACACTAATGAAATAGGAAAAGTGGGACAACCAGGTGGTAGAACTACGAAAAGTTGTTGATATTCTGAACATAATATTAATTGACAAGCTTTCCTATACCGGCTTACAGTTTCAGGACTACCCTAGAGTTCTTAAGAACTCGGTAGTCCCCATCGGACCTCATCAGGCCGTCATTGTGAGGAGTCTTAGTACCAATGTGCACGACTCATAGAGAGAGAATACAAATCTCTCTTTGGATAAACGTCACCTCTAAGGGCTAGTTATGATAGTCTCTAAGGTCTCCCGTTGGCTAATTGCTACCTGTACAGAGCATAAAAGTGTTCGAAGGGGTAGTATCTAATCGTCCCCACTCCGAGATCCCGTCAAGAGCCCGAGTCTCTACCAGGCAAGTTCCAGTTGTTCAGTCCAATCAGCTGAGTTCAAGGCCCATTCCCACTGGTAAGGGTTTGGGGTCTCTAGATCACCTGGATTCTAAGCAGGTATCCTCCCGAGATGTTACTGCTTCTCACACAGCGACGACAAGTGCTGCCAAACTTGGATGACTGAGAGAGCATCCTGACATAATTATAAGGGTTGCAGACAATATAATGCCCTAGCAGTTTTGGACAAATCATAATACAAGAAGAAACTAGACGAAATACTAGCAAACGATCGGAAATTTAAGAAGTTCTCCTTCAATCCAATTAGAAAATGGAAAAATCCATTCAACAAAATCATATCATCGGTTAAAAAGGGAAATCCATAAAAATCTTTCACTCCTAATGGGTGAATTTAGTCATGCATACTTGTATGGAACAGTCAAAAATAACAAGCCTGGAAACCCGCTTTGCTCTATCATTTTTCAAGTAACTAGTCCTACCCTACTAGTTTGGCTCATAAATTGTGACTTTTGCCAACTATTACATGTGTCATATTGAAATAACATATTCAATAAAAGGCATTACATCAAACCTATCATATATGGCCGATATGTTAATAACTGTTCTGTTATAACGAGAACATAAATCAAGTGGACTCACTGAAAAATGCATTTGAGGAAGTAAAAAAAAACTCCATTTTTGAAAAGTAGATGGATGACCTCCTCTCAGTTAATGGTGTTCCCACGATATATGGTTGAAGAAGACTCTAAAGATGATTTTATTCTTTGTAAAAATGTTCAAAAATTTACAAAGCTGCAGAAGGATTTCTCGGGCATGATGAATGATTTGGAGTCTCAAAATGTGTACCAGAATTTTTCCATGAAAAAAGTTCCATGTAGATGGATCATGTTTGTTGTACAGACAGAGAGAGGAACTGGCTTGCAGGAGAAAGATATTCGTTGTGCATTATCAATACCACTCGTAACGTTGAAATTCTTGTCAGTGAGAAGAGAATCCTAAAATCTGGTTGCTTTTAAGACTTGAGTTCTTCCCTTTTATAGGATCAAACGCTTTTGAGTTTCTCAATTTTATTAAATACCATTTATATTGTATTTTGCTCAGTATGCTCTGTTTTACTCACACGTTTTACCTGCATCCTTCGGGTTATCATTATGAAGATCTTCATTTACTTATGTTCTTTATATGTTGATTAAATGTCAGAATACGATCTAGTGTGATACCGAGATGTTGAAACTCACTCAACCAGAAGTTTAAATTAATAATCACCCCTTCCAACGTTATTGGTTGCGTGCATTTAATTTTTTTTCCCTTAGTGAATACAATATCATAATTTAGGCTTTTTAATGATGGTATGTTGAGACGTTATCGTAGAGACAGGTGTTCAAGAATATACAACTCAACCTTATAAGAATTCTCACCTTTGATGCGAGGAAGATATTAGAGTTTCGTAAAAAACTGAGGCTCACCGGTGTACTTTGAAAGTGTACTGCAAGGAAGATGGAATAGTTTCCATATATTCTATTAAATAAAAATAAGAGTAGTGTGAGAAAATAACAAAATATGCTAATATATAGGGATAATATTAATATATATACAATGAAGTAAAACTATATAACCAGTCTTCAGTATGACTGTTGATACATTAACTAAAATGCTAGAAACAAATATAAGAGAATACACAGAATGACAATTAACAACGTAGAGTTACCCACTATCGGACTGCTCTGCTATGTTTGGTTTATTTTTTATATGATAATTTTATTCACTGTATTAATCCTTTATATTAAAGCAAAACAATAGTTCAAAATGTGACAGAGATGTACTCTCTACTACTTACCAACACTCCTCGTATAACCTTTGGCTATCCGAGACATGGAAGTTATTAATCAAAACCATCCCTTTGTTTTTACATATCTCACTCTCCCCTGAAAAGGTTCCTTTATTTGGGTTATTTATGAATAACTTCCTCTTGGCTCAGATATCACCAAAAAAAAAAATCAAAACAAAATGCTGTTTTGTTTGTGATCCTTATTGTTTTGTTATTCATTTCTGCCGTGGACAGGTGCATGTGTGGATTAAAAAAAATTAAAAGCTTTATTTCTTTAGTGTAATAATTTCAGCACTTCCTGCTCGACTTTGAAATGTTTCACAGTGTTATCACTTATTACCCTTATTTGTTGGTTGGACCCAATGCCAATTTTATTTCTATTTATTCAGAAATCCTAGGAGAGCAGGAAATAAGAAAGTGTTCGTTTTTCAGTAGAATTAAACCCATGAAGTTTTCAATGCAAAAATGAATCAAATATAAAAAACAAAATATTTATGCCATAATTAATAATTAATTTGATTAAAAAAAAAATCGTTCATATAACATAACATAGGTAAACACAATCTGTTTTAATTACGTACGACAATCACGTATTATCGATGCTCAAATATTTTAATCCTAGTTTATGGGAAATAAATGCTAATAACTTCTTTTATAACCAATATTGTAGAAATATTTATATAACGGTAACTTTGACCATTATTCATACTAATTGGTACTCTAAAACAAATGTTGATGCCATAATTTAAAAAAAATTAATCATTTAAATTGTTTCAAATTATATGATTAATTTATTCACATTACCCTAATTATCACAGTCTCTTTTGAAGTTTCTATAAAATGTACCAACAAGACTGAGCACATACTTATTTGGAAATTTTAAGGAACAAATAATCAGTCCTCTTTCAGTTTTTTCTATTAATATCATATCACGGCCTGTAAGTTATACTTCTCTAATATGACCAAAAAAAAGAACACCCAAGTTAAAGTTAAAGATCTGATGAGTAAAAATGTAATAACAATGCTAATGAAATTAACATAACAGAAATTTTAAGTGTCACATAGCATATTTCAAAATCAAATTGGACTTCACACAGTCTTCTAGCACAAATCTAACAACCTGATTTCATGTTTCCGTTTAATTTCTGAAACTATTTTATAAAAATAAAAATTGAAGATACGTTGAGAAACAATCAGCACCATCCAATAAATATGCAGTAAAAAATGCATTAAACCTCTAGTAGAATGCTAAAAGTGGAACGCTAATGAATACAAATAAGTAAAATGCAAACATTACATATGTTAAAAAGAAAGAATTCCTTAGATTATGAAGTTGCAGAAAAGATTCTTTTCTGAAAATAATAATAATAATTATTTTCTAAAAATAAAATAATAATAATTTTTCAAAAAATAACATTCAGAAAGATTGCATGGTAGTTTTACGGATCTTGTCAGAGTTATAAGTGACATGAGGTTACTATTAAAATTCAGTATGAACAATTTAGATATGAATACGATGTGATAAATAGTCAGGTTATGAAATATTACAATTATGTTTGTAAACCCAATATATTGATGGCTCTCAAGCAAACTACAAAGAAAATAAGTGCTCAAAAAAGGTTTTTTAAGACTATAAGGGTAAAGGCTGCGAAAGTAGAGAGAAAAAAACTGTACTCTTTTCTGTCGTGGCGTACTCTACAGATACGTAAAATATCTTCACCAGCACACCCTGCTTTTATTTTAAGAAGCAGATCTCCAATCTTAGCAACACCATGTTCAGACATCCTTTAACCAAAATTATTTTATACCTGCTGCTGTAGATACCAAACAGGCACCAGTTCTACCGTAATTTAACTCATCTGCTAACAATTCCCAGTGGAAATGGCACAGGCCCTCTGTTGGTCAAGTCATTAAACTGTCTATTGCATACCACGCCAACCTTCACGATTTTAATTTCAAAAAGTGATTAAGAATCCAAATTTTAAGATAACTCTAGAATGAAGATACCCATGCTACATTCTGCTCTTTTGATAGAGTCACTATATCGTTGCTGAGAGCTATAAATGACCTCAATCTTAAGTTAATAACATATTTCTTTTGCAATCCTAATGATAACTATTTGTTAGTCTTTTACAGAGCTTATCTTTTATTTTTCTCAATGTAATTTCCCTCACTTTGCTCTTTATAAAACTTACTTCTTATATTATTTCTTTTTAATATTTTTTCTTATTTTCGTTCATATAATCTCATTTTTTTATTTCATGACGTGACCCATTTCATATCTCTTTATGTGTTTTATTTACGAATGTCGTTATTTATTTTTACTCATTTGTAAGATAATAAGTATGCACAGCTACATGCACTGTTACATCTGGTAATACTGAGTTTTATTTTCTAAGGTCCTGTAGAACTTTTACGCCTTCAGCTTAGGTTTATCATATTTAATCTACAAAAAGAAATGAAACTGAAGTAACTGATACTCGTAGAATTTGATATTCCTTTTTAAGTTTCTGAGTTATGAGTTTAATTAAATATATGCGTAAAAAATAAACCATCGACAAAAAGTTCATACAAATGACCGACAAAATTACTTAGAAAGAAACAAATAAAAAAATTGACATAACTCACTTTAATGTTTCGACGTCCGTTGAGAACCGGATGGAATTGTTCCCCTAAATAACGATGTACTGATAAGCTGCAATGTCTACATGTAGAGTCAATAAACTGTTGTTTCATTAAATCAATCAGTGTTTTGATTGATAAAAGAGGGAGATAAAAGAAATATGACGAATTGATGGACAAACTAAAGCTAAGTCTAATCGAAGAAATAGCAATAGTAACAGATCACATCAATAAATAATAATGAAGGAACTGTGAAGTTACATAAAATTAACCAGTACATAAAGAAATATTATATATATCAATGATCAAACCACAATATGAAATGGGAAAACAAGACTAAAATCTGTCAACTGTAACAAGCGGTTATATATATATATATATATATATATATTATTATTAATAATAATAAAAGGATTTCACATAAACAAGTGAAATAACAATCAATGATCAAAGCACAATAAGAAATGGGAAAACAAGACTAAGATCTTTCAACCGTAACAAGCGGTCTTCGTCAGAGTCAAAAACTCAATATATTCGGGTTTTTGACTCTGACGAAGACCGCCTGTTACGGTTAAAAGATTTTAGTCTTGTTTTCCCATTTCTTATTGTTGTTTGATAATATATAATATTAAACTGAACCGCTGTCTCGATGTCTCAGTGGTCAGTTCTTCAGGTTCAAATTAAACTCTCATTGCGAACGTTTCGGTCTTTATTTAAAACCTTTTTCATAGGCAGAAGTATAAATTTTGAAACAGAAAAACTAAGTATTACATTACAAATTATTTTACAAAGAAAATTGGTATGTTGATTTTAACAACTGCAGTCTGAATGAACACATGACACTACTGACACACATGACACATAGTGTCATGTGTTCATTCAGACTGCAACTGTTGTTAAAATCATTATACTAATTTTTCTTTGTGAAATAATTTGTAATGTAATACTTTTTTTTTCTGTTTCAAAATTTATACTTCTACCTATGAAAAAGGTTTTAAATAAAGACTGAAACGTTGGCAATGAGAATTTAATTTGAACCTGAAGAACTGACCGAGTCCCGATAAACTTTAATTTTGTATATATATATATATATATATATATATATATATATATATGAATATATTACATATATTTCTTATATTTATGTATCTATCGTCATATAATAAACATATTTTTACAATGAATGTTAGTTGAAATTTACTCTAGACAAATCAATTATACATACTACTACACTTAAAATTGTATGATGCTTTAATTGTCTTTTTTATAATTTTAAACTTAATGCAGATGTTCAAAGTTGTAACCTGAAGATAATCAAATAGCCTGATAAAACATGTTAACACTATAATTCATTAATAACATCATATTTTTTATCCTTGTAAAATCAATCTCTTAAATGAAAAAGTAATAGATATAAGGAGTGAATTTAATGTTTTCAACTGCAGTTGAAGTGAAAAGGAAGAAAAATCGTTTAATTTTGATCTGTCAACTTTTGAATGTTATTAATTTAGATATAATAAATTTTCAGAAGTAAAATAACTAAAAAAAGTATATTTTTTTTACCTTTTCCCGTACATTTAAATGGGTCGTCTGTTCATTTAGTCAGCATATGCAGAAGCAACTTTTACTAGTATATTTCATTGGAAAAAGTTTTATATTTATTGGAAATACAGGTATTTGTACAGCCTCTTTCAAGTGCTTATTGCAGTAGTTCATAGTTCACACCCAGTCAAAACTCAGTACTTTAAGTGAAAAGAGTTTTATATGATTTTTTATATCATATTGTTATGTAAAAGGGTATAAGTATTTTTTTTATTTTGTTCTGTTGATTATTAAACAATTGATATTTAATTACGATTTTCACTGCTCTCAACTTATATTATCAGTTAATAATGCAAAATAATCCATATACGTTGAATAAAAACTACTGCATCCAATTTCTAAAAGACCAAAAAAAAAAACAAGATAGAAATAAATATAACACTTAATTTTGAAGTATAGTGTAATTGATTATTTATTATCTATTCTCAAATTAAGTTAGATTAACAGCCATTTAATTAAAAGCATTTACACACATTAGTTAATTAAAAAAAATCCTGCAAAACATGGATTAAATACCTATTAAAGTGAATGAAATTTAGTGACATTTCAATTATTTAATTGTTTTTTAATTATCTGAGAAGTGAAAACTAATTGCTATTTGCTATTAACGTATTTTAATTAAATGATACCTTGGATTTAAATTGAGATTTAATTTGTTCTGACCTTAACTTCTACAGCCTCGTTGTGAAGCTCATTTACAAGGAAATGCTTTACTTACTGGTAATCCTTCAAAATTAGGTTATTTTTTTAAGCATGTTGAAATAAATTACTTCTTGAATATTTGAAATTCAATTTTTGAAATTGCCTTTTGTTACAATTTTTTTTTTTTTTATTCACAGGTTTCATATTTTGTAATTTGATTTTTAATCACAGCAGGATTCAAGATAGAACCATGATAAAAGGACAGTGTTCTTATATTAAATTCATATTTTTTTATTTATTTTCATAATGTGTTTACTGCTTGTTTGTACAGTTGTTAAATAACTAATTGAAGAAGTATGTTTCAGTTGTATGATTTAGAAATGTGGAAGTGGATTAGTTTTTATATTGGAACCGGTCTGCCGGCTGATTTTTTCTGATGCCACAAACTTGCCAGCTCTGGTGAGTGAAGAGATTATCTGAACGATAAGATCAGAATGGGTCGAGAATTGTTGGTAATAGGATGCATAAATCTTATTAGCAAACTAGAGAATAAGATCAATATGATAATTATTACCTAGCATGAACAGGATTATCACTTAGTAAGGATTTCAGAATGATATTACTATATTCCAGAGATTTTGACCTCATTCTACAAGTAGTTGCATACTTATACCGGAGTCACCTTATTTTAAATTTCGGCTCTACGTTCTCACTCTAACGATATGTTCCCTAAGTCCAATATATAGTCCTTATGTAGAAAATTATAATGTGTGTGTGTGTGTGTGTGTGTGTGTGTGTGTGTGTGTGTGTGTGTGTGTGTGTGTTTGTATGGGTAACTTATCTGGACAAATTGAATTTCAGTCACAACAACTCATATTTAATTTATAACACGGAACTGCTTGCCTTAAGACGAAATGTTAAACTCGGGACCGATAATGCCTTTATTTAGGGGTTCTAGCCAAAAAAAAATTGGTACTTGTAATCTGGTGAAAATCTATCCTAAGACTTTTGAATAAAATGTTTGCGGTTATGGCTATTAGTTAAAATTTAACACGCATTATGTGTAATCTGATGAGAAAGTGTACTTCACAAGCATTCACAAAATTTCACTAGAATAGAGTTAATTTAACTGTTTACGGCTTTTAAATAAGTTGATATGTATTATGAAAAATCTGCAATAGCTTTCATTTCGCAATAGCTTTCATTCAATTTTGCTATAATATCAAACTCACTAATAATTAATCAATTGATTATTTTAAGTTGGTTGTCATGTAGACATGTAAAATATGTCAAAATCTCTGGTAAAGTATTAGTAAATTCATGTATAATAAATTTAATGATTCCGTTTGTTTTTTTGATGAAATAGCTATTATTTCAGTTATGGAAAAGTAGAGTTCATTGATTTAGAGTACTCTAAAATTACTTTATAATATAATGAACTATTATAGTAAAATATTATAATTTAACTTAATATCCGAGTCCAATCAAGAACTATTAATCTCATAGATTCAATTTTCACTCAGTAACATTGAATGTGTTTCAAAATTTTCAAGTTCAAAATGAATCATTTGTGATTTTTGGACTAAATTTGTTCTAGCATCAGTTCACTAGCTGCTACATTCATCATTTCAACCTTTAGATAGCTGAGTCTAGTTGGGTAAAAATGGTGCATGATTTAAATGATATATTTTGATCCCCGACCTATTCAAACCATTTTACGACTTTATTCCAGTGTACTTGCTTTTGTCTATGTACCAATATCAAAGTAAACTCAGTTTTACTGGTATTATTACTTGACCGTCAGAACACTGAACAACAGCTCTACTATCAAAACAAGAAATATTCTAATCATGGTGACGATTCGTGATCACATTGGCTCCTCCGTAAAGCACAAAGTATCAGATATCATATAGGCCAAATCATTTTTTTATTATCTCAATTTTAAGTTTATTAAATCGTTTAGAATTTATTTTTCCATAAAAAAACATATCCATGTCAATCTATTCAGCCGTCTCGTTTAGCTTCAAATGGTTCATTCTTCAATATAAATGTCTGTCTCGGGATGGAGGAGGACTCCTGGATGACTTCTAAAGGTTAGACAGCTTAATGATTTCTCCATGCTGGAGCCAAGGCAGGTGTTTATTGACCCTGTTCCCAGACACACTTGTTTCTGTAGATTATTAACCTTAGGATACTACACTTCATAACCTTATGATATATGGAGATCCTAATGGTATTGCATATACCTAAGAATTCTAGTTTAGTATTTTCATTGAACATGCCTTTGATACCTACTTCACATCTTCTTGAGATAGGTGTAAGTACCATATTAGCTGGATTTATATCCACAACATAGCCCTTCCCCATCATTCAAGAATTTGCAGAATTTGATGCATTTTTTTCAACAAGTGTCTCATGAAGTGTCTATTCTTATCTGTTCTTATAGTAACAACATTTGAATATCCTTGCAAACTTTGAATCCAAACTTTGACTATTTAGAGCAACTAGTCATCCATTACAACGGATCACCACAACAGGTGCAATAGCACAACTTCCTGATAATAGCCTTTAGTGGCCACGATTTCAGTTGTGGTAGATCCTATTTTTATACAAATTTTACTTGCTTTTTATTGTTGCGATTAATTTAGTTTAGTTTCTGTATTAATCTACATATCAAAACATTAATACACTACGGTTTCATCATTATGCTTTATGAAGCATACCTTCTGTTTTCTTCAATACTTCAACAATCTTACTCAAGTTTCCTCATAATTATTGATTATAGAACTATTCGTGCAGTTGCTTGAGTGTCATGATTCTCCAACAAATTTTTAAATTGAGATGTATATATTCTTTTTTCAATATAAAAATGTTTCAGATTTACTCCCTTTGCATATGCAAAAGTCTTTATAATTTCTTAAAAAGTTGCAACTTTTATTTAAACAGCTCCATAAAAGTTTGTTTTTTTTTCATTTATTTGTTTTTTTTATGAATATTACACATATTCTTTCCAAAATATTATTGATTTTTTGTATTAAAAAATATTTTTTAGTAACTTTTTGCATGCATGATAAATGCATTGACAAGTTAAATTTATATATATATATATATATATAATGTTTATACTACAAGTAAATTTACAATAAACATGGGTAGTGATGCGGGTCGTGCAGGTTTTTATCAGTTGGTCATGAGTTACGAATAAATCTTTCAATCCATATAGAACTTTATATATATTTTATAAAAATGTATGAAGCTTTGGTGCTTTCTTTTGATATTCATTGTTGATATAGCCAATTTTTCTAATTATTTTGGGACTTGAGACTGTGCTTGTGAGGTAAAGTTACTCATCTTCTATCTCTTAAAATTTTATTGATAGTGTTTACCTCTCATGTCATACATTTTCTCTTGACGACATCACGAGTAGAAATAGAGAAGTACGTTATTAACAGGTTGTTCTATTTCTATTCATTTATCTTTCTGTATAATATTACTTACATTTTAATTGGAATTTAAATTATGTATACATCACAAATATTAAAAAAATCACAATAACAGTGAGAATGTTGATTTTGAATATTCCGTTTTCATTTGATCCGACTCATTAGAATTTTAAAACCTGTTCAACAAACACTTTCTACTAATGCGATGGTATGTTTTTAGAGACAAATTGAAGTGACTGTTATTTTCTTTACTGAATGTTGTGATGTTAATGAAAATAGATTGGTGATATCAGAGAGAATTTTATTGCTATTCCGGACATGCTTGGAAGACGTAATGAAGTTTACCTTGCCTAATGAATTGCAGGCAAAGCCATATATACAGTCGTACATATAAATACAATAGGAGGCAAGAGAGCGCATCAAGCAGTCTCTACCACCGCCTCTTAGAATATTCATGCAGGGTAGCACAGCCTGCATCGCTCCTGCCAGTCTCCACTCAACCGTAATACTTCAACACTTGTTCATACAAAAACGAAATTGACAGAAATTTCTCCTATAACGACATATCCTACCATCAACTCTAATCGTATACATATTTAAACTAGACTAAAAATTAACAACTTGTCATAATAAGTATAAACAAAAATTAACTCTGTCTTTCGCATATAACAAATAACTGACATTATGAATAAAGATTCATAAAATCATAAAACATTCATAGAAACATAAAATCTTTTTGTTTATCTCGTATTTTGGACCAGTAAATACTTAAAATACTAAGCAACTAATATTTCTGGGTTCTTTGAGGGTTATTTGGTCAAGAACACAACTCTGTATCCCAATGATTGGGTTTTTTTTATTTTCACTTTAATGGCTTATAAAGACTGTGGGAGTTAAAACAGTAAGTTCCAAAGGATTTAAAAATGAAAATATAAATTTTGAAAACATTGAAATATAGAACTGAGTTTATGACAAGATAACCCTCAAACGTCCCGCAATAATGGTTGCTTAGTATATTAAATATTTCCTTAGCAATTAAAATAATGATTAAGTTATATGAAGTAATTGTTTCTATTTTCTTAGTATGCTATTTTTTGTAGGTTTTGATTGAGTGTTGCTAAAAATAATGTAATAGTATGTGGTAGATAAAATATGCGGTTAAAAATAAAAGTATACTTCCTCAACAAACTAATTGATAGGGAAATACATGGTAGTCATTTATATTACCACCTACCAACTATAAGCTGTGATGATGAAAACTGAATATAATTAAACTACCTACTAACAATAGATACCTGCAAATACATATAACATACAAGAGACTGAATATAGCTACACTGAATGTCCAATTATGTTGCTATTGCCTTATTTTGTTGAAGAAATAATTCAAGAGAGATTGATTTCTAGTTAATCCAGCTGTTGTTTCGTCAAGAACTCTTGAGCATGAAACAGTAGAGAATAAGCATGAAAAGTGTCTTAGTGTGCATTGCAAGTAAGGCAGAATTACAGGATAGGTTAGTTCAGTTTAGGTTGTACCACAAGAGAACGCACATTGGTCGAGCATTGGTCCTTTGTAATACCACACAATGAGATTTAACAAAAGAGGTTCTAAATTTTGTCCAGCTGATGTGTATTTAGAGTAGAGATTATAACTAGTACCTGACATCATATAGGCTCGGAACTGATGCCTTTATTCATCCTCTCAGGTGAATAAATCGTGGGCTAGAGTGGGTATTGAACCCCGGATCTCTCAGCTCAGAGGCGAGCTCGTGGTCACTGGACTAACTTGGTCACCAGAGTAGGCTTAGGCATAAAGCCATGTTGTAAAAAATTGAGCTTTTAATCAAGATTTTATTTTACACATTATATTTTTCTCAACAACTTGTGAAACAGATATTTTGGTAATTGATCTGTTGTTTTTACCATATTCTTTTATCTTAGGATTTATGAATAAGCACAACATAAGTTATCTTCTAGAGCTGAGGAAAGCAACCATCCATAAGCGATTTATTGAAAATGATACTCAAAGAAGGCCTTAAGGAAATAGGTAGTACACTATGGTTCTCTTGTATATATCAAGCTTACAAAAAATGGTGAACTAATAGATCATATAAGAAAGTAGTGTCATTTCAATCTCTACACCTTTGGTTAGATACAAGAGTTGAAAGAGATAGGCCTGCTCCCATGAATATTTGGAAACATGTGTGACGTGTGAAAAAACATTTTTAAAAATATAAGCAAATTGATAGAATATTCGAAGAAAAACATACACAGGGGAAAAACGAACTATAGACACTATGACGTATGTATTTAGAGCCAAGAGGTGTCGTGTCATGTGTGTGACAGATAATTAAAAATATACTTAGAAAATATTGCATCAAAGGATCATTCCAGATTTGTTTTAAAATAAATAAGAGCAAGAATCAATATTATTACCAAGAATCATATTGACTTTTGCAAATAATACAGACTAATTATGTTAGATATACTTATGTTGAAAATAAGTAAATGAATGTATGGTTAATGGATTGTTATTAACGAGTAAAATATTTGGACGAGACTATGTGACCAGTCTCAGTTATATCTACGCGTAATCAAAGGACCTTTCTCTATGGTGAAGATCCACCCACAAGGCGAAAGAGAAAAGGTAAAGCATTAATGGAAGTGAGAAATTTAGAGTCTGATAATTACGGCGTCATAAATGAGCCCATATTAACACTCAATTTTCTCAGCAGCAGAACATTTAGTAAGAATTACTCTACATGTTAATTAAACTGAACCCATAAGGAGGAGTTAAGAAAGAGCGATATAATTTTCTAATTAAAAAAAAAAATGGAACCAAAATAAATATTAGTTTCTGAAATTAACAGAAGATTTCTACAACCTGTTTTTCTCTGGAAACACAAGTATACTACATGTATAATGTATTTTGTCGATGTAAGATCATAATGTCGTTTACTATTACAACAAAATTAATCTTTATTATATGATATTTTTCTTATATTTCTTCCTCTTTATAAACTTTATTCTGTGCACACGTATGCTGCTTTTAGTAGCATACATTCTCTATTTTCACCCTTTTCAGAACTATCTTTTGCAAAATATTGTCCACTAGAAGTATATAACTGATACTTTCACTGTCATTATAAGGAATGTCACGTTCCTTACATGTGTCATCTAATGAATTACTCCTTGATCTCGTCGTTCTTAATATTGTTCTTTTTCAGCACGAAGTGTGTTTTGTGTGATTTTCATTGCATTTAATTCTCAATATTTTTAAACCACCTGTTTAAAAATTCGAAATTTATCCTCTCTTTTTTATCAGGTATGATGATTTTTTTTTATATTCATTCATCCATGCAATTTTATGAAACATAGTTTTACCAACAATTAAACCTTTAATATGTTCTCAAGATATTCTTTTAAAAGACCAAACGAGTAATGGTTATATTAGGATACTAAAAATTACTGTTCAATATATTTTATAAATATTACACATTTGATAATGAATAATTTATCATCATAATTGTGATATTATGGTGTCATGAAATCACTTGTTCCTATATGTTATCCATGTTGGCACTACTTAACGTTAAATAAATCTCATTCAAAAGTTCAGATTAAATGAATGATCTGATAGAAGGTTTGCACATTCAATAAAAGGCCATATTCCAGGTATTCCGAGAGGTGATGTTGCTACATGCAAAGGCAATGACTGATCCTCAAGCCCTGAGTACCGCTACCATCATTGAAACAACTTGTTAGAACATGCATCAAATCCAGGCAATTGTAATGAATAATTGTCACTTACTCTGGTAGCAACAACCCTAATGGGCAAACTGGTCAACTTTTAAGACCAAAAATTGTCCAAGAGCCCAAGATGGTGCTGTTGATGATAATTTTATAACTGTATATATATACTTCGAATGAAATGAAAGGTCCGTGTGGAAAATAAAAACTTTAACAAGTAGGAAGAACACAGAAAGTCACTACAGAACTCACTTCTATATTTTGAAGGAAGGACTGTTTCCTAAATATTCGAATTTCAAAATATATATATATATATGTCTTGTCATTATTAAAAGTCAAAAGAGAAAATAAAGATATAAAGAGTATACATTATATGATATGCTAGGAATCCATAGCAATCAATAGGAATAGATAAACTAATCTTGCATTTTTAACCAAATGTCAAATTATAAAACCATTAAATGATTATCTAATCAAAGAGAAATGACAAAGTATTAAATAACACAATTGCAGTGTCTCTATTAATAATAAATTAATGAATGTAAAATATAAATGCTCAAAATCATTAATATTTATTGGGGGATTATGTTTCATAATATAATTCTCTAACGTAAATATATAGCAAATATTTGATAAGTTATACAAAAATACCTATTATATTACTGAACCTCATTACTTTAACGAAAAATCGACTTTAGAAGCAATCAGTTTCAGAGGTCAATAAAAGAGTTTGTCTGCCACATTTGATAGGGTGGCAGGTTTATAGCTGGCATACTGGTCACTACTCTTTACAAAACAAATGGCAATAATTAAATGCAACTCTCAAGCGGTTCACTTAGCTTTAATGAAACAATTATTTTTTAACATTTCTTCAATTTCTGCGAGTTAAATAAAATATATCTTTCAAAGAAATTTTATTTTTTTTTTAATGACTTAAAAAAAATACCTAGTCGAAACAATTTGATTAAATTTGGAAGTAATCTGCCATTCGTATCACAATTCTAAAAATTAAAATATTTGAGTTATATGTAATTATTATCAAACCAATAAATGTATATAAGGTTTGTTACTCTTTCAGTAATAATTACTTTTTGTTTTCAGTTCTAGTAAAAATATTTGGAGTGGCCTTCACTCAACTTTACTATAAGTAAATTTAATATCAAACTTCCTGGGTATATAATATATTTTAGGCACTATATAAATGTCTAAATGGGAGAGGTTTATTAGTCATTTATTCTTGGAGGTAGTACAGATAATGATTGATCCACTTATCAATATATATCATTATTTTTATATATCACACCACTAATGCTTATAATTTTATTAGTATAACTACAGCAGTAATAACATTTTTGAAAAGCGAAAGTATAGATTTCGTAGATTTTGTATACATGTCCAAAAATTTTGAGCATGTCTATTAAACATCCTTTATTAATCTTGACAAGTTTTTTTTTTAAATATCTTCAAAAATCAATTTGTAATAATTTTTTGTAATGCTATTTTTTTTTGACCAATTTTGACAGAGTTCCGTTTTTGATGTCTACAAAACCAGTTAAACCTCCCCCTCCCCACACAACCATTTGGTTTTTCTGGATATATGTGTTGCATTCATTATTAATGTAGTCTGTTAATACCATTTATGATGATAATATAATGAACTTTATAATTTACTAGCAAACGTACCCGTCTTTGACGGAATCAAAAATTCTATTATACTTGGTATTCCAAAATATCAATTATAGTATTATACTAATACTATAATTAAAAGTTATAGAATAGTAGAAAATACCATTATTAGTACAGTGCTAAACAAATGCCTCTGTATACAAAGATTAGATTTTAAGTTAGACATACACAAATCTACAATCAATGTTTCAGCTTTATATGTCTTATGGTGGCAATATTTTGTGGACAAACCGACAGACAGAAATTATTCTAAGGGTACATGTGGCTACTCTGAAGTATGAAACGTAAAGAAAACTTGAAATGAGTTAGTTCTAATTAACGTGCTCTCAGTCAAAAGCTAGCACGCAAGCCACTCGGCTACTCTGGCTCCATACCTTACTTTATTAACAGTGTTTATATTACGCAAATATTAAATTAAAAAAAAATATTTTTGTTGTATTTATTTATAATACATTTGCACTACTGTCATCGGCGAGCAAGCAAGCTACTGGCTACCCTGGCTAGACCCTTTTACTTTATTACCATTTTTTATATTATCCACATTTTAAATTCAAAAAAATATTTGTTTGTTACATTTATTTTTAATACATTTGCACTACTGTCATCGGCGATCACGCAAGCCACTGGGCTACTCTGGTCCCATACCTTACATTATTACCAGTGTATTTATTAAGCAAATATTAAATTCAAAAAAAGTTTACAGTTATATATAATACATAGCAAACGTACCCGTCTTTGACGGAATCAGAAGTTCCGTCATTTTTGGTATTCCAAAATGTCATTAGAAATTATAGAACAGTAGAAAATACCATTATTACTAAAGTGTTAAACAAATGCCTCTAAATACACTACATTAGCTGTCTGTCCTTCAGGTTCATGGTAGAAGAAAGAGTTGAAACCTCTGACCCTGGAGCAAGTAAACTACAGTTGACCATGTGAGACAAATTTGGTTTCGCTACCTTGTATTCCTGCCTTAGATGAAGTCTCCCTTTGCGACTTAGTTAACGTCATTGCGAAATAGACTCTGACCAGACTTTGCAATCATTTCAACGTAAACAGACAGTGGCTCGGAATCAATGGTATGTGTGGTATACACACAGACTCCCCAATACCACATCCAGTCATTATGTCCGCCTCTATGGCATATCTGTGTAGAGCACGAACTCAGAGTCGTGTCCCGTTGCACAATTTTGGGACACTCATGTTTCGTAACATGAAATTTGTTACTGCTACTAAATTGCAGCATGATTGGTTCTCGAACTTTAAGTTTTTACTCATGAGCAGGCAGTCCAGGAGAAATAAATTCAGAGTCAAGAAATTCAATTAGATAATGAACTGCTTCTTCATCACTAATCCAATCTCTTTACTGACTTGTAAGGTCTTTCCTCGGTATGATATAGCGTAAGAACTTGTTTGTTGATTTTTCCTGCCTGTTCGTATTAAGAGTTGAGAATTGCTCGTTTACAAAACTATTTATTCGTAATAGATAGTACATCCTCAACTCTGGGAAACACCTTTTCAAAGATGTCAAATACGCAATATATTCATATGCTCCAATGAAATTAAAATCAACAATACCTACTTGCTTCACCTGAGTATTTTCAAAACAAACTTGTCTGTGAAGTTAAGAAAATACGCTTAAAGCCCTATAACTTCGTTTCTATACTTAATTATGAATCTATTTAGAGCCCATATTTTAAGTTAGGCATACACAAATCCAGTGTCAAAGTTTCAGCTCGCCATGTCTTATGGTGGCTGAGTTTACTTGTGACAAACGTTTTTGCTTTAAACGTCCATAACTTCATTTCTACGTTGAATTTCCAAATAATTCAGAGCCTATATTTTAAGTTAGACCTACCCAAATCTACTGTAAAAGTTTCAGCTTTATATGTCTTATGGTAGCTGAGTTTACTTGTGACAAAGTTTTGCGGACAAACAGACAAACCGACAAACCGACAACCCGACAAACCGACAAACCGACAGAAATTTTTCTAAGGGTGGATTCGGTTTCTCCAATGTATGAAACGTAAAGAAAACTTGAATTGAGTCAGTTCTAAGCAATGTACAGACAAAATCATTATTTTATTTATATAGATTAAAGGCAGTGTAACGTTAAAATGTCACCTATAAAGATCAAATTAATTTCTATCTTGATCTTATTAAATCTAATAGTTAAATAAAAGTCATATTAAATTTAGTAATTTGATTAGTAATGTCTATTTATTAGGGTGTAACAAATTTAACTTATTATTAGATTTGTTGTTTGATGTAACGATTAGCAATTTGGTTTTGCTAATTATCGGACTTTGGTTAATCCTGGTATTCCTTCTTTTGTGCCATTATTAATATTAGTTATTCAATAGAAACATACCTTTCAAATCATCCAAAATTAATATAACAAGCTATATAAGGTAGTTGATATGCCATACAAGGATAACTAACATTTATTTTCACTGTGAGAAGAAAAAAACAGTCCTTATATATGAACAATTTAAAAGAATATCGTTTACAACTACGTAATCCTCTTCACGGAGAGCATATTTTTGTGTTTCCATCAAGTTTAACCGAAATAGGTTAACCTGGATTATGATATGTCAATTTGAACCTATTGCAGAATAAAATGTTATCTGCCTAATGTGGAGATATAAACCTACAGAATCATCCCCTTATTTGCATCCAGCTTCTGTAATAGTACGTTATACATTAGGGGCCAGGTTTGCTCATTGGTTAACGTACTCACCTCTGAACTGGTAAGTCCAGGTGCAGTAGGTGAATAAATCTGAGTAGGCTGTTCCTCGGAGAGGACGTTAAGCTGTCGGTCCCGAGCCTGTGAGATGTCAGGTACTCGTTAAAGTTCCCTACCCTAAATACACTTGAGTTGGGAAAAATTAAGTACTCTCAAAGAAGAATTACCGATCAAACAAAAGACCGTAAAAGGATGACGTTTTTAACCCGCTAGGGGATCAGTTTAAACAACATACATGCTTTTTCAGTAATTTTATCGGCATATTATTATTATAAGAAATAATGTGTATTGGCATACACAGTAAAGTATTATTTACCTATTGATAATCAATTCTATGATTTCATTTTTTTTTATTGTAGCAATAAACATTTAGTCACTTATAACAAAATTTCATTTAGAAATATCAGACAAGTCGTTATTATTAGGATCTACTGAGACTGACAGGACCTGAGACGCATTGAAGTCATGAGCAGCGCTACCGTATGTGACGTGACCTTTCTAGTTCCCTTCTTCTATTTTAATATAAGCTTTGGATTTTAATTTCTTCATTCAACGTCAAAATTTTTCTTCAAAAGTTTTCTTTAACCTCTGTTGTTTATTGGTATGGTTTACAAAAACCTTTTTCTCCTCAAGGTGATTGCCTCACTTTCAGCTTGAATGCGTCAAAGGTTTCCACAACTTCCAGAGAGAGTCTGCACTATTTGTATGATGTTAATTACATCTTACATAAATATTAGTTAAAAATTGCATAAATAGTAATTAAGAAATTTTTTGTATATCACACAACTAATGCATTTAATATCATTGGTATTGTCACAGCAGAAATAACAATTTTGTAAAGGCAAAGTGAAGATTTCGTGTTACGAAATAATCTGTTACATAAGAACATTGCTTTTGTTCCTATAGCTAGTGGATCTCTTACATTGCCATCTGTAACATTTCATGGCCATTGGATCTGTTACAATTTATTCCATATATTTGACATTTATTTAATGTCATTTATTTATTTATTTCTAAGGAGAAAAATATAGTCAAGATTTAAACTCATGTTTTCTCTTTATGGGTTCAGAGTGTTTCTACTTCGTCAGAAAAATATCAGTAACATGCAATAATGCATGGAATCATCGAAAAATTAGCTTAAATCTAGCATTTGTTTAGTAATATAGGTTATTCCACACACTTCTATAGTACCCAAAGAAGATAATCAACTGAAGAAAATCTTTTTTTTCTTTTAAAACAAATTATGTTTGATCAAAAGAGTAACATATGGATTGATTATATTTGACTGAATCCATCATACCATGGGAAGATCAGAAATTATTTCTTGGATTGGCGTTCTTATATTACATGTAAGAAATTGATTCCTGTTACCTCCCATATTAAATCATTAAATAATTTTAAATTTTTCATTACAATTTTAATCAGAACCAGCATTTCAAACGATATTCTTAAAAAATTTGTTTTTGTAAACAATGTAAATAAATATAAATTAATCCAACCTGTATAGTATTACAGGTTGGACATCCTGATGTCCAGGATGAATATTCAGTTTATATAGCTTTACTGCATTTTGCGGTAATTGAATCTTCACAAATTTCTTTGCGCAAACGTGAATGTTAACTTCAATTCAAATTTTGTTTTTCAATAAGCGATTTAGCGTCAAAAAACATTTTCTGAAAACATAAAATTGCCTCTAACGCCTTTTGATTAGAGAAAGTAATTATTTCAACTCATTCCCCACAAAATGTTCTATTTTGACTTGACGTATAATTTCATTTTCGTCCGTTAAATGGTATGACTTACATCGTCCTCACAAGGTTTCACACTGAATCATATTTCAAGATCTTCACAGTGTATTGAAAAAAATACTTCCAGTTGTATTAAAAATCTGAGCATTTTTTTAGTTACGTATTGTCTTTGTTGTTTCAATGATATGCGAAAATTTCATGACTCTAAAATTAGCAGTTTAGGAGAAAAAAAATCATCTAAAAACAAATTTTGGCAAAAAAATTACTTTCCCATCATGCTTAATTGCTTCCAAACAATAGGGTTCATCTAAGTATTAGGAACTTTTTTGTATAAAATATTAATTTGATCCATTTAATTGTCAACTATAGCGTGTACAAAACCTTTTACACACACTTAAAACCAGTTTGGGGAGCTCAAAACAAGTAAATCCATCAAAATTTCGAGGTCGATTTTTTTTACGATCACTATACTTTACTAATAGTAAATTAATACCATAATCAAATTTTAAATTAATTTAAAATTAACTTAGTTTGATTCTTTTATGTTTCTTGTTATTGAATAACAAGAATAACAACTACAATTTTCTTGTAGTTGGCCTTTCCAGAAAGTATCTTTTTTCATTGTCTTTGCAAATAACTGCATTAATAAGATTACTCTGCATTACTCTTTACACTGTTGTGCAAAATTAATAATTTCTGACAAATTCATATTTTTTTAATTTAAATACTGAAAACTGTTTTTGAAAAGTTCCGAAACAGTTTCAAAGTAATATCATTGATGTTGCTAAATTAAAAAAGTTTGACAAATGATACTATGAAGAAGGAGCCGTTTTATAAATAACCACTAATTTAAAATTATTATTATTTTATTAGAATAGAAACTAAGTAAATATAACCTTGTTACATGCAATAAATGGACTGCAGACATTCCATTTTGAGCATGCAATTAATATTGATAAAGAACAAGATATATAATAAAAAATATTTTTTTATATTAAAAGTGATCAAACTTCCATTATTCATAAAAGCAACTTAGCCAATTTGATTACTATATACTCAGGTGAATTAAGTTGATTTCCCAAAAGGATTCTATGAATTTATAGTTATTTTTTTATGTTTCATTAAAATTTTTTTTCATGTTTAGTGAAAGTAATTTTCTATGTTCTGTATTTACTGTCTAAAATCATTTTATCATCAGTACAGGGTAAGATTCTGTCGTGTGTGTGATATTATTTCATATTCATATTTAATATTCTTGTACTGGACAAAGTTTTCGACCTTCAAATATTTTTACTCCTGAGTGTACCTTTACTTCATTCGAATTCACCTATTCTTTATTCCTTAAAGAACGAAATAATATGTGCATGCTATATGATTATTTGTTGATTATTTATTAATTTCTTTGTTTTTGTAACTCTATGAAAAAAGTTCTTAAATAAAAATCAAATATTTGGAATGACAGGTTGAATTGAAACTGTTTCTGTGATCTTTGCTGGACTCATCTCTGTCACCTCGTCATTAGAAGTTTAATTAAGTCCAATCGTTAGTTTGCTGGATAATGTTCCTAGTTCATTACTATTGCTGTTTTTCAAACAATTTTAAACAAATAATTACTTTATTTATTTAGCCACTTATTATTATTTTTTTTATATCGTTATCATTAGCTACTTTTAGTTGGTCTTTGAATACTGTTACTTACATTCTAGATTTTCATTCCCCTAGTCAAAAGGCTTCCATTGTTTTGATATTTTTTTTTCTCTTGAGAACAAGGTTGTTGTAATAATCTTACATTACAGGTATAACTTAAATGCCATGCCATTTTTAGGTTTTTTTTATTTTTTTATATTTTTAACCTTAACACTTTTTTTCAATTTTGTTTAAAAACTTAAGATACAGAACACCCCATTAAAAAATAAAAATGAACGTATATATGAAATTGAATACCTGCAAAAATTTAAATTTTAAACTGAGAAGTGTCGAGATTCTTGACACTTTCTTATCTGTTATTCTAACCAATTTGATCATAAGCAGCATAAGCATGTCCAGTCTTTCAAAAAACTTACCACTTCATCCAAACTCTTTGGATGAACATCATTCATCCATTGCATTCATTGTTCAGAATAACATCGAAAAGCATTCAATGTGTTATATTAAATTTCTACATTGCATGCCATTTATTTTTTCATAGTCTTTTTTGGTCTGTGAAAAAAAATGATTTTTTTCATTTATTTTTTCAACCAATTTATTAAGTTGTTGCATCATTAAACATTTGACTTATTTACGTTCTTTATATTTCTAAACAATTTTTGGTTCATTTTTTCCAAACTTTTAACGAGTAGATAAATTAACAGCAGTTGTGTTCAGATAAATAGGGAAGCTTGTGACATATATATAAGAACATTTCACAATAAAGGCGTTATATTCAAATAAAAGTCTAAAAAACAGCAAGAAATTCTAAAATGTGACTGAGATCTTTCAAAAAAACGACTCAACTTTTCCCATATAACTCCTTTATTACCATACTTTATTTATTTATATATAAACATATATATATATATATATATATATATATATATACTTTTAATAATTTTTTTGAAACTATAAATTATTATAAAATATTGTTTGTAATTGATTAATTAAATTGATTCTTTGTTATTAACTAAATAAAAGCATGTGTTGCCATGTCTAAGATCTTACAAAGAAAGAAAACTGAATAACTTTCTTTTCCAAACAATTTAAGTTAAAAAATCTTAAACATAATTCAGCTGGAACAGCAGTAAAGTTGATCTCGACAGGCAGTTTATGACATGTGTAGTGTTTGCCAACTGCCCATTACAGACTTTGATACCTTCGTCACAGTATTGACTTCCCAATGTTAGATAGGCACGAATTTACCTCACTACGGAAGGATTAGGAAAATTTGAGGTACATAAATTACACGGAATGGGCCGTGGCGTTGCTATAATGTATTCCTCGTTTCACCTCATATAATGAGCTAGTCATGTCATGAATATCAACGAAAAATATTCTTCTGTAGAGTAACCAATTAACTATTCAAATTTATGAGTAAAAATTGTTACAGGAATACTCATTTTTATATTTAAACAATGGGAGATTTATTTTGACTATTTTATATATATATATATATATATATATATATATATATATATGTATATATTAATAACTGAATGACTGGACCAGGAACCGGTCAGTTCTTTATGTTCAAATTAAATTTTTAAAGCTGGCACTTTGGTTTTATCTAGTTTTACACCTTAATCATTGAACTATAATGCAAAAAAAGTTTACAAATCATACAAAAATTAACAAATGTAGATATATCAAAACATGAAAAGCTACGGCGTCAGAATGTTACAAATGTTGCAGGTGTATTTGTTAGAGATCTGGAATTTTGTAACTTTGAATCATTTAATTTAATGTCTTTTTTGTGGGTAAGTTATATTCATTTTCATGAAGTTTCTTCAGTCTGTGGGTGTAAGTAAGTTTTTGTATACACTATTAGTATTTAAACTATACTTCTTGAATAAAAGGTTTGGTCAAGGAAATGTTCGTGAGAGCTTCTGGTATCATAGTGACGAGTAGAGATCAAGGAAACCGACACCATCTACCCTTTTGCTGCAAAGTTAAAGTAATCAAAACCCTTCTATGATTACAAGTAGAAACTGGTGAAAAGAAACTCAAGTAATGAAACACCGGAATTTTTCAACCCACTAGACCTCTAGTATTCCATTAACTGATAGTATAAAATGGAAACTTGACGATGGCTAATGATGGCCGAAAGCTTCTATGGCCGAAAAGTAGTAATTATTAGTTTTTAGTAACTTGTTGCCGTAGTATCATTATTGTTTTTTTTTGTAGTATGTAATTTTTTTTTTAAAAAAGGTTAGTCCTTCCTGACTAACCCATTACTTATGTTCAAACCACAATAAGAAATGGGAAAAACAGACTAAGCTCTTTATTTAATATTTTTTATTGTGGTTTCAACATTGGCTGTTGTTTCATGTGTTTATTGTGAAATCATGTAATATATATATATATAATGATCAAACCACAAAACGAAAAGGGAAAAAAGACTATCTTTCACTTAGTCTTTTTTTCCTGTTCAGTTTGTGGTTTGATCATTGATTGTTATTTCACGTGTTTATGTGAAATCTTGTTATATATATATTGAATATTGATATATATTATATATCTATTATAAAAGAGTAAGATCATTCAACCGTAACAAGTGGTCTTCGTCACAGTCAAAGTATCGACCGTAAAATACAACCAAATTAAAATTTACCATATCAGGACTCGGTCAGTCCTTGAGGTTCAAGTTAAACTCTCATCGCCAACATTTCGGTTTTTAAACGAAGTTTTTCTCTTTCAAAAATTTTAGAGTTCTCCCTGTGAAAAAGTTTGTAAATAAAAACCGAAACGTTGGCAATGTGCGTATAATTTGAACCAGAAGAACTGACCGAGTCCTGATATAGTTTAATTGTATATATATATATATATATATATATATATATATATATATATAATCAAACCACAATAAGAAATGGGAAAACAAGACTAAGATCTTTCAACCGTAACAAGCGGTCTTCGTCAGATTCAACAGTTGGGTTTTTGACTCTGACGAAGACCGCTTGTTACGGTTGAAAGATCTTAGTCTTGTTTTCCCATTTCTTATTGTGGTTTTATCATTGATTGTTATTTCACGTGTTTATGTGAAATCTATATATATATATATATTTATTTGTAAAGGTTGGGAGTAGTTCGTTTCAAAACTATATATTTACAAAGGATATGTTTGATTGTACTTTATTAGGTCGTGTAGAGTATTTTTCTAGACTTTGAAACCATTTTTCCACTCATGGTTTTTCAACCTAAATATTAATTTACCATACTTTTTATGATTTATATTTTACGATAAGTTTTAGCCCGTAGAATGAAATGCAGTATGACCTTTTTTATAGATATGAAGATTGACACAACCCGACAACAACATGGTTAACCCCATACCATGCCTTCCAACCTCCATAAAATGCTTTACTGTTTACTGTTAGTCCAAATTAATTGTCACTTATTATTGTATTTAATTTGATTAGTTGTTAATTAATCTTGAGTTTACTGTTATATTTAGTTTAATTCTTGAAGATGGTGACTTGTTTGCACCTAAACATGTCGAGAAATATAAATCTTAAGAAGTATGGTTAGTTAATCTTTGGGTTAAAAAGTCCCTGAGTGAAAAAAAATCTATGCAAAATCTGTCTCGATAAATGAATAGTTTATTACTACAGAAGTGATTATTCAATACAACACCATTACGGTTATACCCAACTTAAGCACAATCTATATTCTGGTGAAATTTGAATTCTTTGTAAAGAAATTAGTAGCTTTACACACACATATAAGTCACACTCATACACATACACACAGAGCACTAAATTATCAGCTCGTACTAATGGAAGGCTAATATTGTATTAACCGCTGATAACATGATAACAAGGTTTCAAATTCACTTGTTCTAATTTAATAAGAAACTCACAACAAATATAGCTTTGTTCGTATGACATAATTAATTATGAAGAGTTTAGGTGCAATTTTTTATTTAAAACAGCAATATATTTTTATTTCAATTTTGTATTTGAACTGAAAAGACCTAAGATCAAAAAATCATAACCTTCAGTTTATCGCGTAAATAGAGAACGATATTAGTAATTTACTCTTAAATTGTTCACTAAAATTAAGTCTTCTAGGTCGCACTTATCCAAAGATACAAATTGCGTTTAGTTTAATCAGCTTATGCCAGTTATGGTGTTTTTATATCTTAAGAGTCTGTTTATATACAATTTGTTAAGTTTTCTCTATTCTTGGTTTTGTTGCTTTATTTTTCCTCATCTTTAAAACAAAAAAAAATTACTTATCTCATGTCTATAAGATGTGATGGACAAGTGGCATTACAAAAACTGGTCATTTTATTTACAGCAAAAAGAAAACTCTGTCTCACTATGTGGGACGAGATATCAGTCATAACAGTGCCTTACCGTATCATTCTCCAACTAATAGAACTTCTCACAAAAAACATAACATTTGAAACGTGTTACTGTAATTTAACCAGGGTGATAAAACAATAAATATGAAAACAAACTATTGCGCTTCCTACCAACTTTTAACTACCTAAAAGAAACTTTCGATCATTGTTATACAACTCTGCCTGAACTATCGTAATGCGTTTTGCAATGTTTCGCCACATTTCTCACAACTTATCATATCAAGTTTATTTAAAAACACAAAACTCTTACTGTTTATATCTAAAATCAATAATGGAAGTGAAAGTTTATGGCGCGTGATAAAGGGACTCCTGTTTTGCTCTCGCATCCCTGCAACAGGATCGAATTTGATAAATTTGATAGAATGCCATGTGACAACAAAAATCTCCTCTACCTTCGGCATAGTAATTTTTTGTTCTTTCTACCATAAAAAATGCCATCAGACCCTTTTCAATTTGCTTCTAACTTAAATAACATTAGCCTTCGTGGAAGGAGGAAGCTTGAAAATAGGAGATAAATTTTCATCTTAACTAATGATGAAATTTTTTTATGCAAAGTTGTTCCAGCCATCCATTAGTATTGAACATAACTACATCAAACTAAGTTTTGCTAAAACTAAGTTTATGTTATAGGCAAAAATATGATATTTTAAGAAATCAACAATTACTCATCGGGAATTGAAATATTATAAGAACCTAATTAAAATTTGAACACTGCTGTGTTCCAGCAACTTAATCACACCTTTAAATTCTATTTCTTTCAGATTTTTTTAACATGCATATTATTTATAAATAACTTAGTAATGTTATTGAATAGTATAACAGGTATAATATATATATTTATAACGGTAAACTGTCACGTAACTACTGAATTATGAAAAACAACGTAACTTCAATAGAATTATTGAAAAGTTATATTGACATTTATAACTAAAATAATAATTAGTTAAAATTGTATTATTGTTGTTTTGTTGTATTTTTATTAGTTTAAAATAAACTAATTTTTGTTTTGTTAAAATAAAAAATATTTGTTTTGTTGTATTTTTAATAAAATAGTAAGCACTGTTTTCAAAAAGCGAACAATTAATATATTTTTAGTTAATGTTTGGAGCAGGCGTTCTTGAGTATATATGATAAGATATTTAATGTCATGTTTATCACTAATTATTTTTTTTATTTTCTGAAAGTCTATTATTGTTTTCTGGATGCAAGTATGTATGCTCACCAACACTTCTACCATTAATATTATTATTGTTGCCATTTTAACATTTTACACTAACGTTTTAAAATATACATAAAATTAACCACTATTTGTATCACTTGACTTGCAAAACTTAGACTGTAACCAGTTCTAAGGGGTCCATAAAAAAGATTATCGCATTCTAAAGAGCATAATTAGAAATGATACAACATGTCTGAAACATAATAACGAGCTCAAACAGAACACATACTATTCATACATTACTATTGAAAGTATTTGTGATGTGATGATTTGATTTGTGAAACAACTTGCAAAAGAAGTTAAGCCTTCATCAAACCATGGGTCCGTGTAAGTATAGTTGTGCAATAGGGGATATAATCAGTCACATAGATGTATGTACAGTGCTTCTATTACTCATGTTTCATTGTTACGCAAACTGACAAAGTGTTTTATTCCTTCTACTACACAAACTGAACTTGAATAAAGAAATGTTATCTAAGAACATTAGAATCATCTAGTCACCCATGAAGAACATTATTTTAAAAGACTGAAAATAATGGAAGCATTGTATGTCCTGGAATCACAACCTAGTATTAACAGCTACAAACGGATCATCCAAAAAAAAAAAAAAAATACCCAACACTTCCCTCTGCCGTACTTAGATGACAGTTTATAACGTGGCTTTCATAAAACCACGGTCCGCTCAAAAACCATATTGAAAACTTCCTTGTCACAATAAAGTCCAATAATGTCACTTTTTTCTTTATATGTTTTGTATTTTCTCCTAAAATAAGTTTAGTTATTTCTCAGTTATAATGTATATTTTTATGTACATCATTTATATATTTCAGTGAAAAAAATGGAAGTCAAGAATAAATCTTTTGGTGAATTACTTTATATTTTACCAGAAAGGTGGAAATCCATAGTCAGAAAACTTGAAAAATTAACCCGGAAAAGAACAAAAGTTAAAATTGGCACAATTTTTAATAAAAAAAAATATATATATATATATATATATAATTAAAGTTACAACTAGAGACACAAAGAACAACAAAAAGGACTAAAAATCCAGAATTCGGAACAACACAATCTTGATGTAAGAATATTAAATGGCATTGTAAGAAATAATGTCAGCTGCAAAACCCTGAATGAAAAAGTAAAACTGGTCACTTACTATAGAAGCCCACCTGTGAGTAACCTGTTTATATAAAATAATAACTAAGAAAAATTCACCTTTAAAGGAAACAAATCTAGTGTACGAGTATACATGTACTGTTAGGACTGTGAAACCCAAAAACACCCGTACATTACTATAATTACCACATCCCTATCGAGAAGACTCACCATGCACTTAATGGCAGGAGCACCCAAAAAGATATGCAAGATAAATATAACGTTAAATTGACCCGAGAGATGATAGTTACAACTAGTAAAATAATAAAAAAAAAAAAGTAACCATCATAAACTGAGATCTTTAGAGGATTATATTAATTGAAGAACTGAAGCCATTTCTTAATAATAAAGTCGAAAACAGAGACCGTATTGGTATGTGGCTTGAACATTGATTGTTGTTTCACGTGTTTATTGTGAAATTTTATATATATATATATATATATATATATATATATATATATTATCAAACCACAATAAGAAAATGGGTAAACAAGACTAAGATCTTTCAACCGTAACAAGCGGTCTTCGTCAGAGTCAAAAACCCAACTGACTCAGTTGGGTTTTTGACTCTGAAGAAGACCGCTTGTTACGGTTGAAAGATCTTAGTCTTGCTTTCCCATTTTCTTATCGTGTTTTGATCATTGATTGTTATTTCACGTTTTATGTGAAATCTTTTATATATATATATATATGTGTGTGTGTGTATGTGTGTGTGTGTGTGTCTGTGCAAAATAGCAAGACATAAAAAAACACAGTTAAGTTAGCTAAGCTTCTCATTAAGATTATTTCATAAAATTGAACATATCAGAAGTAACCAACAACACGTCAAAGGAAGAGGCTGAGGTCTCCTCTAATAATAGTAATTGGAGCCAGTTTGAACTGATGACTTGTTCCGTTTTTGCTTTAATCGTTTGATTAGTGATTGAAGCTAGTCTTTGAAATAAAGAGCTCAGTTAGATTTTAAACAAAGATATTGAGTAGGATATTCATTTTCCCCAACATTTCAGCCACTGAAATATTGTATTTGCAAAGTTTATATCAGTGTATAATATTAATAGGATACTGATATAAACAGTAAAATATAAATCGTTTACATTAAATCTATAACATGTTTCTAACGCTCAATTCACACGAAAGAGGAAAATTCTATATCAATTAGAGTTCTAAATTAAATTGATTAAAAGAATACAAGCTGTCCCTTAATTATTCTGACATTCAACTTCCCAGCTTAGGAGAAGCAGACCAAAAAAAACACGCACATTTCAAAAAGATTTAATATTTTAAATATATTATACATTTATACATATTTAAAATATGAACACAGTCACTAAATCAAAAAGACCACTAAATCATGATATGAATCGAAGCATCGATGTTAACCAACATTTGAAAATTATGTATATGTCACTTTCTACTACAGTGATTTAAAGTTTAAAACGTGATATATTAATTAAATATGAAGTCTTATTACCATATCAAAAGAATTTAATAGTCAGTTACAGTTTTGCCAGTTATTGTTAGAAACGCAATTAAACGTACCAATTGGATGAGTAAATTTAATTTAATCAGTTCATATAAAAATAAAGCTTCATGTATTATATAGCTCATGAGCTCTTTACATGACACTAACAGTTGTTACAAAAACGGCCTGATGTTATTCATTTTGAATAAAATATCTAACATTTAGAAATACTTTTATATTTAGCGAATTAATAACTTGAACGAAGCATTGGCTTCGTTAAAAAACTTTTCCTTTATCCATGAGAAGTATTAAATGTGTATAAAACGTGTCCTCTGGTGGGAATTTCAAATAAAATCAAACTCAGTAGCACTGCTATATTACATAACACAGAAATATAAATCAAATCTCCGTTAAAATACTGATTTACTGCCGCTGAAAATATTCAAGGAAATAATTGACTTGGAAGTTAAGTAAGGTATTAATAGAATTGCCATCATTTCATCGTAAGAGAGTGAAGTGAAATATTCAACACAATTTTCTCCTGAGTATGTATATTTTAAATGAACTAAATATTAAATATATTCGATAGAATCCTCGCGATAAAAACACTTTAAGGGAATTCCAAGAGATATTTGAATAAGTCCCTTGATTCTCTGTAGCACTTACATCGGCATCCATTATTAAAAGCCTGCTACAGTTTGGAACGAAATCAATGCTTTTTTCCGCAGCACAAGTTCATACTATTGATATGGTCAATATAATTGTGATAATTCCAATAAGTTAAATAATAACACTGGTAATAGTATTCAAATACCATTTTATTACAATCGTTAAAATATTAGTTAGAAAAATAATAAATAAATTAAATATACGAAACTTATGTGAAGATTGTAATTTTAAATAATTATAAATAAGGCTTATATTAAAGCAGGAATAAATAACAATGGAAATATAGTGGATCATGTAGTCTCCATGGTAGATTAAATTATCCAATTCATTTTTGCTGATACTGCAAACAGTATAGGTTTCAATGTGAAATGATTGAATCACAATCACTGTGATTTATGTTGAAACTAAACAAAGTAGTTTTATATTAAGCTTCTTTCGATATGATTCATTATCTTAACCAGAAGCATTCTAAATAAATTAGTTATACTATTTGCATTCCATTCATGAATGGAATACTGGAAGCACTGCAGAAGAACATAGACGTATGTTTAGTACATGTAACCATGAAAGATATAAATTTTATATTTTGTTTGATAGAGTAGCTGTTGGCAAGTCTTTATAGGTAACTAAATAAGCTGTCAGTTGCATAGACATTGATTGGGTATCTGCGATAGTCTACCGCATCTCTATCAATATATGTCTTCTGCTTCCAGCTTGTATACTTCACTAAATTTCAGAGTCAGTCTCAAATCAGTACAAGTTTATTTACTTCATTACTACAGATGTGTTTAATATCTAAACATGACTTGACACCCAAGAGACAAAGAGATACAGATTCATTTCTTTTTGGATTATGGGTTTAATATTTATAAAATAAATCCCTAATGGCACAAATAAATTATGAAAATGTCCAACTTTCTTCAGGTAGCTTGCAGTTAAAGTACGAGTACATTAATTATGATAAGTAAGATCTGATCTGTACAAACAGATTATCAAACAAACAGAACAAAGAAATTCTCAGTTATATTTTATTTTATCATAGCTTAGACCGTACTTTTATTTATGAATCAATTCCTCTGTTCATCCCGCATTTTTTCTTTTATTTCTTTATTATTTTTTCATATTTCGTATTTAATTTAATTATAAATTGATTCCTGTCTACCTTATTCTCTGTTACCTGAGCGCATACGGTAACATTGTTGGTATTCAACCGTCTCTGGACCAGTGCGCTTGGCTTCCCTCTACTTCACTCCTGAAGACGGTTCAAACCAGAAATTAGTGACTGTAAGGGTGTGTTTTTAATTTCTCTATGTTTCTTTATGTACATTGAAGTATATATATATATATATAACTCACCACAAATGATGGAAGATAATCGCTCTGAGGCCTTTCGTCTAATACGTCGTCAGATAGCATGTGAATACAAGTTGTGGACAAGTTATGAATTTTAATTTAAAGTTGAATAAAGATTGGCATTTTTATTTAAATTCATCCAATTTAAAAAGGCCTGAACTGGTGTTAACTAAGCTCATAGAAAATTTTTTTATGAAGGCGCTTTCAACAATGTTTCTTCTTCTTTCACATGACGTAAATACCAACTCCTTTCCTTCTTCCCAGTTGATTAAGTGATTTTTGTCTCTAATGTGTAGGAACAAGGCACTATTATCATCCTATCTTCTTACAGAATACTGATGTTGCTTAGTCCTTGTGACAATTCCTTTTCCTGTCTGTCCAATGTAAGCTAATTCGCAATTTTCGCAAGGAATTCTGTATACACAACAGTTTTTCCGGCTTCTCTTTGTGTTAAGCCTATTTAACAAATTATCACCATTACTAAATTAAACTGCGATATGTTACTTCATGTAGTATAGTATTCCTTTTAAGTATGAGCTATAGGGAATTATTAGCAATTTCCTTCTTGAAAAACGTTCCTCATTTTCAGATGATGTCAATTGAATTATTATGATGATATTCAGTGTTTATTATGAAATCTTGTTATCGATTAAGATCATGTACTATATCTACTCCTATTTCTATGATCTTTTTCCTTCCTTCATTCTTATGGTAAAAATAGTTTCTACAGTTTGACAAAAAGTCGATATATTAAAACTAAAATTAACATTTTTAAATAATTGTCTAGATGAAAAAGTGATACCCAAATAATAAATTCTTCAAATCTGTTAGTTACGATTTGTCAAGGTTTCTTCAATAATTCTTTTTCGTTGTTAAAAAAAAAGACATTTTTATGTGTGCCGGAGTGATTTAAAATTAGCCGTTAGTGATTCAGTGCGTAAGAAAAATCATTTAATTCATCGAATTGGAGGAAAGTAGCCTTTGATTTTTTTTTTATTATCAGTTCGGAAAGGTATGTAAAAATTGTTCAAGGATACAGAATAAAAAACTTCAGATATTGATTGAGCAAAGCCCCTGTAATCAAAATAAAAATAGAAAGTTAGTTCTCAATTTATCTGACGCAATATTAGGTAATAAAAAATATTAGGATACGCATTAAATTTTGTTCTTAAGGGTAAAACTTTAAATTATGTTCAGGTCACTGAAGGTTTTTTTTAACACTGAAATATTAAATAATACAGATATTGATAATTGAAATATGTTAAAAGAAATGGTTTACTTCTAGAAAAATGCGATTTGTTAGTGTACCTAGACAATTTAACGACTCATATCCCAAACTTATAAGGGATAATGCTATAAAAATTACAAGAGCCGACAAATCAAAAGTAACAGTGATACTAAATAACAGAGTCTAATTGAATGAAACTAAAACCATGTTTAATGATAAAATGTTCAGGTCATATCCATTGTAACGAGTCAATAGTTCATTTAATAAAAAGAATAAACTATCTTAAAAAATCAACCTGAACTAATTGCTAAATTTTTATCAATGTCCCTTTAATTGCAATGTATGCACGGGTCAATCAAGACGCACAAAAATAATTGCCCGATAAGATTAATTATGAGTTTAGTTTGTTTGGCCTCATATGCCTTGTCTAAATGGTTAGTTAGTGTTTTGAGTCTGATAATTTCTAAAAACTAATCATATTAAAAACAATACCGATTTAATCAGTAAACTAAAAACAGCTAATATGAAGGAAGGTTACAGATTGATTACAGGGAAATTACCATAAGTAAAGCACAGTGGTCATGAAAAAATTGGATTTTGAGATTTTGACAGATTTTACGTTTTCAGGTACTGAAAGCACATCTTTGCCTTTTTCCTGAGAACTTATGATGTGTGTGTGTGTGTGTGTGTGTGTGTGTGTGTGTGTGTGTGTGTGTGTGTGTGTGTGTGTGTGTGTGTGTGTATGTGTTTGAGTGGTTCTCCTTAGGTTTAGAGTTGTTAACTGGCATGGCTACAGGCCACACGGTTTGATAGATCAAATTTAAATTTTTCATACGGCTGTGTTCTATATCGTAAATGTGCTCTGTTGTTAACACCTTTGAATTATGGAAAGGTCTTTTTTTTTTGTCAAAATACAATTTTGAACTACCTTTTGATTCCTCCACGACTATCTCGAAAATTTTGAATATGTGGGATTAACAGAAGAATTAACTAAAAAGATCATATTATTAAAATAACTACAAAAAGTCAGTTTTAAAATGATATGTAAAGTTTTGACTTCTGAATTCTAAAAGCTTCTGTACACGATACAGATTATACCTTCTGACAGATCATAATGAAATTATACTCGAAAAGAACACCTTTTTACAGGATGAGCTAAATAATTTTGTCAAAATTACTTGAACAATAGTGTTGTTAAAGCCAAAATTCACTTCACTTTCATGGTCTTTGATAATACCGCAAAGCGACTACTCTTTTTTGCTCTTCATTCTTGTATTCTAGAGTATTTCTTTATTATTCTTACTGTATACTTTTATGCTTTCTAAAACAGGCAGATTTGATTTTGACAAGCAACCTGTGTTTTGTTTTTCTTAAATTGAATTCTAAAACTTGAACTATTGTTTGTAACCGCTTATTTAATCTTCTATTTTATATTCCGCAAACTTCTACGCGACAATATTATTCTTACTTATAGTAGTACTCATTTTAGGTCACCGCAGATTTTTTATTTTGGAGTTCCGTCCAAATAAGTGTGTCTTAACTGGTTGGCCATAAAATGAAAAGGAAAGTTAAAAATTCCTGATTATATCAACAATTGAATATAATGTACGAATAATTCAACATAGAGTAATTGGAACCATCATGAAAGTTATCATTACACATGAGTATATAAATGATCAAACCATAATAAGAAATTGGAAAACAAGGCCAAGATCCTTCAACCGTAACAAGCGGTCTCGTCAGAGTCAAAAACCCAACTGAAATGTTACGGTTGAAGGATCTTGGTCTTGTTTTCCCATTTCTTATTGTGGTTTGATCATTGATTGTTATTTCACGTGTTTATGTGAAATCTTTTTATTTATGAGTATATAATTATTTAAAAAATGAAATCTAAGAAACAACTTTTTTACAATCATGCAAAATTCTTTTTACAATCTTCATTAATTACTGGAACCTGGTTTGGTTCCTAAAATCTCTCATGAAAGAGGATAAACTATAAGAGACAGAAGCTTTCATTAACAGAAATATAAACTGCTCTCTATAAAAATTAAAAGCACCTAAACTATGAAATATAAGAGATTCTAGAAGTAGAAAAAAAGTTAGTAAACAAATTTCAAAGGTTATTTAAAGAAACTTATAAATAAGTATGCTCTTTTAAAAAGTAAAACTTTTTCATTTAAAAATCGTCGCATTTTTTATTCCTTGTTTAAGCTGTATTTCTACTCTATAAAAGAGTAGTCAAAATCTACAAGTTCACCATTGACTAAACAAACAAGAAGTCAGATATCATCGATTGACAGCTATAGTCTTATAGCTATCAAATAAGTTATTAGCTGGTTTCTATAAAATAGCCAAAAACATGGTAAAGGAAAAACAAGTTTCCTTCGTAGATTCAAAAAAACTCTTTAGATTATAAGCTAGTTTTAATTAATATTTTAACATTTTCTATAATGCCGACTAAGTGTTACATTTACCAAAAAAGGTAAAAGATGGTTATAAAATAATAAAGAAATTCTTAATGAATTAGTAAAGAGATTGTGTAAAACACTAATTGAATAATAATAGACTCCAAGTTCAGTTACAGTTCACAGCCAGATTGTCATTGGCTCCCAATACATATTGGTCCTTAACATCTCATAAGAATCAAGTAGAGATTTGCACAGAACGTTCTCCATGAAATAGCTGCTTGAAGCTGGCTATAGTATGTATTAAAGAAGATTCTACAACAGCCAGTAACTAAATTCTAGAAGTTATCCAATATACAGGGTAACGCTCGTCTTGTAATCACCGTTGGTCCAAATCATCTCCCATAGCAGCTATAGAGCTCTAAAGTGGAATTAAGCAACTCCAAGACAAAATCCAGGAGAACTCATGTCCTACAAAACATTTGGATATTTTATCAGAGTCATATTGAACACATTATATTCAAGTCTCTGGCAATAATACCCAAAAAAAAAAAAGAAAAAAAAATTGTCTCTACAATTCGGCATGCCAGACTGAGTAAAAAAGTGTCCACATTTGTTACTTACCAACAATTAGCCAATAAATAAAAGGAATTACGAAATTTATCACAGGTACTAATAATGGAATAAGGAAAGAAAACTCCTGACAAGATTCGCTAATATCAGGAACGATAGAGAAACATAACAATTTCTTATAAGTATTAGGTCCCAGTAATAAAAATAAAATTTTATTTTTGTGAATGTACTGGCTGAAATTTGTTTAGTAAATAAAGTAGTATAAGTCAATAATAATAAGTAGTATAAGTAAATAAGTAGTAGTATAAGTCAACTCTCCCTTATAGTTTCATCAAACTGGTTGTAATTGGTTATTGTAACATATTTAATAACATTGGTTATTAAAACACAAATGTCATATTAAATATATATTTTTGCAATGTACATGTTGTTTATGCATCCCAAAATATAATTGATAAATGGATAAATATTATAATTTCTGCTACAAAACGAGTATTAACATCAGGCAAACCACCTCTAATTTGCTCTGATTTTTTTTTTTGAAATTACTCTAGGAGAATCAGTGCTCAATATAATAGAAATATAAACTTTAATGTCAGTCTCTCATATTACAGAATCATTGATGACTTCACGAAATCATTGTCCAGTGCATTTGACCAAACCCACCCAATTTGTTAGATGTTAAAGATGTTTGTGATTGAACAGAAAGATAAGTCTGAAAAGTGATCAGGCCTTCATTTTTAGGCTGTTTAAAATACTCAACTTAAGTTTATATTTCACTTATATTTATTTCTAAATTCCAGACTGATGTCCAAATAGGTCTTCTGTCGGACTGTTGTTCTGTTACACTAAATACAATTTTGAACAATATTTTTTTTAAATATTAATTGCTTCTGTTGTTGTTGTTCTCTTCGTTTCCATTCTTTTATACAAAAAGTTTATCAATTAAATTTGTAAAAGGGATCATGCCTGGTTTCGAATTCGTATTATTCCATTGAGAGTACGAATATGTTATTTTTATCTTTGTTCTACAGTTCTCAGAAATAATTGAAATATCTTTCTCTAAAAAAATCTGTCAGTTTTGCCTTCTTACAGAGAAGGTAGAACCAATAAAAACAATCTGGAGTGGCCTACACTCAACTTTACTATAAAAAAACATAATAAGAAACTCATTAACCACCAACTGATGTTTTGTGCTCTTTACATTTAATCAGTATGTGTCATTTGTTTAATTTGACTGTAATCGCTTTATTAGTTATAAAAATCGTGAACATGACATCTGATAACAATGATTTATGATAATGACATTGACAATGATAACAATGACTTCTGAAACTCATCCGACTCGTAGGCTCTGCAGTCATACTGTTGTAACAACATATGCCATACTGTTGGCATGCCATTGTTCTAACTCAATTTAACACCAGATTTTATGTTCATTAATGACCCTTATAATTGTAAATAGACAAGTATTCGTCACTTCTATAGCTTTAGGTAAGATCTGATAGAAATCTTTGTCCATTCTGAGATGATTGATCGAATACAGATATAATGTGATCGAGGGTTTCTACCTCTTCTAGCCACAGAGTTTGAATTATTTGTATAATGTCAAATACAGCTTCCATTCATAGTAATAAAGTAAATAATTTAAAAATAACAATACAGAATAAGAGAAAAAATTGAGATAGCATTGTTTAAGGCCAGAAATTACTAAGGCAAATTATGAAAAATAGGTATAACTAATAAACTAAATAAATGTTTTCAAAGATATTAAAATGCGTTTCTTCAATTATCTTATACAAATAATCATATTGATTCAGTATTATTCAAAACTCAATAGGTGAACTTTTGCATTATGTACATGGTGTTAATTAAGTATTTTATTTTCCTGGTGAAGTTAAAATAAATATAAATTACACAGACTTATAGAAGAATTAGAAAAACAAGAATGGTTTAAAAATAATATAAATGATGTTAATAGCGTAGATAGTCTAAATAGCAATTAATGCACTCGTAATATTAAAAAGAAAATTAATACAATATTTCCACTGACCTTATGATATTCAATACCTTCTGTATTCTTGCATTGTCATTTAATCAACGTAAACTCATATTTAAAACATATATTAAACTAAATATTTCAATGAATGTACTCTTTTAAACACAGATATTAAACTAAATTTCTCAATAAGATCACATTTGAATTAATTTCAAACTGTTACAAATAACATTGACGTCGAATAGAAACGCAATTAAAAATTAAAATGAGGTGAAAAAATGAGAGCCAATGATTGGTCGAAATAATCATACGATAGAAAAGACATGCGCATTATGTACTGTTGGCGGGAAATGAAGGGACTTCATTCTGCCTGAATAATTATTTATATACTAAATAGAGACCTATGATTCTAAGTTGTATTGAATTCAACAATTTTAAAAATTTCTTTTCAACCAGTTTATACTTTGATAAGAGGAGCTTTGTTTTACTGATATTATTTAATTTTATGGATTCCGTATTATAAAGTATTCGTTTTATTTGTACCAAATCGTATAACATTGTAACAAATCGGGAGTAGCCTGCACTTAAGTTTGCTAGAAGTAAAAAAAAAATACCGAACTAATTTACAACATAATGATTTTTGCCTCCTCAATAGCATTCACATGCAATCATAGATCAAGATTTTTACATTTTTCTGAAAAAATACATTTTTATTGTTTTAAAAATTTGACCATTTCTTTCGTTTACATATTCTTTAATGAAGTCATGAATATACACTTTAAATCGCTGTCTTAAGGTCCTTTCTCATTATTCAATATAGTGGTGTCTAAAATCATTGCATCTTATTCTCTAAAGCACATTTTAATTTATTAAAATCACTATTTAAAAGAAACTGGAGTGGCTTGCACTCAACTTTCTATAAGTAAACTTAATATCAATGTTCTTGGGTATATAATATATAATGTCCCATTTAAGCATAATGTAAAAATTTAAATGGGAGATGTTTATTAGTCTTTGTTTTCTGAGGTAGTACAGATAGTGATTGATCGATTTATCAATATATAAGCTTATTTTTGTACATCCCACAGCTGATAAAAATAATCTCATTAGTATAACTACAGCAGTAATAACATTTTTGAAAAGCCAGACTGAAAATTTCTTGACACGAAATGATCTCCTACAAGAGAACATGGCCTTTGTTCAAATAGCCTGTGGTTTTCTTATATCGCTTACTTCACCTCCTTCTTCATTGAATATTTAAGTCAAATTTTGAAATTTAAATCAGGAAAATACCCTTATTTTCTCTGAAAAACATCATAAACATCCAAGAAAAATGTCGTTTAAATTAACATCATCAAAAATGTCGTGATTGAAGGTCATATCAATATATAGGCTTATTTTTGTACATCACACAGCTGATGCAAATAATTTCATTAGTATAACTACAGCAGTAATAACATTTTTGAAAAACCAAAGTGAACATTTCTTGATACGAAATATTCTCCTACAAGGGAACATGGCTTGTGTTCAAATAGCCCGTGGATTTCTTACATCGTTTACTTGACATCCTTCTACATTGAATATTAAAGTAAAATTTTCAAATTTAAAACAAGAAAATACCCTTTTTTTCTCTGAAAAACAACATACGAGGTGTGTAAATAAAGTAGTGAGACTGATTTTTTTTTAAATTTTCTATTCAAATATAATTACAATGTGATATTGTCACCTTCAAAATAGTTCCCTTCGGAAGCCACACAGCGCTGGAGACGGTCCTTCCAATCATTGTAGCATTGCTGGAACTCGGATTCTGGAATGGCCTTCAGCTGGTCGGTTACAGTAGTTTGTATGTTTTGTAGTGTCCCGAAATGAGTTCCCTTGAGGTGATTTTTCAATCTCGGGAAGAGGAAAAAGTGATAAAGACTCAAGTCTGGTGAATAAGGAGCCTGAGGAGCAACAGGAATGTTTTACTGGCCAAAAACTCGTTTTCTTTTCGGAATTTTCGGAACCATTTTCGCACAAATTTTTCTCATCTCCAATTTATTGGTCAAAATGTGATGAACGGAGGTGTGATTCAAATTCAACTGTTCCCCGATCATTCTGACTGTCAAGCGTCGATCTGAACGCACAAGGTTCCGTACTCTGTTGACATTTTCATCGGTGTTTGCACTTGAAGGCCTTCCGCTTCGTGGTTCATCTTCAATCGACTCTCTTCCTTCTGAAAATTCCTTAAACCACCGAAAAACCTGTGCCCTTGATAAAACACGTTCTCCATAGGCCTCCTGAAGTTTTTCCAAAGTTTCGGTTGCATTATGTCCAAGTCTGAAGCAAAATTTGATTGCACACCGCTGCTCAACTTTGAGGTCACTCATTTTTAAAACGCTCAAGAAAAAACCATTTCACGAAAACCAACGCTACGGACAAACAAATGACTGTGGCGAGTTCAGATTCATACTGGAGGCGCATCACACGTGCACCTGACGCTACTCAAGACCACGCGTCTCCAGCGTTGCCAGATCGAAAGCGACGTTGCCAGTCTCACTACTTTATTTATACACCTCGTAAACAGCGAAGAAAAAACGTTGTTTTAAGATGATTTATAATTAAAGTAGTAGGATAATAACATATATTAATCTCTAAACGAAAGATTTCAATTTTGAATTATCTTTTACATTTTTGGTGTTTTATACAATTATTATACTGGAAATTATTAACTTCTTAGTATTTAATAAGATCATTTTCCTTCCCCTTTGTCAAATATCATATATACCAATTTTTTCTGAGTGAGTGTTATCATTTTCCTGCACAATGTTATTCCTCTTACATCTCATATAAGTCAATAAACTATTTAAATTGTTCCTTTATAAATATCAATTTTATCTCAATAGATTCGCTCAAAAAATTTCTAAGTCAATGTAAATAATGTAAAAAAATATAAAAAAATCGACAAGTATAGCAGGTGATCTCTTAGTCTAGGATAAACAGTTTTTACAGCGTTATTGCTCTTTCCCGTAATTGAAACTTCATGATTTTTTTTATGAATTGCTAATTTTTCGGTCCATTTTTGTTAAAATTTTCATCTTTTTTTAATGACCCCTTTAGTATCAAAAAAACATTTCCTGAAAACAAATACCCTACTGTAACGCCCCTTTAGCGAATGGAAATTCGAAAAAAAATATCTCAACTCATTCTCCACATAATTTTCTATTTTTAGGCATAGTTTCATTTTGATCCGTCAAACAGTATGGCTTGATCTCCCACAAGGTTTGAGATTGAATAATAAGTCAAAATTTTTACATTTTATTAAAAAGAAAATTTCCTGTTGTTTTAAAATTCGGAATATATTTTTCGTTTGTTCCATTTGTAACCTCAAAGATGATGTCAAAATTTCAAAACTTTAGGGTTATCAGTTAAGGAAAAATAAATGTTTTCTAAAAAATGGTTTTTCGCAAAAAAAGTGACTTTCCCATCATGCATAATTCTTCCCAAACAATAGGGATCTTCTTCCCTATGGGGCCCATTTTCATGTAAAATATCAACTTGATCCATCAAAGATTCTGGACCGTAGCTTGGTAACAAGCAATGCTAACACACTCACCCACCCACACACACACAGACATCATCGAAAAAACTTCATAAAACGACTTTTGTGACCTCAAAACATGTAATTCCGTCAAAATCTCGAGATCAATTTTTTTCACGATCGCTATACTTTACTTATAATAAAGTAATAATTATCAGATATAATATATTAAAAAAAAGAAGAAAAATGAATAAAATATGAAAAATTAGTACAAAGGAAGTATTAAATACTAATATTTAAAATTAGTATTAAATGTCAAAGAAATTAGTACAAAAGAATTAAATTGCATATTAATGGTCTTTCCCAAGCATATATTCATAAAAAAATCTTTGATTCTACAATAAATTAATTTTGAGGACTTCAGTTAGAACACCCAACTGATCTAATTCTCCTTGGTGTTGGATCAGTTCCGAAACACAACTTCTATCAAGAATTACTTATTATTATTCTTTATTTACTGCTGTTTATATACGAAATATGAGTACATTTTATTTATTCATATGCTTGTGTCTTAAATATCTACGTAATATTGGTATATATTTCATTTTTGTTATTCCTATATATTATATTTGTATATTGTTGTAATATATTTTTGTCCTAATTTTTAATTTTATTATATTTACATTTATTACTTTTTTTGCGTCTCCTCCCTCCGAAATGGAAAGCACTGACTAGGTGCTTCCACTAAATAATCTTCACTCTTGGCTTTTTTCTGATCGGCTTACTCCACGCTCTTAATGACCCTTGATTCTAAAATATCATCCAGAGCATCTGTGTCTTCATCTTGTATTTCATCTCCTTGATTTTAATGACAAACTATATAAAACTGTTCATAAAACTAAATAAAATTAATTTCCTAAAAAGAAAACGCAAACAAGGAATGAAGAATACTCCACTTTATTTCGACTTCGTCGTCAAGAGGTCGATTGAGTTATATTATTATTTTCATTACAACTTTGATATAAATATATATACTGATTAATTATTTATAATTAATCTATAATGCCCTCAAGAACAAAATTCTTACTTTACATGAGTACGCGAAACACAAACACTAAGAACAATTCCAAATGAAAGTTCTTCAGTGTTGCATCTACAAGAACTAAATTCTCTGTAAGTTCCACCTATAAATGTTTTCCAACTCCAAACATTGTGGAAGAGAATATTTACTTAGAAAGGGTATTATTCTTACAATAAAAACCCTGAGGGGATTAAATTAAATACTGCAAAAGCTAAATATATATTAAATAATTTTTGTTAATTATTGTGAAATTTACCACAATTAATAGTACCGAAATAACTCATCATCCATAGTTTAAATTGAATGACGTTTAATCAATACAACAAAAATGTATCGGAAGGAGCATAAATAATAAATGCAGTAGCAAGCATTACCATCTTAGTCTAATGTATTCAAAATACTGTTTTGTAGGATTTATGAAATGAACTTTTGGCTTTACCAAAGAGTATTTATTATATACTCTTTGAAGAATTTAAAAAAATTAGCGTGTAATTTAACAATATGATTTTGCATAAATCCATACCTTTAGGGATAAAGGCTAATTTAAATGCAGTGAGTATATAGGTTTAAAAGTTTTACAAACAAAAAAAAAACAATGTATCGAAGGATTTATGCAAAACCACTGAGTGTTTGGGCTTTTTATAATCTACTGGGAATTTCTTCAAAGCCTGATAAAAGGTATACAGATAAAATATATTTTTATAGCCAAAAAGCTATCCCAGCCAGATAATTTGCTTTATATTCTCTCTCAAATAGTCGTGTACATTGTACCTTGAAAAAAAATTCGCGTGGGATGCCATTTACCACATTATTAAGTACTTGTTCTCCCCGGTTTTGCACGGGTAAACCAGCAATAATAATAATAATAATGAGAATAATGGTAATTATAATAATAAATTTTCATTTTACTTGTTTTGTTTTAAATTACAAGTATATACATTTTGCGAGTTGTGAATTTTAGGATATCCACTTTAAATTTCAAGTGAATCAAACTTTCTAACAATCGACCTATGAAGTAATAAGAAATATGATTCCTTATAGTAGGTACAAGTTTATCTATGAATTTACGGTTGTAGGAGTGGCCTCTAGAAATAACATATTTTATAATTACTATAAATTTACTTGAAAAACAAATTTAATAATAAAAACAAAAATTTTAAATTGATACTTGTATGAAATAAGATTTTTAATCGACCACCTGCACCTGGATATTCTCTGAAGTTATTTGTTTCGAAATATATTTCTTCCTAATTATTTTGATATTTATTTTCTTAATCTTATATACTTAAGATGTTTGCAGATTAAAATGTGGACATGATTTAAAAGTCACGCAGATACAACTCATAAAATCCTTGGAGTACGAGTATATTCCGATAAAACAATCAAAAATAGTATCAAATACAAAGTTGTTTTAAAAAACCAGTAAACACTGAACATGTACGATACATGAATAAAACACTATTCTATTTAAACTAATTCACGTTAATTCAGAATATATATGATTTTGTTGTTTAGCTTTAAAAAAAACATATTGTTAAATCTATTGGTCCAGATAAAACGCTGTGAGAAGTTTTACAAGAAATAAATAGGTGTTAAAGCATTAACACCTATGGTCGCATACCAGATGTACCATTTTACGGAAATCAAATAAATTCCTTAGGTTAGATTAATAATTTTTTACTTATAAAAGTAAACAGTTATTATTAATTAGTATAATGATTATTGCAATATTAATTGCAATTGCAATAATAGTAACAGTGCTAATGTTCAAGTATGAATAAGGCTCAAGTATAAGACGATCCACTTATCAATTGTAGATAAATAATAAAAATAATTTATAACAATGACAATAAATTTTTACATAATCAAGTATTTGGTTTGGGATATTGGCAGATTATCCCATCACAAAATAATGTGTAATTATTATTTATCACCTTTTAGCCAAATTCTTTTGATCAGTATAATCACTATTAATAAATTTAAAATTTTTGAGTTCTTTATATTACTGGTATTTGATTAATATCCATTGTAATAGCAGGCTTAGTAAATTACATATGCTAAATTTTTCTCCCATGAAGTTTTTCCAATAAAGTGTGAATATTGTTGCCAAAATAATTGTTTCTTAAGAATACCTAGAAAAAATATGAAATTTGGTCGTTTCGTTAATAATAATTGTCGTTTTTGGAAAATCCTCATCTAGCTTAACCACTCTCAAAGGCAAAACAAAACATACATTACCATTAGAATTTATGTTTTACCATCTCAAACATTTTAAATCAAAATAGATAATCATTTGGAGCCATATGCATTTTATTCATGGAACATTCCAGCTGTTTTATTCTAAAAAATTCACTGCTCTCTATAATTTATATGTTAGAAATGATGTTTGTCCACAATATGATAAAAAGAATTATTATAGTTCTGATTGCAAAACGTAAAAAAGAAAATAATGATGTTCCGTCACAATGCTATTCAATAAGTTTGCTACCGTCACATTGTAAAGTTATGAGTAAATTATTGATTGTTGAAAGTTTAATTTGGTTGCATAAAAAGGAATTTATGTATAAAAATCAGAATGGATTCACACAGTAGAGTGGGTCAGTCGATGAATTAATAGTAATTAAAGCCACAGTATGAAAGGTATTGCGTAGGAAGAAGCATATATTACTAATCTCAATTACGTCCCAGAAGCTTTTGATCTGCCAAATGGTATTATATTCCCCATCAGTTAATTACTTATAAATGTCTAAACAACTTGATCAAACTTGCAAGAAGTTATTCTGAGAATAGGACGACCACACTAATAATGAATACCAGTTTGATTACACCAGTGGCTCAAAATGGGTGTCCGCAGAGTTCTGCAGTAGTCGAAAGTGCTGGAAAATTTTAATTTATTATATATGGGACATTAATATTCCTGGCGAAGTTGATACGTATGCTTTTCATGACAATTTGATATTTTTAGTACCAGAAAAATTTGAAAATGAACTTAATTCTAAAAGAAATGAAAAGAAAAAGAGAAATGACGAAGAAAGGAAAAACTACAGTTAATCAGGAAAAATCGACAGTTATTCACATAACGAACATAAGAAAAAGATTCGTTTATATACCGGGATCACTAATGTCAGTAATCACTAATCACTAATGAAATGAAAATATTGGAAGTATGTTTTGAACAAAACAGGACTTGTAAAACAAACATAAATCGTATTCAAGAAACAACTTTTGGGCTGATATATACATATCCTGGCCAAGTCAGGCAACGGATAATGGCGCGTTGGAGATGGTGTAGTAAGAATCATTTTTAAAGGAGCAATATTGTCCATTCCAACCCACTCTGCTTCTGTGAGGCTTAATGCAGTAAAATCCCAGAACAACGTATTAAAAATGAGAAATATTCAAAGCAAAATAGCTTTAAGCATAGTATATCGGATTTCAAACTATTCTATCAGGTTGATATAACTATAGAAAGATAGAACTCTAATAGAATTAAAAATTGCTAAATTGTCTAATGAATACCATGCTATTAAGAATGCTTCTGCTGCTCCGTATATCTGATATTCATTCAATATCGACATAACGTATGGTGATTTCCTCATCCAGCTGAAGTTAAACATGTTCTGGAGGTAAAAACAACAAATTTTGAATCTGAGATCTATAAATAATAATTTAAAATAGGCTGGTTAGAGATTTTATTTATTTATATTATTTTACTTTTTACAATTTCGTATTAATATATTATTTATTATGATTATTTTTTTCTTTTATTTTAAATTACTATATATACAACTTTACTTTATTCTAATAATTCTCATTATTATTATTATTATTATTATTATGATTTAAATATTTATTATTTATACCATATTCATGAATTTTTTTTAGTTTCAGTTATTTTCCTCTTAATTTTATTCATTGGTATTTTTTAAGTTTTTATTATTTATATTTCCTCATTTTTACTTTCTATTTCTTAGCTCTCGCTTATTCCTAGTTAATGTTTCATACTTGGCCTGAACCGGACAAGCGTGTGATAGCACTGTTGGTCTCCAACTGTCGCTTCGCAAGTGCGCTTGGTGTCCCTATCTCAACTCTCTTGATGAGGGTTTAACCAAAAATTAGACCCAGTAAGTGTGTTCATTTCTTTGTTCTGTGTCTGTGGTTTACTGTGAAACGTTATATATATATATAAAGATTTCACATAAACACGTGAAACAACAATCAATGATCAAACCACAATAAGAAATGGGAAAACAAGACTAAGATCTTTCAACCGTAACAAGCGGTCTTCGTCAGAGTCAAAAACCCAACTGGTTTTGACTCTGACGAAGACCGCTTGTTACGGTTGAAAGATCTTAGTATTGTTTTCCCATTTCTTATTGTGGTTTGATCATTGATATATATATATATATACACTTTAACACATAGAAAAGAACACAGAAAGACACTACAGAACTCACTTCGATATTTCGACATCCGTCGTCATCGGGAAGAAGTGCGAAGTACTCGCGTTGAGAAGCAAACTGCTACTGGCCTCCAGAGTAACTCGTGGAACCACCGCAATGCTGCTCCCCAGCGGAGGAGAGGAAAAATAGAAATCCTTCCAATATTTATTTAGAAAACAAGATAAAAGATATATAAAATACGAAATAATAATAATAAAAAATAAATAATAATAATAAAATAATAATAATAATAATAATAAAATAAAAAATAATTAACGGTACAGGTTGAGACCAGGAGGAGAACGAGCCCCAAGGAGGCATATGAATGCCTCTTCGGAAGCTCTAAGGGTGACATAGGAATTAGACTCGGGGATTTGTTTGAGGATTTGTACCCTGAAACAATCATTGAAAGGGAGGTCATGGGAATTAGCATGGATAGCTATGGGTAGGTCTCTGCGCTGACCAACGGACGCCCTGTGATTGTTCATACGCAGGCTCAGCTTGGTTGAAGCCAAGCCAACGTAAAAAGCATCACATCGAGTACACTCCAAACGGTAAACGCAGTTACAGGAAGTGCAAGATGTATCAGAAGGAACAGGATAGGAGTCGTTACTGAGAGGGGAAGTAAAGTAACGACTCAGTAACGACTCCTATCCTGTTCCTTCTGATACATCTTGCACTTCCTGTAACTGCGTTTACCGTTTGGAGTGTACTCGATGTGATGCTTTTTACGTTGGCTTGGCTTCAACCAAGCTGAGCCTGCGTATGAACAATCACAGGGCGTCCGTTGGTCAGCGCAGAGACCTACCCATAGCTATCCATGCTAATTCCCATGACCTCCCTTTCAATGATTGTTTCAGGGTACAAATCCTCAAACAAATCCCCGAGTCTAATTCCTATGTCACCCTTAGAGCTTCCGAAGAGGCATTCATATGCCTCCTTGGGGCTCGTTCTCCTCCTGGTCTCAACCTGTACCGTTAATTATTTTTTATTTTATTATTATTATTATTATTATTTTATTATTATTATTTATTTTTTATTATTATTATTTCGTATTTTATATATCTTTTATCTTGTTTTCTAAATAAATATTGGAAGGATTTCTATTTTTCCTCTCCTCCGCTGGGGAGCAGCATTGCGGTGGTTCCACGAGTTACTCTGGAGGCCAGTAGCAGTTTGCTTCTCAACGCGAGTACTTCGCACTTCTTCCCGATGACGACGGATGTCGAAATATCGAAGTGAGTTCTGTAGTGTCTTTCTGTGTTCTTTTCTATGTGTTAAAGTGTTTATTGTCCACACGGACCTTTCATTTTATATATATATATATATATATATATATATATATATATATATATCTCACATCTCTTCTCCTAAGCCTCCAAAAACTGCTGGTGGTATGGTTCAATGTGGACGTCGTGGATGTCTTACTTGTCCTATCATCAATCCTGTTCCTTCCTTTACCTCTTTCCATAGTAAAAGCACCTACCCTATCTCTCACAAGACCTCTAGTACCTCTGGTAACTGCGTTTACCGTTTGGATTGCACCCAGTGTGATTCTTTTTATGTGGGTTTGGCTTCCACCAAACTAATCCTTCGTATGAATAATCACAGGTCATCCGTTGGCAAACGCAGTGACCTTCCTGTTGCTACTCATGCCAGTTCTCATGGACTCAGTTTTAATGACTGTTTCCGTGTACAGGTCCTGAGGCAGATTGATCAGACTAATTCGAAAGTTACTCTGAGAGCTTCAGAAAAAGCGCTTATTAGTCTTCTGGGCGGTAGATCGGCTCCTAGGCTTAACCTCAATCGTTGATTTTTTTTTTAAAGTTGTTATCAGCTTTTAATTTTATTTTAGTTAAAGGTTTTCATTTTTTAATTTTTATTTGGCTTTATTTTATTTTATCTCCCTGTCTACTTTTCCCCCGAAAGTTGGCTACACTGTTTGAGTGCTTCAGTTTGAACGCCAAGTCAGTCGTTATCAGCCTTTGGAGCGATTCATTTCTTTTCCTGAAGACGAGGACATCGAAATATAGTAGTGAGTTCAGTGATTTCTTTTCTATGTGTTCTTTTTAAATTCTAGTTTATATATATATATAACTTCAAAGGCAGTGGACAGTTCACACGTGACTAATTAAATGAAAGAATTCCACGAACTAAAATTTTTTTTTAACTAAATATACTATATTGACAAAAAGAACACACAGAAATGAAACAGAAACTCACTACTATATTTCAATAGCCTCGTCATCAGGAAGATAGAAACGAGTCACTCCACAGGCAGACAACGACTGGCCGGTGGTCCTGAAGAAGCACTCAAACAGTGTAGCTAAAGATAGATAAAGAAATAAATGCAAAATAAATAATAGCGAATGAAAACAAAAACGATTAGACAAGTAAAAAACAAAGAAACAATATATATATATATATATATATATATATATATATATATATATATTAAGAGACTAAATAAAATAAATGATTAATCAACCGTAGAGGTTAAGCCCAGGAGCAAGTCTACCCCCCAAAAGACTGATTCTTCTGAAGCTGTCAGAGTGACTTTCGAATTGTTATCAGTTATCTGTCTCAGAACCTGTACACGGAAAGAGTCATTAAAACTTAGTCCGTGTGAATTGGAATGAGTATACTCAAAAGCGCAGTGTTGATCTAATTAACTTACTACAGATAATTTAATCATAACCAATGCTAACAAAGGAAACATGAGAGTAATTATGAAATATGACTCTTACGTTGACAAACGTAAACAGTTTTACAATCTGATTGTATAACAACATCAATACACAATCTGATCCCATTAATAAAATTCAAGATATGCTTTAAAAACACTGAAATTGTGCCCCAAGATAATCACTAAATCTTTTTTTTATTTATTTCCCCAAATCCATGATCCCCATGAATCATTTTTTAAGGTCTTACACACCTTAAAAAAAAAACACAGGAAAACATACCCGTAAGAACAATAATATCATTCTCCAACATACCTCTACAAAAATCGTAAAACATGTAAATAAGTTGTTCAGAAAATTCACTCAGTTTAAATCCCCTATACAATAAAAACCTCAATGGAATTGATCCACCTTATGAGTAATATTAACACACCTAATAATGCCTTCCTGGTCAGCTTGGACGTTAAAACCTTATTACCGATTGTTTCTTTACCTGAACTCATTGAGGTCATCACCAACACCATCCCCCATACAGCAACGGACCATGTTTTCTAGAAAGGACTCATAACCCTGTCTAAAGTATGCCCAGAACATAAAAAATTTCAGTTCAATAGAACATTCTATAAACAAACTGATATCGTGTTACCCTTGGGGTCTAATATCCACTGTTTGCAGATCTATTCCATCCCACACCTACCAACTCTCCTTCAACCTTTCTTCAGTCCTTTCCAACTTCTACCGTAGATCGACTCTCAACAGTGCAAGTAACTAAAATTCTTTTGTTACTTATAAATTGGATCATGTTTCAATATGTTGTCATGTTTTATTAAGGTTTAAGATTAATTAAGTAATTTTCATCATAATTCCCCAGTTAATAACCTCAAACGATCGATTCAACATTCATATATTGTATTCAATTTCAAATAATTCACTCATATATTTTTAAAGCTAACAGATATGTATATTTTTTAGATGTTAACCTCAAGTAGAACACTAAGTGTTCGAAACGCGTTGTTAACTTCATATTAAACTTTTTTTGTGTGCAGACATAATTTTTTTAAATTCCCAATATGGCTCCCACTATGTTCCCAATAGGATCATTTTGTTAAACATGATAGGTGTTCTTGTTTAATTATTATAGAATCAGTATCTTTTTATTTATAGTCACTATCACTAGCTAATGATACTGAAATACTTGATAAATATAACTACATACTTTAGTTCAAGAGATAATAAAATCAAATTTACACAGGAAATATAAATAAATAATAAATAGATTTTTTGATATAACTATAGAAAAAGTGAGAAATAATCTAAATTTTAAAATATATACGACACAAACTGCAACTAAGATAACAATCCACACATAAATCTTTCACTCACCCTTCAAAACAAAAAAAAATATCATCGACTAATAGCAATAACTATGAGTAAAAGTAACTTCAAAAAAGAGCTAAATAAAATAAATGAAATAGCTATTAACAACAGATATAATTTAGCCTTAATAATTAAATTGCTCAAACATAAAAGGAATTAAAAGAAAAAAATATAATTACAACTCTAAGATTAATTAAATCAAAACTTCAATAGTTATTATTAAAATCTTGATATAGAAAAGTGTGATTAAATATAATAGAGGATACTACTTTAATAAAAATGCAAATTAATCACCATCATAATATATTATTTAAACCAATAATAAAAAGGAAGAGAAGAATGGATGAAACTGATAATGACAAGTTAAATAATAATTAAACCTAAATAATAAGTAAGATAATTAAACCTAATAAATAAATAAATAAAATACAATAAATGATAATATTAGGAAATTTAAACCTATATAGGGAACATTTATTTATTGTTTATGATTCATGATTTTTTAAACTCATGATTCTTTGACTAAATTTATTCCTAGTTGATGGTACAACGCGTTTGAATCCGGTCCGATGATTGCAACAACAATTTAAAGAGATGAGACAGATTTAAGTAATAATATGATTCTTAGCTAAATTTCATCCAAATATGATAGCATCACCCTCGTTTGGGATTCTATAACAACTAAGAGATTTGGTTTTGTTGTTCCTACAATAAAATAAAGAACAGATTTGAGATATATTTTGTGTTTCAACAAATATATTCTAATTTACATCTACGTTATTCTAAAAGATGACCGTACTGTGAAGTCTTACGCAGTACAATTTAACCTTAATTTAATTTAGCGCAGTCCAAAAGAAAATTTATTTAATCGTCCACTACTAAACAAAACGTCTACTTAATTGATTATAAGGATTTGCGTGCGTGAGCCACCTTATTTGAATAGACAGGAAAATAAGGAAACCGAACCCACGAGGCAGAATCTGGAGGTACTTATTTATCCAAAATATTACTAGCCGCAGTGTTGGAAAGTCATGGATTCGGGTTCTACATTTGCCTAAAGGAAAAAGGAATATAGCATCATAACTAGAAAAAACATACATATTAACCAACTGAATATATTTTCTGTGTTAAATGAATGATCAAACAACAATTAAAAGTTAAAAAAAAATAAAACTTGTAAACTATTAGTTTGTTAACGCTATTAGGAAAAAAAATTATATTAGACTTATATTAGCTTACTAAAACTTTATTTATCTTTATTAGTTAAAAGAAAATAAAATTTAGTAAACTATTAGTTTGTTAACGCAATTAGGAAAAAAAAAATTATATTAGACTTATATTATATTAGCTTACTAAAACTAAATATTCACCGATAACACCAACCACCAATTACAACAGGTAAGATAAACACCTAGTGTGTACGTTAACTAACCAAAGATAAATTAACACAACTTACTAAATTTAATTTCACTCTTAGGTAAAACGACCACTGGACAGTTAAAATTTCATACTTAAATACTTATTTAATGTTTAGCTTATCAATGAAACAACTGCACTTTTGTAATTGTTATAGAGGAGATAGGATTAAGTGATAAATGAAAAATTTACCATTTACAAGTTGTAATAAAGATAATTAATTTACATTATTAGAATTATATAAAAATTCCCACAACTAATTGGCAAGACAAACACAAAATTATAGAATATAGTTATTCCCTGTTGTGGCTTGGTTATTTAAAAGAACCAAAAGAAAGTGGCATTTTACACCAATGAATAATTAGCTTGCTTTCCCTCTGGGTACTGGATATGAAACTTTTTTTGTGTGAGGATATAATTCATGAAATCCCCAATGTGAGTAGATACAATACTAGAACAGATTGCACATGTAATGAGGCGGTGTATTCAAAAATATTGTGGCCATTACCACAATAATTACATAAATAATGCAATTTAAAAATACTAAAACTATGCAATATTATATTATAATGAGTTTCCTTTTAGAACTGATTATATTACGAAAATTGAAAATGGATTTAAGAATTATTACGTTAAAGGTTAAATAAAATGACTTCACCTATTCATCGTTTTCTTTTTAAAAGTTATATATTATTTATGTCCACAAATAAACCTATTTTCATCTGTTTACATTTACTATTGAATATCAATCTCTTTAGCAAGAAAATTTAGTTATTTATCAACAGCCTTAAATGTTTCGTCATCCATTTGTTGCCAGAGAATACTGCATTATTAAGGAAGGCAGATATTTCGATGAACTTTCCGCAAGGGACCATCATATATTGCGTTGCTATGCTTTGTAAAAGTTTAAAAAATAAAACTAATTTTAAAATTTAGTCATTTTTAATTTTTTTAGTAATAGCTCTTACATTATTTTCATAACGATATAGATACTTTCCTCTATCATTCGTTATATTAACAGAAAAACGTTTAAAAATATTGCTATCAATCATGAAAACTTTGTAATAGCTGAAACAGTATATTATTAAAGAGTCGACTAATGTTATTGAGTCATCTCCTTAAAGTAGACAAACATTGCTTTTTTCCTTAAAAATATCTAATACAAAATAAGGGAAATTAAATCACCATTTAAAGTAATCATGGCGTCAGTTTAATTCTAACGTAGTGCAATCAGTTATTATGTGGTATTTGCTCATTTTAGAGTAAAAAGCTTGGAATGGTCTCCACATATACAAATTTAATCGTATAAACAACTATGACATATAGTCATAGTTCTCATTCGTTATAGTTCTCTGTTTTATATTTTCAATATGTTTCCTACACTTAGTCCTAGAGCAAATGTAAAGGCCCAGCCTAACCTTTAGGGGAAAAAATAACAAAGAAATGTGCCTGCCTTCCAATATGAAACAAATGTACACTCCATACCCTCACCGACTTCCTTCCTATTCCCAGTCAGTTGTACCACAGACATTCACCTGTAGGTTCATACTCTCTTCCTTATTTTATTTTATATTATTTATATTTTGTACTATAGATAACTCTCTGATGATATTGTATTTTTTAGTTAATGCCTAAAGAAGGACACTACGTATTCGAAACGCGTTGTTTATACGATTAAATTTTTATATGTGGAAACCATTTCATTAGCTTTTTACCCTATAAAGCGTCAGTTTACTAACACAATGTTTCATTGCAGATTTTTTCAAAGGACTGACTGCAAAAATCTTGATAAAGAGTAATGAAAAATACCTGAGACTAAACGATTATGAAGTGAGGAAATAATTTTATAAAAAAAAGTCATTGTAACAGGAAAATTGCTGTTTAGACGGTCTATCAAATTTCTCGATCTGAATCAATTGTTTAGTTGATGAACAGTTTAAAGAGAAGTGTTCTCCGTATAATTGTAGATTGGAGGGATGAAATCCTCCGAGAATTAGAACCCATTTCTTCAGTGCCAATAAAGCCATCCTAAGTGAAAACAATCAGAAGTACAAGATAAACCAGCAACACATTTTATGGTGTTAGCTTAAGATTTTAGTTCCACATCAAACTAAAGTAATTTACTATCTTCAGGCAAAACCTTGAATAATCAACATAATGTTTAAACTGAGCATAATATTATGAAACGTAATGTTTATTATGTTGAATGTTTATCTCCTGTAGTTTGTTTAATTACTTCGTCTACTTATTATCATGGAATAAATTAAGAAATAATGACGATTCTTTATTCTTTATAAATAATATTATTTTTTTCAAACTCTGCAGTAATACTAAAACAATGTAGCCAGAGTAGCCTGGTGTAAACGGGTGTGTCTATAGACTGGTAGATCCGAGATACAAGACCCACTCTGGTCCTCAATTTATCCATGCGGAAGGTAAATTAACCAAACCTAATTCTAAAACAGTTCTATTGAAATGATGTCTCTTCAATAGGTAGTCTTTATCACGTTTGTAATCAGGCTAAAAACAATAAGTGAACTCTTAGATACCTCTTAGATTAAAGCAATTAAAAACCACATAGGCAAATCTAAATATACTATTTTCTCGGCACATAGCTAATTCATCATTATTTTTTGATTTGACACTAAATCTTTATTGTTTTAATCAATAATTTAGTAAATACAGATAAAGGAAAACTGACGGAATCAACCTTTAATTATTTGTGTTTAGGATAAGGAAGATCTGCTGCAGAAATAATGTGTGTTTAGTAAATAATGCTAAATTTAAGTACATTTTGGATTATTTTGGGGTTTTAAACTAAGAATGGTCACACAAATGGCTAAAATATGTTGATAATTACATTATTTTATTGAGGAACTAAAGTAATATCCCTTAACATTTACTTTATTGAGTAATTCAACCTACACAGAGCTATTAATAAAAACGTAGTAAGTTTGACTGTTTTTATTTTTTTATTTTACTTTTAAAAACAAATTTTGAAGTCTCTATTTAAGCAACCCTTTAATAAAATAACTGAATACCACGATTTCACTTACTATGCAAATATAGTTCCTTCTTAAATGAATTGATTAAAGGTTTCGTCTCATCCTTGTTTTATGTTGAGTTAAAGAATAATACGATGAAAAATATTGAGTGAGTGAACATTAAACAATATTGTCCAACTAGTGTTTGGGTTGATGGAGATTGGTGGGAGCATGAATATGCATGGCGGATGGAGATTCGGACAACAAGAGAGTGGCTGTGCCAACTCTGGAATCACCAGCCGGTCGGCTTCCTAATCACCAACCTGCACCCTCAACATTTCCAATTTCCAAATCCAATTCATCGCTATGATAATGTCATATTCGTGTCGATCGGCCAATACCTAGTGACTGAATGCAAGAGGAAACTTACTGCAGTTTCACTATAAAATTATTACCTCCCTATTCCACACACTATTGAGATAGAATACTGATCAACAAACCAACATAGTCCTATTTCATCTTAGTTATCAATGCTCAAACGTACATTAATATTACTGATAGAGTATTCTGCCAAAAAAATCTCTGAATGTAACATGCTTATGAGATAATAATAGTTTATTTTATCAAACTTAAATTTTAAATCATGGATCTAGCAGATATTATCTTATTAAAAAAACAAAAATCCTTATCAATCCTATGTTCACTCTAACAGAATTAAATACAATCTATCTTCAATCCGACCTACAGAAACAATGTATTATTAACACAAAAGAAAAGAATAAAATGCCAATTACAATTTTGTCATTATTTCAAATGTCATTTGTCAAATGTTATACTAAATTTTGTCATTTAGTTGCTGTTAAAAGTATAACTGATGATAGCCATTCTTCTCATGAATTTGTCAAGCATACAAACTGTGAATATAGTTTAGCCTCAATATTAAATATGGGGCAATAGCCATCGTGAGAATTATAATACAAAGAACAAAACTGAAAAAAATACAAGTTGTTCAAATAGCACAAACATATACGCGCACACGCACAAACACAAATATACAAAATTTCACATTAAAGACGTGAAATAAAAAACATCCAGACACATAAAAAAAACAGAAAAATAATATTATTAAGATAGTTTAAATTTTACAAAAGTTTAGAATTTTTTACAACTTTCTTTACACAAAATTGATACCAGACACCTACGTGACGCCAAAAGTCATTTATTTACTGAGGAATGTAATTTTTTTATTAGATTTTCTATTCATAACGTATCTTATTTCAATAAAAATCAAGCATCTTGCTATATTTAACAACGAGCAAAAATCATTTGATTCAAGCAAAAATATTGATTATAGTAAATATTTCAAAAAATGTTATCAATTTTGAATTAACTTTTGAATTATTATTCAATTTTGACATTTTGATCTTTTATAAAATTATTATAGTTGAAGTTTTATAACATGCTAGTGGTTTCTATAAGATTACTTTTCATGCCCAGTGTCAAAAATCCTAAAAATCCAATTTACTTTGAACAAGTGTATGCTTTTTCATGTGAGATGCACTATGTGTTAAGATTGCTGGAAATGTATATTCAGAAAAAAAAATCACTAATTAGTCTCATCTCAAATTCCATCTCAAATAAATTTCAAATCCAGTTTTTTAGACATAAGGAAATCTTCAATTCATATTATGTGTTGTTGAATGATGTAACATATTGATTGATTCGATCGTTTTGTTAGACAAATTCGTTATACCATAGAAACCATCAAATCTTTAAGTTATAGCAGGTAATCGATTAGTTCAGGATGAAAATTGAGTTTTTAGAGCTTTATTTTGTTAAATTTTTGGATAAAAGTTCATTATTAATTAATGAATCCGTTTGGCGTCAAAAAATATTTTCTGAAAACATAAGAAGGAATTTTACGCCCTTTTGGTTCACTGTTTGATTCCAAAAGTTCATTATTAATTAATGAGCCATTTAGCGTCAAAAAACATTTTCTGAAAACATAAAAAAGACTTTTCCATAATTCATAATTGTGTAAAATATTAATTTGACCAACGATAGATTCTGGACTGCACCGTCTACACAAACGTTAGTATACGCACCCATTCACACTCGTAAACATAATAGAAAAAAAACGTCATAAAACGACTTTGGGGACTTCAAAATATATAATTCCGTCAATATCTGGAGATCGAATGTTTTCATGAACATTATATTTATAGTAAACTAATAAAAGCATTGAACTTCCAGCTAGTAATTGGTTACAGCTCTCCTAATTAATTTTTACATGTTTTTCTTTGAAATTAAAATGCTAACATTAAATCTGCTTAATCAAGTTCAACAAATGGCTTATATATATTAACGATTTTTTATGACCATCCAAAAGTTTTCGACAAAGTTATCATACTAATAAATTAAATATTTAATTTATGATATTATATATGTGATTACAATATAATTCACGAGTGTGAAAAAGTAAATTGCAAACTAAATTAAGATACAGATTTGTATATCTGTATCATGGGTTGCCTAACGTGTTAGATTTTAGTATAAGTAAGAAATCTACTAATGTACTTGCTTAAGTCCATTTTGATCCTGCTCACCACATAAATGTTAAAATATATTTTTTTGAAAAAAAAAACATGACATGAGGTAGTTAAAAGTTTGCTCCTCTGAGTTCTTTAATTGTGAAGTTATTAACATTACCTCTAAAGTACAGTTATTAAAATACCTCATCTTATACCGACCAAGATTCAATGAGTGCAAAAGAAACTTTCCCTAATGCTGTTACAGAAATCTGTTTAATATCAAATAGTTTTATAATTTCATGAGTTATAAGACCCACTTCCTAGACTTGCTCGTAATCTTGAAATTAATATAGCTTGCGGTCTCTAATTGAGTTTGACCCAAAGTTTCACGCTTTGATAGAGCAGGAATCTTTACTACTCTTCCATCATTAGGAACTATTTCACATGCATTAGTAATCATCGTATTTACCTTTTTGCCCATTAAAACATTCAAAATCTGATTTCAAAAATACTAGTCAATTTGTCAAATAGTCGTTTGTGGAATATTCAATGTATACTTATGTCTACGCATCAATTGGCTTTTGATAGCTTTGCTTAATTTATAGGAGTTTAAATAGTCATGGCCTTAACCTCTAATACTCTAAACACGTATTGAAAAAGAGAGTAGTATATTTGTTTGAGATTTATTGTAGATTCTGACGAAATGAAACCTCTTCTATCTAAAGCGATATGTATCTAAGAAGTCCCATGCAAAGATAATCAATGTAACAACTTAGAATTTTGGGAATGACAAACTTTTACCCTACGAGGAGGTATAAATTACACTATTACTAATGATCGGAAACTTCTTATGAATGCTTTCTACAGAAGACCCAAAAGTGTTTTACCCAGATAAATTATATACATTAATGTAATCCGTCAATTCTCTACAAATAATATCTACCAACCTGGTCGTGACAGCATTGTTGTAGATATTCTGTCACGATCAAATTAAATTCTATTTACTGACAACTATGGAATTAGCTGAAGTGCAACACTAGGATAATACTGTTGATGATTTAAAACAGAATCCTTAATTACAGCTCAGATTAATTGATGTTCATGATAGCAATCATTAATTACTGAGTGAGATGAGAACTTCAAAGAGTTAGTTATTTTACTTTAGAATATAGACTACTTTCAGTTTGTATTGTAAGTTATGAAGATATAAGTGGATAGAAAAATATAATTTCACAACTTTTCATGTTGCTGGATGTGAGCAATACAAAGGTGGATTAATGAACAAATCATACGAGTATACATAAATAACAATCAAAGGTCGGTCCTTTGACATACTATCGCTGCTCTTAGCATTATTAAGCCTTCTAATATTGCAACACATTCATCTTGATGTATTTGGTTTCTGCTATTAACTATTATGCTGAGATAATGTCCAACTATATTAGACTGGTATACTAAAATATCAAAGGGTTACCAATACCTGATTTTATGGAAGAAACGATATTCCAGAGATTTTTTAAACTGTCATTAGCTTGGTAGGTTGCCCTTATTGATGTGGGAAGTGAAGTAAAGAATTTAAAACAGAACTATAAAATCAGCTTGATTCATTTTTAGGTATACATAAATTACAAAAACTGTATAACAATACTACAGAAATGAATAATGGATGAAGTGACATTGTACTCCAAATACAGGATCAAATAACTGCACTTCTTGGATTAATGTCTACCTTTGGATATAAGAAATTTTCCAGAGTGACAATGTCAGTACGAATTCCTAGAAGAAAATCTACCTTCAACTAAAATATTTGCTGTTTCTATTTAACGTAAAGAAAAGTTGCCCAAATCCAGCCCGTAGAAGCAAGAAAAAGCAAGCAGTAATATTTTACAGTATCAAGAGGCATGCACTTTCATTTTTCTTCTCAAAGGATGTTTGAAAAAGGTATTAGTACACTCTACATTGTTGGCAAATATCATCATGTGTAGTATTATTGATAAATATTCCTTAGCAATAGTTCTTGATAACTCAAGAAACAATACTGCAATCATATTATCAATGATATCATCCCATAAAGAACCAATACCCAAGCAATATATATTCTGACATCTACTTCACAAACCAACGAGGAAAAGAACAAAACTTGTTCATGCTCAGTATCCAAAAAAACAGTAGTGTTGTGATATAAGATCTAATGCAATCTATTTGGGACATGATGAAGAGACAATTACATTCTAGTTGTACATTATATTATGTTCTGTTGGTATATGTGCCGACTGTGTTTTGAACAAGGACTTTAGACCGTGTAATAAATTTTTTATTTCTCTGAATGAGGCAATTCTAAACTTAACTCTATATTTACTCTAAACGAAACTATGTTGAAACAATTAAATTTAAAACCACGAATATATTAAATACATATAATAGATTAATATAAAAAAAATGTGTACTAAAGTAAAAATAAACGAAATTTAACTAAATAAATAAAAAAGGAATTTTCTCTTCAAACAAAGAGTGAAATAACACAGCGTAATAATAATGGTTTAGAGAAATAAATGATAACACAAACAAACAACCTCATCATTTTATGGTTCTCCAAATCAAAATTAATATAAATGGATAAACTTATATTATTATGTAACAGAAAAAATATCAAAAATTGCCACAGTCTGGGAGTTAAGTTGACTTTTCTTGCAATATATTATTTGAATATATCTTCAAAAGAATGAGCTACAATATATTGTCATAAACTCTCAAATATCAAAAATCTAACTGTAAGCTGCAGAATATATCAATTAGATTAACTTTTGAAGAAATGAGTCATGTCGCATTAATTAAGAAATGTTGGCAATTTCTGTTTTGGAAGAACTAATACAAGCGTCTTGTCTCTGTGTCTGCTATCTACTCTTCCCCTGTCATAACCAGAGCGCTCGTCTCTAACTGGAGCCACATTTATCCTTTGATACTAACCCCATCTGGTTACCTACGAGTCTATCATTATGAATTTCCATTTATGAAGACTACTAGAACGATAAATTGAAACATGAATCCACATTTCTAAACAAACCAGTATTTTTCCAATAAGAGGAATTGATTGTTTGCATATCACAATTATGATATTTTAGACACTAGGAATGTCTTTTTACCAAGCAACCTTACTTTTAACTGTTTATAACTAATTTGAAAGCCAAATCAACATTTCAAAATAGAAGGTATTAATCTCAGAATATATTTGGAAGATTATTTTACAAAGAAAAAGTTTGCGGATTTCAGCAAACAACTATCTAGTTTGAATGAACACGCGACGCTGAACTGAAAGAACACAAGCAAGGCCTTAAATTTTACCAGACAACCAAAAATTCGCTAAAACAATTTTGCAACGATCAACAATGTTTAACTTAACACACCCGAATAAATATCATTTCAATTTGAAATATCACTTCTACAATTAACAAATGACTGGTTCTTTCTAATATATAACATTTCCAGAGATTTCCTTTTCTGTTCACCCATTTCTTTTGCTATTATATTTATTTCATTAAAATCAAAATTTTGGTCTTCATAAATACTATGTGCTTCTAATGCAGTGGCATTAATTTTCTTTCTTCTTATAGAATATGTGTGCTGGTAAGTTCTTTATTTTAAAAAAAGACTGCTTTCTCTATAATAAACTTTATTACAGTCTTTGCACTTTATTGCATACATAACATTACTCTGTAATTTCTTTGGAATCAACTCAATTCAATTCTATCTATTCAATATTCAATATATTCAATTCAATATATCTATTCAATATGTCTGAATATAGTAAATCAGAGAAAGAAATATCTTTGCACAAATAAAGAAGATTTCAATAGTAAAATGCTATCTATGACTTAAGAGTTTCTACATAACAAAAAACGTGAGAAAAGGGAGAACGGATGAAAATCGTATCCGTTAAAATAGAAGCAAAAGAAAAAAATTCCACTGATTCTCGTTCGTTCTCTGTTCTAAACGAGCATCTTTTCTGTTCTAAAAGACTGCGTAAGTTCTAAAGCACAGAAATAACTTTAAGTTTTATACTTGGTCTATACACACTGACTCGTTTCATTTTTCATATAAACGGCCATGTATCGGTCGTGCATCCATACGTTCTTAGAATATATTCAATTTTGATATCACTATTTATTCCATATTCACTTTTTCAAATCGGTTTGTTCTTGAACTCTATTTAGCTAGACAACTTGATAGAACTCCCCAGATTTTCTGACACCAGCCAGACCAAAGCAGTTTGATCACTTGTTTCTTCTCCGTAAAACACATTTCATATAACCCAAAAGGTATTTTTTTATGCCTAATATATTTCAAGCCTTATAGTTATACTTTGCTCTTTCAAAATGTCTGAAATCTTACCTTTTCTACAAAATTGAACGTATTATATCATTTTTATCTACCTTATATCTACCTTATTTTTTATACCTCTATAATTGAAGGGTTGATTTGCAAATGAAACCTGTTTCTGGGTTTAGTTTTTATGGCAATGTAATGAATATCAAACAATTTATAATTATAATTTGTCTACGTATTTTTTTCTTCTAATATTTGTATTAATAATATTCTGGAGTGGTTGACACTCAACTGTACTACCGTTAATCGTTTAATTATATCTATTGACAGTTAAATTAATTAGTCACTTTATATTGATGAGACTATAGTGTAGAAATACTATCTAACTCTGTGGCAAAAGTACGATTAAACATATTGAAAATCAATTTAATATCTTCATTCATTTTCATATGGATTTATTCAGTTTGGATGCATCCATACTTTTCAACAGACTTTGTATTTATCCAACCACTCATACCCACCAATAAAGCCATCAAAAAATAAACTAAGAGGATCTCAAGATTGTTAAAAATGGTTTTAAATGATCTTTTAAAACCTGTAAGTTAAAATTCACGAGCACAACACATTTGTTATCGGTTGAAACTTCTGTGATGCATCTCACCAGTTTGGTTGTAGTTTCTGCAAGTGCTCAGATATTTTCCCAAGTATAGTTTCGTAAATTATATCAAAAATTTAAACAAGGCAATCATATATTGTTAACAGACACTCCTTGTTGATCGTCTGGAAACGAGAATGCAAAAGCATTAGTTCACAAAATAATAATCTCACTTTATTAAGTGTATGAAATGCATTGATTTTTGACCCTAAAGTGATGAGATTATTTCGTTTATTTTTAGAAATACTTTAGCTAGATTAGGAAGTCTGTGCAGGGAAATAGATCTGGCAAGTCTTCAGATTTTGAAATCTGTTGAAGGAAGCAATATTCGTGAATCATTTGATGCCAAAAAATGTTTATTTACATTGTTTTAAAAATTTGTATACATGATTGAAACACGCTGATACCTGTTCTTAAATGTACTTCAAAAATGCGCTAGTGGCACCGACATGCATAAATTAACCAAATCCCGCTATTAAAAAGGGAGAAAAATGAAATTTTATATGTATATGACATCATCACTGTAAATTGCAATAAAGGTATGTTTTCCACTACCAACATACAAAAGCAAAATGTTCATTCCATTATATGATATAAAAAGTAGTGTATGATTAATTACAGTATTACATAAAAATGTAAATTAAACCTTATTTACCAGCCATTAGAAAATGGTATAGTAATAATAAACAAGGAAGTAGCATTCAAATACTATAACGCAATAATACATATTATGGGTGAGAGAGAAACCAATTTTTACAGAACAGGCTATGAGTGTAATCATGAACATAATAAGAATTGAAATGCATATACCAAAATCATTTATGAAAATCAATCAAATTAAAATATAATTAAAAAATGGCCTGGAAAAGAAAGAAAACGTCAGTAAGTCAAGTCATTTTGCAGTGCGGCTAAAACCTACTTCCAACATTTGTGTTTACTGAGGAGTGTGAGTCGTTATCTACTCAAGGCATGTCAGAGCGGCTATAAAGAGCTTTCCAACTAGATTGCATAAACAGAGCAACCTTCTACAAAACCCTATGAGCGTCTCAAGATAAAATAACTATTTTTTTCATATCAATGTATTGATAATCTGAACAGAGCCCTCTAAGAGTACTGGGGTGTTAGCAGAAAGAAAGTACTGGACGAATGTGAAATGTGGACTGTAAGAATAAGATTAAAAATGTTCATATAACATATAATTGAGTCAATATATGTTCGTTTATAATTGAAATTGAAATTAAATAATATACACATATACACACATACTGTATCTCATTTTTGGTTTCATGATCATAATATGACAGAAGGGTGGGGAGACTAAATGCAATAGAGGAGCAAATGGTGAAGCCAAACAGAAGTTGGAGCATTTGTAGAATAGAATAGATGATAGTAACAATAATTCATGCTGCCACCGTAGTTACACTCGTGATACAGTTTCTTCAAAAAAAAAAAAAGAGGACATATAACAAAAACTTAATAAAAAACCAAGAAAAAACCAAACGTAAACAAAATCATTTATAGAAAAAAAGAAAAACGGGAATGCGGTACACTAGTAAAGAGAGAAATAAATGTGGATTTATTTGTATCTATTTTACAACAATATTTATATATTACGTAGTCTTTTTTTTGGTTAAAGACAATCATGGTTATACGTCATACACCGTATGCATCTCGTTAATTTATCTTCATGTAGAAAGTGATTCATAAATACCTTACATAAACAACAAAAATTAACTTTTTTTTTTGCAATTGAGAAATAATTTTAGTACTTTAACCTCCTAAACTCGAGCTTTGTTATCGAACTTAGGGTAATATTGTTCCTTTACATATCAAACAATTTAAATAAATGCTTACATTTTATCCATGCATAATTAATTAATTTCAATTATGTTTTGGTTATATTGTGACGGAAATAAAAGTATGGTTTGCAATTTATTTTTCATTTCTATCAGTCGAACTCATAAAATACTAATGTAATTAATTTATACTTAAAGACTAGTTAAGAATACTGTATTTATACAACTGCCAATTATATTATGATTAAAAAATGAAAATATAGCAAGTGTAAAATTTGTAGGAACTTTCCTTCAAAGATGTCACCCAAAATCGATAATAATTTTTCTGGAAAGTAAAAACCCTACCTTTAACGTATAGTTAAAATGACACTTCTATTTTCATTTAACACATTTTTTAAAATATTTAGTAACACAAACATAAACAAATGTGACAAGTAAGCACTCTTTGCTCTTTCAAATTTAATAGAGCTTTTCGGAGTATTATGCAAACTGCTTTATCCTTAGAGCAGAATTCAAAATATCTATCTCTTAACTTAACCTTATAATAGGACTTTTAAAAACAAAATGTTAATGCCTATTGACTGGAAAACAATTAGTATTATTACTAACATAACATAAAATGCCTATACCTTTGAGTTAAGATTTTCCCCAAACAACTATGAATTATGCTTCAAACTAAACACTGATTATATTTCAAAAGAGTACCTTGTACGAGTATTTTGACCAACATCGTCTTTGCGAAGACTTTGGATAAACACTATACAACCGCAGGTAACTTACTAATATATGCAAAACAAGTTTCCAGGATATTAGAACATGACAAACCATCAAAAACTAGATACCAATTGTTATTTTATCACAAATTTATTTATTTATATGGAATAAATTATTTATAAAACTATTCTAGAAAAGACTGACTAAATATCTCTGAACGAAATCTTCTCACTATTGAAAAATTTTCAATATGAAAATTTTGAATTCTAAAATTGATAAAAAAAGTTAATCTTATTCTCTCGCTGTTATTAAAATATTTTTATAAAACATGTTCATTAAAATTTATATTTTTATAAGATATGCTACACTTCATTATTATATGTAAATAACACATGTAATTAAATACTAATATTATATTGCGCATTGTCATAAGACTCTTGCAATTATAAGTGAAAGAAGAGTGGAAAGGAAAAGAAGATGTATAAGTCTGAATGATTCTTTAACACTCTTATTACAGGCAATAGCCCAAGTCGAGGGAAATTAGGTGCTGAAGCAGGCATCCATGATGAACGTGAGGCGAATTCTTCATTAAGTCGAATTAACTCCGAGTCGTGATCAGGATATAGTTGCATGCTTAGGTAGAAAACATTTTTAAACAGTATGTGATTCAGCTAACTCTGAGGTCCACTCAATCATTTAGTCACAAAAATTAGATTCAACAATTATACAGCAATAATGACAGTATTAAATTACTTCAATATATAGCTGTCAATATATCAATATATATAATACGTCAATATATAGCTTCAATATATATATGCTGTTTCTTCTTGCATCATTCCTTACGGCATATGTAAAACATACAATATCATAATTACTATAAAATAAGTGCAATTATCGAGGAAGTAAAGCAAATATATAGTTATCACTTAAGCAATCGAAATAGACATGCGGTTAAAATGTATAAGTAGCAAAACATTTTACTATAATATCTTTAAAGGAAGAAATATATTATGTTTTTAGTGACACCAAAGAACTCTACTTGTATTCCGGTTTCATTTTTTATAACAATTGTTTTTTTATATGGAATATATCATACTTTTGCTATGAACTAAAATATGTCGATGTAGCTAAATTAAACAAATCGACGTGCTAATGAATAATTTAGAAAAATCTTTTCATTTGGTTATGTATTAATATATGAAATGATTTTATATAATGATTTTGATCTGTTTATAGAAAAGAATAATCTATTGTGCAAGTATATTTATTATTATATTATTGTAACTCATAACGGGTGGTTGTAGACTAAGAAACAGTTGAACAAAGTGAAGCTGTTTACATTCCAAATCAGTAAATTAAAAAAAAAGGATATTCCATAACATATTAATAATTATTATTTCTTCTATCAAATGTATGTGTTTTCCTTTTAATTATTATTCTCTGATCACAAACATAAAAATTATAATTATAATATGATCTAAATCAAACAATGATGAAGCTTTATAAATTTAAAAAATTTTACTCTAATTCTGCCTTCAAATTCTAACGACTTTGAGTACTCACTTTCAGTTTGAGTAAACTTTAACTTCAGCAGAACAAAGTTTTCGTAAAGTGAATTAAGTTTAGCTTTGTTTCATCATTTATTCAACTGCATTGGCCATCAAGTTAATTTTCTCTCTAGAAAGACAATTCAGGTTTTGATTTAAGCATAAAGATAAGCTGGCAGGATGTCTTTCTATATTTGAAGGAAGTATTTTATTAAACCGAAAATGCAAAATACTGTATCTAAGATAACTGTAGAGATTCATGAAAGTTTCCGGTTTTAACTGTAAGTCTCTTGTTTTCTACAGACTTAAGCTTTCAGTCACAAAGTGCACTAACTTGATTAACTCTACCCATTTTTATCTTACTTATGTATATATCTATTCTTCTTAAATTAATTTGATTGTCTCAGTTTCCAAAGTTAAACACATGAATATGTATTAGCCAAATGGTAAAATTGTAGCATAAAATCAAGAGAAAAAAGTCATTCAACCATAGTATTCCTTGGCCTGATAATTGTCTTTATCTGTAATGTCGTACCCTCAGAGAATCAGAAGTTACTAATGTGTTGTAGTGATTATTGGATCAAAAAAATCATCACCACACACCAACAAATCTGTCTCTTTCTCACTCTCTCTCTCACACACACTCTCCCTCACTCTCTCTTTCTCCTCTCACTATTATCTGACTCTTTTCCACTTGCATCCTTCCATTTAAAAACAGACACATAGACTCCCATCCATTGACCCGCCTCTTCGGTTGGCTCTGTATTATAGCATGATGTTCATTGGTGTTTTTGAAAATACTAATTAAGAATACGAAATCAGGTTAGATGTTCTAAATGCATTTTTAAATCCTTCCTTTGATAATTTCTTATTTTTTTCAAAACTGAAGCTAAGTTTTAATGAACTTATTATGATAAATTAAATCCAGTTGTGTTACCCACATTTCATCTGTTTCCCTGTTCATCCCATTTATCAAATGAAACATTGAGGAAGCTAGGATGTGTTTTGCAAAAAGGTTCCAGGCTGCTGAAATTTTCGTTTGCTTTAACCTTCTCCGAATAGTCCACTGGCACTGCCCTGTATTTTCATGTGCCTATATTACCAGGGAGACTCACCAGAAGAGAATCTCTTTCAGAAAGCTTCCTATACAGACTTTGATTTGTCAAATCTTCGATACCCTGATAAAACAGGTTGTGTCTCATGCAATATATTGATAAAAGTGTTAATGTTTCATTCGGTCTATTAATTCTTTGAACATGTTATAACTCGTAGAGGGATTTTCTACTATTTTCAATCGACTGCAAGTTGATATTTGTTTATAAAAATATCTAAGTGATTAGTGTTTACATTTCCATCCTGCAAATAGAACAGATGGTCATTGTTGTGCTCACTTTTGTAATTTTTTAAAGCCAGTTTAAACACCATATTCATTTACTTCAAGGTACACCACCCATGAATAGGTTATTTCTTTACAACAGCAGTAACACTAATCAATATTAGTACTTATTGGTACTTCAATTAGAAAATATTGGTACTTCCATAAGTACCAAATATGTAGGTTTAGGGTTAAGGCCTGTTATTATATTTATTAAACTCATATATAATATTTTATTGTACTTATGGTATAATCATTGTATCCTTTACATGCCCTTTCTAGCTGGTCTTACATCTGTATAGAATTTAACGTTTATACATAAATCTCAGAGTTCAATTGTAGTTTTTTGAAGATTAAACCATTAAAACATGTTCCTTTTTTCTTGAGAATGACATAATAACTGCTTTAGCTAGATTTTTATCCAAATATATACTCATCATTTACTAATATAGAAAGCACTATGCATACAAACAAATCCAGTAAAATAAAGCGTTCTTGTTCCTATAATCATAGGTTCATTTCCAAATCCTTCATAACACCATTAATTTTTAGAGTTCAGTAGATTTTACAAAACTAATCTATATAAATAAAATAATGATTTTGTCTGTACATTGCTTAGAACTGACTCATTTCAAGTATCCTTTACGTGTCATACATTGGAGAAACCGAATCCACCCTTAGAAAATTTGCTGTCGGTTTCTCCGTTTGTCTGCAAAATGCTGTCACAAGTAAACTCAGCAACCATAAGATATATCAAGCTGAAACTTTGACACTAAATTTGTGTATGCCTAATTTAAAATATAGGCTCTGAATAGACTGATAATTCAGTGCAGAAGCAAAGTTATGGACCTTTAAGCTGTATTTCGCTAACTTCACAGACATGTTCATTTTGAAAATATACAGGTGTAGCAAGTAGGTATTGTTAGTTAATTTTAATTTCATTTGAGCACATTAATATATTGCGTATTTGACATCATTGAAAAGGTGTTTCTCAAAGTGGAGGATGCAGTATCAATTCAGAATAAACAGTTTTGTGAACGAGCAATTCTCAATCCTTAATATTAACAGGCAGGATATATCAGCAAACAAGTTCCTAGGGTATATCATGCCGAAGAAAGAACTTACAAGTCAGTAAAGAGAGTGATTAGTGATGAGGAAGCAGTTCATTATCCAACTGAATTTCTTGACACTGAATTTCTTTCTCTTGGACTTCCAGCTCATGTGTAAAATCTTGCCATTATATATGGTAGGAGCACCAATAATGCTGCAATTTAGTAGCAGTAACAGATTTCATGTTACGAAACGTGAGTGCCCCAAAACTGTGCAACGGGACACGACGCTCTGCACAGATATGCCATGGAGGCGGACATCATGACGGAGGCGGAGATAAGATAAGGAGAAACTTTATCTAACGCAGGAATTCAAGTTAGGTTGGTCAACCATAGTTTACTTGCTCAAGAGTCAGAGGTTCCAACTGTTTGTTTTTCCATGAACCTGAAGGACAGACAGCTAATGTAATGTACGAGGGTCGTCCAGAAAATAAGTTCCGTTTTGGTCTGTAGGGCGGTAGGAGTGGTTTTTGCCAAATCCGGCAACACCGCTCGAAAGAGGAGAGGTGGGGGAATAGAATGAGAGGTGGGGGACCTCAGTCGGTCAATTACCAACGTCAGGGCAGGTAGTTGAAATGGAGCCCTCCATGTCACGTCCCGCCACCTCGATCCCCGTTCCCTCTCGAGTTGTTTTGCGCGGAGTGATTCAATTTCTTTATGCACAGGGTTTCAAATCAGTTCAAATTCACGAACAGCTCATTTCTGTTCATGGAGAAGGTGTAATGAGTGAATCAATGGTGAGGAGATGGGTACGTGAATTTAAGGCGGGAAGACATTCACTTGAGGATGAAAGTGGGAGAGGCAGACCCTCAGTTGTGACGGACGAAATTGTCGCAGAAATCGACAATGCAATTCGCAAAGATCGTCGTTCAACCCTGGATGAACTCCACCTGAGTTTCCCAGACATCTCACGATCCCTCATCCATGAGATCGCCTCGGAAAAACTTGACTTTCGGAAAGTTTCCGCCCGGTGGGTCCCTAGAGAGCTGAATGTCTTCCCGCCTTAAATTCACGTACCCATCTCCTCACCATTGATTCACTCATTACACCTTCTCCATAAACAGAAATGAGCTGTTCGTGAATTTGAACTGATTTGAAACCCTGTGCATAAAGAAATTGAATCACTCCGCGCAAAACAACTCGAGAGGGAACGGGGATCGAGGTGGCGGGACGTGACATGGAGGGCTCCATTTCAACTACCTGCCCTGACGTTGGTAATTGACCGACTGAGGTCCCCCACCTCTCATTCTATTCCCCCACCTCTCCTCATTCGAGCGGTGTTGCCGGATTTGGCAAAAACCACTCCTACCGCCCTACAGACCAAAACGGAACTTATTTTCTGGACGACCCTCGTATACAGAGGCATTTGTTTAACATTGTACTAATGATGGTATTTTCTACTATTCTATAATATCTAATGGAATTTTGGAATACCAAGTATAATAGAATTTTTGATTGCGTCAAAGACGGGTACGTTTGCTAGTCACCACACTAGAAGTGGTAGGACATCTCGTTGAGGAGAGTCTTTAATGGTCAAACTTTTGTTTATGTAGTTTCAATATGACATAAACTACATAAACATACTATCATTAGATTATTTTAATCAATACTAGAGTTTCTGAATTAACTGATCGATATATTAGTGGCAATTTAACGGACTTCAAAGCCTGTATAATAAAATCCTTGAATTCCCAAGAAACCCAGAGTAGTTAACTACTTCTATTTAAGCATTCAAGGCTTTTTATTTTTTAGCTAAAATTTTTAAAAATATTTTCCTTTTTAATATGTATATTTTATTTTATGAAGATAATTAATCGCTAAAATCTTCGTGTTACTATTTAATCACGGATAAAGTGACATAAAAGTTGTAGCCATGTTTGAATAATTAATGAAAAAGTACCTCTTTCATGCACAAATTTTAACCAATAAAGTACCAATAGAAGAACTATGTACTTCTTAAACATTTCAAATGATGTAACATGTAGGTTGAAAATATTTTTTTCTGGACAGCTATGCTTCTGGACAACCCAGGGGTGCATCTTAATTACATGGTTGAATGGTGTTTGCTTTTATAGTTTTCTGAATTCTATTGCCTTGCAAATGGTATTAACTTGTTAAAATATCTTCCGATTGTTTGTATTCAACCTTAAAGCAAGGACTATCTTTGATTCAATTCTGATAAAAAAATTCAAAGTTCATAGAAATAAATCCACCTAGTACAGCAGATTATGTCCAAATTGAGTTTTCAGTATTTGGACACGTATTGCCTTTTGAGGTTATCATTTTTTTTTCCTGGTATAACAGTTTCAAGTAAATTTGTTTTACCAAATTTCAACTTTCTTGGTTTAGAAAATATTTAACGCCCCTTTTTGTAGTTCTGGTTTTAGCAGAAATGTATTTAGCCTAACCATCTATCATTTCTATTTTTGGGTATAACTTCACTAGGATAAACCAAAGGTAATTGAAATCTTTGAAGTTCTTTGGATAGTTTTTACTGTTAGTTTAATAATAATTTCAAAAATTCAAAACTCTGGATCTAGTAGTTTAAGATGAAAAATGTTTTGACTTAACTCACAATTTGCCTAAAAATATGGATTTTCTACACACCGTACATCCACACTACACAGGTACATTATGTGTAAAATATTATTCTGTTCCAGCAGAAAGTTTGGCCTGCAGTGGACCCATGAACATTTGGATTCACCATTCATACTTCTACACATAAATATAATCGAAAGAAGATTAAAAAAGGAACTCTGGAAACCTGAAAACGTGTAACTTGATTAATCTCAAAATCAAATTTTTTCATGATCGCTCTACTATAGTTATGGTAAATTGAAAATCTTGTTTAAGACATCATTAACACTTCAATCACCAAGTCATAATTCTGTATTTGAAAAGATAAAAATTATTTAATAAAAATGATTAGCTAGACATGTATGTACATTTGTTGATAAAATACAAAAAAGTTTGTAATATATTTGAGTTGTGTTTATTATTCATGTATCAGTCATTTGAAGTTCTTCATTAGAGAATTATATTAGTAATTGATAATAATATTAAATATATAGAGGTTGGATTAATGGTTTTAATGACCTACCGCTACCGCCTTGTAAAAAATTACTGATAAAGGTTTTCCAGAAAATTTTGCTAGTCCAAAGTTATTGCATATGTCTAAATCCTACCTGCTAGTCTAAGTAGACAAAATGTCAGGAATATCTTTTGGTGCTGGTTGGTCTATTAAAATACTATCTTTTAAGATTGGGACAATCATCAATTCTCCGTCAAACGAAAGGGTATATCCATTCCTTCTTTACATATCAAGTTGTACAAGTTGAGTAAAGTTGCTAATTATTCATATGGAAGTTGTCATAACAAATAGTATTAGGTATTATTCTTCTCAGAAAGGTGTTTCTGACATATTTAGTTACTGTCTATGGCAATGGCAGTTAAAGAGTTGAATTGTATTCCCCTTAGAATAAGTATTGCCTCCCATTTCACAGTTTCTAGCGTTCTCATACCCACACCAAATTTAAGATTTCATAGATACTACTACTGTAAATAATTTGAATTAGCAGATCAATTTATCCGTTATAAAGCAAATAGTTTATAGATTTTTTTAGAAGTTGTTATCCATACATTGCTACACATATGTTGTAATCTACTTTTAAAAGTTAAGAACAAAAGAGTGAACCTTTTCATGGCTTGCTAGTCAGGGTAGGTCAGAAACAATAATAGATTTCACGCTATACTTAAGGCAGCATTGAGAACACTGGGAATTTTATGACATTACCATCTTCTGCCCAATTTAATTAAGTACGTTTATGAAGTTCGTATGTCATTTTCATTGCGATGTAATAAAAATTACTGCAATACAATACAATATCACTACAATAATCTTTCAAAGTGTTATTTTTTGTACTTATTTAGTTCTATTCTTTACGTCTTCCACAGTTAATTCTATGATTATACACTATTGATGTTTTCATTATTCCAGTTTAAATATATAGATTCTTGTACTGTAAGAAATGGTATACGATTTTTTATGCTAAAATAATTGTATACATTAAGCAATAAAGTTTGAATCCCTGATGAAACGCTTAGCACAATAACTGGAGTCATTGATATTTGGTATTCTGCATTATTTACCATAGATCTGACTAAGTTACAGATAAAGGTATAAAAAAAAAAGAAAAAAAAGAAGTTGATAAAAAATTTGCTCTTTGTTTAAAGAGGTGATACAAGATGAAAGAATACATAAAGACAAGGTTAAGCCGTTACAGTTCTATTAAAGCCATTGTAGGGTGAAGTTGGTGGAGATAGCAGCTGACTTCTGGATAACAGGCGATCTTTAAGTCTTTATCCCGACCCACTACCATACCTAAATTCAATTTCCTTCAACAAAACCAATCAGATAGTGGAATTTACTTTATTTTATCGTTTTAAGTGTAGTGGTCTACCAAAAGGATTTTATTTTCAATCATTTGCAACTTTAATACACCAAAGATTTATTTCAAAATAACTGTTCTTGCTTTTGAAGCAGTAATAGACGAACTATTTAAACGGATTAGTATATTAAGCAGACATATTTTATATAGTACCTGGGAAGATTTTCATTTAGGGAAATAAAAATGCTAATTTGGTAAGATAAGTAATTTTTTTTTGGGTGTAAGTAATTTTTTTATAAGTGAAACGATTATATAATTGTTTTTTATTAAATGAACACAACTTTAGAAACAATGAAATTATGACAATAAATTGACTAGTAAAACCAATTGAAAGTCAAAACAAAGTAAAGGATGTGACAGAACCACAGTTATCTCAAAAATTCTACCTTGATCATCCGGAGAAAAATTTCCTTAGATAAAGTGACATTTGGAAACACTTCAATGATTCCAATCCTCATACTTATAATTATAAACCATGATGAAGCAACCTAATAATTTACAAGGAAACGTGTAAATCTCATTCATAAACAAGATAAGCAGTGGAATCAATTTACGGTTTTTAATGAGGTTAGATTTTGAATTACATATGAAGTTTATGAATGACTCCCACACTTTCTCTACTTTATATTAAAAATTGCTTGTATGAACGTCAAAACTCTGACTCAAATCATCAGAACGCAAATATATATTATTTCAGAGAAACCCTTCTTTTCTTTAGAGCTTCACCATCCCTTGTACCAGTCTGGTAAGTCAAATACTTTACATCTCTGAGTACATCTATTTTTAAAACTACAAAAATTCTTGAAAAACACTATATAATGAAATGTAATTGGAATAATTATATAGTGGAAATTAAAGCAAATCTCTTAACCCTTTTTTTACATTGCATTCATTTTGATCGTAAAATAAAAAAAAAATTACAATATTGAATGTAAAGAGTTTTATTTCATAGAAGCATATTTTTAATCTGTAAAAAATGTATAACAAATTAATAAGTTTTATATCATTCATCAAACGATATTAATCAATGAAATTTGGGTTTATTATTCAATTAGGTGCTGAGATGACCATATAAAATAATAATAATTGCTTGAATTTGAAAATGTGGGAAATGACCTAAAAAATAAGTGAATCTTATGTCATTCTTGACGGTATTTCAACTCTGACACCATCATTAACAGTACAACATTTAAATTATATAATCAATGAATCTTTGTGAACGATTAGTTATTAAAGGGATTTCTTTGATGTGTTTATTTTTATAATACAATGTTCATACGTCAAGTTCTTTGTCCAATGTACTTTCTTCATCGTTAAATGCACTATAAGTAGAATAATAGATAATGGAATAAACAAATATGAATACACCAATGGCATAAATTATTAACACAACTTTTGTAAGTACTGATTTAATAGTGATCAAATTAAATATTTTCATAGATCCCAATTTTTTTTTTCTTTTTTGCCTAAGAACAAATTTCTAAAATGTTTTCCAGTTGCCATCTTACTTAATCTATGCTAAATACAGTAGTCTCTCTTCATATGAAAATCTCTTCTTAAGAAATTTACTTCTTACAATGGGTCTTTTCCTCATCTTACGTACTTTCTTTCATCATACGAAAAGCCAAATTAACAAAGTGACGCTAGTTTTTCAGCTGTTAGACGTAAACTACATCAAAAAATATAGGTATTTTTTGTTGGAATTTTCCCAAGATCTCGGGATTTTTTTAAACACTGATAGCTTCGTTTTATCTTGTTTGAGAGTGTCTATCTGTAATTGTTATCGCATTGACCTTCCCCCACCCTCCAGCATTGTTCGGGATACCCTGGGACAATGAGGAACTTATCTTTTCCTCCTAAATATTTTTCAATGGTTAGGAGGCACAACTATCTGTGTTTACAAAAGTATCCCCTTCAGTCTCAATCAGATGCCACTTTATTCGAAAGCATTTACCAACGAAAAGTATTTTTGTCCTTATTCAAGTTTATGTCTTAAAAAGTTAAAAAGAATGAGAAAAGTTATGAAGAGATAAAGCTATAATTTTCTTTTCAATTTATAATTTTAATTAAAATTTAAAGTAAGTTGTGCTCGTGTGTTCGTACAGTACATACGTGTACGTTTTGCAGTTGAGAAACATTTGTCTTCTCTTCTGTACCCCCGCAACCATACCCTTCCATCCACTCAAATCCAAAACGTAAATCACTTTACATATTATTACGTATTACTATTATTATTATATAATTTTATAATTTATCTTTATGCTAATTACAATTATAGTATGTTTAACAATTATTATATTTGTTATTAAATTATTAGTTATTTGAATTTATCAAGTATATATTGGAGTGGGTTTTGGGGGTTTGGAAAATATTAGGCTATTTACATGAAATTAGTGATTCAGCTTACGAAACTGCTTCCAGAACAAATTAATATCCTATAAAGTAGCATGACTGTACCTGTGTGTAATAATTGAAACCAGGGTTATTTTGAATACTACCTCATTTAATATATATGTAAATAAATCCTTCTCTGAATTTAAAATGTGTACCCTGTTCTAAGATCAAGGAATATTCCACAATAATCGGTGAAGCCCTTTATTGATAATGGTTGAATGGAATTACCACAAAAACAACTAACGGAAGTTAGATCCGGTTCCAGACAGCCAAAAGTAATTGTACCATCATCCAAGTAAGTCTGCTTGGGACATGTTTGCGTGCCAGGAAATTGATTTGAATGGGTTCTCCTAGTGCAATCTACAAAGCGGCCCCTATGGTCAGCAATAAGTACTTGACAGTGGTGTGGCAACCAGTTTAGCCGCCCGGGGCGGACGCAAGATTTGATCGCCCCCCCCCATCACAAAAGGTCCCCGTTGATAATGCGTTAACCTTTAAAATTCCAGAAAATCCTCGAAATATTAATTTTCATGGAATTACAAACAAGGATCTAATTTTAGACTGCTCTTTTTATTCCCAAACTTTCATCTTATTACAGTACTCGTATACATGAACAGTTATCATCAAAGGAAACCAAACACTTTTCAAAACAAAAACGTATAATTCAAATGATAAAAAAATTGATAAAATTAAATTAACAGGCCACGCAAACAAATATAATAAACTTTCAACCACTTTAAAAAACTAGTTTTGAAAAAATTAAAATAATTTATTTTTGATTTTCAAATATTACAGTTAAAAAATCCGTTTAAAAACAGTATTACGCAAATAAAACATAAAAACAATTACGATTCTAAAAAACTCATTTTGGTATAATAGTTCAGGTTTTTTTGTTACCTTTTTATTTTAATTTTTTTCTATTTTTACACCCTCAAAATGCCGCCTCAAACGATCCCCCCCCCCCCCTTGCTACGCCACTGGTACTTGAATAATAATACTGACCCTTCTAACTTTATACTAGCACTGTTAATATGATAGGAGTATACTAGTGATGAGACAGAGATAGTTCTGTCGTGAGCTGTTGAGCGCAAAATGATTCATTGGTCATTATTTGGTACTTCGCAAACAATTTTATAGAAACGTGAACTTTTTTTTTTAAATGAACATATTTTAAACAAATCAGACATATATGCACGACTAGGAATCGAATCACACATGTCCTCTCGATATTATATTTAAGACATGCACTTGTTAAAGCTCACGTTACAAAATTGAAATTGAAGTTTCTAAAGGATTGTCTTGCTGAACAGGTTGTACCAAAATCGTTGATACCAAAATATTTTTACAAAATCATTAATAGTTCATTTGACAATTTTGTCGAAAAGAAAGAATAACAGATTTTAATATTTCTGTATATTTCTGTTTGTTCAGTTCAGTTCAGGTATTAAACTCAGACCCCACTGGAAATTATAACAATCTGTTCAACAAGAAATTAAAATTAATATTAAACAATAATAAGAGTTTAATTGCAAAATTTATTGAGAGATCTGCATCATTACCCTACATGTATGGTTTGATTAAAACACATAAGGATGGTTGTCCAGCCAGACAGATTGTTAGTTCAATTGGATCAGCTGGATACAAGTTATCAAAATGCTTAGTACGAGTTTTGTCTCCATTAGTGGGTACCATTTCTAATAGTCACATCAAGAATAATATTGATCTTTTATCAAAGCTAAATTCTTGTTGTTATCATAATAGTAAATTAGTGAGCTTTGATGTCAAATCTCTCTTTACGAATGTTCCTGTTGAAGATGTGTTGAATTTCCTAGAGACAGAACTAGGCAAACATGTTCAAAATTTACCAGTTTCTATCCCATAATTAATCGAGTTGATTCGTTTGTGTGTATTGGATGGCTGTTTTTCGTTTCAAGAAAAATTTTATAAACAAAAGTTTGGATTGGCTATGGGAAATTGTCTCTCCCCAGTTTTAAGTAATATCTATATGGAATATTTTGAGATCACCTACCTACCTACAATACTACCTACTAATGCTAAATGGTTTAGGTATGTAGATGATATATTATGTATTTGGCCTGAAAATGAAAATGTTAACACCTTTTTGGATACCCTCAATACGGTTGTACCATCCATAAAATTTACAATAGAACATGAAAACAATAATAAACTTCCTTTCTTGGATGTACTTTTACATAGGAATGGTAATAAATTAAAGTACAGTATTCATAGAAAGTCAACTAATGTTTCATCTTATGTTCATTTCTTCTCGGCTCATCCACTTAAAACTAAAAAGTCAGTTTTTAGTAGCATGTTCTTAAGAGCTTTCAAAATTTGCAGTGAGGAATTTTTAGATGAAGAAATCAAAAATATTTACAAAATTGCAGGTTCTTTAATGTATCCAAAAAGGTTAATCGACAATATTATAAAAAAGGTCAAACAATCCATGATATTAAATAATGAAGAACAGTTCACAAGAAGGGATTTGTTAGTCATTCTATACAGTCCTTGTTTGAAAGATATGCCTTCATTTATGAAAAGATTAGACGTTTCTGTTGTGTTCAGTAATGATGGTAACTTGTTTAACAGACTTGTCAATAATAAGCCAAAAAGAAAGGACTGTTGTGTATACAGGATACCATGTACTAACTGTGAAATGTCTTACATTGAACAGACGAGCAAAGGTCTTCGTACAAGGATAAAACAACACCAATATTCCATCAGAAGAGAAGACGAAAAGAGTGCCTTGTTCATGTACATAAGAAACAGTAATCATGTAATTAACTGGAATGAAGCAAATGAATTAATTTATGTGTCTTCAGAAAGAAGAAGAAATATCGTGGAAAGTGCGCTCATAAAGAACTTTTATGAGAAGTTGATGAACAATAGCCTAGGACTCTACAAATTAGATGAAGTTTTGATAAGCGGGATAATTAAACAGATGAAGACTTCATCATTAAACACATTCAGGGTTGCCATCAATTCTGGAAATTTCAATCAGCCAAGTTAACAAGTATTTATTGTTTTTTTAGTTCACTTGCTCTCTGACGATGTGTTAACGAAAGGCCTTAGAGCATTGTTTCAAAAATTGTTTTCATTGTGGTAAATTAATCCATATATATACATTGGTATATATACAATAGAAGTAATTGACTGGAAAGAAGTAAGTCGTATTCTACATCTAATTGATACTATTTCTTCTTATAACAAAAAATACATATTTTTAGCCTACTATACTTATTTTTTGAAGTTACTCGGTTCAACGGTACGTTTTAATATCCGTTCTTAGAGTATTTTATTTATAAAGTACCATGAAGTGCTTTTCTTCTAGCCAGATATCATCCAAAACCATTATGCTTTACCTTTTAACCTATTTTAATTTCAACTTCATTAAGATACCCAGTGCACCGTTACATTCTGCTCATAACTTTTTGAACACATATCCACCCAAAAACAAAGTTATTGCACACACTGATTCTGGAAACCTAAAATTATCAAAACTCATTTTTTTTTTATTTTTTCTTCTTCATTTTTATTTTTTAATTTTTTTTTATTTATTTACAATTATTTTTATTATTTTATTTATTTATTTTTTCAAAAAACGTTAAGTTTGAACAGAAATTGTAAAGCTTGGAAAATAAATGAAGATAAAACACTAAACTGTTATTAACAGTTAACAAAGTAGAGAAAAATATAATAAACAATAAATATGTAGATATATTCACTCTCTATATTACATTTAATGTTAATAATGAAATAAAAAATAACTTTATCTTTATTCCACGGAACTTTTTAAAATCTAATTTGTCCTAAACTAATATTTAAATTTTGTAAATGAATTCTACTGACAGTTAAAGAATCTTGATGCTTGCATTACTTTAAATGTAAAGTAAGTAAAGTTTAGTAAATGTTTGGTTTTAAAGGCCTATTGTATATAGTGAATTTATAAGTTCATTTTCTAGTAGAGTGAATTTAAAAAAAAAATATTTTCAGAAGTTTGTTTAAAATCTATTTGAGTCTGAGAGATTTTCTAATCAAAGTTTAAACAAACTTTCTCAAATGTAATATGGTTATACAAATTTAGACCAAGCGTGGATAATTCTATTCTGACTGCATTATGTTTACACAGATGGACTGACAGAGTGTTGTGGGAAAACTGACTGAAGATAGGCACAATGCTTGTACTACTGAAATAGACTGATACTACTCATACAAAAGTTCCTAGGAATTGTTTCAATAGATACTAGTTTCGACTCGTGCTCTCAATATCAACTTCTTTTAAAAATTAAAAGCACTCTAGCTTGAATGAATCTCAATGTAAGACAACGTCCAAATGGTGTTGTTTTCAACTTATGCATGATGACTACCTCTACTATAATGATCACAGCATACAGGTTTTCTGTTTAAAGTGATCGCTAATGAAGGTCAGATGTCCTGTAACATGGAGAGGATTAGTGGTTTGAAAGTCAAATCTCAAATTTAATAAACGATTCGTTTGTCTAAATTATTTCTACCTGTAATCCATGCTTTTACTTGTACAAATGAGGCTTTCACTGGTTTCATAGATATTGCAAATATTGATTATAATTATTTTAGTTTACCTGGTCTTACAGTGTTTTACATTATAATAATCAAGGGACAGCTATTATAAAAACAACTTGATGTCAAAATTTAACGGATTTACATGTTTTGACGTCGCCAATATATATGTTTGACCTTTTCTATATGATCCCTATGTGTATGGATGAGTGAGTATGTACGCAACTGTTTATGGGTGTGCAAATTGAGTTAAATTCATATTTTATACAAAAATGACCACTATGGTCTTCTTGTGTACGATTGTTACTGAGAAATATGCATCAGGAAAAGGTCATTTTTGCAGCAAATATGTGATTGTAGATAATATTTGTGTTCTTCTATGCTACAAAATTTATAATGTTGCAAATTTTGTAAATACCATAAAATTGATACAAGTAGAAAAATGCTTCAAAAATGTTGAGAATTTTCCATAAACCAAAAATATTAGTCTTGCAACAAAATATAAAATTAGTGACTTTTACTTGTTTGTGAAACCTTGTGGACACAAGTCAGGGTACAATCTGTCAAAACACAGCTTGATAGATCACAATTAAATTAACCAAAAAATAGTACCTTATGAGAATAGGGTAATACATTTTTATTGTAATTTCATGGACAAATATGTTCATTTCGTAAATTTTAAAATTAAAAAAATAATTTATACATTTAAATAATTTATTCAGTTTAATAATTAAATTTTAAATATTGAAAATATTTAAAGGATCGGACTATGGACTCTGTTTTTCAGAAACTTGGCATCAATTCCAGGTACGCATATTGTCCTCACTTTACCGGCTCTAGTTTGGAATCCTGTGTCTTTAATGCTCCTTAGAAACTACTTATTTATTTAGTACCAATTATCAGGACAGCTAGCAGCAAATAGCAAGGAACACTGACAGCAGTGATACTTTTTATTCCAGTATTTTATTTCATGTCAACGTGTATCTATTGATCAGAATGGATAGGAATTTGAAGTAAACTAGAAGACCCAAACAAAGACTAAAATATTCGTAAAAAAATGATATATGTAGCAATGAAAATTGTATAGTAGTAAACAACAAACACATTATAAAATTATGACAAAATTTTTTTTCCATTATCTTTATGCAATTGAATTTCAGGTATAATGTGATGTAACCTGTATTAAGTTTATGTTGTTACTATCAGGGTGGAAGTAGCTGTGGATTTTGTAGAGGAATTAAAAACTAATAATTCATTAGAGTAAGATCTGATGCCCAAACCATTTTTAGTATAGAGTAAAAAAGTTATTAAATAATATTTTTCTATTGGTTTATGACGATCAGGACGAAGAAAGTCATGCATGTTGAAAGATGTACAAACTTAATATATTCTATTCATAAGAAGGGCGACAACTCCTTGTGTAAACATTATAGAGGTATTTTATTGTTGGTAGGGACTTCTAACTGATTGCTCACATTATGCTGATATTTGAGAGCAGATTCTTTAATATTCCACTTTAGTTGATTTTAGAAAAGAATATTTGGGCGAAAAAATTAATAAATTTGTAAAAATCATTTGATGATAATGTTAATAATCAAGTACAGTGGTTGGAAGAAGTTGTTACTTCATTGAATGAGCTATGATTTCTCAGGTTGGTAAGAAATGATATTCAAAAATATAGTTTCTTTTAAATATTTAATGGGCTCCCGGTTATCATTGTCATGAGTGAGTATGATAACATTTTATAAATTTATAATTGGATACATAGTAGCTTACAAATGCATGAATAGTCTGAGCAAATTCAACCAAAATGTTATTAGTTTTCCAAAATATTATTCACAGAGATTTTTTAAGTTTTGTAATAAATATTTATAGTAAAACGAGAATTATAAAGCCTGTTTGATAGCTATGACAGTTTTTTTATTAAAATATAGTTCATGAATTCGTTGACCAATACAATAAAAACTACGAGAGGTCCTTATATCAAATGAACTGTAAAAAGAGATGAAAGCCAGGTGTGAGAGAGTGTTCAGGTGTCAATTCGCAGTCAGTAATTTTGGAGTTCGGAACAGGATAAAACTGGAGACCATTAGAGAATGTGTTGTCATGTTACCCAAATTCAACAATGGATATAGTAGTAGTTTCTAATTAAGTTGAAGACATACTTGGCACAGCTATCTATGATAGTCAAAAACATTTTCTTTTTTTCTATGATGGAAAAGCCTTTTCTGATAGTCCAACCATGTCTTAGAGACATTTTACGTTGAAATATATCTGTTTATAAATAAAACTGCTTGACCACCCTCAAACTATAGAAATAACTGTTAGTCCTACAGAATTTAGCACGCCCATACATCGTAAACCATATGAGGCTAAATCCCCCCCTATGTCCATTTTTGAGTAGTAAAACTAGTAACTGTTTTATAGGTTTCTTCAAGGATAATGCAAAAAACATATGTCAAGTTAAATATTCTAAATTCTTCTTTTGAAGTTTTGTTATTTTCCTTAGAAATTTAGGTTGAGATTTAATGAGGTTCTAAGAACAAAATTAGACGCTCTATTTCAACTATATTTTTTGCCTCCCTCTTAATCAATTCGTCAATTGCGTCCCTGAGAAAACAAGAGTGTCTTGTTCAAAATTGATCCACGCCAAAAATTGTTTGTTTCCCATTAACCTTTTCCAAACCGTCCACTGACTCATTCCCTCATAATCTCTTGTGTATAAGTGCCCACATCGGAGATAACTTATTTTTACTAACGTTATTACTAAGAATTACGATCGGTATGTCTGATAGAGTACTTTTTCTAAAAAAAAAAAGCAGTAATATTTCAATTCAGCTCTTTATTTCCTAACACTTCAACGTTCTATCTAAAATATTTAATGTAGGGCACAGTATCTTGCAAAGTATAATCTAATAAATTTTGTTTCGTTCTATTTAAATATTTTGTTTCAGTCTAAATAGACAATGAAGTTTCTTTGAAATGATTAACTAAAATTGCTACACGATTAATATTTTTTCTGTTGTAGAAGTTGTAGAGATGGCCATTGCTCCTGTTGTCCTAGACACTCCTGTTTTTCAAGTTTATTAAAGCTAATTTGGGTATTTTTTTTCCATTTACCTTAAGATACTACACATTATTTCATATCACATCATTAGCTTTATTACAGAAATAATATTAATTTTGAGGAGGGAAACTAAATTTTGGCATTACACCTCCATATTGAACAAAGAATCTCTCTTACAGACGGATATTGGTTTTGTCCACTTATCTAGTGTATCTGTTCAAGCAAGTAAGTTGGTATTCCGTGGATGTATTTGTCTTGCTTTACTTATGTCGTTAATAATTGAATGCTCTATATAGAGGTATCCACCCAGAATTAGTTTTCTAATAGTGTGCTGATCTGTTTGAAAATTGGGTATTGTTATCTGAATAATTAATAATAAGTAATTATGTTTAAACAACAAATGTTTGTTTTTAAATAACGAATAAGAACACTGGGTATTTTGTGATCCTTTTGTGGTTTTCTTGTTACTGAATTTATATTTGTTTGGTTTGTTTTCTTTGGTTGGTATTCCATGGATGTATTTGTCTTGCTTTACTTGTGACGTTAATAAATTATTTTTTAGCCTTGAAAATGCCAAACAACTTTTGGCAAAATGTTGGCATATAATCAGGAGTTGAATTTGTATGACCAAAATCCACAAGAACCCCTTCTGTGAACTTGAAAAATCAGTGGTCGAGAAGCTATATCAATTTTAATGGTATACTTTAATATAAAATGTTCTATAATTTTGATTGATGAAATGAAATATAGATTGATAAATACCAATTATTTGATTGCTAAATAAAAATTTTGATAGATAGATTTTATTGAACTTTTTTCTAGTCATTTGTAGGAGAACTATTTATAGACATGCACTTCTCAAACACATAAAACCTTACACCTCAGTAAAAAAAAAAACTAAAACGTCTGCTACTACATAAAAAGCGTTAAGTAAATTTTAGTCATATTGTAAACCCAATAAAAATATCCATTGGTAATGGTTTGTATTCACAGGTACAAAAAAAAATACTTTTTTGTTGTAAAATTGAATCTGCGAAAAGTTGTTAAAACTAGACACATTAAGTTCAAACAAAAATAGAAAAAGGTTCTCTCATATTTTCAAACATGTGTAGAAAATATGTGATAAATAATTTAGAAAATCACAAGTTTTGATTAACGCTAAAAAATAATTAACAGTTTCTAAATTCACCGATGGAATTAGTTCTGTTGAACTAAACATATCGAGGTTGAATTTACGAAGAAAGTTAAATCCAAACATAAACATCATAGCCACCTAATACATCCATATACAAACTAATTACACTTAGAAACGTTAACATAGTTGCTTTTAACAGATGATTAATACGGTATAGGTTATAATAATTATAAAAATTTTCTTAATGAATACCGCGACTCAGTGGAACGCAAAAAGCAAAACTAACATCCTAGTCGATGAATCAGCTAAAACACTGTAGGACGGCTAAACCATTTACCTGTTCTTTTCTAATGTTCAAAAGTATTACTGTAAATTTAGAGCAGCCACTCCAGTAATTTATAAGTGGTATGCTACATAGTTACAAATATGTAGTAGATTGATACTAGATTGTAGTATATGTACTAGATTGATTCTCATTAACTCGTTAGTTGTGCAATCCCTATTTGAGTGGTATTTACTCATACTGGTTAAAATAGATATTACAGTCTCAACACTAAAGAAGTTTTTGTAATTCAAACTACGCGTTTCGAATATTTCGTGTTCATCATCAAGTAAACATCCAATGGAAGAAGTGGAGGACAGACAACCGTCAAACGTTCATTACAATAGTCATACACATGTGACGTAAAAATGACGTAAAAAAAGAGAAGTTATTAAATTGAACTACAATATTTCGTATAATAACTAGTTTTCGCCATAGTTACACAATGTATTATCACAAATTCATCGCAAGAGTCCAAAGAAAGCGTATTACTTGATAGATAAATATTACTTGTTTTCTATAGTGGTAACTGTAGTTTAAGCAATCATATATATTTGTATATATACGTAATTTGTACACATACTTCGAAATATATATCTAAACACATAGAAATCACAGGTACAATTCACTTATTTAGACGGATAATGTTGAAATACCTGGATATAAATTCAGATAAAACAGAGTCCTCATACCTACCTCATTAAAAATAAGGCATTAAAGACCTTATTATCACAAAATACTAAACTAGGCTTCGCATTAATACATAAAAAGTTTAGAGTTTCTTTAGATGAAAGACTAGAATATAAAAACTATTGCCAGATATATTGCCTGAAGGTCTCAGTGCAATAATAACGATAACATATTAAATTGTTCTATGTCAATAATTTCAAGTTTATTAGAAAAACACGCCATATTATTTGTGACTTTTCTACGAGTTGGAAAATAATCTAATTTTTTCTAAAATTGGAAAATAAACTAACATTTCTCGTTAAATCATTCTTGTGAAGTATTATAATACCTCGAAATATCAATGTCAGTAAAGTTTTTCTGAAAATAAACCCGACATATTTAAATCCTTTCAAGAAATTGAATAAATATAGGTAATGATTTTTATTGAGGAATTAAAAATGACTCCCAAACCTTTTATTGGAAAAGTTTGGTTAAATTGCGGTTTGGACGTGAATAAATGTGTTCAATAGCATTATTTCGAAAAACAGATTACATTGCATTTATCAATGTTAAAGTAAAGACGTTCACACAATACCGGTTTTGAAATAAATGAAATATATTTTGCAAGGTTAAAATATGACCTTGTTATTTGATTCATGTTAGTGATAACTTCAAATCACTAACAAACTTAAATATATGAGCATGAATATAAAACATATTATAAAGAGAAAATTACTCAAACAAAACCTTAGTGGTATAACAACTTTTTTCTTTGGAGATACGAGGATCATAAATTGACATCCTTATTTATTTCCAGTTATTATTAAAGCGTTTCAGAATAGATAATTTTTGTATATTCTTTTTGAAATATTTTTTATCACCATATCTATGAATTTTTAAAATATAAAATAATTTGATAAATTATTATCAAATTATAATTGTAAGTGATATCGAACATCTTATTTATAGAAGCGTCTAAGACATTTGCTGTTTTCTTTTTTAAAAATTAGTGAGTAATCCATCTAAATTGACTTCATAGAATGTGTATATTTCGCATCAATTAATCACTATTTATTTAAATATCAAATAAACAATTTAAAGACAAAAAAACATTATTTCTAAGATAACCTTTAAAAATACTTGAAAATGTTAAGCAAAAGGATTGATCATATCTGGACCAAAACTAGTGGGTTTATTTTCTGATAATAATGTATCAGGAAAGTGAATATTAGTTTCCTCACTGATTGGATATAACGTCAGAACTCCTTGATATTTATAGGGAAATAGAGTTTGAATTAAGGATATAGCTGTCTCAAGTTAAGTTTATTTTGCTTTAGGTATTTAGATAGAAGGTTGTATTTGACGTTTTTTTTTTCAAACAAGAGCTTCTATTATTTCATTTTTCGCTTTGAGTTTTGCATAATAAAAATTTAGCTTTGCTTGTTTCTAATCAGTTATGTAGCTACCAATTTGGCGATTCCATTGATTTAAATTTATGAAAGAAATGATGACTATACATAGAAAAGTTGTATGCAGGATATCTAATTGAAAATTTTCCTCCAAAATGCCACATACATAAGTATAAATTAACATCAGATGTAGAATGGAGACTGTTTGGAAGAAGAAGAAATTTCTGAACACATTTTTGTATCAGCGTGAGGTATTGCCTATAACAGGTACAGATTTTTGATCGATCATACCTAAAACAACAGAAGTTAGGGATACACCCAAAAATGGTCATTGAATTCATTATTGAGTTACAATAACGTCAATGAGAAGCATAATAGATTGTTTTAGCAGCAGTGCTCAAGAACATTTAGGAACTCCGATTTATAATAACATATAATACTATGACACTTCTCCAGAAGTTTGTTGAGCAACAAACTAGGTTTCTGATTTTTGAAGTGACGGATAGTCGTTAATTTACGTAAAGTTAGTAAGTTGTCTGTTGTCATTTGTTTTTGATAAGGTATTGGTTTCATATAAAAATTGGTCGATGTCATACTAAGAGGTAAACCCACAGTTACTCTATCTTTAAACGTATAAAAGAATACATAACAGTAAAAGATATACCCATTTTTTAAGCCTATAGTGTTTTTTTAATTGTTTTAATTCCAAGGAAGGCAGTTGCATAATACTGTTGGATTCACATAACCCTTCATTATATACGTTAATAAAATATCATATCATTTACGTTAATAAATAATTACACAACATTTAATTTCACTATTGTATCTTCTTATTTGATGTATTTTATGTAGTCAGAGTATTTGTAAATCAAAGCATGTATTAGGATATATTGGAATGTAGCAACATACTGTACAAATTTTTAGCTAATTGATATGTTGAAACATTTACCTAAAATATATTTATCAAAATTATAACATCTATCAATAAAAAAAAGTTGAAAAAATGTTACACACATATATAAGTGTATTATACATGCATATATACATATTCCATACAGGTGAATCTAAGTTTTACTGGCTCAAGTGATATTTGCTATTTACGTTTATAGTAAATTGAGTAGTATACGTCTACGCCACAGATGCGGTTTCCATTTTGTCTTTATACTACCTTAACCATAGACTAGATAACGCAGTTCCTCAGCTATCATCGAAACTATGTTTTTAGTTAAGTCAAACTGATAAATAACTTTCTTAATGTTCTATATCTTTAAAGCCTTCCATTTGTCGGAAGGTTTTATTCCACCAAATGTTCATAATTATACAGAGTTAACAAGGAACAAGTTATTTAAAAAAAAATAATAACCAGTTCAAAATATCTATATTGAAAGAGAAAATACCTTTCGTATGAATAGAAATGTAACCCCACACTCGTATAAAGGAATGGTACAAACTTCTCTATATAAGATTATTATGTGCATATGATAATTCAACCACCCATACGCAAATAAATCAGATGGATTCCGTAGAACTAACGCACCAGGATTCACCGGTAACATCTAAAAAAATAATAAAAAAGAAAATGATCACCATAGATCAGAAGTTATATAAGCTCTCCTTTTTTTTCGAATAGTACCAAATGTAATCAAAACATTAAAATATATGAGCAGAATTTTAAAATCATTTCAAGAAGCCAAAACCAATTTAGATTTTGCCAGCTAGACGCTCTGAACAATCGCCATTGATCTCAGTGGATTAAGAACTAATTAAGAACAAATCTCACTATTATCTTTCTGTAACTTTTATAATTGGGAAATGAAAGCCAGACTGTCTCATGTATTTATGATGACTTGGGAACAGCTTCAATGTGACAACTAAAAGAAACTTGTTATATTGCGTAGATGAAATATTAAAATTGTGATACAGAGAACTGGAAAACTTTAATAACAAACCAAAATAAGCGAAATATAGGTAAATTTAAAAAAAAATATATTCAAGAGATAAGTCAAAACATTTTTTTTAAAAAAAACTGGAAACTAGGACATCGCTTTTAATTACTATAATTAATAGAATATATATATTTTACTTACGTTATCAGTATCCGTTCTTTTGTTACATGCATTTTTTGTTCTCTGAATATGAATCATTTGTTTTATAAGCCTCTTATTTGTATTATTTCCATAATCTGTAATATTCGTGTCATCTAGATTAAAGTTATATGCCTATTGTTATTTGAGTGATGGGCAATTTTTTTTTTATTTAATATCATATTTATGTAGAGCTAACCTACATTTTAAATACTGTTTAGTTTGACCAATTTAAACTGCATGTGAAGATTGCGATGCAGTTTTTATGGATTAGTGTTACATAACGGTGCTCGTCTAAATTAAGTCCGTTATAAATATACGTTTGTCTGATTTGAACTGAGTATATTTTTTAATTTATACCATTTATTATTAGAAGGTTTTAGAACTATACTAGGTACAGTGGTAAGGAAAAGCTCTCTAAAGTAAATATCCCAGTATATTAGACCTAAGGTTTCCGTCAATATAAGGATTTCGATGGCTTTCATATATACAAACTTCCCATTAAACAAGTGAAGAAAAACCAACAAACACTTTGACACATGAAATCAGCTTTATTTGAACATTTTTATACCGAACTAAATTGTTTGTCATATTCCTTCAAATATGTAATTCACACTCAACTGATATGAATAATGAAAGCAGTGACTTACAAATGTATTAAAATGGGCCTACTTTTATTATAATATAATAAAAGTCTTAATATAATATATGATAATTTATTGAAATTTATATTATATTAGATATTTTCATTAAAATTTATAATACAATAAGTCTGCTCATAAAGTGATTATGAATGCCAACACTAATTGTACTGCTTTTGCATATAATGGTTTTATGTTATGATATTAGTTATCAATAAGAAGATTTAATAATTTAAGTGATATTTATCTAACCGTGATTCTGTCAACGTTTATCAATATATTGATATTAATTAATTATTCATGCTTAATTAGCGCACTAATAAATGCTATTAACTGCCGAAATTGTAAAAACAAATTTAAATTAAAATTAACAAAACAAAATTAAATTTAAAATTAAAATTTAAATTATAATATTCATACAGATACTGGATGTGTTATATATATTAACTATTTATGAAGAATACGTCACTTCATAAAATCACTATTCTCTTATTCTAGTTTAGAAGGGCTAAACCAGGCTGCCATTAGGGAAAATTAACTAAGACTGTTCTCTAAGCGCAAATTTTTTGATATGGCAGTGTCATATTATTTTCAGGGTGACATTAGAAATTTACTTTTTTGATAAATGATAAAAAATTATTCTTTAAATAAAAGCCGTGTGATATGACACATTATTATTAATTTTTAGTAAATATTGATTATAAAAACATTGATTATCATAAGAGAGTTTATAGCAATGGGTTTAACTTTTTAAAAAGTGAAATAGTACTTTGGAAAGCTCGATACATGGATTTACTTCAAAGTATCAAACGAACTAAAAGGTTCAGCTTGATGGGATAAACAGAATCATTTGCTGTCAATGCGATATTTTTCTGTATGATTCTAGGTCATTTGACATTGAGGGTGACAAAAGAACGGTGTGTATCATGCAATTCTGGAATTATAGACTGCGTTACTGACATTCAATTAGTCAACACGTATCTCCCTCAACATTGCTTTTAATTAATGTTTAATTAGCTTATTGTCCAAACCAAGAACTTATTACTTATACCACTAAGTTATTTATTTAATTAACTACAATTTCCTCCCATTTACCTGCTATATTCTTTACACAGCTAATATTTACTCTTTAATGCTACTCCACCGCCTACATGGTTTAGTGGATAGTATATTACTTACTTCTCATATATGACTGCTAATTTTAGTATTCATTTTCATTTATCATCCCACAGAAAAATTTTAATGAGATAATAATTTACTTAACGCACCAAATAAATATCAGCTTATAATGTTGGTTGAACTGTCAAGCAAATAACAGTAACTGTTTTCTAAATGATAATTATTTGTATCAGTCTGATCTAGAATTTAGTACGTAAGTTTTAAATTCAAATCTTCGTTATAACCCTGAATTTTTTTAGTGAAAGAACCTTGAGCACGTCTTATACTGAGAAGCCATAAAACCAACAGCGTTTGGCTATACAATGTCAAGTATTCGTTAAAGAAATCCACCTTAAAAACTTAAGTGAATCAACTTTTTTGACTCCTGATGTAAATATTCAATTTCAATTTTAAAAGATATTTCTATTATACTTCTTATAGACTTCCAGTACTAACTTACTACAAATAACATAATTTTTTTTAAGCCATTTTAAACAATTCATATTACTTTAATATCCACCATCAATATCATGACATCAAATTTTAATTGACTTTCATTGTTAAAACATTCCTACATAACATAGGCTTTCTAATTTACGTATTTTATAAATCTACTCAGACTGACAATTGCCCTAGTGTACTATGCATCAGTGTGTTTAGTCATTCGGCTTACGTTATCATAATAATTCATTGTGATAGTATTAGGATTGTCCATATAAGTGCAGACCATCTTGGAAATGACATTATGATTCATGGCAAAAATGTTCATGGAGCAAATATGGATGCAAATTTCTGCGTTATGCTGCATAACTACTCCACTTCTGATACTATTGAAACTGTGATATAGTTAGATTCAAATGGAACTATTACTTGAAAAAGAAAGTAATACTTAACGCTATTCATGATTTACTTATTTAATATTCTAATTTTGAAGAGATGAATGTCGATTGTACTTCAAAACTCTTAGGCATTTATTATATTTGTTCATTTCTAGCTGTATCCATTTTATAAGTTACAACAAACTAAAAAACATAGAAAACCTGATATACTATTATTAATAAAAGGAAGGCTTGAGTCTCATTGGATTTGTCCGCATAATAGTCTTATCTGTTTTATTTATAGCTAACTTTGTCGTTTCAGAACATATTCGTAGATTTGATGGATCTTACTAAACTTCATAATTGGTTATAGAGAATTATCTCTACCTTTTATTGGTTTTGGGTTTGATTTTTTTAAAATATTTAACTTCTTAATAGTGATTTATTTGTACTGACACAGAATGCGTCTAAAGATTTTCACCTCTTCCATATAAAATCATTAATGTTTGTATGACAAAAATTACAGCAACTATAACTAATAGTTTGGAGAGGAAAGTATGTTTGAATATTCTACATACATTTTTAAGTCCTTCCTTTAAAGTTTTATTATTTTTTTTGCAAATATAAGTTCAGTTAGGATGAGGATTTTAGGCTAAAGTAAACCCAGGTATACCAGCAACTTTTATCTGCTTACTTTTTTTTTATAGATCAATCCCTTCCTTGAAAACACTGATGTGTATTATCTAAAATGCTCCAGTCAAAGAAGATTTGTTCAGCTACAACTTTATCCAAGATGCCCTCTGCGTCAAATCCCTGAATGCTCTTTTTTCAATTACCCAGATGAGAATTAATTCTTCTTACTTGATTTATTATTGATTTGTGATTCATCAGTATACCAGTTACTGATAATGCAGTTGTACGCCGCTTTATAATTGCTTAATGGCATGCCCCCCCTTGAAATTCTGGTTAAATTTCTAAATGACATTAATGCTTGATGTAGCTTCAAAATATTTGCCATAACGGTATCATCAGTTTTAATGCAATAACCTGAATATAAAATCATCATTCTTACGATTCCGTTTATGTAAGTTATAAAAAAATACCTAAAAATTGGCGATGAAGCCATTAAGTTTAGTGACACTACTCTAGAAGCAATAATACTGTTGTCTTTTTATTGCAAAACTGTTTGGCTTTCAAAATTAGTAGAATAAAGTAACAGCTAGTACTTTTTTGGGTGGCATCCAGATTTTGGTTAATTAAAAATCTGGAATGGTGTACATTCATCACACTAAAAGTAAATTCCTCAACAAACTCAAAATTAACAATTGATTAATTAGTTTTTCCAATATGGTTGAAGATTTATTCTCAAAAGCTGTAAAATGAAGTCCCTACATTGGTTGTATAATTTGATTAATTAATTAGAATTAATTCTAATTTTGAATTAAACCGAGGTCATCATTATTTGGAATAGAATGATATAGCGAACGTAGCGTGAAAAAAATAGTTCTTGCATAGACATAAAGTACCTCTGTATTGCTACAAATTTCCTAAAATTTCATAAGGGTCATCTTCTAAATAATAATTGTTTATATTTGAAATATCATTATAATGCAACATATTCTTATACTCTTATCTGTTTAGGCTATCAAAACTCTATTAACTTTTCCCCCATGATACCATGCGTACTTTACTTTATATTGAACAGATCATTTAGTTATATTGGAGATATATACGTAATCATACCGAGAAAACGCTGCAGATTTGTTTAATTTATATCCAAATAATAGCAATTTGAGTAAACTGTATTTTTTATTTTTTTTATATTAGTTATCTAATTAAGGATTAAGTCGGTAATACTCATAATATTGGATGGAATATTGAATATTATAAAATACGAACTATTCATCTCTTAACAAACAAACAAGTTCATATTTAAATCACTTATTAGATATATTGTCCAACTTAATATAGATAATGTTAAAACAAACACATCTTTCAACGGAAGAGGGCACTTTTTTCCCTCCCAGTAGAAAGCCACGGGTCAAACGAGTGTGGTTTATCCTTAGTCAATTTGCGACGACACTCTCTCTTCGATTACTTCTTTATTTCTGATTTTTCCAGTGAAGCTCCAGGAACTACCGTATCATAATACAAAGAGTAATGCTCCATTTATATGCTTATCTGATATTCAGAAAAATGGTGCCTCTAAACATAACAAAGTACTTTGCTGAGATACGTATCCAGTAAAATATTATGTGAGACCCTTCTTCATCACCATTAAGAAATGTAAAAAGAGTGAACAGTAACCAAATCAGCCAAAAAAATTAGTTTTTCTGCTTAGCCAAACAAGCGAGTTACTTCTAAACTTGTTAGAAATTGCAGGCGTTAATTAATTATTTTTATGTAGATACTACTGTTTTTTTAATTAAAAATCAAAACAACCTAACCTATGATACTTGAAACTACAACAGTAACACATGAGCAAAAATACTAACACTGTTTGAACTAAGTTGTTACAATCAAATAATAAATACAACGAATGTTATTAGCGATGTGATCTGATGTGTTATCAATTAGATAAAGTAGAGTTCACGTTAATATTACTATCATCAAGTGATTTTGTTCACCAATTGAGGGAGTTTAAGAAAACGTAAGAGAAATCTGCGGTACTCACCACACGATTTTCAGGTACCACATTATTAATATGTATTCCCATAATTGATGACTGTTTAAGAATTAGGTCCCAGCTCATACTGAGTATGTCTTTGTATATAAATCATAAAGACGTATAGAAATACTTGCTATTTGCTTGTTCACATTTTAATATTCAACTGTCGGTCACTTGAAAGTCAAATGAACTTCATTCATAAAGACTCGATTAATTATTGTGTAATCATATTAACTATGTAAAAATAGCATTAACCATATTAAATATAAAACTTAATATTTATTATCTATATTTTATGTCATTTTGATGAATATCTGATTCAACTCAATCAGAGATCTTTAACACTTTGCACAGTTCGCGGTTCTTTTTTTCAAAACCCTTGCTAGTTCGCGGTTCAGTTTCTCAGGTTCAGGTTTCGCGGGGTCCTGAAATAGTCAATTAAAAATTAAAAAATAAAAAAAATGAAAAAGTATAGTAGTTAGTATTAGAGAAGAAAATATACAGGATTCTTCCTGTACGATCGAGAAAGATATCAAACAACCAGTGACTTGTTTGGTTAAAATATATTCTACAGCATTAAATTAAAGGTTAATAAACGCTATTAAAGAATATTCAATTATGACTAAAAATTAATAAGAAATATTAAAACATAATCAATTGTAACAAGAGAATAATAAAAATATCAAAAAATAGTCCTTTTCATCTATAAATTAAAATAAAGGATAGTTACAATTTTTTTTATTTTATTTACATGAATTATTATTTACTGTACAATACATTATGGGTATAATTCTCTCTCTCCTTCTCTCTTATAGTCGGTAAAGACGTAATTTTTTACTTTACTATAAGTAAAGTATAGTGATCGTGAAAAAATTCGATCTCGAGATTTTGACGGAATTACATGTTTTGAGGTCCCAGAAGTCGTTTTATGACGTTTTTACGATGATGTCTGTGTGTGTGTGGGTGGGTGGGTGGGTGGGTGGGTGAGTGTGTTAGCATTGCTTGTTACCACGCTACGGTCCAGAATCTTTGATGGATCAAGTTGATATTTTACACAAAAATGGGCCTCATAAAGACGAAGATCCCTATTGTTTGGGAAGAATTATGCATGATGGGAAAGTCACTTTTTTTGCAAAAAACCGTTTTTTTTTCAAACATTTATTTCTCCTAAACTGATAACCCTAGAGTTTTGAAATTTTGACATTATCTTTGAAGTTACAAATGGAACAAACGAAAAATATATTCAGAATATTAAAACAACAGGAAATATTTTTTTTTCAATAAAATGTAAAAATTTTGACTTATAATTCAATCTCAAACCTTCTGAGAGCGATACAAGCCATACTGTTTGACGGACAAAGATGAAACTATGCCTATAAATAGAACATTATATGGAGAATGAGTTGAGATATTTTTTTCTAAAATTACATTCGCTAAAGGGGCGTTACAGTACGATTTGTGTTTTCAGAAAATGTTTCTTTGACGCTAAACGGCTCGTTAAAAAATAATGAAAATTTGACCAAAAATGGAACAAAAAAATTAGCAATTCATAAAAAAAAAATCATGAAGTTTCAATTACAGGAAAGAGCAATAACGATATAAAAACTCTTTGTTTACCCTAGACTAAGAGATCACCTGTTATACTTGTCGAATTTTTTGTATTTTTTTACATTGTTTACATTGACTTAGAAATTTTTTGAGCGAATCCACTGAGATAAAATTGATGTTTCTAATGGAAAAATGAAAATATATTATTGACTTATAACAGATGTAAGAGGAATAATATTGTGCAGGTAAATGATAACACTCATTAAAAAAAAATTCGTATATATGTTATTTGACAAAGGGGATGGAAAATGATCTTATTAAATACTAAGAAGCCATAAAATTCCCAGTATAATAATTCTGTTAAAAACCAAAAATGTAAAAGATAATTCAAAATATAAATCTTTCGTTTAAAGATTAATAACTGTAATTATCGTACATCTTTAATTAACAAATCACCTTAAAACAACATTTTCTTCGCTGTTTAAGATGTTTTTCAGAGAAAAAAATGGTATTTTACTGTTTCAAATTTGAAAATTTTACATTAATATTCAATGTAGAAGGATGTCAAGTAAACAATGTAAGAAATCTACTGGCTATTTGAACAATAGCCATGTTCTCTTGTAGGATAACATTTCGTTTCAAGAAATGTTCACATTGGTTTTTCAAAAATGTTATTACTGCTGTAGTTATACTAATGAAATTATTTGCAAATAATAAATTATTTGTGATGTACAAAAATAAGCTTATAAATTGATATGTCCTTCAATCACTATCTGTACTACCACATGAATGCAATGCTAATAATTATATCCCATTTAGATATGTATGTTATGCTTAAATAATACGTTATGTTTTATATACTCAAGAAATTTGACATTGAGTTACTTATAGTAAAGTAGAGTGTAGGCCACTCCAGATTTTTTTATTAATTATTTCTTATTTTTACTTTACTATAAGTAAAGTATAGTGATCGTGAAAAAATTCGATCTCGAGATTTTCACGGAATTACATGTTTTGAGTTCCCAGAAGTCGTTTTATGACGTTTTTACGATGATGTCTGTGTGTGTGTGGGTGGGGGTGGGTGGGTGGGTGGGTGGGTGGGTGGGTGAGTGTGTTAGCATTGCTTGTTACCACGCTACGGTCCAGAATCTTTGATGGATCAAGTTGATATTTTACACAAAAATGGGCCTCATAAAGACGAAGATCCCTATTGTTTGGGAAGAATTATGCATGATGGGAAAGTCACTTTTTTTGCAAAAAACCGTTTTTTTTTCAAACATTTTTTTCTCCTTAACTGATAACCCTAGAGTTTTGAAATTTTGACATTATCTTTGAGGTTTCAAATGAAACAAACGAAAAATATATCCAGAATTTTAAAACCACAGGAAATATTTTTTTTTTAATAAAATGTAAAAATTTTGACTTATAATTCAATCTCAAACCTTCTGAGAGCGATACAAGCCATACTGTTTGACGGAGAAAAATGAAACTATGCCTATAAATAGAACATTATATGGAGAATGAGTTGAGATATTTTTTTTCAAAATTACATTCGCTAAAGGGGCGTTACAGTACGATTTGTGTTTTCAGAAAATGTTTTTTTGACGCTAAACGGCTCGTTAAAAAATAATGAAAATTTGACCAAACATGGAACAAAAAATTAGCAATTCATAAAAAAAAAATCATGATGTTTCAATTACGGGACAGAGCAATAACGATATAAAAACTCTTTGTTTATCCTAGACTAAGAGATCACCTGCTATACTTGTCGAATTTTTTGTATTTTTTTACATTGTTTACATTGACTTAGAAATTTTTTGAGCGAATCCACTGAGATAAAATTGATGTTTCTAATGGAAAAATGAAAATATATTATTGACTTATAAGAGATAATATTGTATGAGGAATAATATTGTCAGGTAAATGATAACACTCATTAAAAATAATTTGTATATATGTTATTTGACAAAGGGGATGGAAAATGATCTTATTAAATACTAAGAAGCCATAAAATTCCAAGTATAATAATTCTGTTAAAAACCAAAATGTAAAAGATAATTCAAAATATAAATCTTTCGTTTAGAGATTAATAACTGTAATTATCGTACATCTTTAATTAACAAATCACCTTAAAACAACATTTTCTTCGCTGTGTAAGATGTTTTTCAGAGAAAAAAATGGTATTTTACTGTTTCAAATTTGAAAATTTTACATTAATATTCAATGTAGAAGGATGTCAAGTAAACAATGTAAGAAATCTACTGGCTATTTGAACAATAGCCATGTTCTCTTGTAGGATAACATTTCGTTTCAAGAAATGTTCACATTGGTTTTTCAAAAATGTTAGTACTGCTGTAGTTATACTAATGAAATTATTTGCAAATAATAAATTATTTGTGATGTACAAAAATAAGCTTATAAATTGATATGTCCTTCAATCACTATCTTTACTACCTCACGAATGCAATGCTAATAATTATATCACATTTAGATATTTATGTTATGCTGAAATGATACGTTATGTTTTATATACTCAAGAAATTTGACATTGAGTTACTTATAGTAAAGTAGAGTGTAGGCCACTCCAGATTTTTTCTTTTGGTTTTTCATTTTTATTTACAACACAGTACAGTATTCAGTAAGGTCAGGATTCTGTCTCTGTTGGAAAGGTCGTTGTTTGAGCTTTACAGGCTTTTATAAAGGCGTGTCCATTATTCACGTATTTTCGCTTTTCGCGGATGTCTTCGGTCCCCATTATCTGCGAAAAGTGAGGGTTGTATATGCCTGTATATGCCTATTACATAAAATTTATCTAAATTTCGAACACTAAAGAACATTTATTATTAAATGCTAAGTAATTATCTTTATCCACAACAATTTTAATAAATTTTGTAAGATTTTTTTTTTTTTGAGATAAAGAACTCTATAAGAGAAATTCAAAGTTTGGTGTTAAGCTATGCATTCTTGCTAACGAATAAAACCAACTTAAAACTGAACTTTGGTGATTATAACTCTTGTAGAACTTAATGTAACATGCATGAAGAAAATTGACAGACACACACAGACAAACAAAAACAACAACAACTTACACATAGACTGATCAATTTTCAAAGCCTTTTGTATAAGACACAGAGGATTTCAAACGTTTACTATTGAAATTTTAGCAATTTAATCTCTTAAAGCATCAGAAATTTTGTTACCAGCAACGATTTATTGGAATGAAACAAATAGCACTAATTAAAACCTTTACCGATTATAAATTTCTTAATACTATACCTATTATTAACAAATTTAAGTACTCCAGTTATTGAAAAGCATAGTTTTTTTCCCATCTTACCATGAGCTATATAAGAAAATGGACCTTAGTATACTTTGCTAGCTTTTTAATTACAAAAAAAAAACACAACAATTCGTTCTTTCAATTCATAAATATATTTGAAAGAAATTTAATAATTATTAATAATATTTCATTTTATTTTCTCTTTTTATATTATTTGTGTCAAGAACCATTTTAAAAATTGTTTATTACCTATCCAGAACTATTTCTTAAACTTTTAAGCTTTAAAATAATATTTACTTAGATTTCGCCACATACATATTAAATTTGAACTAAGAAGCTAGGAATACAGTCTTTTGACAAAAATACTATTTTCAGATTTTTCTCAACGCTTAAGAAACAAACTTCATTGAGAGGAAGTACTTTGTGAGAATTTGCAAAGTTTATATTCAATCCTGATATTTTATTTTAGGGCTAAAAGGATCACAAATAGATGATTCCAATTTTTTTTGGCAATATAATGCTCACATATGAACACAATTGCATGCAAGATAATCAGTGTAACCAATCTTATTGTGTTTAGTGGACAATAACAATAATGGACAAAATGTCTGTATTCGTTTGAAACTGGGTATGATCTAAACACAACTATTCCTTCACATTATATTTCAAATAGAATATAAATGAATGCTATAATTATTTAGCCTATATTTTTTTATGAATTAAAGATAGAAATGTATAATATGATAATATAAAACAATCAATTAAAGTGAATAAGATAAGGAAATTCAAATTTGCCTATAGATATCACTGATTTGGTTTTTTTTTTGTTTTATTTTTTGTGTTCTATTTTCTTTCCCAGGACTCCAATATTCATGGCTTTCTTATGCAATAATCATATTAAGATCCATTTTAAAATCAATAGTTTAAATGTTTAGGATAAATTGATGAGGGAAAAGAATAAGTACTCCTTTTCAATAAGGTACGATACAGCACCTCTCTCATGATACAGTACTCTTCAAAGACAGTACAGTCTATTTTCACATCAAGGACGATATAAGAGCCCAAATATCAAACCACTCACTTAAAGTATCTTACATCGTATATATTCTGTCAAAGTGTTAAATTGATTTCCTTTTTTATGAAACCATATTTAGAATAAGGTGATTATAAATAATGTTAACATCCTTTAATTTTCTCAAAAGAAAAAGATAACAGTTATAACTACTTTAAGAAATACATTTAAACATAATTAAGAAAGTTTTAACTCTGGGAGGAATAGGAATTTTTTCCAAATGAAGGGCTCTTGAGCTTGAATTGAAGATTGTAGAAGTTTTCAGTGATAAAGCCGATGTATGAGATAAGTTGTTCGTAGTTTCATTTCTTTTTAATACAAACCATTAATATCCTACCAGTTCGGGTGGGTCAAGCGGAAACTTACTTGGAAACCAATTACCTCATAGCCTTATATATCCTTTAAGCACTCTTGCCTTGAACACAGCGTACAGCGTAATTAACAACTTATGACTCATCTCAGCCATTCTCTATGGCCATCGTAAGAAAAAACAAGGTTTCCTAACTGAAAAATATGATATTGCCCAATATTAGAACAATTAAATTTATGTGATTTCCATTTTGCTTTAAAAAAAAATTGGCAGCATAAGTAACACAGAGATTGAAGAATAAGCATTAGATCCGAATACATATATATCCTAATGCCTTAGAATGCAAAAATTACTACTGTAAAAGGTAAACCTAGCTACATAGTTTACCGATGTTATAGTATGCAATGTTTTCTCTTAATGCATATATATATGTATATATATATATATATATATATATATAATATATATATATATATATATATAAAATAAGTCACTCTCCACTCGCACTCTTGAACGCACGTACCTCTTCTTCTTCCCCTACTCTCTTCCTGATAACAAACATCAGTTCAAAATATTGACCCAGTAAGTGTTAATGACTTTATGTAGTAATTTTTCATTTTATATATATATATATATATATATATATATATATATATATATATAAATGGTCAAACCACAATAAGAAAATGGGAAAACAAGACTAAGATCTTTCAACCGTAACAAGCGGTCTTCGTCAGAGTCAAAAACCCATCTGGGTTTTTTTTTCCGTCTCTCTGACAAAGACCGCTTGTTACGGTTGAAAGATCTTAGTCTTGTTTTCCCATTTTCTTATTGTGGTTTGATCATTGATTGTTATTTCACGTGTTTATGTGAAATCATTATATATGTATATGTTTCTAAAAATTGTATGCCAATTTCATCCTTTGATGCTCTCAGTTCCTCGGGGAATAAAAAAATCAACTGGCCCAAACTTTTCTTTTCATAAATACACATACTGACATTATTTATATCTAACACTAGTTATTAAATATTGTTAGAAATAAATAGTATCATAATGTGTGTTTATGAAGAAAAGTTTGGGCCAGTTGATTTTTTTATTCTCCGAGGAACTGAGAAGAACCAGTAAGACATTAGAAAAGGTCTCTAAAAAGGTAACCAAGCATGAAATTGGTATACAATTTTTAGAAATATGTTTGCAAAAAGGATTGCTACCAACCTTCAGTAATATATATATATGAAACGGTCCAACGGACTTTTAAATAAAAACCAATTAAAAAAGATAGCACACAGATCGACACAGGAATAACTCACTTCTATATTTCGAGTCGCCGCTCTGCCTTACTGTGGAACTCTTCACCTCCTGATGACGACGATGGTCAAAATATATAAATGAGTTATTCCTGTGTCGATCTCTGTGCTATCTTTTTTAATTGGTTTATATATATATATATATATATATATATATATATATATATATATTAATGTATTTATAAATTGATTCCTGTCTACCTTATTTTCTGTGACCGGTCGCGCATGCGGCGACACTGTTGGTATCCAACCGTCTCTGAACCAGTGCGCTTGGTATCCCTCTGTTATCTCTCCTGAAGACGGTTCAAACCAAAAATTAGAGACTGTAAGTGTGTTCTTTTGATTTCTCTATGTTTTTTTGTCTATATTGAACTATATATATAGTTCATATGATTCAAATAGCTTCAAAATGGTGATATAATTTTCAATCTGAATATTCAAATGTTGTTTCCATGTTTGAATTAGTATAGCTTCCAAAATTTTCAGTTTGTGCTGGTTGCTCTCTTTTTCTAATTATTTCTGTATATATATATATATATATATATACCTCATTAAATATCTTGCCAACATTAAGTTTAGTATGTTTCCTACATACCTTTACAAGATTTCGAATGCTACTTTTCCATCTTTGTGGTATCATATAAATTAACTCTCCGATTTTTTTATATTTATATGTATTTCCATATTACACAGGTCCGACGTTTATGGAAATACATATGGAAATAATAATATGAAAAATACGTATAAAAATAAAAAAATCGGAGAGTTAATTTATATGATACCACAAAGATGGAAAAGTAGCATTCTAAATCTTGAAAAAGTATATAGGAAACATACTAAACTTAATGTTGGCAAGATATTTAATGAGGTATATTTAAAAGAAGGTCTGCTCCCAAAGTATACCAAATATATATATATATATATATATAGTAAACAGGAAAACGATACAAAAGGACAATAAACGTTTCATGGTAAATCACAAATACACAACAAAGGAACAAACACACTAACTGTCTCTAATTTTTGGTTGAACAGAAAATGTTCAACCGAAAAATAGAGACAGTAAGTGTGTTTGTTCCTTTGTTTTGTGTTTGTGATTTACCGTGAAATGTATATATACATTGTTAATAACGCCCAATATTTGTTTTGCAACTGATTTTTGCATGTTCTGTTTTTAATTTTCAAAAGTCATTTCTCGTCTCTTTATTCAAACTATACTCAACCTCATTAACTATATTAATCGTCGTCAAGTTTCAAATGTAACCCATTCATCTTGATGACAGGTGGTACATTTTCGTATTGCGAAGTTTGTGTAGACAAGCTTGAGATGTAGTTAAATGTTTAGTCAGTCATTCCTCTCCTATCAGGCAGCACTTTGGACGATTAAGGGAGGTTGCAAAACCATATATATCATGTAGGGTTCTATAGGCAATTATGGTAAGGTTTCAAAACATGTTGACGATTAATATACCTTATAGGTTATACTGTTCAAACTAAGAGAAGAGAAAAAATTTCAAAAATTGAAGGAACTATTCAACAAAGCAGATAAAGAAAAATATAGGTCGTCATTTAACTACATATTGTTGAAATTAAAACCAAATTTGCCTGGTATCTGTTTCTTAACAAGCTATCCTATATAACGCTCTTATTTTTTCGTTCACACAGTAAAGTATATTTCCTATGTTCGACATGTTTCGGTAGAAACATTCTTCTTCAGGACTTTAATAACATCTTGGGTGAATTTTCTTGTTTATATAAGCAATGTTAGGATAGTGAGGTTGTTTTCCTTCGGTCCAAGATGAGCTGTTCGTTAATCCTGTGAGGTGAGTGACCTCACGGTTTAGTCGATTGATTACTGCAAGCGTCTTGTTATCCTTCATATGATTCAAATAGCTTCAAAATGGTGATATAATTTTCAATCTGAATATTTAAGTGTTGTTTCCATGTTTGAATTAGTATAGCTTCCAAAATTTTCAGTTTGTGCTGGTTACTCTCTTTTTCTAATTATTTCTGTATTAGTAACCAACATCTCTCGGATTAATTTCATGCTTCTTATATTATTTAATATGTTTTTAGGAGCTCCAGCCATTAAGTTTATGGTATATCCTATATTCATTAGTCTATTTACTACCAAGTTTATGACTTTGTTAATATATTTTATAAATAAGCTACTCACAAGAGGGTTTTTATTATAGACGACCATTCTTAGTGTTTTATTTGTTTTCACAACTTACAATATCTTTCAATACCCTTTCATCATGCTTGTGCTGTGGCGAAGATTGATTTTTACAATAAACTTTATGCACTATTGTTTGTCTATTCTAATTAATTTGTTTCTCTTTTCATTCATGAAGTATTCTTTTAAAATGGGATCAAGATTTTCATTAGAGTAACACTTCTTATCAAATTCTTTTTCTGTTCTGTTAATGTTTGAGTGATCTATTTCCGAATTTAATATGATCTTGTTTGTTCTGCATATTAAGGCTTTAATTCCTCTATCTTTTTTTTGGAATGATGGCATTCCATCCAGACATTATGGTAGGAGGTTGTATTCACGTCTTTCTTAATACTGAGGTTTGGATTTAGCAATGCAACACGTTATTACTAACAACAAGAAAGTTGATTTTGTTGTTTATTCCTTATTCTATTGCAAACTTAAGGCTCGATTTTACTTCAAATGCATTTGTTTATATGGTTCAATAGCAATAGATAACAAGAAAAAGAATTTTTAATGTTGCACATGTATGGTTTAATACTAATCAAAATTGTTTTAAAGTTAGATTGTGAGTACGACTACTTATATACGATTTAGCATATGTACCATAGGAATATAAACACAGCTGTAACTGAATCATGAAATTGCATTGTCTATTGTCTTTTCCTTTATGTGCTGGTATGACGTTTACATTTTACACATGTAATTATCTTTGTAAACTCCTTATGTATAGAGAACATAACTTTCATAATATTCATAGAACTATATTACAATCCATCAAAGGGCTTCATTCTCATCTCATAAATAGACGTATCAATAACATAACTAGATTGGATTATTTGTGCCTATCAATTTGATGTCCAAGTAAGCCTCTAGTCTTTTAAACGCTTATTGTCTAGCTTTGCAGAGACCAATGTATATCTTAAAGTCTACAATACTCCCTAGGTAATAAGCACAGATGGTGTATTCTCATTTTGATTGAGACTGCGTACTAAAAAGTTCGTGATGATATAATCAAAAAAAGTTTACGAGGAATGATGTGATTAAATTTTAATAATATAAATTATAAAAATATAAAAATTTCCGAGTTTTAAACTTTGCAAATTTACTTCCTGAACGTCAATTATAATTTCCATTATGTTTTTTGAAATTCCTAGTTTCACATTTAAAAATCATAACAATTATGATTCCGAATATTATCATTTAATAAACAAATGAATTAATTTGTATAAGAATGAGTAAATAATGCCTTTCAATGTTGTTTATTAAATTTATTAAGGACACTTTTTCCAAATTAAATATTATATATATTTAATAAAACAACAGGAAAACTCTTATACCATCAGGAGTAAAGTTTGCAGTTGAAAAAATGAATATACTTGTAATAAAAACGCTTCCATGTTTCCTCTGGGAAGTCTACTAAATATAAATTCAAGTTTTTCTCAGTTAGTTTCTTAAATATTTTTTTTGAACTTCTTATATTAGAAAAGTTTCTGATTTTAATTTTGACTTAACATATCATTTTGTGGCATAAAGTATAAAACGTGAAAAGATATATGATTTACCTATTTGAGATGAATTTAACTCCACCAACGTCAATGGTACCACCCGAGTTCCGAAAGAAGGAAAACACCAAGATGATAGACTATCTTAATTAATTTGTTTCATTTTTCATTCATGAAGTATTCTTTCAAAATGCGATCAAGATTTTAATTACAGTAACACTTCTTAGTAACTGCTTTTTTTGTTATATTAATAATTGAGTTGAATATTTCCGAATTTAATGTGATCTTGTTTGTTCTGTATACTCGTATTAAGGTCTTAATTCCCCCACCTTTGTTGCGTTAAATGCATTTGCTCTCAGGAGAGAAGTTTTACATTCACCGTGACTAATAACCTCAACAACATCAGTCTATCGGCCTGCTAAACATATTCTCAATTGAGCAGACATTCAGGAGCATTAAGGAGTTTCCTCGGAGCTCCTGCAGTATGTTGGAATGCTATGGTAGATGATTTGGGAATATTGTTTTAGTCATTTTAGTGCACTTAGATGGAAAGTCATTTTTTTGTTTGTTTTGTATGCCTATGAGTACACCATACTTCTTCGTGAAGCTATTCTTTGGTAGTATTTGTTTAATAGATTGTAATATTTTTTTCCCTTTCACAATATACAATTTCTTCAAGGATTGATACTTTTCGACTTCGGTAGATATAAAACCTCAATACTTAAAAGTGTCTCCATTACAATAGCCACCATCCTTCTCAGTAGAAATGTCTATACCTTAATCCTTGTACATCCGTGTACATAATCTTTTTATAATCTCAAATATGTATGAATGTTTCAACTAAATTAGCCTACAGCCCTTACATTGAGTATTGCCACTAACGGACTCTGTTACTGTACCATAAGATATTCTTTGGTAGAATATTTTACCAACGCATTTCATTACCAATGAATAATATATATACATATATATATATATCAATGATCAAACTACAATAAGAAATGGGAAAACAAGACTAAGATCTTTCAACCGTAACAAGCGGTCTTCGTAAGAGTCAAAAACCCACCTGAAACACTAGATGCAGAAAACATCTCATGAGGGGTTGAGAAGAGTGGGAGGGAAGAGTGGTATTTTAAAAGGGTGGAAGCGCAGGACAGGAAAGGAATAATGTCCAGAAAGGGATGTTAAAGGAAACAAAGGAGTACAGTAAGAAGAGTAAAAAACTATCCGCTAGCTGTCAACCCTCTTAGAAGAGGCTATTGCCCTCGAAACGAAAGTATCAAGTTTGAAGAGACCGTTACTAATGTTTATAATATTTGATCTATTAAATTTAATTACAGACGATTCAATAATATTTCTTAACAACATTGATTTTTCATAGGTAATAAATTTAGCTCCTGTCCAATCAATATGATGATTTTCATTTTTTATATGCAAGAATAAGGTATTGCTTTTTTCCTGTCTACTTACGTTGTTTTGGTGTTATTTTACGCCTGTCTTTAAAGATTTACCAGTTTTACCAATGTAAATTTTGTTGCAATTTTTGCACGGGATTTTATATATATTTTCTTTATATATGTATATATAAAGATTTCACATAAACAGGTGAAATAACAATCAATGATCAAACCACCATATGAAATGGGAAAACAAGACTAAGATATTTCAACCGAAACAAGCAGTCTTCATCAGAGTTGGGTTTTTGACTTTGACAAAGACCGCTTGTTACCGTTGAAATAGCTTAGTCTTGTTTTCCCATTTCATATTGTGGTTTGACTATATATATCTTTTTCTTGGAATTTACTTCATTACGATATTATTGTACCATGATAGACTAATAACTCCTCAAATCAAATATTTAATAACAATATGAGGAAAATGAGTGATAGCTGCTGAAGTAACCATCTAGGCTTATAAATTTAACAGGGCAGTCGTGAAATTTTTATTGGTGAAACGGTAATTCTACTAATAAGTTTTTCGCAATTTCTTTTGCAGTTATGAAACAAAAAACAAATGAAACATTTAATTTAATTTAATACAAGCAACTTTTCTATGTCCAAAAGCATATGACTATTTCTATTGCCCTATGCTTCTATGATTCTATGTCCAATATGACTATGACTATTGATGGTCAGAAGAAATAAAAAAATGTCAATGGCCGATTTGAAACAAGTCTGGTTTCAATCAATTTCATGAATGGGCTTTATTTGAAAAGGTTGGTAACATTCTGAAATTATTGCTTAAGAATGCTTGATGATGTTATGAAATTTCATTGGGTCCTGAATAATTAAATTTAAAAGCTCAAATACTATAAACAGCAGATAATGATCATATTATTATTTATTGACTTTTTCTTTGTTTGCTACTTGTTTTAAACCACCTATCTTACCTGTCTCTGTTCTTAATATTAACCACTTTTTTTTCTCCTTCTCAGTTTATTTAATCTCAGGACAAATTAGATTATTAGAATTAAATACATAATTTAATCCATAATCTAACGTGGATTATTTTACATATTTTAGGGCACTGTTCACATGTAAATAAATGAGTAAATTCGAATAGAACCCCTATGTTGGAGAAAATCATGACCATGAATGATGTGAGAATATTTTCTTTGGCAAAAGCCAGAGTTCAGACACACTGGCAGAGTTGGGGTTCCAACTCTTTGTTTTTCCACGAACCTGAAGGACAGACAGCTAATGTGGTGTATACAGAGGAATTTGCTTAACACTGTACTACTATTTTCTACTATTCTATAATTTCTAATGGTACTTTGGAATACCAAGTATAATCGAATTTTTGATTCCGTCAAAGACGGGTACGTTTGCTGGTTATATACATAAGTTATTGATATACAAATATAAGACTATATACGATTACTGGATCAATCAATATCTGTACTAGCTCAAGAAATGAATTTCTGTACATCTCCCATTTAGACGTTCAGTATTGACAATTCGAGACAATTCGACAATAACAAACAGATACAAAGGACTATCTCACATTTAATAACATCAGTCTCGGAAGCGTTTTGCTGCTTGATAGACTCGGCACTTCAATGCAAAGAGAAGAAGTTCACGTCTGCACGATGGCCTTACTGTTGTTATGAAAGTAGTTAAACATAATTAATCAAATTCCCTACATGACAACGGTTTCCATTAATTACAAAAAGTTTTCAATTGCCTTAATACCTTTGGTTCGTCTTGTAAAAGAAAATACTATTAAAATACACTACCTATATTTATAGACAATTGATCAACTCAACAACTAGTATTTATGTTACCATGAAAAAGTTTGAAAAATACTCCTAAACGTCATTTTATGATGGAATAACTACGTGGTTGGATATGAGACTATCTTAAGAGAGAGAAAATACTGCTCTTTAATGTATAGGATAAACAAATGTGTAAGGTTTAGTTAAATAATATTCATCTCTGAAACGCTGATAGTGTGATAAATTTCTTTCGTGTATATATTTTGTACTGCTGATATTTATCGTTCGACGTAAGAAAACTGATATTCTTCATCTGATGAAGTAATAATTCCTTTACTTGTAGATGCCTTTAGCAACTTAAAGAAGTATAATGAAAAAGATATTAAGGCCATGAAAACTTCTAAATGTTCGAATAACTAGCCCACTGAGAATATAAATGAAACAGTATCGGCTCATTCAGGAATTCAACGATAAAGAGGTTCCATTCCTTAGGAAATTGAAAGCCTTTTGGGTTTCCACACTTCAATACCACATATCCATTGTAGCCCTAAAGCAGTTTTATACCTTCTTCTGTCAGCAACAGTTAATACTTAAACGAATGTTTTAATCTATATTAAACAAGTTTTTATTGTCATTGAATTTATAGTTTTTGTTTCTTTTAGAAAATAAGAAAAAATATATTTTTATTTTTTTTTTACTTAAAAAACAATTTTGTTTTTCTTGGACAAGATAGAGGATTTTCAATTGTTGAATGATTAGTTATAGCCTAGTAATAACTACTATTCATATGATTTGAAACCTTGTCAATATAATCAATCATCTTTTAAAATAAACGCCCCTCAGTTGATTAATATCTAAATATTTTTTAAAAAGCAGTGACTGGTTTATGGTATTTTAATGAGATGTTAAACACTAAATAAAAGGAAAGGTAACTACTAACTTGTTCGAAATATTACTTCATAAATTATTTCGTTTTTCTATCCAGAAGAAGCATTTCATTGTTTCTCAAGGGTTCATAAAAGAATGGTAACAACCAATATAGAAAGGTGCAGAAAAAATAGTGGTTGATTTTATTGTTTAATTTTTTATGCAGTACGGAGGAAAATTTACTTGATTAAGGGAACTAAGTTTGAAAGAGGTGAGATAGATAGCCAGAAGAGGACCTTTGGATTTTTTGATATATGGCTAACTCATTTTGTATTCATGAATTTTTTTTTATAGACATTCTAGTTGGTGTCCAAACAGCAAAAAGGGATATAAACCATTGTTTCTGCTGTTAATTTGCTTTAAATTCTAAGCTATAAACGTAGAGTTTGAAATGGAATAATAATTTCCACTGACCATATGTTTACTTTAACAAATATTATGTCAAAAGAAAAAATCATAAAAAAAAATTCTTTCATGAAGACCTTTTTAATAAATGACAATATCTCTCAAAAACAGACAATAATCCTTCCTTCACCAATAATATAAAATTCAAATTCATTTTCAGACGTATATGATAGACACCAATACATCCCAGCAAATACAAAAATAAATTATTAATAATGTTTCACTACCATTAATGATTCCAAACAGGAAATATGGCTTTTATCAAATGATATTTTAAACATGCGTTTGTTAGTTCAAAATTGTATTCAATTTCCCTCGCCTTGTTTCATACCAACAAAATCGTGTTAATCTTGCTGGTGTGAAAATGTATGTTGATACTGCTTTACACATGGCGTATGGCTTTTCGAATACGCAAGAATCATTACAATCAACAGCATAACACACCTTACTGGCATTCATATTTCATTGAAAATCCGTGAGAGCAGATATGAAATCACTCATATGCCATTGAAATCACTATTGTAAATGGCGTGCGTCAAATGAACCTGCTTAATGTGTTTTACTATTTCAATCTAACTTGATCTCATGTAATATTTCATTAAAAAACATTTTTAAACTATAAATTCCTACTATTGCTTTTTTAATTACAAATCCTTACACCTAAAACTTTTCAGTTAATTGTTAAAACATATTTTTCATTGACTAGCAATAATAAAAAGAAAAAAAATCTACATTGCAAGAGATTATACTTTAGCTGATTATATGTAGGAATAAAATATTCAAATATGATGTTTCCGTCTCATAGGATATAATAATCTATTACCTAAGACTGATGACTTGAAAACTTTGTTTATTTCAATTATCTTAACTAAAACTATCCCAACAGTACATTTTGCGTGCATGGACTGAATATCATCAGTATCGAACAGAAACAACATAAATGGAATAGATGTTCATTTGTTGCAACCTCTCTTGTTTTTGTAACATTTAGCCGCCTTGATGAAGTAGAATATTACTATTATTTTTTATATATTTTAATTTCTTTATGTAAAAATTCAAAGCTTTCATAATGATAAGATGTTAAAAAGTGATGGAAAATAAATAACCAATTTGTAATTACTGCAGTTTGTAATTAGTTGAAAAAGGTATTTGTTATAAAGTTGCTGAAACATGGTATGTAGTTTATTTGGGTTCAAGAATGTATTTTCAATTATAGATGTAATGTAAACGAGTGATTCCCTATCAAGTAGATTCATAATTTGCAGATCCCAGTGTTTACTCTAGACTTCAGGACATAAATGATTTTTGACATTTTTACAATTCTGCTTGCTAGAGCAACAATACTAGAGAAATTGATTAACAGTAGCAAAGATCTCTTTCTAGTAAATATATACATTGTACTTCCCTATCAGGGAAATTCTTCTATATGCATTCAGAGACAATAAAATAATTATAATGAAAGAAATTCGATTGTTATTTCCCCAAAAATCCTCTCTGCGTCACATCTTTAATAACTCTCTCATTCATTCGTATACACAAACACACGCACACACACACACACACACACACACACACACACACACACACACACACACATATATATATATATATATATATATATATATAGAGGAATGAAAGACTTATAAAGATTTCACATAAACACGTGAAATAACAATCAATGATCAAACCACAATAAGAAAATGGGAAATTAGACTAAAATCTTTCAACCGTAACAAGCGTTCTTTGTCAGAGAGGCGAAAAAAAAAACCCAGTTGGGTTGAAAGATTTTAGTCTTGTTTCCCATTTTCTTATTGTGGTTTGATCATTAATATATATATACACTTTAACACATAGAAAAGAACACAGAAATACACTACAGAACTCACTTCGATATTTCGACATCCGTCGTCATCGGGAAGAAGTGCGAAGTACTCGCGTTGAGAAGCAAACTGCTACTGGCCACCAGAGTAACTCGTAGAACCACCGCAATGCTGCTCCCCAGCGGAGGAGAGGAAAAATAGAAATCCCTCCAATATTTATTTAGAAAACAAGATAAAAAATATATAAAAAAAATATATAAAATACGAAATAATAATAATAAAAAATAAATAATAATAATAAAATAATAATAATAAAATAAAAAATAATTAACGGTACAGGTTGAGACCAGGAGGAGAACGAGCCCCAAGGAGGCATATGAATACCTCTTCGGAAGCTCTAAGGGTGACATGCGAATTAGACTCGGGGATTTGTTTGAGGATTTGTACCCTGAAACAATCATTGAAAGGGAGGTCATGGGAATTAGCATGGATAGCTATGGGTAGGTCTCTGCGCTGACCAACGGACGCCCTGTGATTGTTCATACGCAGGCTCAGCTTGGTTGAAGCCAAGCCAACGTAAAAAGCATCACATCGAGTACACTCCAAACGGTAAACGCAGTTACAGGAAGTGCAAGATGTATCAGAAGGAACAGAATAGGAGTTGTTACTGAGTATATATATATATATATATATATGAGATTGAATTTAAGGCCTATTGTTTTTTTACTTTACTATAAGTAAAGTATAGTGATCGTGAAAAAATTCGATCTCTTGATTTTGACGGAATTACATATTTTGAGGTCCCAGAAGTCGTTATATGAAGTTTTTTCAATGATGTCTGTGTGTGTGTGGGTGAGTGTGTAGGCATTGCTTGTTACCACGCTACGGTCCAGAATCACTGATGGATCAAGTTGATATTTTACACAAAATTGGGCCCCATAGGGAAGAACATTCCTATTGTTTGGGAAGAATTATGCATGATGGGAGTCACTTTTTTTGCCAAAAACCGTTTTTTAGAAAACATTTATTTCTCCTAAACTGATAACCCTAGAGTTTTGAAATTTTGACATTATCTTTGAGGTTACAAATGAAACAAACGAAAAATATATTCAGAATTTTAAAACAACAAAAAATTTTTTTTTCAATAAAATGTAAAAATTTTTACTTATAATTCAATCTCAAACCTTGTGACAGCGATACAAGCCATACTGTTTGACGGATCAAAATGAAACTTTGCCCGAAAATAGAACATTATGTGGAAAATGAGTTGAGATATTTTTTTTTCAAAATTACATTCGCTAAAGGGGCGTTACAGTACGATTTCTGTTTTCAGAAAATATTTTTTTGACGCTAAACGGCTCATTAAAAAATAATGAAAATTTGACCAAAAACTGAAAAGAGAATTAGCAATTTATAAAAAAAAAATTCATGAAGTTTCAATTACGGCAAAGAGCAATAACGCTATAAAAACTGTTTGTTTATCCTAGACTAAGAAATCACCTCCTATACTTGTCGAATTTTTGATATTTTTTTTACAATGTTTACATTGACTTAGAAATTTTTTGAGCGAATCCACTGAGATGAAATTGATATTTATAAACGAACAATTTAAATAGTTTATTGACTTATATGAGATGTAAGACGAATAATATTGTTACATGTAAAAAAATCACCGCCAATAAACATAAATAAATTACCTTTGTCTTCTATGGCATGATAGATTTGTCCCATAAAATCCTTTAATAAATCTATATATGGCACTCTTGAGCAAAACTTATTATCAGTTACAATTACATTATCATTGTGAATGTAGTACCTTTCCATGTTATTTAAATGTGATGAATGACTCTTTCTTCAAGGAAGAGGACTTATGTTTGTTAAGAAATATCCAGTTTTTTTTTACAATTCTAGTCTAATAGTTCATATTTATTATTTTCAAAAATTAGAAGCTACAAACTATAAAAGATTTAACTTATGTTGAATAGCTGGCTTTGACTTCGATTTGAGTATGTAAACTGGCTAATTACTAATATATTTTTTCTCAATATACATTCATAGAAAACTTATAACAGAGTACAGGAGGCAGGAAAAGGACAACACTCACTCAGAAAAAATTTATATATATGTTATTTGACAAAGGGGAAGGAAAATAATCTTATTAAATACTAAGAAGCTATAAAATTCTCAGTATAATAATTCTATAAAAAAACAAAAATGTAAAAGATAATTCAAAATTGAAATCTTTCGTTTAGAGATTAATAAATGTAATTATCGTACATCTTTAATTATAAATCATCTTAAAACAACATTTTTTCTTCCCTGTTTATGATGTTTTTCAGAGAAAAAAAGGGTATTTTCCTATTTTAAATTTGAAAATTTTACTTTAATATTCAATGTAGAAGGATGTCAAGTAAACGATGTAAGAAATCGACTGGCTATTTGAACAAAAGGCATGTTCTCTTGTAGGAGAATATTTCGTATCAAGAAATGTTCACTTTGGTTTTTCAAAAATGTTATTACTGCTGTAGTTATACTAATGAAATTATTTGCATCAGCTGTGTGATGTACAAAAAAAGCTTATAGATTGACATGTCCTTCAATCACTATCTGTACTACCTCAGGAATGAAAGACTAATAATCATATCCCATTTAGATGTTTACGTTATGCTTAAATGAGACGTTATGAGTTATATACTCAAGAAATTTGATATTAAGTTACTTATAGTAAAGTTGAGTGTAGGCCACTCCAGATGTTTTTGATATTGGTGGATCAGAAAGAAGTAAAATAACTTCCATTTAACTTTAAATACAGGTATTGTGGATAAAATATATATACAATGCATGTGAAATAACACATAAAGAAAATGATGAAAAATTATATCGTAGAACATGATCTGAAACTATAAAATAAAAGGTTTACCTTATCATGATGGAGAGGTAATAATGCTGTGTTCTGTCTGGCGAAGCCCGAATATGACTGACGTGTTGAGACATGCACTCAACTATAGGGTTCAAAAGTTCGATTACATTTATTCTACTGAGAAAAATACCCCCACTATACCTTTACCATTGCGTCTTAATTTATTATGAGCAAATATATGTCTCATAGTATTTCAAGCAGAAATCGTATAAAACAATCTGCTGCTGTTTTATTCTGAAGTAAATGATATTTCTGAGGTTTTCTTTCTTGCTCTAATTCAAGCGCAGTGCATTAAGTAAAAAGGTTAATGCAAGAAAGAACTTTGAATGTACTTCTTTATATTCCAAATTTATATAAATTGATAGCACCATTCACTAAAAATAAATTTCATACTTTTACAGCCATAAGAAATGAATTCAAGAAAGGAGTTAATGGTTATAATTGAATTGCAAGGTATAAAACCTTTTTTTGTATTGTTTTCAGGAATTAAGTTGAACTATAGATAATTTGTTTAGAATACAGCGCATTCAAATGTATAGAATGCAACTATACAATAAGTTTAATTGTATTAAAGTATAGTAGTCAAGATCGAATTGATTGGAAAAATTCTAAGTATTTACACTTTTGTAGTCCCCTGATTGATTTTTTTTTTTTTCTCTGAGTTTATGTGGGCGTGAATGAATTTAAAAAGTTTGTGACCACTATTAATAAATATAATAGTTCATAATTATTATTTTCAAAAGTTAGAAGCTCCCAACTATAAAAGTTTTAAATTATAATGAATAGCTGGCTTTGACTTTGATTTGAGTATGTAAAATGGCTAATTACTACTATTTTCTCTCTACATTCATAGCAACCTTATAACAGAGTACAAGATGCAGAAAAAAAGATAACACTTAATCAGAGAAAAGTGGTATATATGATTTTTAACAACGAGGAAGGAAAATAATTTTATTAAATTCTAAGGAGCCATAAATTTTCCAGTATAATAATTCTATAAAATACCAAAGAAGTAAAACATAATTCAAAATTGAAATATTTCGTTTCAAGATTAATAAATGTAATTATCGTACATCCTTAATTATAAATTATTTTAAAACGACTTTTATTCTTCGATGTTTTTCTGAGAAAATAAGAGTATTTCCTTGTTTTAAATTTGAATATTTGACTTAAATATTCAAGGTAGAAGGAGATCAAGTAAACCATGTAAGAAATCCACTGGCTATTTGAACAAAAGCAATGTTATCTTGTAGGAGATTATTTCTTATCAAGAAATTTTCACATTGGCTCTTCAAAAATGTTATTACTGCTGTAGTTATACTAATGAGATTATTTGAATCAGTGGTATGATATACAAAAAGAAGCTTGTTTATTGATCAGTCGATCAGTCACTATCTCTACTATCAAGAATGAAAAACTAATAAACATCTCCCATTTAGATGTTTACATTATTCTTAAATGTGACATATATTATATACCCAAAAAGTTTGATATTATGTTTACTTATAGTAAAGTTGAGTGTAGGCCACTCCAGATTTTTTAATTAATTTCTTGGATAACTTTTCCAAATCCCTTAAGAGTCTTCAAGGTCGACGACCAAAACGTCGGAAGAAATATAATCATTGAAAACAAAACGTATAGTGAGTTGATGTGCCTAGTTCCTCGTGATTTTAAAAGACTCTTAAGGGATTTGGAAAAGTTATCCAAGAAATTAATTAAAAAAACAAAAGGCCGTAAATTCATTCTCACATGTATTAACGAAGGACTGTTTCCTAAATATTCAATATATATATATATATATATATATATATATATATATATATAGTCGGTGTCTGTGTTGTTGTCCGCCTACGGAGCGACTCGTTTTTATCTTCCGAATGACGAGGACATCGAAATATAGTAGTGAGTTTCTGTTTCATTTCTGTGTGTTCTAGAAAGACAGAGTCCAACTGTTCGAGTTGAAAGATCTTAGTCTTTCTTTTTCATTTCATACTGTGGTTTGACAATATATATATACAGGAGTATAAATAGCATTCTCGTAATAGTATCGATTCAACCATAGTAGCAAATTCAGAAATTCAGAACTTCAACCCAGAAGTGATTGTGGATTTGTCCTGTGTTACCAATAATGGTGGGAGGAAATAAGATACTTTAAATGCCGTAAAAAGCAAGAAGAATGAATAAAAGTCTAGGCTAGTCAGCAAAAACAATGTTTTTTATGTTTTTCTGCTGGGGAAAAACCATCTGTTATTTGTTTTTAATCGTGATAGACAAGGCAATTTATCATGTCAATAATAAGACTAATTTTAACAAACCTTTACAAATGTTCGTATTATTTGATATTTTTAATTAAAGCTGAATAATACTTTTTGTCAGTACTCATTTTTTGTACCTGATCAGTTTCTATTATGTCCAATTCGTAGTATCATTCCTGTTTTTTTTTTCAAAAATAAGCCCCCACTGTGTTCATCTAAAACCATGGAATGTCAACCCTTTTTGACATGCAATTTTGTTTATTATTATGTTTTAGTCTGAGTAGAATACAAACTACGATTGGTTTCGCAAACTTCTTCAGAGAAGATGATGTGAACTAAATAACATTTTAGAGATGCTCTCCGTTTTGAGTACAGTAACGAATCGATGTGAAGTCATGACATCGATACGTCAAACTGAAATCATCTTCTTACCTCAATACTTAATTCTTATATCCTTCTATTGACGAAATAACATATTCTTTTATCCGTCCTAAGCATTTCTTAGTCTAATATATCTGTTGAATTGTCATATCAGTATATTCCTCATAGAAATATTGAATAAACTTGTTTTCAAAAACAAATATAAGCATTCATAGCTGTTACTAACTTCTTCAAAAGATTTTCGGTTTAATTTAATAACTTTCTAATTATTCCGGCTATGTAGTTCATATTCTATATTCTTCAATCATTTACTCGTTTGCATCAGGAAATGAATAATTTCCACTATCAATTTCCGATTTATTTAAGCAATTTAGAGGCAATATGGGATTAAGTTGTTTGTTCATAATTCCGATAAGTCAGGAGTCCAACAGATTCCAGAGATTAAGTGATGATGGCCTCCATGCTCTGGAGTAAATCAGAGCAGCTTTAATATATTCTTACAGAATTCTATCTCAATATTTTTATTACCATTTTGATTCGTAGGCCAAAATTTTGAATAATTGTTGGTCTAAATTCTAAATGATTAATTTAAATAGATTATTATTGTTAATGTTCATTAATATTATCATTAAACATGAAGAACAAGTTTTACATTCTGTCAGAAAAGTAATTATCGAGTTACAATTGGTCATTCTTATGAAATAACAAAAATCCTTTAAACTTGAGTAAGTAAATGAAAAGAAAGACAGTATGGAATGTAATATTTTCTAATAATTTATACCTGTATGCTACAGACTTTATATATATATTTTATTTCTTTATGCATTTGCTACCAATAATTCAGCTGCTAACTTAGCTATATAAAATTCCCTATTTATTTTACTCCCCACCTTAGTATGTTATGAAGAAACAATTTAATATATTTGTGCATTCTAGATTATTCATATAAAAATGAAATGGAATGAGAGTTATTCATGTCCTGATATGCACGAGAGAATTTTAAAGATGTTGACCATTGGCGATATGTTATACTGTGTGAAAGAAATTATGACAGCGTAAAAATTACGGAGAAGCGGCCCATGTATTTATTTTTATGTACATCTATATAGAGGTTTTATGCCCGTGTGTGTGTGGTGGGTGTGTGTGTGTGTGTGTGTGTGTGTGTGTGTCGTAATATACCTGAGTGCGTAAATTCCCAGCATTAACAGTGTTAACATTAATATTAACATTAACAGAAAAATAGACAGCTTCGTAAATTAATTATTGTGAATGTAAATTTGAATATTTAATTCAAAATGTGAATTAGAATATATGGAATCGTTCTTAATAATCAATTACAATAGTATTACTGCATAATATATATATATAGTCTCTAACACTCAACTCCGACTTTCGGCCTTCACGAGGCTACCCTGTTAATCTGCTATATGCAGGGACAAACGAAAGAGGAGGAGAAGGTGATCAGGGGCTGGGCAAGATCACCTTCGTTTCCCATCCTTCCTAATCCTCAAATCCCCTCCTTTTATCCTAGCCCCAATCTAAGGTGTTATGCGATCCTTGCCGAAGGATGGATGATACAGGGGTTTCTGTATTGTGAACGGAACCTCAAGGGCACCAGGCAACTCCATTGAGTAAATACCCTTACTCCGCTCTGCCGGAGCGGACAAAATACCACCGATAGAACTTCAGGGATTTTCCCCTGTAAGGAGAAGCAAGTCTGGAGACCATCCTCCGGAAGCACACAGGGTCCAAAAGCGCTAACTAGTGGGAACCTCCCACAAGTGCACCTGAGGACCCAAAGAAGACCATCCCGAAGAAGGAGAAAGGAAGTTACTTTCTCCCAAAACACAGGGAGCCTGAATGGACGTTATCAATGATGGTTTGTGCAGATTCTGCAAAGAGGAAGAAACACCGTTGCACCTGCTGATAATTTCTAAGGCAACTTTGCTGCAGAGAGACAGGTGCTTCGGGACACTCAACAAACCATAGAAATACTTTTACCTCTGGAACCAGCAAAAGTGCTGAGCTTCTTGTAGGCGTTGAAGCTAACTGCTGGGGTACTTTAGTACAGAAGAGGTGAACTACAATCGTTTTTTTTTAAAAACATAATGCTATAGTCACCCTCAAAAAAAAATTGAATATTTAATTCAAAATGTGAATTAGAATATTTGGAATCGTTCTTAATAATCAATTACAATAGTATTACTGCATAATATATATATTTACACAATGAGGATATTATTTCAGGAATTCATGTTAGAAAACAATCGTTAAAAATAAATATGTATTTAATTATTATGGATTTAACCAAAAAATATCAACTTTAGAAAAAAAAAGTTAATAGAGTTACAACTTCATTTTGACATGTGACAGGTATCAGAATATTTTTTTTCCTGTATTTTTCAGTGAATATTCTGTTTATTATTTGTTGAGTTAAATGGAAGAATGGGTTTTTCCTGACAATGATGTTAAATCGTTTGAAAAACTCCCCAATCTGACTATCTCTGGAGCCACCACTAAAATTTAATCGTTTGTTTCCTGCACCAATTTTAACCTTCTAATAATGGCAATAACTCAGACAAACTTTCAATGCATACAGTAACTTTGTGATGCAGGAACAAGTAATGAAAATGTTATTTGGAAAAGTGGGGGTTGGTTATAGAATTTTACTAATACATTCATGCCATTCCGTGCCCTACCAATACTTCATTTGTCTTTTCAATTAAATAGTTCATTTTATTTATTGTTGATAGAAATATATAATGCTGTGTTCATAGGAACGGCAGGAACAAAACACTTTTTTATAGAAATCTCTAGTTCATATAGATACTTTGACACTAAAGTAACAACTTCCATTTTACATAGATTACGCTTAATATTTATAGGCTGATTTATATCAAGTTAAAAAGAAAATTATTATGTAACAAACATAATACTGAAAAATTCTGAGTGGAAAATATTACAAAACTTTAAAGCTAAATTAATATAATATTAACAGTCCCATTTTAGGCATTCTTATCAAAAATGTTTAGCTGATGAATTATTAAACGCAAACTTTGTTTAAAAAGTTGTAAGGACAAAACATCTTTAAATTATAATTATCGTTACGCTATGCGTTATGCTATGGTCAGTTAAAAAAAAAAGGACGACAAACGGTAAATTTATCTAGATAAAACATAAATAAGAGTTGGTGAACATAACAATCACATGGTTATGAAACTTGGAGGCGAAATAGAAAACAGGTAAACTAATTGGTAATACCTTAGGTAAAATATTTATAGTATTGTGAAATTTCAAGAATTACGTCACACACACAAAAAAAACTGAAACGAACAACGAGTTTCGAACAGTTAGAGTTCTTCTTCAGGTTTACATATAAAAAATATACAGGTCTGTGAGCTTTAAAAATATCAGAGTGAATTACTTGAAATTGAATACTCCATATGAATGTTAAATTGAACTGTTGAGGTTTCTAACAAGGTAGTTAGTATGGAAATTACTTTTAAAAAAAACTCGGAGTGCATTTCGCGTTATTGAATTAAATATCCAACAATTAAAATTATGATATATATCGTTTGTGACTACTGAAATATTTAAAAAATGTATCCTTCTTTCTTTTGTTTTAAAAAATTTTAGCATTAATATCAAAACAATATATACTACCACACAAAAAACTAATGAATTATAAAAAAAGTTACTTAAAATTTTACAGATTTTATAAAAAATAAAGAAATTAATAAAATCATCATGTTGTGACTGTCTTTAATTTTTAACTTTGTAAGAGGCATTAACTCTTAAATTTTATTAATTTTTGGAAGTTTAAAGTTACTTTTTCATAAGGAAAGATATGCTCGTACAGTTGTAGCATTGAATCACTATAAGAATACATTCACTATAACATACCATGCAAATCTCATTCATACGTATAACCCAAACTTATCATTTATGCGAAGACTATAAACTGTTACATGTTTATATTCTTCACAAGAACTTCATTCTTGCGTAAAATTCTAAAGTAGGAATGGGATTGGCATTTCATTTTCCCACATTTCGCTTTGCACAAGTTATTTAGTTGTCAGTACTGCATGGTGTTTCTAAATTTTGCCATACTAAAGTATATAACTGCGTGGATTTCACCGTAGTACAGGCTTGAAACCTATTGTTTTAGATCCCTTTCTGTGGAAGGTGTGTTCCATATTTTCCATCTCCTACACAAATAATGTAGAATCTAGAGTCATGGTTTCAAGATCTCTAATACACAAAAACAGTGTTTGCTTAACTATTGAATGACCAAAATTTGATAAATTTCCAACATTTTCCTTCCACATTTATGCCTTAACCATTTCTATGAGTGGTTAAGTTAATAAATTGGTATATTTAATAATTACTAATTTATTTAATTTAATTTCTTTTATTTAATAATTTATAACACCAATTTATTGATATCTCTGCGATTTCATGAATTATATTCTTGTTCAACTACTCAAAAATAAATTATATTAAAAAAGCATTGTTATACAATCATTATTCCATAATAATCTTATACATAAAACATACAATTTAGTTTTTTAATTTTGTAATTGGAGCATCATTTCTTGAGAAAAATATTTGTGCAAACTTAATAATTTTTGGGAATTCATATAAACGTAGAAAGTAATAATATAATACTATTTCTCCTCAAAATTACAAGTAATAGTATTTATTATAATATGCTCTTTACAAGTATTTTGCCGGTTTGTTAAGTTTGTTTGTAACTTTAATACATTTCTGATAACCTCTGTTTACATGATCATAGGTTATCATTAAGGCAAGTTTCAAACTCCTTGTTAAGATTAATGAACAACAACCGTTTTTACACCTCTAGTGTTCTGCAGTGGTTAGGACGTTCGGCACTGTGCATACAAAGATTACAGTAAAATGTACCGATGCTGGTTTTGTTCAAAGAGATACAGTGAATATTTAAAACTTACTCAACAAACAAATATTTAATATTTTGTTTGCATTGAAAATAATTGTTCAGGAAAAGGCAAAAATTGTATCTAAGTTTGGTATTTTTAAAAAAGCATTATTCTACTTATTATTATAGGTTATTATACTTATCGTATATAGTTCTTATATATATCTAATATAGTTCTTATGTAAGTAAATTTATGCATAACAAATTATTTCCTAAAAACTAGTTTGTAATTGATTTCCCAACTACATTTAAAACAATTGTATAAACTTACTTGGTCTCATCTAGTTGAAAATAAAACCATGGTAGTTCTGTTTTGAAACACTTGAGACAGATTTAATTTAACTGCTGTTTCATGTACTCAATTTAGCTCTTAATTGTTTTCCACTTACAGCTACATTCCAAAGACAAAGTTTACATTTAATACTTCAACATTTCCTAACCATCTTGATGCTTACTTAGTATATAATCTACAACTACAACGTATTACAATCCTTCCTTAATAAGAACTCCCTACTTTTGTGAACTCTCAGGTTGTTCAAAGAGAAGTATATGAACATTGAAGATTGAACATTGAAAAGAAGTGAAAGTACGTGTGTGTTTGTGTGTGTGTGTGTTTGTGTGTGTGTGTGTGTGTGTGTGTGTTGTGTGTGTGTGTGTGTGTGTGTGTGTGTGTGTGTGTTTGTGTGAGTTTGAGAAAGTGAAAGTGAAGAAGAGAGTGAGTTAATCGAAAGAAGCTTATTCAGAAACCACGATTTACAGTCACTAAATTTTATATGCAAGATTCCAGACTCTGACTTTGCCTTTGACTCTGACGAAGACTGCTTGTTACGGTTGAAAAATCTTAGTATTTTTTTCTTATTTCTTATTGTGGTTTGGACGTCGATATATATATATAGGGGTGTTCTCTAATCGGGGTTCGGTCAATTTTCCAGGATAAAAAGTTAAACTCTCGTTGCCAACGTTTCGGTTTTATTTAAAACCTTTTTCATAGGCCTACAAACAAAGGATAATAAGAAATCACATATCAACATCAAACATATACACAATATGAAAATGGATTGTTACAACTTATGAATATTACAAGCAGAAATATTTCAGAGATACATAAAACAATATTACTTACAGAAGTAAAAATTTTTTAACTAAGAAAATGAAATTTACAGTATTTAAAGGAACAACAATGTTAACCGAACAAAAACACACCTATTCTATCGAACGGTCGATATATTATTGAATCTGTTATATATATATTTGGGTTTATATAAGAAGAATATGTTTGATGTTGATATGTGATTTCTTATTATCCTTTGTTTGTAGGCCTATGAACAAGGTTTTAAATAAAACCGAAACGTTGGCAACGAGAGTTTAATTTTTTATCCTGGAAAATTGACGGAACCCCGATTAGAGAACACACCTATTCTATCAAACGGTCGATATATTATTGAATCTGTTATATATATATATATATATATATATATATATAAAGATTTCACATAAACACGTGAAATAACAATCAATGATCAAACCACAATATGAAATGGGAAAACAAGACTAAGATCTTTCAATCGTAACAAGCGGTCTTCGTAAGATTCAATAACCCAGTGTTTCAGTTTGGTTTTTGACTCTGACGAAGACCACTTGTTACGGTTGAAAGATCTTAGTCTTTTTTTCCAATTTCATATAATATATATATATATATATATATATATATATATATATATATATATATATAATAAGTTCAAAATTGAAGAAAGGTAATACACAGAGTAAAGAAACAAAGTTATAAACTCACATTTACAAAATTTACTTTACCGTTTCATGCTGGACTAGACATTGATAAAGTAAAATAATGTATATTCAGCTCAAAAAATAACAACAACCTAGAATTGTGCAGAATATATTTTTATATAAAGATCTTTATTAAGAGATTTTATATAAAGAGATTTTATTTTGTATATGTTTTATCCGTTTTGTTAAGAAAAAAATTATTCTAAATAGTTAAATATATAAAATAAATGAATATAAATAAATTATGAATATTCATAGTTTCCTATAATATTGCTAAAAAAGTTCTTTGTTTCTTAATAGTTAAAGCTATATGTTATCAACTCATGACTTTCAATAACATTGAAAGCATTTATGTAAAAAAATAAAATGGCAAAAAATTTGCTTAATTTTCAAAACTAATACATTTTTTTTTACTTTGACGTTTCATATAAAAATAGTTTCATACGAGTTCAACAGGGTTTTTGAATTCATTTTATAGCTGCTAAGTCATAAGTCTTACAAGTTTCTGCATTCAATCCAGTAAGTACTCCGATCGGGGTATAGGGTAGTTCAGATGCTTATGCCTCTGGACTGGTACGTCTGGGGTTCGATACCCCTCGATCCTTCAAATTATTCACACATGAGGTGAAACATATCTGAAAACATTATCTCTGGCAGAATATCAGGCACTTCATAAGGACGTTGTCCCTCCCAGAGGATGATAGATATTTTCGCTATATACATTTGATTTAGTCAAAATTTAGGACATCTAATGTAGAAAGATCATTGTAAGGTCTGATACAGGACCAATCTTTGGCCTGGTGTGTTCTCTCATTAGACCACTTTTGCTCACTGTAATCTAACCTAACCTAAGTACTCTGATAACTGGAATCCGGTAGAAATGATTGACTTTATATGATGGTAGATATTTGTGTCAATGAATGAGAAAACAAGAAAAAGTATCAAAAAATAGAAATATGTAGCACATTTATTCCTGTATTGAGTAACCAGTATTTTAATTAACATTTAATTACTGTGCTACAGTAACACAATGCATTGGTCAAAATAATAATGAATCAAAGTGTATGGTATGTTTTCATAATTCATGAAAGTAATTTCTTTCCACAGTGACACTGAATATGGTTTAATTAAAATATATTATAGCAGTTACTGTATTTTCTGATCCATGCAAAAAAAAATCACTATTTAGGAAAATTGTCATTACCGAAATTATTATTAAAATACACAAGAAGCATTGAATTCTATTATTTAATTAAAGTCATTCGCTAATAATTTCAATTAGATATGTAAGATTAAAAAGAATACAAAAAGGTATATTGGTTAGTGGCATCATTATGAATATTGGCTGCCTAACGAGTGGTAATCTGGTTTTCTGAGCGTTCTTCTTCGTCTACTGACTCAGCCTCTTATCACGACATTTTGTCATCTCAACGATCCCTGTTATTCACAGCCCTTGCAAGGCCTCTCTAAGTGGTCAGCACCTCTTGTTATAACTTTATCGCATAGTATTATCTTTACTAAGCCAGGAAAACGTGTTTCAAATAAAAAAATACTTCTTTTAATATTTATAACATTAAATATTTCATGATCAAAATTTATATATTTCACCGTAAATGATATATAATAAATATAAAATCTGGAGTGGCCTACACTCAACTTAACTATAAGTAAACTTAACAACAAACTTCTTAAAAATATAATACATAATGTCCCATTTAGACATAACATAATTGTCTAAATGGGATATGTTTATTAGTCTTTCCTTCTTGGATGTAGTATACACAGTGATTGATCCACTTATCAGTATCTATGCTTATTTTTGTATATCACATCAGTGATGCATATAATGTCATTAGTATAACTATAGCAGGAATAACATTTCTGAAAAGCGAATGTGTAGATTTCGTGTTACGAAATAATCTCTTGAAGGAGAACATGGCTTTTGTTCCGATAGCAGTTGGATCTCTTACACAGTTTATCAGACCTCCTTCTACATTGAAGATTTAAGACATAGTTTCCCATTTAAAACTTGAAAATATTCCTATTTTGTTTGAGGAATGGTAGAAGCATGTAAGAATCAATATCATTTTAAGACAATTTTTCATTTAAGTTTAGGATAATTTCAATTATTATTTTTCAAAAAATGTTTTCAATTTTAAATTATGTTTTACATTTTTGGTGTTTTATAAAATTTATACTAGGACTTTTATGGCATGCTAATGTTATTTTTAAAAAAATTACTTTTCTTTCCATTGACGAAAATTATATATACCAATTCACTCTGGGGAGTGTTATCCTTTTCCTGTGTGCTGTACTCTGTTTTAAGGTAGCTGTAAATATATATTGAGAACAAATATATCAGTAACTAGCAAGTTTTGCATACTCAAACCAAATTCAAATGCTGGCTTTTCAGTACAATTTAAAGCTTGACCTTTTTATAAATAATAGATATGAACTATTAGACTGAATTGCGAAAATACTGGATATTTCTCAACGACATAATAATTCCTTATTGAGGAAAGAGTCCTTCATTCACACTTCAAAATCACTCAAAAATATTATGATTCATAAATACAAAGAAGGTTACATCTAATATTAAGTTTTGTTTAAGGGGCAACATAAAGATTGATTAGAGTATTTTGTGAGACAAATCCATCATAGCATGGAAAGCATCAAAAATTATATGTTTGATTGGCTTTGAATTTTTACATGTAAGCATTTTATTTTTTTATATCTCATATGAAGTTATTAAATTATTAAATAATTTGTCACTAAACTTCTTAACATCAATTTTATTTCTGTGGAATCACCCAAAAAATTTCTGAGTCAATGTAAACAATGTAAGTAAATCGGACAAGTATAACAGTATAAGTTATTATTACTTTATTGCCCCTTGGCGGTAATTAAGATCCCATTCGTTTTTTCCTGAATTTCTAATATTTTATCAATTCTTCGGAAAAATTTCATTCTTTTTTAATGAGTAGTTTAGCACATAAAAAAACATTATCTGAAAACATAAAATGTACTCTAACGTCCATTTAGAAAGTGTAATTCTAAAAAAAATTGCTTCAGCTCAATCTCCACATAAAGTTCTATTTTTAGAATCAGGTGCATCTTAATCCGACAAACGCAATGACTTAAATCGCTCTCACAAACTGTTAGATTGAATAATTTTTTTACATGTTATTGAAAAAATAATTTCTTATGTTGGTTTAAAAATCTCATGATTTTTTTTTCGTTTATTTAATTTGTAGTGTGAAAGGTAATGCCAAAATTTCACAACTCTAAAATTAGTAGTTTAGGAGGGAAAAAAATCTTGTCTAAAACACATTTTTGGCAAAAAAGAACTTTTTCGTCATGAACAATTGCTCCCAAACTATAAAGCACATCTACACTATGAGGCCTATTTTTTTGTAAAATATCAATTTAATTCATGAAACTGTTTGGACTGTAGTGTGACCACAATCTTCGGATAGACACCCACCCACCAATCCACTCACATACACACAGATCAGATCGAGAAAAACTTCATGAAACGACTTTCGGCACCCCAAAACATTTAATTGTGTCAAAATCTCGAGATCGAATTTTTTCACCATCACTATACACTTCTTATACTAAAGTAAGCAATGAAAGCAAAGTTTGATAGTTCTGTAATAATACATTACCAATAAGTATGTAAAAACTGCAATGAAGATAAGATGCTCAGTAGATAAAGTAAAAAAGCAAAGCTATCATAAGGACTGGTTTCAAAGTAGCTGAATGTAGACATGAATGCACCTGGAATTTATATCCAAATGGTCACTGAAAAACTCTTTATCTTACAACCAGAACTAAACATTAAATGAAATATATTGATCTGGCCCTGAGGAAAAAAATTGATTCATGAAGCTAAACTCCTTCTATTCACCATAGCGGTCGATATGTAAAACCGTATGAGGAATATGTGAATTTATTAATACGTATATATCTCTTTTATATACATGTCCGATATCATATACGAGTAGTTCATGGCTAACATATATTCCTCTATGTTCATATATATATATATAAACTAGAATTTAAAAAAGAACACTTAGAAAGGAAACCACTGAACTCACTACTATATTTCGATGTCTTCGTCTTCAGGAAAAGAAGTGAATCGCTCCAAAGGCTGATAACGACTGACTTGGCGTTCGAACTGAAGCACTCAAACAGTGTAGCCAACTTTCGGAGGAAAGGTAGACAGGGAAGATAAAGAGATAACAGCCAAATAAAAATTAAAAAATGAAAACATTTAACTAAAATAAAATTAAAAGCTGATAACAACTTTAAAAAAAAATTAAAATAAAAAAAAATTAAATAAAAAATAATAATAAAAAAAATCAACGATTGAGGTTAAGCCCAGGAATATATATATATATACATAATTTTAAGTAAACCTAATCATTTTGAATAGATACATTTATCATACACTATTTTATAAATAATAATGGTTATACAAAATGTATAAAATATATGAAATATAGCAATGAAACCTCAGGGATATACATATGAATTAAAATTGGAGCATTATTTTCTACTGGTGAACAAAATCTCCACTTTATTATCCCCTGTAATTAAAATCGATGAATATTCAAGGTGAATACTTAGGGAGGACAAGGAAAATTGAATTTTCTCGCATAAAACAGGATAAAATAGTTATTCCCGACTAATTCTTTAGGCTGGCGCATAATTTCTTGGAGAACACCTTGATGGTTTGAACAAATTTCATTAAAGAAGGTATATTTTAATATATTGTATCAGCTAAATAAAGCTCTCAGGGAATGAATCTATTTACACATTAACAAAGAGAAAATAATAATGCGATTTCAGAGGGGAGGAAGCAGTACGAATGCAAATGAAATATATTCATTTAAATATTCCTTATTCACGATCGCATTAACCTACTGTCTACTTGAATCAATAAATATCAAAATTTTATCACAATAGTGATTAAATTCAATTTCTTAAACCAAAATAATAAAAACTTTATAAAAATATGGTGTTCCACTTAATATTAATGAGTTTTATTTAGTTGGAATTATGCTCTATTTTGAGCAAAGTAGGTCCATATATGTTTTAATATAATCACAAACTATTTCTGAAAACATTATTTATGATATGTGCTGCTAATATTTCTCTTGTTACTTTACCACATTGACTCTAAACTAGGAATACACGACATGGCTGAGTGCACATGTAAATGCAGTGGTAATGGCGGACATGTAAACAGTTAATTTCTCTATCATTTGCATTTTTTATTCATTTATTTGTTCCTTTGTTTGTCATTATCGCGTTTATATCGAACTGCATGTTTTATATTTAATTTTTTTCTGGATGACGAGAGCCAATAACATGTTCTGCTTATTGATTCGTTTTACTAGTCATACCATCATTCACAAAGTAAAATATACAACATATACATCCATTTTAAAATATTGTTCTATTATGATATTTTACAATCTTTAAATCAATAAAGACAGTAAATTTATGTTGAGATTTAAGCATATTATAATTGTAGCGCAATAAATAATTTTTTATGATTTTTTTTCACTAACTGGTATGTAGTGTGAAAGTAAGTTGTTTTTCCTATTTTCACATTTTTGCTAAAAAATTAATATTTAACTAGAGTAGTAGTAAAAAAGGTTAGATTAAACAATATCATTTCTGAAAGCCATAGAATACAAAAAGGCTGGCCAATACGTAAGACGGAACTTAGAAGATTTCAAGCCGAAGACATATATGTGTTACTTATGTCATAATAAGCCATAAACCGACTATTTTCCTTCGTAGGTCGCACAGAACCATTAGCAGTTTTACAAAATATTCCCTTGAATTATCTCCCTGTGTTCCGAATTGAAAAGATCTGCCTTTATTTTGACAAAGTTAATCCTAATTAAAAGTTAATCTTAAATTATTCTTTGTTTTATTAAACTTCATGATACATGGAGATAATATTCTATAAATTCGACTAAGGTTCTACTAGGTTTTATAAAGTTATTTGGAAACGTGATTAACAAAACTATTTAAGAGCCTGGTTAATTTCTATCAGTAATACTTGTGGGTTAATTTGAAGAACATTGGGACAATCGCAATAGAAGAAAAGACAAACTGGTTAACTTGTAATTAAATATTAAGTTTGTTTTAGAAACAATCAGGCATCTGCGATGCATATATAAATGTTAATTTATACTAATCTCAAAACCATATTTAACTTAGCATTTGAGTACGATTCCGTTATGGTAAGTTTTCTCATATTCCAGACAGATGAATTAAGAACTAAAATTTCGTCATTTATTCCTAAACACAATGTAATATTTCCAAAAGATTTGAAATGTAACAGATGATACAAATTATCTTATATTTCAAATTGCTGTAAGTTTAGCAAGAAATGTCTTTTATCATACATGAAAACATTTCTTCCTAAATCATTCAGCGAGTATAACATAGTCATTGACTTTTATGTCAATAATCTAATGACAAATATATATATATTTATATATTATAAATAAGATGTTCAGAACAACTGGTAAATATAAAAAATTAACAAAAAATAAATCAACCAAATAATATCATGGTGTGATTAAATAAATAATAACTGAGTAATATGGCTTCTCTTCTCAAGATGAACATATATCCTTAAATGACGATGAACATTCGACGAAAGATTGAAGTGTGTTGCAACAGTTCTTTCTATATGCATTATTTCTACATACTATACACAAAAAATTAAGTTGTGTGTCTGTGTATGTGTGTGTGTGTGTGTGTTTCGATGTATATATATTTAAAGTTACAATGATCAAACCAAAATATTAAATAAGAAACAAGACTAGGATCTTTCAACCGTAAAAAGTGGTCTTTGTCAGAATCAGAAACCCAACTGAAACAGTAGATGCAGAAAACGTAGTAGATGAAGAAAAAGGTGATGAGGTTGAGAAGAGTGGGAGGGAAGAATGGTATTTTAAAAGAGTGGAAGTGCAGGAAAGGACTAATGTCCAGAAAGGGATATTTGGGGAAACAAAGGAGTACAGTAAGAAAGAGTACAAAACTATCCGCTAGCTGTCAACCCTCTTAGAAGAGGCTATTGCCCTCGTGACGAAAGTATCAAGTTCGAAGAGACTTGTTGTTAGATTTCCTTTCAACCAGGAAATTTCTTTTTTCAAGGAAAAGAAACTTTCAAATTGAAATCATTTAAAGATGCATTCCTAATAAAAATAAATTCATTAGAGCCGACAATCAAATTTACAATGGAAGAAGAAGTAAGTGGTAATTTGCCCTTCTTATATGTCCTGATCCATAGGTTACTTAAAGAGTTACGTTTTAGTGTATATGGAAAACGTACGAATGTAGTTGCATATGTTCACTTTTATTCTTCCCATTCAAAAAATGTTAAATTTTCTGTTTTTAGAAATATGTTTTTGAGGGCGTTAAGAGTGTGTTCTTCTCAATTCCTTAATGAAGAGATTAACAACATTAGGTCAATTGCCCTATCATTAAAATACCCCTTCTCTTATAACGATTTAGCTTTGAAGGGTGCTAAAAAAACTTTCTCTAATACTTCAACAGAGCCCCGTTCACTGTCAAATTCTACAGTTTTGCCATATCATTGGACACCCATCCAAGACTATCCAAACAACTTGATTTTAATATAGTGTTTTCTAATTGTAATAACGTGGGCAATATGTTAATAAAAAACTCTCCCAGGGAATTGGAGTCCGGTGGTATCTATAAAATTCCGTGTAAAAATTACCATAAAATTTATATTGGTCAAACCGGTAACTCATTAAAGACTCGTGTAAAACAACATCAATACAACGTAAGTAGACAGGAAAAAAGTAGTGCCTTATTCTTGCATATAAACAATGAAAATCATCATATTGATTTGACAGGAGCAAAATTTATTACCTATGAAAAATCAATGTTGTTAAGAAATATTACTGAATCGTCTCTAATTAAATTTAATAGATCAAATATTATAAACATTAGTAACGGTCACATTGTGTGCAGTCCAGACGATAAACACAATTGCTGGAAGTGCAGGAACTAGCAAAGGAGAGAGGGTATGAATGGTTGTTCACTGTCGAAATGAAATGGCTGTCAGGATTGATGATGGGACAGGTGATATATATATATATATATATTATTCATTGGTAATGAAATGCCTTGGTAAAATATTCTACCTAAGAATATCTTATGGTACAGTAACAGAGTCCGTTAGTGGCAATACTCAATGTAACGGCTGTAGGCTAATTTAGTTGAAACATTCAATAAAAAAACTCTTCTATGAGATTTGCTTGTCTTCAATATTTCTGAGATGATATTTTCTGAGAAATTGTATTAGATATTTACTTTTATTTCTCTTGCAAAAGTATAATGACTGCTTTAATAGCATTGCATATTAACACCAAGTTAGTACCATCTAGTAGGGCAATCATTACAATAACAATTTCATATATATATATATATATATATATATCCTTGTGTAGAGTAAATTTGATAATTTAGAGTACCTAGTGTGCCATCAGCAAATTATTCCCGTACTAGTTGCGTTGAGATGCTTCCCTGAGGAAAAGTGTTAGTAGTCACGATTTCAGTTGTTGTAGATTTAACACTTATGTTAGGAATTCATGTTTCCTCTTTGTAAACTCTTATATAGTTCCTAGACGAATACATCAATACTTATTGAACGGGTTCGAGGTAATGCTATGAAAAGACTCTTCAATATCTACGGAGAAGTCTAAAATTATCTCTTTAATTAATGGGATTTCTAGTTTATTAAAAGCAATTTTCAGAAATCATTTTGTAATTTGAACTTTATCATGTTATTACAAATAGAACTAAGAGTTTTATTTTTTCTGTAATATTAAACGCAATATATTAGCTTATGAATATTTGTAATAACACAATACCTAATTAAAATTCTCGAGCTCATTAAATCAACAAAGACGTAGCTTGAAATTAGGTTCCCATTTTATACGAAATAATTGTAAAATGTATTTTCCATACTTCAATAGCATGCTAAGACAGTGAGATTCTTAAACGCATCAAAAACTGTATATCTGGCATTATATTTTGTTCAAAGGTGCTGAAACTTGTACTTTGATCAGAAAACTGTGTTAGACAACTGCCTACTATACCCTGCCAAACATCATGGCATATATGTTTGATAGACTCTGTATTGTTTTATTGAAGAATTTTATTCTTCATTCATATTGGGTTAATTCATTGTAACCCGAGATGTTCTTTCGTTTATTAAACCTTTAATTTAGAACCATATATCACTCAATTCTCTTAAAGTAAAACTGTATGGCCATGAAAACCAATCCAATAAGCACACAGGTAATTGATCAAAGATGAAATTTCATTTCTTATAGATAAATTGCCGTTTATAGTAATCAAAAAGAGTTGAGATTACTTGTTTTGTGAATTACTTGTTAATTACTAGTTCAGTGTTTTAACATAATTTTTAGTTGTTCTGTAATAAGACGTTTAATGTAAAAAATTATTTTCTGAAATCATAAAATGTATTACAAAACAATTTGTTTAGTGACTTAACGTTGGAAAAAAATGCCTGTCACTTACTATAATATAAAGTTCTATTTTTGGCAGAATTTCGTCTTGATTTGCCATAACACCCATTTACAATTATGTAATTTCATGTAAAAGTATTCAGCTCATAACACCAAGAAGTTAGATTTTTGAGTACAACTTCAAAATACCAACTGACTTCGTACAATTACGAACGGTCAGTTGGTGTCAATCATAAGTCAAAAATTTACATTTTAATGCAAAATATAGCTTTCCCTTACTTTAGAAATCAGATAATTAGTCAGTTATAGCATTTTTTAATTTCAAAATAATCACGAAGTTTCAACGTTCTAGATGGACAAAATTATTTAAATTCATATTTCTACCAAAAATGATTTTTGCAAGATGAAATGTTGGCAGAGACAACAGGACACATGTACACTATATAATACAGCTTTTAGTTAAATGTAAACTTGACTCATCGAACAGTGTGTCTTGCAGCATGTTCACAATCTTTTGGATACACACCTACCAATCTATCTACAGATAGACACCATCGCGAAAACGTCTTAAATCTTTGGGGACCTTAAAACATGTGAATCTTTCAAAACCTCGAAATCAATGTTTTTCATGTTAACTGTTCATTAATTATCGTATAGTAGAAAATTAAAGGAAATAGAATGATGATAATGAAAACTATGCATTGACATGTTAACCTGGGATTACTGACATTAGAAAATCTACAAAAATTATTACCCAATAGTGAATATACCTAGTGCTTTTGTAAAGAGAGAAAGAGAGTGAGAGAGAGAGTAAGAGAGAGAGAGAGAGAGAGTGAGCAAGAGAGAGAGAGAGAGAGAGCAAGAGAGACAGAGAGAGAAATGGAGAGAGAAAGAGAAATCGTTGGAAGTATGGTGAGTAATTTGCGTGTGTCTCCGAGAGGTGAGTGTGTGAGTGTGTGTCAGTGTGTGGTGTGGGTGTGTGAGTGTGAGTGTGTGAGTTTGAGTGAAAGAGGAAAAGAGATAAGAGTTATAGTGAAACTGAGTGAAAGAATTAGAGAGAATTCAAGATTGAATGAACTATTATACTAGGACACATAATTTTAAATACTATGAAGTGAGAACTCCTCAAAAATATTGTTGTTTGTTTTGATAATGTTTATTTTTAATTTTTTATGTTGAACTGCGTTTTTAATCATTTCTCTAACTAATTGAAAAAAAACTTGTGTTTGACAAAAACACTTCTAACATTTCTAATCTACTTAATAAACTCTTTTTAATGCATAAGAATGGTAGTTCTCTGTAAAGTGATAAAGTAGGTATCATCATAAACGTAAAATAGTTCAATTGACTAAATGGAAAAAAAAATGAAAACCATTTTTGAAATTATCATTTAGCATTTTGTAGGTAAATCGCTAAAATAAAAATAAGTATGATTATGGAGTAGAGTGACAGTAAAAAAGAAAAGTGAAGAACTTTTTCTGAGAAGATGTTCATTTGCTGTCATCACGATATTTTTTCTTAGATTTCCAAAACCTTTTTAACATTGGAAGTACATGAGCAACAAAGATGTAGATATTAAACGAACAGATTTAAATACGATAATTTCGAGAATAATCGATTTTTGACTTTAAGATACTTAAGCAAGAAGAAGTTCTTCAGTAGGTAAAGGGGAAGGCAATGAAGGTTGCTCATAAATTTTGATAAGAGGAAATCTATATTCGGCAGCACCTTTTTCATGATATATATCCAAACCAAAAATCACCACTCATATTTTCAACTGAAACAAATTATGTGGCCGATTCTAATAGTTACAGAGATTTTATTTCAAATAATCCAAGAAAGATCTCAGAAAAGCCCTTTAAAATGAGAAAGAATAATGTACAGCTATTATTACCTTGAAACACCTGAGAAAAATGTTTATACCTACAAAAAAATGAAAAAAATAATTAATTAGAACTGCTTTAATAGAAGAAAAGTAGGTAAGCATATTGAATGGCAAAGAAGTAAACTTACATTTGGTTGAACGGAATCATTTAAAACGAGACTGTGTCAACTTGTTATGGCCGATTACTGTGTAGCTACTGTGTAGTTAATATCTAATATTTTAACTAACATTTTAATTCAATCAATCATAACTAGTGATTATATATATGGCATTTTTCCTCTCTTAAAGTTGTCATCTGATAATAATGGTGAAATATAATTCGAGTAATTAGAAAGAAAGGAATTAAAATACTGAATATATTTACAGAATAGATATTTAGTGGCTTCAAATGAAGATGAAGGTAAAAGATATAATACTCACAGGATGATTCGAAGCAATATCTAATGATTGTTTGAAATAATCGAGTCCCGATTTCGCGAAATGGGTTCTCTTCTGTTGCACGGAGCGGCCAATATTTAGGAAAAAAACAGTTTGGTATAAAATTCACCAATCGCAACATTTTAGAATTTTAAGGAGAAATAACCAATATCCTCCTTGCAGAAATGTTTGGAAATAAGTTTTGTGTGGAGAGTATTATAAAGAAATTATCAAACGATCTAGCATCCCCCATCTTTGGGACTACCATCTACCATTTTAGCCGCTCTGAAGGTGTTACAATCTTTGGTTTTCAACTGAAAATATGTGTATAATATCTGACTACCCAGTCTGTGTATACCAAAGAATCAGGTAAATATTCAATATGACCTAGTTTCTTGTAGAACTCTTCAAATGACACAAAGATAGCAATCATTTCTTTGTGACGGGAATTAGGTTAGCGAATGATTTCATGCAAGGACAACAGGACTCTACCTGTGTAGACTTAGTACTAAAGCTTTGGCCAGCATCTTTGTTCATTTTTTTGGACATTTTGGTTCAGAGAGTATAGACGTGAAACCTTGTTGCAGAACTAGAAATGGAATTGGATGAAATCAGTATTTTTTTTAAAGAGACAGAGGAACATTCTTAAGGATAATTTTTGTGTTTTTTATGTTTGTGGAAGAAGGTTGGTGAAATATTGGGGAGAACACTGGGTGCTTTCAGCGAGGCTTACCAGCACTCATAGTATGTCTAGCAAACAGAACTTCAGCTCAGAAGCTGCTTCCAGTTGACTGAACAACACTTGTTGACTGACTTTCGATACATTATGTTTATACTTAATACGTAATTGGCAGTTAAAAAACAATGTGTTAAGTTCTTGTAAGTCAGGTCCTTTGTAGATCTACCACCCAATAAACACAATACAAGCATAAACAAATAAGAATACAAAACACTATCGAAACATAAGATAATGGAAGATATGGTATTGGTACTCCTTGGTAGGCCTCGTATTGACTTCTGTTTGAAGTTAGGATGATACCCTTTTAAGGGTTTTCACTGATAATGCGTTGCAGGATAAAGGGAGATATCTCCAGACATATCCAACATCTAGGTGCAAAATCATCTAGTGAAAAGGCCTTTCTAAACTAGAATTATTTCTCGCATCTTGATAATTGTGTAGCTTGAGAAAAGCTGATAATTCATGCTAAATGCTTCTTAATCTTGATGAAGGTGCTACTGACTGTCAAGGAGTTAAATATACAGACTGGGACAAGGAGAGCTCAGTGGCTTTCAATAGTCTCGAGAGAGAAGCGAAATTTTACTGAAGTTTCAAGGCTCAAGAACCACCAGTTGTTGGTTGTAACTACCGTTGAATCTCTAGTATATGACAACTAAAAGGAGTTCGAGGAATAAACGCGACCTGAAAGACAGTACACAGCAAAAGGCAGTGTTAGCTGATAAATTTATGGCGACAGCAAGACAACATATTGTATAAATAGTTTAAAAAAATTTGGTTTAAAAAACTGCCACACTACATTCATTTTGTCTAATTATAAATAGTATTAAATTTGTTATGTTAGTGCTGGTTTTATCACTGTTAGCTGTTGATGATCTTGGTACTTACCATTTTTCAAACAAATGATCATTCTCTGATTCTTCTCTCTAATTAAATTCTTTTGCTCTAATTGCTCTAATCTGATTCTTCTTCTCTAAGAAACTAAAATATTAATGATTATTTAATCCTAATATTTGTTTCTTACTGCTTTTGGCCTAGTTGCAAGGTCCTAGCTTGTTAGCCCCATTCGCAGCTACACTGAGTGAATAGTATTACTTATTACCCTCCAGGTCTTTTCGATTAAATGAAATGGAAAGTGAAAGATGAAGTCTCCAGAGTGTCGATGGTACAAAGAGGGTTTGTTATACTTTAGAAAAGATTTCCAAAAAAATGTATTAAATTTCATTAAAATATTAAGTATCCTCTTCACTAAAATGAAATATGAAAGGGAAAAAGAAAAAAAGAGTAATAATCGACACTTAAAATTAAGTAATGACTCTGTGGTAGCTCAACCTGCAGGAGTTACTGTGAATACCAAAAAGCTTTGTATATATTGATAATTACTATAAATAAACAGCAAACTAGGGACACCACTAAAGAATTCATAACACTAACATATCTTTCCGAGCTTAAATCGAATTTAAGCTGGAGAGAGCTTAAAGATAAATAGCTGTATGGATAATAAAGAAGCTGCAGGACTATTCCGCACATAGCCGCATGTTTCATAGCAGGTATAACACCAATATGTATAAAAACTAAAGAACTGAAAGAATGTGTTTATGTGTCTGTGTCACAGAGAAAACCAGACACAGAGATAAGGACGAAATCTGTAATGAATGAAAGTTCATGGAGAAAGAGGGAGGATAAAATAAAACGCATAAGCATAGCGCTAATAAAAGATAGAGAAGAGAATAGGAAAATAAGGGATTGAATAACGACAGTGAGATGTATTTGCGATCATTATTATAAAATTTGTGAAAAAGGAGAGTTTGGGAAAGCGATTGAGAGTTAAACGAATGATAATAGAGGAATGAGGGTGAATCCATCATTATTTTCATCTTCATACAACCACACATTTGTTTCTGTCTCAAATACTTCAATAAATGGTTAGTACAAATAGCATTATATAACAATCACAGCATTCTGCAGCTATTTTTAAATAGTTTAATGTAATTTTTACTAAATTATAACTAATGAAACGTGATTTCATTTTTGTAAATAAGTTATATTTACTTGATTGCACAGTATGTTAAAACGCTATTAGTTTGTCACACAGTAGAGATAGTATCATGTATTATGGTAGATAATTCATTTACGAATCTTCTTAAATGGTATTTATGCATCGAAAGAGCTGTTCGTGTTCATTATTGGACTTTCATGTAACTGAAAAAAGGAGTTATAATAAGAGTTTTTACACAATTTCAAATAACAAATCATGATAGCACCTTTAAGATGTTTTACGATAAAGTGATGTAGTTAATCAGATATATTTCACTAATTATTATTTGATCAACTTTTATAAATTTGATTTTAATTCAAATATTTACTGGATTTATGTCAGTAACATTTATTTTAATATTGGGGAATATATTTTTGGAAAGCTCAAAACTGAAATAAATCAGACCAATGGTTTCTAACATATATGCCTACAAATTTAATTACTATAAAAAAGATACTACACATACTACTACATAACACTAGTAGCTGTATTAAAAAGATAAAATGATAATGCATGGGGAGGAGAAATAATTAAGAAGTTTGTAGATTCAATGAAAGAAACCTAAAGGAAGTACAACAAATGCATATTAATTTTCAATACGAAAATAAAATGATATTTGGTATGCTCTCAAAAGATGTACATTACTCGATGGGTAGTTTCATATGGATAGGGCGCACATTCCTGATGCGTGGCATCTATTGAATCTTTAAAAGGCAGAGGTGTCGCTTTTGATTTCTGTGAAATCTGAAGTGAAATCATACGCATGCGCAGTGGTATACCATTAGCGTTTACCACCTTGGGTGGTCTCCAATTTTCAATACTGTTCAACTTATTCAAAATCAAGATTTATAATTAAAAGTTGATGTGCAATTAATAGAACAGTCATCGTACGTGTGGTAGAGGTCCTGATATACATCGCCTGTCTACAGTATCCCCCAAATGACTTGACTTCCGATTTCTGACCTGGAAGAGTACCATCTGTTTAGCTACTTAGTTCACAGGAACAACGTAAATGGTCAAACCAACCACCACCCCCCCACCCCCCCCACCAATGGCAATATAAGTGAAAAAAATGAACTATGAATAAGTGAAGAATGAGCAAAAGAAAAATGAAACTAATAATGGCGCTGTGAAAAATAAATATTAAAGACATTTAGAAAGAATAATAAAATAAAATATGCATATGCATAATTAATAGGTAAATATACCTACATGCAAACCTAAACTGCAGTAAGAAAATCAGAAATCTTTCAACCAAAACAAGTAGTCTTCGTCAAAGTCTCGCTCAGGATGAGTGGGCGTTGTATCAGTTGTATCAAGTTGTATCAGTTACATCGTATAAATTACTTCAGTCACTGACATAATTTATACATCGTATAAATTACTTCAGTAACTTTTGTCTTCGATATAGAGTACATTTCAATTAAAATGTAAGATTATAAATTTATAAAAATATGTCTACAATATTTTGACAATAATCTATTTTTGGATGTGTCAAAAATATTATATGAGCTATGCTTAACTTCACCTTAAAACAAACAGAATGTTATAGTAAATTACGCTAATTCATAGAAATCAACTAAAAACCGAAGATATAAAAAAAGGAATTATAGTGGAGATGAAAATCTGAAACCAATGCTGTAGTCCATTCAGAAACCACTAACATTTCTATTCATAGCCTATAAAAGATAACTCTATGAAAACAGTTTAACCCAAAAATCAATTGAACCTTACGTTGGATAAAACAAACGTAAGAAATACTGTCAAAAACATTACAGAAACACATGATTATCTCAGCTAGAGATACATAGTTTAAAAGGATATACAGTGAATATGTAAAAGTGCTCGCATAAGAAGACAGGGAAATACTTCATTTATGTCAAAATAATCAATGAAATTTGAGGTAGCCTATCAAACCCATTATTAAACAAATTCTCGTTTGGTCACGCGAAAATAGTTTAGTATAATGTTCACAAAATAAAGTTCAATGTAGATAGACAAACATAAAGAAATTGAAAACACACTTACAGGCTCTAATTTTTGGTTTGAACCGTATTCAGGTGAGATAAGAGAGGGAAACCAAGCTCACTTGTACAGAGAAGGTTGGAGACCGTCTCAAACGGACTGTACCAGTGAGCTTTGTTACCCTCTCTTATCACTCCTGAAGACGGTTCAAACCAAAAATTAGAGCCTGTAAGTGTGTTTTTAATTTCTCTATTTTTCTCTATCTACATTTAACTTTATTTGTCCGTTTCGGATCGTATTTTCATCGAAAAGGTATCAACAAAATAAAGATACTTCAATAGAATTAAACAAAAATAAAATACCAAATCAGTTTCATAATAAACACATTCTATTTCAAACATTGTAAAATATATTCTGTCCTACAATACACAATAGAATGACATATGGTTTTAGACTATTATTTGCTAATCATTCATATTAATTTAATCATCCAGATTAATAAACATATGGAATGGCTTACATTGCACTTTACTATAAATATCATATCATCAAAAAATTTTGAGTAGATATTATAAAATACCTCATTTAGCCATAATATAAATGAGAGATGTTTATTAGTCTTACATTCCTGGAGGTAGCACAGATAGTGATTGATCCGGTTATCAATATACACACTTATTTTTGTGTATCAGACTGCTAATGAATATAACATGCATATAACGGATGCATTATTACCATAGCAGTAATAAAAGTTTTATAAAGCCAATATGAAGATTTATTGTTACGAAATAATCTCTTATAGGAGAATGTGGCATTTATTCCTAAAACCAATGGATCTCCTACACGGCCATATGTCACATTACATGGCCCGTGGAGCTGTTATATTTGAAGTCGTTTAGCTCACCTCATTGTACATTGAATATTTAAGTCAATGTTTTCCCTTTAAGACTCTAAAATATTCTTATATTGTCTGAAAAATATCAGAAACATGTACGAACAAATTACAGTGTCATCGAATCACCGAAATATTAGATTAAAATTAGTATCCATTTTGTATTATAGAACAACAGAGTCTATCCCTCGTACTTCAATATTACCCAAAAATAATGCAATTTATAAACACAAGAAAATCTACATTTGATGTTAAGTTTTAATCGAAGGTGCAACATATATACTGATTAAAGCATTTTGTTGGATAAATTCATCATACCATGCAAAACATATGTAACAATTTTATTTTTCCATCTCATATTAAGTCATTAAACCATTTGAAATAATTTCATCAAACCTACAAACATCAATTTTATATCAGTCCATTCAATGAAAAAATTGTCTAAGTCGATCTAAATAATTGTGAACAAATCCAACAAATATAGCATGTGTTCTACCTGGATGCCATAAAAATTGTTGTTGTTATTACTTTTGTCGCTTTCATGATAATGCCAGAATGTCAAGAGCCTAGAGGTAGGAGTTTAGGAGAAACAAACTGTTGTCTAGGAACATATTTTTACAAAAAATGTGACTTTTCCATCATGCATAATTGCTCCCAAATAGTAGGGTGCATCTACAATATTAAAACATCTAAAAATATTATAGCCATGTGGTGCATCTTAAATCTATTGGTCAAATTTGTTATTGGATCCAACTGATTTTCCGCGCTCTTCGTCGAGCGTTAGTTAAAATTTCAATGTTGAATGTCATCAAGGACCATTTTCGTCTTCACTGAAATATCAGCATCCTTTAAAACGCTCAAGCTACTTAAACATGACGTACATTTCATAGGATAAGGGATATCAAAAGTTTTTATCACAGTTCTTTCAAGTTTAACACAAAATTTTGCAACAAATCCTTGCTTCTTCAAATCATTCATTCTGAATCTGCCGAACAAAGCAATTACATTTCACTACAAATTACATATTAAATACACAAATAAAAAGATTTGCTAACGAGAAATTACGTGATACTCTGCTGATATGTGCAAACCTAAAACCACCAAGGGGATTTCTTTGTAACTTTCTCAACAAACAATCTGCATAATATTTTAACCACCTCATATTTAGTGTGCTTGGTAATATTATTGTAAGCAATTGCTATTTATCATTAACAGGTGGGATAAGTAAATTAATGTTCCCCTCCGGGCAGATTATTCTCATGATTTACTTTTCTTTTTCAAGTGAAAGCTCATTAGACGTGATTATACATTAGTTGTCAGCCTATTCTCACATCATTATTGTTAATGCATCATCTGTCTCCTTAAATAAACTAATCTTGTTCAAAAAGTTTGTTGATTCAAATAGTTAACCATTTTAACATAAATATGCATAACACCACGTCAATGAATAAAATTTTAAATTTCTATTCATTTTAGATAGCCAACCAATTTCAATTTCAATTCATTTTCGTAGTTTTTAGATAGCCAACCTTTGTTATATTGAAAGATGAGAGGGTTTTTTTTTATATTTTAACATTTTTCACTGAACCAAGCACCAAACATTTGAAAAAAAATGTAACACAGAATTATTGAATCAACTAGTGGAAGTATATGACAGTACCATAGTTATTCTCCATGCTTAATATAAGCTACAGCATATCTCAGTGGTTCTCAAACTTTTTCTACCCAAGCACTTCTTTTCCCTTCTGTTTGGCTTGGTGGACCCACTCATAACTATTGGTTATAAAACAACATTCTATTTTACACTAATATAAAATTTTGAAGTCTTAATAAACAAAGAATTAGTATATGGTTAAGCTTTATTTTTAAATAAAAATTACTTTAATGCAAATAAAGTTTTCTAAAACAATTATAATAATGATAGTAATATTAATAATCAAAATTATAGTCACAATAATTCTTATCCAACATCTTGTCTTACATTATTGGCAATGTTTCTTACATGGTCAAGCCGATAAAGTTCAAAGCTCTTTAGACAATTGAATTCCCTGTAACATTTATGTACACTGGTCAAAATTTTTGATAAATAGTTAAGGCAAAATGTGTAATAAAAACAGAGATAGACATAATTATTCAATTGGATCCCTGTGCTTGATTCTTCTCAACGAGTATCTTTATATCTGGTTCCATTGATGTTAATGATAATCGATGATAACCTTTCTTCACAATGTGAAGTCTATTGCCAGTTTTTGATAACACTGGTGTATCTGATTTCGTAATATTTATTACACAATAACCTAAAATATGTGTAATTATGTAATATGGTCATTGTAATTAGACTGCTACGAACAATATTTATGATAACTCTAAAGTATCAAAGATTATTATATCAATTGTTCAATTACAATAAGATGTCATAGTGTCTCCATAAGCATCTAATATTGACATAATCTTTCTACAAATACTCCAAATATTTGCAGCGCTTTTCGAGTTTCTCGTTTTTTTTATTCTAACTGTACCACTACTCAAAAGTGTCACCGTGCCTATACGGGTGTTTCAAGTCTGCATTGTGTTTAAACAAGTCCGGTATAAGGTTAAATTTCAAATTTTATATTTACATTTAATTTATCATGAATTAATCAAGGCTGTTTGGATGGACTATCTTCAAAAAGAGCTGATTACATTTGCCTTTTAATCTGGAAATACATGAAGAAATTCACTGTCATATCTTTTCATAATCCGGCAGGAAAAACTTCTGATGTGACAGAAATTAATGAAAACCAACATCAAAGAGACATTCTAATACTCCATTTCAATGCTGTCTCAATGCTTTGTGGATACACATATATAACACTCGCGGGAAAACTAATTCGAGATTACTTAAATGACAACCCCTGGAACATGATACACCCTCTCCTCTTTTACATCCAAACCATACATGGTCATCTTTCACCCTAATAAAAAAGTACAAGTTAAGTTCAAATTACTAGACAATTTTGCTGAGCGTGGACACTATTCAATAAAAGTTTCAATAATCACTAAAAACTAAGTAATCACGAGAAAAGGAGTTCAGTCTATGGAACTTCAAAGATGCCAATTAGAAAAGTTCTCCTGTACAATAGTGCAACCAAACAAACCAAACCCTTCCTGGAAATAAATAAACTTTAATGCACCCTAATGATATCATTGAAGCTTTCCACAACACATTATTGAAGTAAGCAGAATAAAAAAGCGAAAATCACAAAAAAACAGTCAAAAATAGAACCACCGTTTTTGTCTTCAAAATAAAGAGAAGATTCGTAATTTTACCATTCAATATTCAAGTTAAATGACCACATAAAAATGTATGCCTTCACAGAGGCCTATAAAAGTCGGCCCCATGATGAATGACGCCATAGTAACATTATACATTACATAATGGTAAAGTTTTTTCTTCCTCAAAGACTAAAGCATATCTGGGCTAAAAATTATTTTATAGAATACAGCAAGATGGCTCTTGTAAGGAAGTAGTCACTAGTGGCAATCTGTTCAGCATGATGATAAATGACGTTCATTATACAATATAACCTGCCTCTTGCATGAAGGCATTAGTATATGCAAACGATCAACTAACTCAGGCTGTAATTAAGAATTTAAATGTACTTAAAATAAACTGAATTAAAATTTAGCTCAACTTCATATCAAGCCTGAAAGAATCTAATGGTAGTAAGTGATGGAAAACAAACTTACCATATGTTTACCCTATTCATTAAGAATCACATGTAAACCTATATTACTATGCTCTGGAAAAATAAATGTTTCAATACTTTGTACTCCCTTTTGATTACAATATGTCCTTAACTGTGCAAATGACAGAAGCGTGGTCGTTGAAATGTCACCTCTAAAGATGTTAACCATTAGAACATGTGAAACAATACAAGCCGTATTTTCAACCATCTATTAAAGCTATATCCGACCAATTACTTAGAACGGTGGGAAACTTCTAACAACAGCCAGCAAAGCACAACTAACAAAGCTTGATAAAGTTCAAAACACAACTCTAAGAGTGATTACTGGAAAAGTTAAATCCACTTCTATCACTAACCTTGAACTGCAAGTTGGACCATAGCCTCTAGATACCAGAAGAGACAAAGAACTGCTGAAAAATATGGTTTATCATTAAATACCTTCCTACTGCCTTCTGAAGAACTTCTAATAAAGCTAGATAGACTCAAAACACAAATAGTCGCTTACCTATACATGTATAGAAGATATGGGGTGAAAATACATCATACAACTGACGAAATAATAATTCCCCCCATATACAAGAAAATATGTTCAGACATAACTACGGATTGTATACCAAATACAAAAGAACACATATCAAAATCACTATCCCTAACTAAGGTAAGTAGTTTTAAAGTCAAACACACAAAATATTCACAGCTAAAATGTCATACATATGTGCAGAGGGGTCTCATCATGCCCAAGAGTAAGTATAATCACATAGACTACTTGAAGGCCATTTTCCTGTTGATGTACTATTCAGCAGTTCTGACGGCAAAATTGCTGCTATGCAAAAAGTAACACAACAAAAAAAAGTAACAGAAGTCTAATAGTTTCAATGCTTTGGAGAAGGTACAGTTTTTGACGATTCTAAACGCTTTTAATTGTGACCATTATAATATGGATTTACAACCTTTCATTGTAAACTACGTGGATAATACCTGAGTTTCTTGTACCTGTGCAATATTTAGGTAAAAAGAAGCTAAACCACGATAGAAGTAGACATAGCTGGAAAATTTGTACTGGTCATCACGTCCAATATTGGCAAAACTGAGAAGCACAGATGTTGGCTTAGTAAGGAAGATTCTATTTTTACGTTACTAATTAACTATTTCATTCAACGTTTCCCCTTTCGTTTCATCTCAGAAATTGATCCCAACTAACGAATGAAGATATACGGCTCAAATATTCAAACAGTAGAAATGTTTATGATTTCGTTTTTTTTATTTCTTTTTAATTATTTATTATGTTGTTACAACTAGTCTAATTATAGTAAAATAACACTAGGAAACTATTAACGAACTTGACAATATATTTCTTAATGGCTCTAATTGATAACACATCACATTGTATCGCTTACCTTTTTATTTTCTTTAATGATTTGATTTATAATATGCTTCAATAAGTGTTACTAAACTCACTTATTAGTTACAGAAACGTACCAGATGTTATGAATGGTTATTTATTTTTTTTTTATAATGGGTTTCTTTATAGTAAAGTTGAGTGCACGCCAGTCCAGATTTTAACTATTTGCTTTCTTCTATAACGTTTCTTGACGTTTCCAGCTAACTCCAAGGTGACAATGAAGTGAAAATCTACTGGAATGGGTTTAAGATTAAGAATGCTTAATTTAACTAAATGTGACATTCCAAGAGGTTGAGTTTCAGGGTATCCGCTCTTCCACTCTCTTTACCCCATATCACTCTGGGTCTCTCTCTTTCTTTCACAAATGCTCTCTCTATGTCTGTACAGTATTATTCTTTTACAATTCTGTTATTTATATAGTAATACAAGAACGCCTCTACTACAAATTACTTTATAAAAAGTTTTACGATGTTTAGAATATTACATTGTTATCCATATAAATGGCTTTATGCAATCTCAACACTGTGTTGCCATTAACGTTCATAGTGTTGTAAAATGTTTAAGCACACTTTAATTATTTTTAAATATCTTATGGTTCAATAGTAATTATTTTTACTATTAATAGTAATTAACAGTAATATTAATTTTGCCGTTAGAAATATTATGTAGTATAAATATCCAGTTGAAACTGTTCAGTTTAATTAAAACATTTATGACAAAACTTTGATTAAGTCTCGTATCTATGTACTATATTTCTCAACCTTTCTGAAAAAAGGTTTTTTATTACAAATTAACATTATTATTTTTTTTTCAAAAAATAATGCCACATTTGACGTGCAGATTCAAATCCTATTAATTAAACATTTTAATATTCAAACAAATTGTCCGGCCATAGAGTAACTCTATAAAGAAGATTCTGCGATATATCTTTTTATTATCAGTTATTCATTCTAAACTAGAAAGTTTGTACGACAAGTCTGACAACAGAAGTAAATATTTATATCCGCTGGGCTGTGTCTGCACAGATTTATAAGATGGATGATATACTTGCGGTTGAAAAACTACAAATCTTTTTGAAACATCCCAGAATTTTTAAAAGTGAATTGTGACTCTTTTTTTTTTTGATAAGAGATGAGAGTAATCAAAAAAAAACCTGTCAACAACTTGAAACATCACTGTGGTGAAATGTACTTGTCAGATGCAGTGCCACTGAGGGATATAGTGACTTCAGAGCAACAGAACTTCATTTTTAGATGACCCTCAAACTCTTACACTTTAAAGTCTCATTTCATTTCACAAACAGAAAACAACTAACTGGCATAAATCCTATTCAATTATTTTTTTTTTTGCATAATTCTCTATAATGTGATTTGTTATTCTTGTTTGCAGTGATTGTTATTGAATGAAAATCTCCAATGAGTCAAAGCAAGCCAAAATAACTTTAAAACATAATAACTTTACTTCAGTAAAACAAGATAACTACAAATGTGTAATTTATATACCAGTGTATATAGCATGAGAGAAATAATATACGAGTAATATATATCAAAATTGAAGTCAATACACGAATAAATTGATAACTTAACTGAACATTACTCTTTGAATATCGTGTTTAACAACAAAATGAATAGAATTATATTAAATATTATTCTGTTTAAAAAAAACATATAGGTGGTCTTAATTGAATAGAATAAATATTTTATATTTAACTAAAAAAAACTTCTATTATCAGTAAAAACGGGAAGTTAAAGTAATGTAGATTATCTGAGGTAGGTAAGAGTTCAGGCATAATTCAAACTCCTACCAATCATATTTCATTCTGTAATAAGTTTTCTCTTTGCTTTTTCCATCCTGTTCCCTTTCCGACATCCATTAATTTTTTCGTAATTTTGATGGTTGTATGATAACTGAAGAGGGCAACTATTTTGAGTGTTAACTAGCTGGGATAAGAAGTTTTTTCAAACCAATGCTTCCTGCTTTTTACATGTAAATTTTTTAATTCAAATGGTAATAGATTTAACCTTTATTTTAGTTTATATAGGGCACAGTGATAATCCAAAATGTTAATCAATTTGGTTTTTATGCTGAATGTTCGTAGTTTTATATCTGCAGGAGTCATTTTGTTTAAATTATATAAAAGATATTTCTTTGTTTACATTTGTTGTGTGTGTATGTGTGTGCATGCGCTTGTATGGGTTGGTGGGTTGACGGATCACAGAGCTTAGGAAATAAAAGAAATTCTAAACATAAAAACACCTTAAGTTAGGTTTTTATTCTTAGAAAAGGTAAAGCTCAAAAAAGATAAACATTCTACTATATACAAATTCAAAAAAAAAAAATTATGTATAATTTTCTTACAGGTCATATACAGTGATCATTTTTGTATTTGAAATATGTCTAAAAATAGTAGAATGAAACACAATTTTTTTTTAAAGTTAGTTGAGTAAAGACAACTTCTATGTTGCTAATCACGTTAGTTTATGCTGGATAATAATGATTAAACCTGACCTCTCATGCTTGTCCAAGTAGAACAGAAATCAAGTTGAGTAAACGAAGCAATATAAACAATGATATATTTATGTTACTTGTTTTTATGTTTGCTCTATTTAATAAATGTCCACATGATAAGTGTATATCAAAAATATGACTTGTATATGTCATATATATGCTTACGAAAAAAAAAAGTATATGGACCAAAGAGGGTCTTCCATAGAAAGTCTTCTTCCAAAAAAAGTATACATTCCTTAATCTGTAGCAAATCAACCCTCAGATTCTTCAAAAACATTCAGTGAGAAAAAGTAAAGTTGAGTCAGTAAATATCATGTGATTTGCAGAATATATCAGTTCCAATAGACTGGGAATTACTAAGACAAAAAAAAAGTGAAATTCTACAGGATTCACCATTACTTATTTTTATATTGTTTTAAGTTAAATATACGTAGCTTCATATTGGCATCTATAAACAGAAAATCCAGATTTCTTAGCATGACTCTCAAGAATTATAAAAATGAAAAAGCTACTTACAAAGGAATGAATATTAAATAATTAAATATTAATAATAATAAATAAAATAATTATTTATTAATTATTAATAATAATTAATAAATATTATTAATAATTAAATATTAATATATTAAATAATTACAATAAATAATAGTCCAATATTGAATTTATATAATTAGTAAATTGAATTACCATATTAAACTCATGTAAACCTGAAAATTATTTTAAATTGAAAATAAATATCAATATCATTGTTGTGAATATTACCATAATGAAAAAAAAATAAATTCAAAACTCTGAATCATTTTATCGAAACCTGGCCAGATGTGCACTGAACTTTTTTAGACTAGGAATGCCATAAAGTGATGCATAGGTTTGGACACAATTACCCTTAGGTAATGGCCACTGACCACTGCTCCTGAGAGATAAATCGAATCAGTTAATCCTTGTAGTTCTTTCTGCCATTTCTTTGGAATAGACTTCTAATAGAATCAACCTCAGTCAACACCATCTAGGACGAGGAGTGTGCTTACTATTCCTTACTAGTCTGTAGACATATACATATTCCTTAACCAATCCAGATTTTTAGGTTGTTATTGGATACTTTGTACGCAACTGTTAACTTTTTCAAAGCATTATACAAACAGCTCAAGTATGTAATTAAGATATAATACACTACCTTATTACTCAATACGGTATAGTAATAAACAATAAGGTAATGTATTAGGTACATACGTAGCTAATACATTACCAGTTTTACAAAAAAAAAAAAAAAAAAAAAGAGTGAGAAGGCTCCTCTCTTGGCAGCTCAGACTTTTTTTTTCACTTTATGTTTATTTGCCTTCAATGAAAGTAAAATTTCTTTAGTTTTCCTTTCCTCGTCAGAATAAAGGGAGACTTCCAGCTTTTTTAGAGCCATTTGTACTGTTGTTAATTTAATCGGTTATTACAAAGGTATAAATAAATCTTAGCATAATAAATGTTGTTAGTTAAATATGTAATATTATTGCATATATAAATATAATGAGTTCCTAACTTTCCTGAAGTCATTTTCCTGTACTATCTTATAAATAGAAATCTTCCCTAATTTCAACACTGTGCTATCCTCTCCAATAATTCCTGCTATACATAATATATAAGGTTTATAAACATTTTATGATAATTATAATAATATCAACTTATTTATTGAAGTATCCAAATGTGTTTGATACATTTTGATCAAGTATATTCTTTTTTTTTAATAAAAATGATTATTTTGCAGCAATAATTGGAAATACAGTACTTAAGATGGAACCTGTAAAAGATGATACCGTTTTTTTTCATTTTTTACCTAAAATGATTAAAAATTTACTATTTTCTTCCTAGCAGGCAAGATAGTAACTCATTTTGTACCTACGTCAGGTTATCCATCATAACATATAAATTTCTACCCTCAAACTTCAATTTGTTGTTCTAATTTTAAATTAACCAAATCAAGTAAAATTAAACCAACATTTAATATGTTCGTGAAATGAAAACATACTTTATCATAACAACAATGAAATAAATATAACATATATTGATAAAAACTTTAAGAACATTTAGGTGCAAGAAAAATTATTTTTGTAATATAAAAATCAAACACAAGAAATATATTAAAATCCCTTTTAAAGCTAAAGTTATGACCTTTTTAACAATCAATCGTTTTTCAATTCACATTAGTCATTCTTATGGAAAGTAAACCGAATGATGACTACAGTCCATAATAACAGCAAACAATGCAAATATATTCTGCAGTTTAGATATTTATTCCAGTAAAATAAAATTATTAAATATTCTGGTCAATCTGCATCCATTGTCTTTAAAATTATATATAATCGCATACCCTTCACTCATATACACACTCTACCTCTCTTCCTATTTTTTTTTTAAATTAAAAAATTAATAAAATTAATTACTTACATCTTTTTCATTCGTCAATTAGGTCAAAAGCCTAAACTAAATCTAACAATATAAATAATAGTTTACATTCCATAATTTACTGTCTGTTAGAAAGATTACAACTGAACTTCAGTAAAAATGAAAATTTCCTCAACTAAAAAATAGTATAATTTAAGATATGGCATGTACGATATAAGATATATTCCTTGTGTAGTATTACCACATATGTAATACCACAACTATTACACTGCAGTAACCAGGACACATGATAGTGCAAAGTCTACTTACCAGTATATATGTCCATTCTTAGTTATTATTTGTTTTTGTTCGGTAAGCATTGAATATGTTATTGAAAAAAAATGATGGTACTACAATTGGTACGGTACCATTTTTTTTAAATGAATGTAGTGTTTGCAGTTGTGTTTAAGCTAGCAGCGAAACAATTAATGCTGATGCATTCGGTGGAACACTAATGAAATTGCGGTTCACTAATCAAAGTCGGCTGGTGGTCTGTTGTTTAGAGACGTCGTTCTGAGCCATAACAATATTTGACCTCATACTGCTTCCAAAACATGATAACTTATTTCCGCGTTAAATAGGAAATTATTGACCACCCACTTTACGACTTAACTCCATCTACTTTTCAAGTTTTTACAAATTTGATAGAAATCTAGAGTAAACTATTCGCAGGGATAAAACTATGAAAAAATATATTGTTTTTTTTGTCATTTCTCAAACATTGTTGCATCAGCCCAGATATGAAGAATCAGGAACACAAAGAGCTTTATTTGTCATTTTGTATGACTTTAACACCCAACTCTTTATGGTGAGTTACTTATATATATATATATATATATAAACTTTTTCGTCATCTTGGAGTTTGGTCAGGATTAATATACGGAATCACCTTTTTGCCAACGTTTCGTCTTTACCATATTTTAAGACATCCTCAGGGCTATAAACTAACAAAAAACAATGGACATTTGTCGTATCTACTTAACAGTCATCATAAGAAATTATTATGATTAGGTTATGATGACTGTAAAGTAGATATGACAAATGTCAATTGTTTTTTGTTAGTTTAGCCCTGAGAATGTCTAAAAATAAAGACGAAACGTTGGCGAAAAGATTATTCCGTATATTAACCCTGACCAAACTCCAAGAAGGAGAAAAAGTTTTTATTAGTAAATTGTGGTCAAGAAAACAATACCTTATTTTATATATATATATATAATTAAAGTTACAGCTAGAGAACACAAGAAAAAGGACGAACACTCACGAATCTCGATATTTCGGCGTCTTGCCGTCTTCAGGAGAGTAGAAAGAAAGAAAATAAAAGGAAAAAGAATGAAGGAACGGAGACGTAAATGCGTCCACTGGCCGATGTAAACTGGCGCGATACAATGACACGCAGTGCAGCCACCTTACCAACGTGAACCAATTTAGGCTGTGAGTAAGTAAAATTATAAAAGTGATATTTAAGTAAAAGGGAGGAGAAAAGTAAAAAATCTGGAGTGGCCTACACTCTACTTTACTATAAGTAACTCAATGTCAAATTTCTTGAGTATATAACACATAACGTATCATTTAAGCATAACATAAATATCTAAATGGGATTTAATTATTAGCATTGCATTCGTGAGGTAGTACAGATAGTGATTGAAGGACATATCAATTTATAAGCTTATTTTTGTACATCAAAAATAATTTATTATTTGCAAATAATTTCATTAGTATAACTACAGCAGTAATAACATTTTTGAAAAACCAATGTGAACATTTCTTGAAACGAAATATTATCCTACAAGAGAACATGGCTATTGTTCAAATAGCCAGTAGATTTCTTACATCGTTTACTTGACATCCTTCTACATTGAATATTAATGTAAAATTTTCAAATTTGAAACAGTAAAATACCCTTTTTTTCTCTGAAAAACATCTTAAACAGCGAAGAAAATGTTGTTTTAAGGTGATTTGTTAATTAAAGATGTATGATAATTACAGTTATTAATCTCTAAACGAAACATTTCAATTTTGAATTATCTTTTACATTTTTGGTTTTTAACAGAATTATTATACTGGGAATTTTATGGCTTCTTAGTATTTAATAAGATCATTTTCCTTCCCCTTTGTCAGATTACATATATACGAATTTTTTTTAATGAGTATTATCATTTTCCTGCACAATATTATTCCTCTTACATGTCTTATAAGTCAATAATATATTTTCATTTTTCCATTAGAAACATCAATTTTATCTCAGTGGATTTGCTCAAAAAATTTCTAAGTCAATGTAAACAATGAAAAAAAATACAAAAAAATCGACAAGTGTAGCAGGTGATCTGTTAGTCTAAGATAAACAAAGAGTTTTTATATCGTTATTGCTCTTTCCCGTTACTGAAACTTCATGATTTTTTTTTTCATGAATTGCTAATTTTTTGTTCCATTTTTGGTCAAATTTTCATTATTTTTTAACGAGCCGTTTTGCGTCAAAAAATCATTTTCTGAAAACACAAATCATACTGTAACACCCCATTAGCGAATGTAATTTTAGAAAAAAATATCTCAACTTATTCCCCACATAATGTTCTATTTTTAGGCATAGTTTCATTTTGATCCATCAAACAGTATGGCTTGTATCGCTCTCACAAGGTTTGAGATTGAATTATAAGTCAAAATTTTTACATTTTATTGAAAAAAAAAATATTTCCTGTTGGTTTAAAATTCTGAATATATTTTTCGTTCGTTGCATTTAAAACCTCAAAGATAATGTCAAAATTTTGAAACTCTAGGGTTATCAGTTTAGGAGAAATAAATGTTTTAAAAAAAACGGTTTTTGGCAAAAAAAGTGACTTTCCCATCATGCATAATTCTTCCCAAACAATAGGGATCTTCGTCTTTATGGGGCCCATTTTTGTGTAAAATATCAACTTGATCCATCAAAGATTCTGGACCGTAGCGTGGTAACAAGCAATGCTAACACACTCACCCACCCACCCACCCACCCACACACCCACCCACCCACCCACCCACACACACACAGACATCATCGTAAAAACTTCATAAAACGACTTCTGGGACCTCAAAACATGTAATTCCGTCAAAATCTCGAGATCGAATTTTTTCACGATCGCTATACTTTACTTATAGTAAAGTAAAAAGAGAAAGGAAAGGAAAAAAACATAAAACTAAAATTAAACGAGGGAAAAAAATCATCTGATTAAATTTAGACCAGGGGAATTTCTTGCACCCAATAACCAAATGAAGGCTTCCTCAGAAGCCCTTAGAGTGGTCTGGGTGTCATCATTTGAGAGTTTTCTTAATACTTTAACCCTGAAGCAATCGTTGAAGGGAAGGTTATGGAGATTGGCGTGGGTGGCAACAGGCAGCTGCTTGCGTTGACCAACGGATGACCTGTGACCATTCATACGGAGGCTAAGTGACGTGGAAGTCAGGCCCACGTAGAATGAGTCACATTGTGTGCAGTCCAGACGATAAACACAATTGCTGGAAGTGCAGGAACTAGCAAAGGAGAGAGGGTATGAATGGTTGTTCACTGTCGAAATGAAATGGCTGTCAGGATTGATGATGGGGCAGGTGAGGCATATATATATATATATATATATATATATATATATATCATGACCACCGTTTCAATAATTGTTTCAGGGTACAAATCCTCAAACAAATCACCGAGTCTAATTCCCATGTTACCCTTAGAGCTTCCGAAGAGGCATTCATATGCCTCCTTGGGGCTTGCTCTCCTCCTGGTCTTAACCTCTACCGTTAATTATTATTTTGATTAGTATTATTTTTTTTCTCATTGTTTATACTTCTTCTTTTTAATTTTATTTGCATTCTTATTTTTTCTTTATTATTATTTTGTATTATATTTGTGTATCTTGTTTTTTAAATAAATATATAAATATTGGAGGAATTTCTATTTTTCCTCTCCTCCGCTGAGGGCAGCATTGCGGTGGTTCCACGAGTTACTCTGGAGGCCAGTAGCAGTTTGCTTCTCAACGCGAGTACTTTGCACTTCTTCCCGATGACGACAGATGTCGAAATATCGAAGTGAGTTCTGTACTGTCTTTCTGTGTTCTTTCCTATGTGTTAAAGTTTTTATATGTATATTGACTCGACGTCGATGTCACCCACCGTAATAATTGTTTCTCTACCTGGGTACATGAAAAAAACTACTAATGCCCAGCAGTCCCTTCATTTTAATAGTTCCCATCCCATCATATTAAAAAAAGCTATTCCTAGATTCCTATTCCCGATGTATGCGAATGCATATCATCTGCAATAATTTAAAAAACTGTAGCCACCACATCGAAGAAAAATTGGTGGACCGTGACCCCATCAATGCAATCAACAGTCCTATTGTACCGGCTGAGATCGCACACCGGCCTGTACCGAGGAAAGACAGTAGTAATTCTGTTTTCCTGATATCCACCTTTTTCTCAGGGTTCCCTAGGATTGGCTCTGTCATTAAGGAGTTTTTCCCTTTGCTCTCCTCTTCTCCTTCCACCTCATCTATCTTTGGTGAAACCCCGTCTATCTCGTATCGCAAACACCGAACCTAAGGGTTATTTTCTCCCATCTCTCTTGCTTGAACAGTTTACCTAGTGGAGGAATGGTGGGATGTGGAGGAAGCAAACCTGTATCATTATAAACCCTAATTCTTCCTTTACTTCCCCCCATAGCAATATTAATTACCCTTGTCATCGTCATACCTCCTGCACTTCAGTCAATTGTGTCTACCGGCTGGATTGTACCAGTGTGATGCATTCTACGTTGGTATGGCCTCTACTAAGCTCAACTTACGTATGAATGGTCATAGGGCTTCCGTTGGACAGCGCAAGTTCAAAACGTACCCATTACAATCCACGCTAATTCCCATGGACTTGACTTTAATCACTGCTTCCGTGTCCAAGTCCTGAATCAGATCCCTGAACCTTTCTCCGGGGTAAATTTAAGATCTTTAGAGGAGGCATTTATTTGTCTTCTTGCTGCTCGCTCTCCTTCTGGCCTCAATCTGTACCGTTAATTAATTTTTTTTTAATTTTTTAATTCTTTTCTTCTTTTTCCCTTATTATTAATTTTATTTCAGTATTTCAATTTAGTATTTATTTTATTACACATTGCTTTAGCTTTTTTTTTTGCTTATTTTCAGTTTGCATTTGTAGTTAGTTCTCTCTCTTTAGTTAGTTACTCTAAAGTAACAGTAGAGGGCACGCACGTATGTCGCATTCGACAGTTCATGCGTTTGTTGATATGTTAATAAATGAGACAATAACAAGAGTTTGTTAAATAAAATCAAAAATAAATAATAAATATATAATAAGTAAATAAAAACATTTAAATAAAACACTATTAAAAATTAGTAAAATCGAACTTAAATGTAAAATATAAAAGTAATCAAAATACTAAATAAAAAAGAACTCTTCCTTTGTTTTTTTACAAATTTTTACTAGTCTAGTGTAGACTATTTACATGGATAAAACAAAAAAAAATATATTGTTGCTTTCTCTTTTCTTTATGTGGTTAATAGTTATATCAGCAGAGAGATGAAGAGTCAGAATGAAGAATCATCAAGGGCTTCTGCTTGTCATTTTATATGACGTTAATCCTCCACTATGTATAGTATATACCTAGCAGGTATGTACTATAATTATATAAATATTAATAAAAGTATCGACCGTGGAATAGAAACAAAACTAAAGTTTCTTGGGACTCAGTCAGTTCTTCAGGTTCAAATTAAACTCTCATTGCCAACGTATCGGTCTTTATTTAAAACTATTTTAATAGGGAGAAGTATAAATTTTGAACTAGTTCAGTATCATGTGTTCATTCAGACTACAGTTGTTGTTAAAATCCACATACTATTTTTCTTAGTAAAATAATTTGTAATGTAATACTTAGTTTTTCTGTTTCAAAATTTATACTTCTGCCTATTAAAAAAGGTTTTAAATAAAGACCAAAACGTTGGCAATGAGAGTTTAATTTGAACCTGAAGAACTGACTGAGTCCCGATAAACTTTAGTTTTATAATTATATAGATAGACAGACATAGTGGAATGTATATTCTTCTACCAACAAATAAATTATTCGAAATATTACGGTTCATTGTTTTAGTTTATTTAATATATACTAATCTTTTGATGGCTTGACTCTGCCTTGATCTTTCAATAATATTTTTACAATTTGGAATTTCATGATTTGTTTTTGGCTATTGCTTTGTAATAAGGATGTAATTTAGGTAAAGGGGCATTAAAGTGAGAGAGAGAGAGTGAGAGATTGAGTTAGAAAGAGGAAGAAAGACTGAGTAAGCACTACAAACCCATTGACCACATACAGTAATACTCAACAGAATGCCGATTTCAAGGCAAGAGCATTACTGTGTGAAGGAAGGGGATAATGACGCTATCACACATACAGCACTGCCCCATGAATCTACAACTAGTTGCCTTGTTCTAGCATGGTGTAATTGTTAAAACTTTGCATTGCTAATTCCAAGCACATCTATCTCTGCATCACTATTTCTCATACTTTGATTAAGAAATATAGTACCAATATGGAAATAAAAAGTTGCAAAAAGCGTGAAAATCTGAAATGTACTCAAAACGCCAAGAAAAACTTTATAACTACAAAATATACAATATAAAAACACGTTTATTACAGTTACTTTTTTTTCAATGCTAAGATTAAAAGTCAATAAAATGTAATAATTTCTAACCAATGTTTTTAATATTTAAAAAAATCTTTAGAAATAAGTTTAACATACAAACTAAGGATACCACTTATTATTAATTATAAATAATTAATATTAATAATACTAAACATAATAAATGTTATTATAAGTTAAGTCACTCAATAAAGTAACTAAATCGAGAGGAAACTAACTATAAGCACATATATATATATATATATATATATATATAAACTACGTGTTCCAAGAAGACAAATAAATTTTACAGACGAATAAATGCTATTTTCTTTATAATTCTTTAAAAATATATTTTCTATATTTTTATTGTATTAAAAGAACATAATTACCTTCCATAAAATTTTAATTCAATGCATAAATTTTAAGAAGATGATGTTTGTTTAATTCTTTTTCCTGTTTGCTATCTACAAATAATATTTAATATTTCATAGGGTAGCAAAATCATATTTATGGCCGAGTTACAAAATTTTCAGGAAATATATACAAAATAGCGTGTCATACTTTTGTATCTTGGATTATTTTACCCAGTAAAACACTAGATCTGTCCACATTATTGGTTACATAGTCTTTAACTGCATCAGCCGAGATATGAGGAGGCAGGACACCAACGGCTTTTTGTCATATCCTATGACTAGATTTGAAATATGTAGCAGGTATAGCAGCACACATATAACCCCTTTGACTAAGAGTTATATATTTCAAGGTTTTTAGTTACTCTTAGAAATATATAATATTTTCAGGAAATGTAGTTAGTTAACTTTTCTAATTTTATTGTTGAACCATTTTATTGTATATTGTATTATAATATTGTCTTTAAGGTATTATGTCAGATCTTCTTTTGAATATAATATCTATTTATATTTAGAAATGTATGCATATATATATATATATATATATACACTTAAAATAAACTGCGACACATAGACAGAAACTTAACAAAGTCTCACTTTTCAATATTTCGAGCGTAATGGTGGTGAAAATATTGAAAAGTGAGTCTTTGTTATGTTTCTTTCTATGTGTCACAGTTTATTTTAAGTGTAATCTGTCCTACCGGACCGTTTTCGTATATCATGGTATATATATATAAAACAAGATTTCACAATAAACATGTAAAAAAAATCAACGTCCAAACCACAGTAAGAAATCAGAAAAAAGACTTTCAACCCTAACAAGCGTTCTTAGCCAGAGTCAATTCTGAAGAGATTTGTTTGCTTTCAGATTTGACTCTCGCCGACATTTCTCTAGTTTACGGGACAAAAATCCAGACCAGATCTTGTTCTAGTACCTTCCTACATTGTAAGCAAAACTAAAGCCACCTTACTAGATTACACTGGAGGAGTGCGACATCAAGCTGTTCTGGTCACCTCGTCCACTTTTAAAAAACTTATTCCAACACACGTGCTCCCCGATAGAATTTCCAAAAGGCCTACAGCCACTGCACTTCCCATAACGCAGATTACTGAGTCTCTGCAGATTACTGATTACTGAGCAGATTTCTAAATTAGATTTCTGGAAGTTTGGGGCCTAGGCCCATAAATATATCTTTTGAAGGCCAGCCCAACGAATGCATGAATATATATATATATATATATATATATATATATATATACGAGTATACAAGTTCAAAAACGAAGAATAGTAACACACAGAGAAAGAGACACACTTACTTCACTCATGAGCCTTGTCATTGTGTTTCCGACGTGCTTGGTCTGCTACCCTCTCCTCTTCTGAAGACAGATTATCCAAAAATTTGATTTAGTAAGTGTGTCTCTTTATCTGACAGACAGTTTTGTCTTCAAAGATAGGTTTTCTTTCCTGAGAAAACCCCTTGGAAGGGTCGAAGTATTGAATGTAAGTCCTAGTTCAAATGTTCATTTATGTGAGCATGTGTGTGAGTATATATATATATATATATATATATATATATATGTGTGTGTGTGTGTGGTGTGTGTGTGTGTGTGTGTGTGTGTGTGTGTGTGTGTATGAGATTTAGTAAAATATAGAAATGAATTTCTATGACTTATTACTTTTTGTTTTACTAAGAAGATGTACAATATTCCTGCTAGCTTATATTCGTACATTAATTTATTAACTTTTGGCAGTTTTTTTTTTAAAGAAAATATTAAACTTTCACCATAAATGTGGGATGAAAACGAAGAAAAAACAAAGAAGAGAAAGGAGGGGTGGCGGAAGAGAGGCTGTAGGGATATTTACGTTTCTCAGATTACTTGCTTGGGCCTTGGAAGTAGCATGATGCATAATCTAAATATGGAAACCTTCTCACTCTCATCTCCTCGCCAGGATCTTTTTTGGGAGATCTGAAAAGGGGAAACACATTACTCCTTACGAAATAGAGACATTCCCATTCAAGTTTATTTATAAATCCCAGTGTGTCTCGTTCGTGTATACGTGGATAAAATTATAATATGACTTTCAATTTATATCTCAGAAGCAACTTTAAAACAAATCGATTAAGTTTAGTTGTCTTTTTCTTACATATACTGTATTCTTTCTTACATGAGAATGCAAATAAGATGAACAATATATTAACTGAATTAAACTGCATTGACACGGGTCATCATCAAAATAACAACCGACCACTCTTCTTGAATCATTACAGTTGATGGTAACTACTCAAGCAAATCACATTTACTAGTGTTGACGACTTGAGTTGGTTGTCCTTCATCACTTTTCCATTCTATTTGTTCTTGTTATTACCTGCAATTTTGTGAAAATCTCCTAAAAATCTTAATCTGTGTTTTTAAACAATACCTTAAATTCTTTAACATAATTTTAAACACATTTTCCTCTTTGCTTTTTTACAAGCATGTAAAAACATATATCAGTACGAATGTGTATGAATATGTACACTTAAACAATATTATATATATATATATTCGTAAATTTTGGTAGCAGTCCTTCATTGACACACACATTATTGAAAATGATACCAAATTTAGCTGATACCTGTTTCTTAACAAGTTTCTCAATTTTTCAAAATAACATTCTCGTTATTTCGTCTACACAATAAAGTACATCTCCTATGGTCGACATGTTTCGAATGATCAACATTCATCATCAGGACGAATGATCCTGATCATCATCATCATCATCATCCTGATGATGAATGTTGATCATTCGAAACATGTCGACCATAGGAGATGTACTTTATTGTGTAGACGAAATAATGAGAGTGTTATTTAGAAAAATTGAGAAACTTGTTAAGAAACAGGTATCAGCTAAATTTGGTGCCTTTTCAATTATATATATATATATATATATATATATTAGTGTACTTCGGTAGCAGTCCTTCCTTTATACATGATTGGTTATACATGACTGAATATTGTCGATCGATGATCTTCTTTTCCAACTTTTCAAGTTTGCGGAAAAGTTGGAGAAGAAGATCATTGATCTATATATATATATATATATATATATATATATATATATATATATATATATATATATGATCAACCCCAATATATGAAATGGGAACCGTTTAGATAAGATCTTTCAACTGTAACAAGCGGTCTTCGTCAGAGTAAAAAACCCAACTCCACTCTGACGAAGACCGCTTGTTACGGTTGAAAGATCATAGTCTTGTTTTCCTATTTCATATTGTGGTTTAATCATTGATTGTTATTTCACGTGTTTATGTGAAATCTTTATACATATATATATATATTATTAAAAACATAACCATAGTTGGCAGAAACTTGCTTCTGTGTAAGTTCCTCTGTCGTCCTAAATAAAGATTTCTTGTATCTAAACTACATTACAAACTTCCTACACAGTTAACAGTCAACATGTTTCAACTCATTCATAGAGCCATCTTCAGGAGGAGAATGAATCTCAATTGCTTTTTCCTTTTAAGGAAATTGCTGTAAAAGGATGAAGCAATTGAGAATCATTCTCGTCCTGAAGATGGCTCTATGAATGAGTTGTAACATGTGACTGTTAACTGTGTAGGAAACTTGTTATATAGTTAGATACAACAAAATTCTTATTTAGGAAGATAGAGAAACTTATAAAGAAGCATGTTTCTGCAAACTAAGGTTATGTTTTTAACAATATATGCTTAATTATTATTAAGACTGCTACCATAATTCACAAATATAATATATATATATATGATCAAACCACAATAAGAAAAAGGGAAAGCAAGACTATCGCACATGGTATTCATCGATAAAAAGATTTCACATAAACACGTGAAATCTTTATATATATATATATATATATATGTGTGTGTGTGTGTGTGTGTGTGTGTGTGTGTGTGTGTGTTCGTGTGTGTGCGTGCATTAGAAACGGAAGCAATCATGAATAAAAAAAGAACACTATGACCCGTTGTAAATATTCCATCTGTTAATGGTCCTCTTCCGGAGAGGAAATGGTACTGTGATGAAACGACAACCAAGAAAAGAGTTTCACAGAAGGTAGAGCAGTGTCAGATTGGACGACAATAAAATTGAAAAAAAAAATTCTATGAAGAAATAGATAATGAACTAAGCAAGTATAAAATAAAAAAAATTAACGTAAAAAAATTAAATAATTAATCGTAAAAAACATAAAATTTTATTTTATTATTCAATTTTTTTTTAATTATTTTCATTATAACTGTTACAAAAAAATATTTCGATGAATATGAGAAGTACAAGAATTCATAAAAATCTACCTTCCCAATAAAGTTTTGTTCCCATTTAGAATCATTTGAAATAATCTTATAAAGAAATGCAGAATAATTATTTTGAAAAATACATAATTTAAGTAGCCTGTATTTTTTTAATAGTTCCATTATTAAAAGATTACGATAGTTCCATTTGATAATGCGGTTTATAATGTATGTATATATATATATTAGTATATTTTGGGAGCAGACCTTCATTTAGACAAGTTCTATTAAAGAGTATGCCGATCTTCATTTTCGTTCGTTTTTTATTCAATTTCTCCAGTTTTCTAAACTTGGTTTTTAATTCTACGGGTAAACTAAACACTAACTCTCCGAAAGATTTATTCTTGAGTTCCATAGTAGTAATCGAAAGATACACTCTAAACATAACTAAAAACAAACAAACTATACATTAAATTATTCCAACGTTTCGGTCACTTTGACCATCTTCAGGGATTTACAATTTTATGATTAAACAACTTAACTTAAGGAAAAACACTAAGAATAATTATTACAAACAATCGCGAATTATTACATAGCTAACATAATGAATAGAAACATCAAGACAACAAGGAGGTTACAAATCTTGGAGCTTCCAAAGATTCAGGTTTTCCAGTTCGATTCATCGGTTGATAAAATTCACTACAACACTATGAGGCTGTCACTGACTCCAGGTTGCTATTCTGTTGGTGTCCTGCGTGGAGCTTCAAAATCCTACTGAAACTCGCTGTCTGGCTGTTGAGGTTGGGTTTATGCTCTCTAATACACAGGGCTTCTAGAATTTGTAGTCTATTATGGTCTTTTTCCTGGTATAGAATTTCTATGTTATTGGTTAATTCTTCTCTGCTCAGTTTGATGCCATGTATACTATGGGAATGATCTTTTGGAGCGCCAGCAGCAAGGTGCATGGTTAACCTCCGTGATGACACCTTGCTGCTGGCGCTCCAAAAGATCATTCCCATAGTATACATGGCATCAAACTGAGCAGAGAAGAATTAACCAATAACATAGAAATTCTATAACAGGAAAAAGACCATAATAGACTACAAATTCTAGAAGCCCTGTGTATTAGAGAGCATAAACCCAACCTCAACAGCCAGACAGCGAGTTTCAGTAGGATTTTGAAGCTCCACGCAGGACACCTAAAATAGCAACCTGGAGTCAGTGACAGCCTCATAGTGTTGTAGTGAATTTTATCAACCGATGAATCGAACTGGAAAACCTGAATCTTTGGAACCTCCAAGATTTGTAACCTCCTTGTTGTCTTGATGTTTTCTATTCATTATGTTAGCTATGTAATAATTCGCGATTGTTTGTAATAATTATTCTTAGTGTTTTTCCTTAAGTTAAGTTGTTTAATCGTAAAATTGTAAATCCCTGAAGATGGTCAAAGTGACCGAAACGTTGGAATAATTTAATATATAGTTTGTTTGTTTTTAGTTAGGTTTAGAGTGTATCTTTCGATTACTATTATGGAACTCAAGAATAATTCTTTCGGAGAGTTAGTGTATAGTTTACCCGTAGAATTAAAAACCAAGTTTAGAAAACTGGAGAAATTGAATAAAAAACGAACGAAAATGAAGATCGGCATACTCTTTAATAGAAATATATATATATTATATATATATATATATATATTCATGAATTCCTCGCCTATTTCCACTCTTGTTAATTTTTTGGAAATATTTTCCAGTTATCTGATAGAATTCTTTGTAGTATGAGGTAGCGTATGCAACAGCTGTCCATAATTCATTTTATTCCACTTATTTTTACGCTAAATTCTTTTTTACTTTACTATAAGTAAAGTATAGTGATCGAGAAAAAATTTGACCTCGAGATTTTGACGGAATTACATGTTTTGAGGTCCAAAAAGTCGTTTTATGAACTTTTTTCGATGATGTCTATGTGTAAGTGGGTGGGTGTGTCGGTGAGTGTGTTAGCATTGCTTGTTACCACGCTACGGTCCAGAATCTTTGATGTATCAAGTTGATATTTTACACAAAAATGTAAATATCTCCACATAGTGCAGATGATCCCTGTTGTTTGGGAGGAATTAAGCATGACGGGAAAGTCACTTTTTTTGCCAGACACCGGTTTTTAGAAAACATTTTTTTCTCCTAAACTGCTAACTCTAGAGTTTTCAAATTTTCACATTATTTTTGAGGTTACAAATGCGATAAACGAAAAATATATTCAGAATTTTAAAACGACGGAAAATATTTATGATTTAATAAAATCTAAAGATTTTGACTTATAATTCAATCCCAAAGCTTGTGAGAGCAATACAAGTCATACCGTATGAAGGATCAAAGTGAAACTATGCTTGAAAATAGAACATTATAAGGAGAATGGTTTGAGATATTTTTTTTCAAAATAACATTCACCAATGGGGTGTGACATTCACCAAAGTAGGATTTCTGTTTTCAGAAAATTTTTTTTATTGTAGTTTCTAATTCATATATTATATCAAGAGTTATTGTTGATTATTAATATATATATATATATATATATATATTATGAACTTTTTTACATATATATATGAACACGTTGGTAAGGTGGCTGCACTGCGTGTCATTGTATCGCGCCAGTTTACATCGACCAGTGGACGCATTTACGTCTCCGTTCCTTCATTCTTTCTCCTTTTATTTTCTTTCTTTCTACTCTCCTGAAGACGGTAAGACGCCGAAATTATCGAGATTCGTGAGTGTTCGTCCTTTTTCTTGTGTTCTCTAGCTGTAACTTTAATTATATATATATATATATATATATATATATATATATATATATAAATATAATGATCGACAATTGTAAACTAATTGGTACTGGTGAATGTACGGGATGCCCAATTTTACCTTAAGTCGATGGAACAACTCAAATTAAATGATTGAAAATGCACTGTAAATTAATGGACTGTTTTTTTATGCATAATGAATTGTAACACAACAAACCCCTCCGCTTAGCAAAAATTCCATGATCACATCAATCAAGTTTCACTAAAAGATTACACAATAATGGTTCAGCGCTCTAATTTCGCCATGCTGTTTTAATCTACTCTTATTGTAACTGTGCACCCGAAACTATTTAGACTAATTACATTCATTTATTTTCATTAAAAAAAAACATTAATTATAAAACGCATGTAATAGTTTAGAAAGGAGTATGGAATTCAGTAAAAGCTAAAAACAGCTGTTTATTCATTTAATCATCTAATTTAGTCAAAAAAAAAAAATTTTTTGTATATGTAGTAGGTATGCACAAGTGTTATTGGTATCTCGCTGACTATTATTATTGGTATGGATGCTGCTATTCATGTAATTAATAAAATAACACCTTCTTTTCTCTTCTGATATTTTTTTGGTGTACTGTAATATTTTTCAGTATAGCACTTCAATAACATCTAGTATAATCGAATTTTACTATTAGTTAAAATAACAGTATCCAAAAGAAATTTCAATCATTGACTACTTAAATATATATACACAATCAATTTTTTTTAAATATTTTTTAAAAAAAAATAAATATCGATCACAATATTAAGAAATTAAGTAATACGAATGAACAAATAGTATAAAGTAGAATGTTATATTAATTGCAAAGAAATTGCTTAGTAAAGGTTACAGCATTTTGTAGTTTTCACAAAAGGGTTTTAATTTAAGGCAAGGAATTAGAAAAGATAATTTTTTACAAGACTGCTTTAAATTATCATCTCTTTGTGGATTAATTAAACGACATTAAGTTTATACAAAATCTTTGATTGATTCATTCACAAAATAAGAAAAACATTTCAAAAGCCAATAAAAATAGAAGTTAATTGAGCGATTCCAATAATTTTATTTATAATAACTTATCAAATAAATACATTTTGCTATAATTTATAATGAGTCTATTCTTCTCATTAATGACCTTCTCATTTGAATGTAGTATTGTTTAACGTAAGTCCAGAACAATCGATTGGAGGTGTATTTCAGAAGGTTTCAACTTGGTTCGTCATTCTCAAACATAACTTGAGGTCATCGTTCTCAAACATAAGTTTTTAGCTGTTAATGATTTTCATCAATCATTGGAAAGTAAATAATTTCAAAAGCAACTATTATATAAAAGCTTACGAACTATTATAAAAAACCTTATTCAACAAAAATCTTACTAATGGTTTAGAGTTGTTAGAAAATAAAAAATTGAAGATCCAAATCAATTAAAGGTTAAACAGGAAAATAATACGTATTTTGTCGTATTGTTCTTATGTCAAGAAGAACTTTTATCATAGGATTTCTTATAGTTATAGTTTGAGAGTAATTTGTTGTTTTGCTTATTCGTATAAATCAAGTCAATTCTAACCAACATTATATGTTATTCTCTAAAAATTTACGCTAGACACAAAGCATTAACTTTAATTATATTAACTTGGAAGTATATGATGATCCAGCTGATACAATTTAAACAAGAAAATCTATAAAGTCATATTCTGAAGAGAGGAGAAATAATAAACACAATCGAAATAATTGCAAATTTTTTTTTGAAACATTAAAATGTAATATTATTTGATTAAATGCATAAACTTTATTGTAATGTTGCATATAAATTAGTATGACGAATAGTATATGACGAAACATTCATTTTGTCTAGAGATCATAGTATAAAGTTGGAGATGGTTTGAGATACGTGGCATATCTCTGGTCTACAGTTCACCCTTCTGGCGACACTAATGAGTTCAATGCCCCTCTTCACTTCAAATCCCTGATTGCATTTCTCAGTATATATATATATATATATATATATATATATATATCATAGACACTTTATCTACCTCACCAATGATTATGGTAATGATGAGTGTTGACTTCACTAAATGAAGCTCTCTTTATGAAGTTTAAATTTTCAGTTTTGAGGTATTGTCACAAGTCTGAATACAGAGGTAGTAAGAGTAATTAATTTTAATTAATGTCTAACCGTAATTATCCAGGTACCTCAAAGATACAATACTTTCAGTATGTCAATTATAACCCTAATTGTCGCCACAGAAGTTACAAATATGTTATGTTGTAGAACACTGCATTATTCATTCATATTCATATAAAGATGAGAGAGGGATATTAGTCATGTTTTCAGACCGAAAGAGGAGAAAACTGGATTTTATGAATAAAGTGGGTGAGTAAAAGTGCTCATAGACTTCAGTGGCTCAAGGATCACTTAAAACTGTCCTACTAGAACACTCAATGGCTCTTGTACTCTCAACCTCCTACCAAGTGACTTGACCACAAAACGCTTACGATATCCCCCATTCGCGTCAGTTTACAATACAACAAATTTTATTGCAAATCATTACTTTAATTATTTAATTATGAAAAAAATATTTTATTAGGTTTATTCTTGATTCAAACCATATTTTGACGAATTCGTGCAATAAAGTTAGTATTGATGTCTGAAGTTTATTTAAATCAATGTGAACATTGTTTCATGATCATTTAGTCGCTATTTATTATGATAGCAACAAAATATAAATGTATCACGGAAAATTAATACAAGAAATAGATAAATGATAATTTTTAAAAACAAATATAAATCATGTTTAATTTTAATAGGTCCCCAGTTTTCAATAAGTTTAGCATATTCCAGCGGAATAATCACCCTCTTTGAATTGCTAGCCAAACCTATAAATTTCCTGTAGCTAATTATATGTAAATGAACTCGACTGGCTGTAGAAGCAATATTCACATTAGTTACTACGCAACCACCACCGGACAGAGAAGTAATAATTATCTCAACTAAAGTGCACTGACTAGTGAAGCAATAAATTTCCTCAAGGTAATGATATGTAAATCTCTTATCCACCTACCGGAATAGCAACAGTCACATTTTTCACTAAATTCTAAAGAATAATACTTTACGCTGTCTATTTTAGAAGCAACTGGGGTTTTATAATGATTTTGTACCATTATTCTGAAACCCAGTAGCATCGCTGTATACACACACAAGCACACACATTTCCTTGCGCTATTCTTTTCTTATTCAATGATCAAATATGAATACATGATAGTACCTATTTATTTAGAATTAGTTCTTCTAAAGACTGATGCAGACTTTTGTTAATGAAAATAGTAGTTTTCCTACAGCTTGTTTAATGTGTATTCTCTATTGTTTATTATAAATTTGTGATTTGAGACCTACTGATATATATTCCAATGATCACTTGTTTTGGAAAAGCTGAAAACAGTGGGCACCATATAACACAGGATTGATTTTATTATGACAGCTGTAGACAACTTCTAAATCTAAAATAATCAATGATATTCTCAAAATTTGTAAAATAATGTAAACTACACAAATGTAATTGTTTAAAACTAATGCTATATTTCAGTTTAACACAAATTACAACCTAGTTTTAAATACAAGTTTCTACATACTATGGACATTATATTAAATATAATAAAAGCATTTTTATCAACTATGAGCAAAGTATAGTTTTGTGAAAGAATCCGATCTTAAGACTTTAACGGAATTAAACGTTTTGAGGTCCCAAAAGTCGTTTTATGATGTTTTTTTCATGATTTCGATGTGTGTGTGTGTGTGTGTTTGTGTGTGTTGGTAGGTGGGTGAGTGTGAATCCAAAGTTTGTGGTCACCTTATGGTCCAGAATTCTTCATGGATCAAATTGATATTTCACAAAAAAATGGGCCTCATTGTGCTGATGTGCTGTATAATTTGGTAGCAATTATAAATGATGGAAAAGTACTTTTTTGCCAAAAACCTGTTTTTGGAAAACTATTTTTTTCTCCTAAACTAATAATTCTAGAGTTTTGAAATTTCGGCATTATGTTTTAGGCTTAATGACCAAGACAAAAAAAAATATTCTAAGATTTTTAAAACAACAAATATTATCTATTCAATAAAATGTAAAAATGTTGACTTGTAATTCAATCTGAAAGCTTGTGAGAGCGATACAAACCATACAGTTTGACGCATCAAAGGGAAACTGTACCTGAAAATAGAACATTTTGTGGAGGAGGGGGTGAGATATTTTTTTTTTTAAAAATTACACTAACTGCGTCAGATTAGTTTTCAGAAAATATTTTTTTGAAGCTAAAAGGCTCGTTGAAAAACAATTAAATTTTTCCAACAAAATTTAACAGAAAAATAACAATTTATAAAAAAAATCATGGAATTTAAATTACGGCAAAGGGCAATAAGGGCAATAAACTGAATATTGATCCTGGAATAATTGTTTACTTGCTATACTGGTCCTATTTGTTTACATTGTTAACATTGCCTTAAAAAATTTTTAAGTGAATCCACTGAAATAAAATAAATCTGAAATGATTTAATGGCTTATATGATATATGAGAAGCATAATATTCTTACATGTCAAAAATCAACAGCGACGAACATACATTTCTGAGGCTTTCCATGACATTTTTGATTTATCTCACAAAATGCTCTAATCAATCTATATGTTGCACTTAATATGTTGAAATAAACTTAATATCAGATGTGATTTTTTTTGTGTTTTTGAATCACAGGATCTTTGGGTAATATTGAAGGGTAATTGGTGTTAGGAATGGACTCTTTTCTGAAGGAGGAGTTATGTCGTTTACAAATATTCAGTTTTTTCACAATTATAGTATAATAGTTCGTATCTAATAATTTTATAATTTCATGCTTCCAGTTATAAAGGATTAAAATTATACAGAAAAGCCAGCTTTAAGTTTGATTTGAGTGTGGAAAACTGGCTAGTTATTCATATATTTTTTCTCAAATTAGATTTGCAGTCACCTTATATTAGAGTACACGCACGCAGAAAACAGATAACACTCACACAGAGTAAATTTAATTGTTATGATTTTTCACAAACGGAAAGAAAAGTGATTGTTTAAAAAACACTAGCAAGCCATGAAATTCCTAGTCACAGAATTCTATAAAAGACAAAATATGTAAAACATAATACAAAATTGAAAATATTCTTTGAAGAATAATAAATGAATTCATTCTACATCTTAAATTAAAAATAATCTGAAAGCTACATTTTTTCTTACATATTTCTGACATTTTTCAGACGAAGTAGGAATACTTTCAAGTATTAAATACGAAACATTGTTTTAAAACTTCACTGCAGAAAGAGGTCAGATGAACTATATAAGATATCCACTGGCCATTGCAACAAAGGCCATGTTGTCCTGTAGGAGATTACTTCGTAACACGAAATATAGACTTTCGCTTTTCAAAACTGTTAATACTGCAGAAGTTATGCTGCTGACATTATATTCATCAGTGGTGTGATACACAAAAATAAGCATATATATTGATAAGTTGATCAATTACTTTTTATACTTCCTCCATGAATGAAAGACCTGGTAGATATAATGCGTATATAGCTATATGCCTATATATATAATATATAATGCCTAAATGGAACACTATATATTATATACTCAGGAAGTATGATATACGATAACTTATAGTAAGGTTGAGAGTAGGCCATTCCACTTTTTTTTTTATTTCAGTTAATGTATAACTTTGAAGTGTTACTTTCCATTTGAAAAATAAAATTATTTAACTTAGTCGTCACTTATCAATCAAAAAGGCGATATATTTTTTTCCCAACCATTCAGAAATAAAATAATGGATGTCGCAGATCGGGGTTTGGAACATCAGCCTTTGTTTGGAACATTAGCAATTTGAGATACTCTGAATTCTCAATATAGAAGCTCCACTTGACATCTTTGCAGATTATTCACTTCCGTCAAGATTACTAAAAGTTGTGTCAATCAATGGGCTAACAAACTATAATATTAAACAGGGTAGGATGGCCACGCAACTAGTCATCTAACAAGAAGTAGTCTTTCTTGTGGCCCAATATTAGAAGCAATATTGACGCTGCCATATTTACTGCTGATAAAAATACCGTCAACGTTTTTAGTTTCTGTGATAAGAAAGAGAACACTTTACCCTATCTAAGACATTTTGTTAATTGTTGAATATTTGCTCGCTTTTTAATTTCTTCAGTTAAGTTCCTCGTTATAACCTTAAATTTATTTTATTTTAAATATATTAAATATATATTATTTTAAATTTATTTATTTTTAAGAACAACAAGAATGTTGTTCATCTTACAATTGTACTATTTAGTAGGGATTAGTACAAAACACGATGATTTTTCGACCCTTTTAATAGTGGCAGAACTGTCTTGTCTCAGACTTCTGGCTGCGTCAAAATGTCTCTTCTTTAAAACATTACTTCCAAAGTGACCATACATAATTTTCGATTCCCTTAAAATCTCATCTCTACTTGATTCATCAACTTTAATCTTGCCTTCCTCTGCTAGCTTCAGAATGGAATCAAGAAGTGACATCACCGAGGAAATCGATCAACTTTATCATCTCAAACATATGGATCCTACAGTGATCAAACCACAATAAGAAATGGGAAAACAAGACTAAGATCTTTCAACCGTAACAAGCGGTCTTCGTCAGAGTCAAAAACCCAACTGAACACTAGATGCAGAAAACATCTGGTGAGGAGTTGAGAAAAGTGGGAGGGAAGAGTGGTATTTTAAAAGGGTGAAAGCACAGGAAAGGACTAATGTCCAGAAAGGGATGTTTGGGGAAACAAAGGAGTACAGTAAGAAAAAGTAAAAAACTATCCGCTAGCTGTCAACCCTCTTTGAAGAGGCTATTGCCCTCGTGACGAAAGTATCAAGTTTGAAGAGACCGTTACTAATGTTTATAATATTAGATCTATTAAATTTAATTAGAGACGATTCAATAATATTTCTTAACAACATTGATTTTTCATAGGTAATAAATTTAGCTCCTGTCCAATCAATATGATGAGAGAACGTTATTCACTATTTGATTGGCAGCAGTTAACCGATGATGTTTAAAATCCTCATATCAGCTTCCTTGACACATTTTATTGTTTAAGTTTCGATAAAATCTTCCATTTTGAAAGCAAGGAAGGGAAGAAATAAATGGATGACTGCACTTTACTTGCTAGCTCTAGGGTTCTGTCACTTACTGTATTTTTCTAGCCGAGTCAGTAAAACATCCCTGTAGTCACAGGCGCCGTCTGCTACGAGGAAAGAGAACAGCATATCTCACTTGTGGCTTTTCGCTGTTTTATGATCGCTCAGCACAATAAATATGGTACTAATACATATGCCATTACTGCCAAAACTAACACTGCACTTTGTAATTAAATTGATATAGTAAAAGAGTTTAAACCTTTGAATATCGACATACAGAGAGACAGAAGTACGGTGTCCCTCTCTACAGAGCATGATAGTACAGTTAACAGACATTGCGCAATTTATAAAGAGACACTGCAGGCGATGGCCTTACCTTACCACACATTTATGTCCAGTACAGTTTATGTAAACATCCAACGATTTTGAATAAAAACAATCGAAAGCAAGTAAAATGGACTGCAAAATATTTTTACAGTGCGATTTACTGGATAAATATCACCATTTAATTATTTTATTTTTTTTTCCTTACCAAGATTATCAGGTGAGGCACAGTCTCACCTGCCTCTTCCCCGACTGCATGTTCACTGGTGTTCTCGCAATACAGTCAAAAAGAACAAACCTCAGATATATTTTGGCTGGCCATGTGAAGACTTTAAAAGAGGAGGGTGGGTACGCTCCAGCTGTATATTTTCTATAAGAATAAGAAAACTAGCAGTTTCCTTATTAGAAACTGAATATAAGTGAGTCGCTGGACCTTCAACGTAGTCATCTGATCTCATATTTAAGTAGTCATACATTTCTCATGTGCACAAGGGGGCTGTGAACCCCTTCCTTCGAGGAATATAGGAATGCCTCCAACTAAGTTATCCATGCATCTTACACTTCACCTATCAGCTGTTGCACCTAAGGTACATATGGATAATAAACATGGTATGCGTCTGACGAGAGAAACGCTACTGGAAGGAACTACAGTTTTTGAGATTAATAACCTTCTCAATTTTAATTATTGAGGATTTTCGTTGCTTATGAAAGAAAAATACTTTCCCTCAATAGTCAAATTAATGACATGTTCGTTATCTCTAGTTCTAGAAATATGAATCCAGGGCTTAAAAATTTGAATTTAATAAAAATGAAACTGTCAGTTTACCTACTGAGCGCTAGGAGCGCTTTAGTGCTGTATATTTTCTTTCTTTTATCGCTTTATCATTGAGCTATCTGTATTATTGTTTCTTAGCTTAAGTTCTTTTTATTGGTTTATTCGTACTATTATTTATCATTGACATATTCTCGTTAGTTAACCCTGAACATAACCTTTGAGGCCAGAAGCTGGATTTATCTGGTAAAGCTCTTTTAGTGTTAAAAGTTTTTTTTTTAATATGTACTTGAGAGAGTTGCTCTTTCAGTGAATTTTTCAACAGAGTGAATGTTTAAGAGAAAATGTCACGTTCTTAAAAAGATTGTAAATAGAGAAGCCACCTTGGTCTTCAATAATATCTGTAGACAGGAAGATTTGCTGCCCATTTATGCAAATATATATATCCAAGTATGAAAAGGAGATAATATTGGTTTTTTCAACAACTCATTTACGTTATTGGCTTGTATATTTCCGTATTTTGTTTGGTAAATGTATCCCAATAACATTACTTATTACATATAACGTTCGCTATATATACATATTTTTGTTATGATCGAGACTCATTGCAAAATTTACTCATACACAATATCTGAAATTGTCTTTTACAAAAGGTTTTACTGCAATTATCTTTAGCAAACCTCTGTATTCTGGCTTAAAATCACCAGTTTTACAATCGTTTTGAGAGACAGATAACAGAATATTTGCATATTCCGCTGATGAAGATCTAAGTTTGGCCTGACCAGTCAAAACTCGAACATCCTGTACATATTACAAAACTCTAATGACTAATGACAGGATCACACATGGGATTAGTGTAGAGTTTATTAATTTTCTCGTTCAATATTATTATTTATAGCAAATTAAGTTTTCCACTGACTAGTTATACTTAATTATTCATAGAATATAGTCAAATAAATTAGAATAGTAAGGTTTGCCAAACCTAACATATTTTCTTGTTACTACTTTACTGCTACTTTTCAGTAGGAAAGAATTGTAACTTTATAAAAATTTTGAGGTTTATCTAAATATAACATTTAATACTTATAAGATCATTTAGAAAACCAAATATTTTCTGTAATAATATTAAGCACTATTATAATATTTTCATCAAAGAATGAGATTTATCAAAAATCCCTTACGCTTTATGTTCCAACAGATTACTGTGTAGATATCACTTATAATCTGATCGACCAAATGCTATTATATATTTACCACCTTTACAAAGTTTTGATGTTCAACTACTTTTACCAAAACACCAACACAAGCACAAATATCAAGTAAAAATATCAACCGCTTTTCTTTGCACAAGATGCAAAACTCAAAAGCAAACTTCAGGAACTTCAAATATATATTCCTTAAAATTTACTTCTGTTTTAAGTAGTTACACCTAGTAAAGTAATAGTAGAAGAAAGAGCAATGTTCGATATACATTTCAAACGAATATATTAAAATTCAAATTTACATAAATATATACTTTTTTTAATTATTAAGAATTATTTATGTCATATAATACATCATACAAAATTAAAAAAGAATGGAGATTTAACGGAATTTCATAAAAATACGAGCCAATCTCTTGAAAAAACACTTCTAGCAAAAGTAATTCTTATTTTGAGAATGTCACTCGGCTGATGGCACCTCAGCTAATCTTCTGTATTATTAAAGAGAAAGTGAAATTTGTCTTAGTCTCTTGAGAGGCGTCATTTTGATTAAGATTTTCTTTTTATTTAAGAAAACTTAGAGTTTTGTATTAATGTACACACACGCATAGGCATATAAGAGAGAGGGTTTTTTCTCTTATATTTAGAGATTTAAAAATAAATATAATAATTATGTAACTACATAATAAATTAATGAATATTATTAGTTGAATTCCTTAATGATTAAATTAACAAACATTCTTCTATTGTACACCAATTCAAATCATCCAATAATGACGAAAATATAAAGATTGCTAAGAAAACGTTATCTGATATTATAAAGAAAAAAAGACAGCTTATTACCAAACGTAGATTTTCTATATCATGAGTCATTAACTTCACTTCATAGGTTTAATTACACTCTTAACCTTAACATAGTTCTTCTTAAATGGTAATTATGTAAGTAGCTTGCACATTTTAAGCTTCCTAGTCAACGGCAGTATAATCGTATTTATAAATTTCTTTGCAAGAGCTCTTATAAATATATATATATATATATATATATATATATATACATAGCACAAACTGTAAACCAGTAGAATTATGTACCTAGAATCAGTACACCATAGTTAGATTTGGAAATATTTGTTTTACAATAAATACAATTACTAGATCAAATTCTGCCATCACTAATGATGCTTTATTTAAATTATAATCAGTATTATTGAGATCAATAGCCCTCTCTAAAAGATATTCACCAAACAAATAGATAATATTTCATATATATCACCTTAAACTAGTTAATTATTATATCTCCTTGCCCGAGTTAAATAGCATTTTGATCCCTTTCTTTGCCTTTAAAAATACTTCTCTTACTACCTGTTTATCTGAATTCTACATCATACGTTTGTTCCGACTTTTCACCACAAGTGTGGCTCTTTAAAGGAACAGCTATTTAGGACAATAGAACCTACTTTTCCATTCGTAAATTTTTTATTTTAGTTTGGATGTTGATTTTTATGTCAACGGCTAAAAAAATATGAGATGGTTAAAAATGGTTTTAGCCTATAGGAATAGTTAAATGATTAAGGTCACAAGCGGAAAATAAAAAAAAGGATATAACACAAAATAACAAGTTTAAATAAAGTTTTAAGGTGTTAGAATAAGATTAAATAAGTTTATTAGCTAACAAGAGAAGTTAAATAAGTTTATAAGATAATAGAAGAACGTCTGTTAGTATGACTGTAGATCTATCTCTGAGTAGACAAAAACTTCTTCTAAACCTAATAAAAGGTAGCATTATAGTTTGAATTTCTAATGCGCTTCAGAAGTTTCATATGTAAAGACTCTTTAAGTTTAAGTCAATGACAATTTGCGTGACTGGCGTCGATAAGGCCCGTGTAGTCACCAAATGGAGGCTCTGTGATTATTCATACGCTAGCTCAGCTTTGTCGAGTCCAAGATCACATAAAAAGCACTATATTGGTCCAATATAAAAGAAATATTCAACCGAAATAAATACAGGGGATCTTATCAAAGTAGAGTAATAATGACTGTAAAGAAAAGTAGGGGAAAAACACGATTGACGATAAAGCCATTTAAAGATACTAAAAGAAATGATTAAAAATAAAATGTTACTTCTTACACTTCTTCAAAATGTATTTAAAACAGACAGATCTGTTCAGCTAATATGAATATAGAATCCATATACCTCACATTAATTTCCGGTTTACTTATTTGCTCTGGTCAATTCTTCTTTTTCACCCTTCAGGATTAAAAAAGTTAAAAGCGAGAAAGCACATTTTGCGTTCAAGAGAGGTAAAAAGACCTTCTTTAGTATACGGTTGCAAGGAGGACTGATGTGTGCTTTGCTACTGTGTATTTTTGGTTGACTACATATAGGGATTATTTATTCTAGGATGAACTGTATTTCAGGGTTTCACTTTTAAGAATTTCCTTTTATGTTGTGATCAAATAAGTGGTAAATAGTTCTTGAGTACTTTGTCATTCATCCTTACATTGTCAATTGCACAATATATTGATGTACTTTCTAACTGAATCACTGTTCTTTAATCAGTCTTAAAATTATGCCCCAGACGAAGTTAATACTTAACAGTCATATTTGTGTTTGTTACGGATGAATTATTGACAAATTTAGATCATTTAACACTCCATGTTTGTTAAGACTATGAAAGTAACCATTTTTGAACGATAACCACTTCAAAATTTAACGACATTAATTTAAGCACCAAAATTATCACTTATTATATTAACAGAAATACATTTTAGGAAGGATGAATTGACCAAATTATCTTAAATGAGATATCATTGATTACCTTTTATACTAAAAAATGTGAATTATTCAAAAAACTCAGAAAGCCTAATTAACTCTCAAACCTTATATACGTAAGAACAAATACTTACAGTTAAGTTACAGTTAAGAACGAAAACATTTTTACTGTAAATATCACTCGGTTTTGTTTTACTGGGTGAAAAAATATTAGAGGTCGCAACTTGGCATTAAACCCGTGCCGATGATACATCAGGACTAAACATCCAAATTAAAACGCAGGGAGTTCCAACCACTCACTTAAGTCAGAAAAAAAGATAAATGAAACTAATTAAACAAGAAGGTTGGCAATATTTGATTCTTCAATCTATTAGAATAATATAAAAATACATGTTCTACTTGGCTTTAGTGCTACAGCAGAGATTTAGGAGAATCCTAGGAACATTGTAAAACTGGAAATGTCATAAGAGAGACCGTACCAAGATCACTTGTCCCAGACTTTCAAATGTCCAAATGCCCCAAACAGGATGAAATTAAAATGTATAGAAAGATACTTTCAACTTTTTCCAGGTTTTATGAGTGGTTATGTCAAATTTACAAAATAAGGTGTATACGTATGATAATGCAGTCATCATAAATTGCTTCTTAGGCTGATACATCAAAGCTAACCTACGAACAATAGCTTTCATCAATAGATAAAGATATAAAACTTTGTGTAGTACCAGACGATACTTCAAGTCATAAGGAGCCTTTTGAATATCATTCACAAAGTGGATGCAAACTACAAACTTTTTAATCAAACTGGTTAAGACAATCTAGCGACATAAAGCAGTACCACTGTCGTACATATTATGCCCTAACATGCATACTAAGACGCTTCAAAACGTACAAATCTTGTACTAGGCTTATTGCGAATGTGGTAGAGACGAAATCGAAATGCCCATGACCAGAACTATAACTAACGTGGGACAGATTAACTGTAACCTTGGTTCTAAGAAATGTCTGGCAACTGCAGTAGCCAGGTAAACCGCTCAGAATAACACGTTAAAGCGCCTGACTTTTTGATACACCACTAGCTCCTCTGGAATCTCTTAGCGGCCAGATAACTTCGTTTTTAGAGCTTAATTTGGATTGCTACTCACTACTTTCAGGAATACATGGGAAAATTTTCACCACATCTGTTAAAAATTTTTAAGATAGATTGAGAATATTTCAGAACAATTAAAGAACAGGTGTTTTGTAACTATAAAGCAGCACTAATACCAGAGAAAGAATTGATATGGCTGCAGATTATTATATTGGATAAATGGAATTTAACATGTTGGAGGCTTCCTAAACGCTTATGAATCTTTTAAAAATTTTCTATAAAAATACCTAAAGAGGCAAACGAATTCATGAGTAACAAAACGGATGTACCTAAACTCTGGAAAAACATTGTCTTAGAAAACACGAAAGACTTTATAAAAATCAGGAAATGTTCAAGCAAGACTTTGGCTTGATATATAATAGTGTTTTTTCCAATTATATATACATATATAATTGTGTCAAGAAATTTATAAAGCAGAAAACAAAATTTCAAGATAAAATAAGAAAAAAATGATGAAAGCAAGTAAACTTGGCGCTAAATTTGGAGTATAGCATTAAAAAATCATTATAAAAAGTTAGAAAGTTCCCAACTTTATTTCTTTTTTCAATCTTTTCCTTAGAGATAGAACAAGAAATTGAGAAATTACATTAGTTTGCACTTAAAAGCATTAAATAAAATAGCTTAAAAATTATTGTTAGAACAATATACATTTATGCGTTTTGATTTATTTTTTTATGTTTTGATATAATTAATGAATTAATCTATTAAGTTCATTTGTTTATTCTAATTAAAAATATAATTTATTTTAGTAAATTATTTGTGTTGAAAATTTTACTTTTGCTTGATATTATAGTTTTGTTTAAGTTACAAATACAAAGAAATAAATTATCAGACTTAGAAAGTTTAATTATTTACGCTAACTAGAAGTCAAAAGGAAAATTAGTTTGATAGAAAATAGTGTGGGTGTTAAAGTATGGTATTCATATAATGCAATGGAAATATTTCGTAATAAGATCAGTCATTACATAAGAAATTAAAATATACTTATTTAAAAATTTGACCACAATATCAGGAATTATTTAATGCTATCATTTATGACTGACAAATGACTAATTATAAGTGGGTTGAGCACTCATTTGTCAACTGAGCGACCTGCAACTCAAATTACCTCCACTGAGTGGTATGCTCCTGAGAATCATAGCTGAGGAGGGTCAACAAATGTTCAACATCAATCCATGCAATTCGTGAATGTTTACAAAAATATTAAACTTCCAAAACATGAAATTCCATTTCAAGATTTTGACGGAATTACACGTTTTGAGGTCCTGAAATTGGTATTTTAGTGAGTGTATGTATGGGTGCGTATGTCTTTGATTGTATGGGTGCGTATGTCTTTGAGTGTATGGGTGTTTAGATGGGTGTGTATGCAAAACTTTTTGAGCATACTGCTGTCCACACAGTTTGATGGATCTAATTCATATTTTACACAAAGACCATATATTGTACATGTACCCTATTGTCTTAGGAGCAATATTTCAAGATAGAAGAGTAACTTTTTTTAGCTAAAGTCTATTTTTATCTAACATTTTTTTCTTCTACACAACTAACTCTAGAGTCTTATAAATTTGGTATTATCATAGAAATAACAAAAGCAGTAACTGAGAAAAGATTATGAGCTTTAAAATTACTGACAAACTTTTTTTCAATAAATATTGCATTTGAAAGCTTGAGAGGAGGATGGATCATATCTTGACGAATCAAAATAAAATGATACCTAAACGCAAACTTATATTAGAAAGAGTCTAGGAGTTATTTTTTTCAAAGTTACATTACCAAGAAGAGACGTTATGGTACATGTTAAATGTTAAACGTTAAATGTTTTTTTACAATATAAGACTAATTAGATAACAATGACCCTTTTCCAACAAATGAGGCATAAAATTACAAAAGTTAACAACAAAATTATTTCAATAGAATATTTTCTTTTTGAGATCAAATTTACAAACTTTAATTGAGTAGAACGTTCATTATATCACTTATATGTTACCAAATACATTGCAGGCCATAGAACATTTTACAAGTCAATATTTATTGCGTCAAAGTAATCACAAATTAATATTTGGAAATTTTCTGTTTTCAACTAAGAGGTACTTGATTGGTATATTGATGAATCAAAAATTAATAGTATAATCTGTAAAATAAGTTCACCTCGGGTGGAAACCTGGCCACAAGGGAGTACAGGGTAATGAGGATGTAAACGAGTAAGCAAAGGTTAGAGCACAACTCAGTGCAGTGAGTCTGCTTTCACAAAAGTAGAGAACAACTGCTCTTTAATGTATAGGGAATCCACATAATAATAGCAATTGTAACTGCTTCATTATGATATCATTACAATGATACTTGTATAGAAAAAAGGTCATGAAACTAATAATGTTTTCAATTCATTATTTTTTCATTCCAAGGACCAGCCTTATGGCCTATTGATTTCAGTGATACTCAAGGAACACAAAGTGTGTACGATTTCTTAAATGATACTCATTTTAGTTATAACAAGCGACATTACTGAATGTTACTAAAAAGGAAATTTTCATTGTATATTAATTCATAGAGATATTCCATGAATAGCTGACATGATACCGACTGGGGACTGACAGCTTAATGTCCTCCTCAAGAGATGACGAGGACAAGATTATTCATGTAGAAAATTAAGGTGAGTCTATTAAAGTCATAGTTTGGTTAGTGCTGATAGTTCATAGTTGTTAGTACATGATTATTCACGTAGAAGATTAAGGTGAGTCAATTAAAGTCATACTTTGGTTATTGCTCATAGTTCATAGTTGTTAGTACATGATTATTCATGTAGAAGATTAAGGTGAGTCAATTGAAGTCATACTTTGGTTAGTGCTCATAGTTCATAGTTGTTAGTAGATGATTGTTCATGTAGAAGATTAAGGTGAGTCAATTAAAGTCATACTTTGGTTATTGCTCATAGTTCATAGTTGTTAATACATGATTATTCATGTAGAAGATTAAGGTGAGTCAATTAAAGTCATACTTTGGTTAGTGCTGTTAGTTCGTCGTAGATAGTACATCATTATTCATGTAGATGACTACTTTATGTCCAGTAAGGGCTTAGTTTGGTTAGTACTGTGAGTTTATAGTTGGTGTTTGAAAATTTGTTAACCATGAACTTAAATATCATCGCATTGAACCTTTATTCATTTGCAAGAATAGATACCCTAGTCTTGCAAACAGTATCCTGTCAACTTGCAGAACTCTCTATGCAAAGCATTCTAATAATGAAGACCTTTTGTAATAAAATGGATCTCTAGCTCTAATGAAGAAATAAACCTCAGTTTTTAGTATTAGACAGTTCTGAATTCGATTGGTGATAAGTAAAAAAGTTGAAAAAAAAGAAACAAAACTATACATTTAATAGGTACAACAAACAATGTTTTATACCTATTTAAAGGAAAATAAAACAATTTCTATGGACTACAAAACTTTGAATATGTTTTTAAGTAGTTAAGATTACAATTTCTTCATACTGGTAGGCAATATCTGTCATTCTTTAAAGCAAATGTGAATATTTTTTTTATATCAGGTATATTTCATTTTTACTTAATTTAAACATGACTACATTTTTGTTTCTTCAATTAAAGCAAGCCCGACTCTTCCCGAACAAAGAGATTACTTTTAGCATAAGATCTCAAGAAATTGTAAAAAAAATTATAATGAATAATTAAACAGAAAATGGGTGAGACACTTCACTTTTCAAGGAAAAGGTTCACATAATCTTTGCATAAATCCCTATTGATTTTTACTCGCTCTTAATTCCTACTTTACCACAACACTAAAGCTTTCATTAAGAAGTTACCACCATTGCATCATTATTATGCTTGAAGCCAACCATCTCTAAAAGCTTTTTTTTTTCACTAACATAAATATAGGGTCATTAAGGTAAGAGCTTGCCTTAACGGTGTAAACATATAACTGCATTTGCATCTTCAGTTTTGTAATATTTTACATTAACTAGAGTCATAAAGTTTACGATATTCTTCATTTAAAATAAAGACTGTTCCTTCTTTGTTTTTTAACTCAATGGTAAATAATTTCTTTTCTTTCAACAATTTATACATAAGACCGTATCAATTCTATTTACTTACTTTCATATCAGATCTTTTGATACAGGATATATATTTGTAAATAATGTCAAACCTAATTTCCTAAGTTGCCAGGGGTGGAAAATGAATTGAACTTGATGTGTTTACTTTAACAATCATTTTATAAACAACGTGCCTTTCTTTAATATAAATATTCAAACAATATACTAGTACCTATGGTCGTCAATATAACTAAGTTCGTTGTTTAATTAAACCAAGTGTTGCTTTATAACATCTCCCCCTTAACGACAAACATTTCAGTTTAAAAGCTTTTATTTGGGTGTTACGTGCTAGAGACACCAAGAATGAAATAAAGACTAGTAGCATTGCTATTACCCATGAGGTGGTTAGAATTATTTAAATTAAATTAAGTTTTGTACATTTGCCCAACTGATCTATCTACTGAATGAAAAACGAAAACCTGACTACCTCTTTACCATCAGATCAGGATGTAAGTGGCACTAACCTCTATTCCAATGTATCTGCTATATATTCTTGTCCCCCAACAAGTTTTTCGTGTTGTCTACGGATATATCAAGTGAAGAATCTATCTGAAAACTCCCGCTCCCAATTCCTGTATTCCTAAAATCTGAACAAATTCCTTGACCTAACAATAACTCTTACCGAACTTGTCGGTAAAGAAAATCTCTCACGTAAATCAACAACAAACGATGTTGCAATATACCTGAAGGAAGTAGAGGGAGACCAAAAAATTAACTATCATTTCAAAAAACTAAATATCACCTTTCATACGTAACAGCTTTAAAAAATACAAATCATTTAAAACATATAATGAAATATTTATCAATCTACGCCAAATGAGACAATCTAAGACGAACTGAAAGAATTATAATAGAATAACGAAAAAATACTTACGTTCTTCACAATGCAACGTAGAAGATTAATGTTCCCCTAGGGTTATCTGGGTCATTTCCACCTAAATAAATTATATATAATTACCATACATATATTTCATAAGTCAATCAACATGAAAAACTCAAAGGTTATTTTTGTACAGAAAGTATCAAAAGGAGAACGAATTAACATAAGGTAGAAAATAGAAATTTACAAGCATAAAATGTTAGAAAATATGATTAACAAAATGACATTTTAACCAGACATATAATAGAAAGACCACACAAATAACTTGAAATAGACGACGAGACTAGAAAAAAATAATAAATTTAATAATTAAGCAGTACCAACTATAATATTAAATAATAAACTTAACTATACTTAACATACTTAACTAACTTATATACTTAAGTAACTCTATAAGAAAATCTATAGGAGGACTAGAGTAGAAGCTCGTACTCCACTATTTAATATCTGTTCTATTGTCTATTTTGCCCCAGTTTCTCGTTAAGTAGTCCTAAGTACCACCCTCTATCATATTTCAGTTAAAAGGAGTATAATATAAAGCTAGATTTTGAAGAGCCATAGAGATATGAAATATAGTTTTCACTTTCTTTCACTTTTCACTCAATACAAAAGCTAGTGGTGAATTTCGACAACATGAATGCATCCTATTGGTTGGAGAGAGTTTTTGAAGCAAGTTATAACATACGCTGTTGTTGGGTGTGTGGGTCAGAGCCCAATGTGAATGTTTCATCATGTGGAAATTCAATGTTTTAAGGGACGCTTGAGCGAGACAGGAATCACAAGGTTTGGCAGTTACACGCCATTAATTTGCTGTATGGTTTGTGGCTGTGAGCCCATTGATTTAACTAACAGTACCTAGTCCAGGATCCGGTCTTTACATATATACAGTCACACGCATCCCTTTTCTCTATTCAAAAATGCATCCGCAATCAAGTGTACATTATTAAAAAATGAATGCTTTTTTTTCTACATCAAATGTATATTACAATTTGTTTCATTTCTTATAATTTTATGATAAATTTTTTCGAGGAAAGCTATTTCACTTTTAGTGATAATTTCGAATAAAACTAAAGAATCGCACAAACATACGGTGATAATAATATTATTCACAAACTCACAAATAAATTTGATCCAATAAGATTAGAAGAAAACTGAAATTGTACTTTTAATAATACTGTTTAACTTTTGAAGTATATTCATGCTAAAAGGAATGATGTTGTAGGACTGAATAGCCCTTCAAACTGAAGAATTTATAACAGTTTCTGTTATTTAGGATTATTATGTTTAAAGACAAATATTTATTTACTTAAATATATATTTGTTATGTATAAAAATGAAGGAAAGGTCCATGAAATAATATCAACCATCATTTTTATTAAACTCATGTGAGATATACCCTTCATTGATAACAATGTTTTCTTTTCTATTTTTTTCTTTAAACAATGGAACAATGTGATTATGGAGTAATTTGTGACCACCAAACGTTGCATATTAACACATTCCAAATGTCCAAGTCTTATTAAGAAAAAAACCTGAAGATGGATGTGAATAAGATTTTAGATGTATCAAGAAATATAAAGAAACACACATTTTATCAAAAACCAGTGTCTCTTTTTTACTTGTTTGACGAAAAAAGTTGAAACATATCTCCTGGATTGATTTCTTATCTTGATCCTTTGTTACTTGATTAATGTTGTTCGTATTGTTGGCAAATCAAAATGTACTTTTTATTAAGATTATATGTATACACGCAACCCCAAGATAACATGAGCCGTAGAGCTGAGCAAAAAGTTTACTAAAATTAATATTTGAAACAAAAATTCCTCCTCTGAAAAAGAACAAAGGAAGAGGAAACTTTATCAAATTGTCTTCTATCTTAAAGTCCTTCTCGTGTCATAGGACAGACTGATGACAAAAACTATAAAAGTTATGTCGGTAATTGAGCTAATGCTCACTTATGTTTGGCCATTGTTTATGGGAAAGTTAGCAGCGTAATGCAGTATTGAATGGTAAATATTAAAAGGGCAGTCAAGTAAGTCCAATTGTTTATTAGTAAAGGTAGATATTTCAGGCAATGATGAGGAAATCTGAAATGTCTCTTCAGGCATGCACATTTCTTCCTTCAAGAATGGTTGGACATATAAAATAAAGGTTGAATTTTGATACGTTTATAGTTCCTGTTATTGGTTCAATGTCATTACTACATCTTTTAATTATTTATATGTTAAAAAAATAGTTATCTCTATCGGTAGATATAATTATTTATGAACTAATTTGATATGAATTCTTCAGAATATAGGAAAAAATAAAATTAAGAAATAATTTGTGATCTCTAATAGTTGGTTGTACGTCAAAACTACTAAATGACAATTATATAACTCTCCAAGTATGGAAAGAACATAAAACGTTATTATTTCTACAAAGCTTCCAGGCAATATTATTGAAAGTGGTACTAATTTGTAGAAAATATGAAATATATTTTAATAATCCAACAGGTTGAACAAAAGGGGGAATACAATTAAATTCTTAATAAACAACCATTAAGTAAAAAAAAAATAAAATAAATAAAAGCTGAGCTTTTATTTGGAGAAAAATAAAGAAATTTATATTTTAAAGGTTTTTTATATACTAAGGCCAACAGGATAAATTCTGGATGGCATTTCGACTTCTCCAAGAGAAATATTGGGTTTTTAAAGTTACAATTCCCTTTCTTTGTTTAAAACTGTTCTGGAATTATTTTGTTCGTGACTTGTCTAAATTCCTTTGCATGAAATTAAAAAATATATCTATTGTAACAGATGGTGTAAATCATCTTTTGTGATATTTCTTTTATATGCTGATATTTAAACGGATTATATTTTTTTTTTTTTTGAACACAAGTAACATTGGAACTTATTGAGTGTAAACAACCTACAGAATTGAAACAAAAACTTTATATGTAAAATTGAAAATATTCCTTTTTTTTTGCATTCTTAACTAATAACATTCCAACGTATACTTGTTTTCAAAAACACTGGAAATCATAAGTCATTAATAACTTCTTCGAATTTAAAATGGAACAAAGCATGAGATTAAAAGAATGATCCAATTATAACTATTGATACTAACTTAAATCAAATCCAAATGAGAGTTTGAATATAAAAATCTTTTTTAAAATTATTGTAATCTTTTTATAATTTCTGACAACATTCAAAGTGAAAAAAAGTTTATCTTAACAATTATATATATTTCCTAAATAAGATGTAATTTCTTTAGGATTACATACTAAGTTAATTCATGGGTATAATGGATTTGATAACGAAGTTTTTTAAGCAGTTTTTAGATGAAACATATTTTATTCATTGTTTTAAGAATCCAGTATAAATATAATTGTCTTTCATTAAAATTTAATATAAGTATTTTCATGCATATTGTAAATACGTAATGTTTAAAATGTAGCATGTTTTTGGTACGAATTGTTTCCGCTCATCACATGTTAAGTTTTTTCGTTTACTTTCTTTGAAGCTATACAATTATATTGTTCAATTTTTACATCACACAGTGTTCCACTGGTCATTTCTACATACAAAAAGAGAAGAAAATTTTCGTAATTGGTAAATTCTATTTTTCTTTTTTATCGAGGTTTGGTCTACCTTCAATAATTCAACACCTTTAAGCCGACGTTTCGTCTATATTTGTAGACATCTTCAGGGCTACATCAATAGAGAATTTAATTACAATAACATGAAACATAATTATATTACATTATTGAATTAATATACATAATTACCTTGGTATTTTTCTATTGTGAGGAAACAACTACATAACGGTTTGTGTTCAAATCAACTAGTGTGCTGCCCTAGTGACAATCGGCTTAAAGGTGTTGAATTATTGAAGCTAGACCAAACCTCGATAAAAAAAGATAGTTTTAACTATATGTGGTTGAGATAAGGAAAACATTAGTATATATAGTATATATATATTATATATATATATATATATATATATATATATATATAATATATATATTAGTGAAGGTTGGTAGCAATCATTCTATGTTTCTAAAAATTTTATGCCAATTTCATGCTTGGTTACCTTTTTTGAGAGTTTTTCTAATATCCTACAGGCTCTTCTCAGTTCCTCGGGGATTAAAAAAATCAACTGGCCCAAACTTTTCTTTTCGTAACTACACATTCTAACACTATTTAGATCTAACACTAATTAAGAACTATCTAAATATTATCTTCAATAAAACAACGACACCTTTCGGTCTCATAGACCATCATCAGGCTAAGCTTATGACTAAAGTATAAGGTGTATTACAGTGTAATGTCACATCGTGTGAGAGTCAATTCAGAAAACTGAACTATTCCTATTGTGATTGAGACAATTGTTGGGTGGTTGATGAGAGGAGGTGGGGTGGTTTCAGGTATGTAGTGGTATGTAGTGCCCTGCAGTGCCTCGCACTAGTTCTGTAAAATTCGTACTTTGATTATTTATATATGGGGCTTTCTTTAAGATATACAATGCTAGGATTTTACATAATGCTTCTATTATTCATAATCTTCTTTCATCATTTTCTCTTGCCATTATTTTTGTGTTTTGAACAAGGGTTTCACGGTTTAATTTGAATTTATGTATTTCCTGCATGTGGTTCTTTTGCACTCCTGAAGAGATATATATATATATAAAAAGATTTCACATAAACACGTGAAACAACAATCAATGATCAAACCACAATAAGAAATGGGAAAACAAGACTAAGATCTTTCAACATCCCAAAGGAGTACTCCTTTGTTTCCCCAAACATCCCTTTCTGGATATTAGTCCTTTCCTGTGCTTTCACCCTTTTAAAATACCACTCTTCCCTCCCACTCTTCTCAACTCCTCACCAGATGTTTTCTGCATCTAGTGTTCAGTTGGGTTTTTGACTCTGACGAAGACCGCTTGTTACGGTTGAAAGATCTTAGTCTTGTTTCCCCATTTCTTATTGTGGTTTGATCATATATATATATATATATATATATAGGCTAACTGCCACAGATATTCTTTTGATCCAAAATATAAATACTTTTAAACACAAGAGATCCAGAGTGATCAAAATTGTAGCAAGAGTCTATAAAGCTGCAGGAACCAAAATTGCAATAAGCTGAGTCTTTCACAGGGAGCACGTTTGAGTGCCTTCCTTACAAAAGGAAGCACAGTTGTGTGTGGCAGAGTTAAGAGAACAAGGGTTGATGTTGCCGGAGTTGAAAAAACTGAAAAAAGAGATTTTATAAGAAGATTTATAAGAAGAACCAATGTAGTTGGAGCCAATTTAGGAATAGGTGACACTATTACCTACTTCAACTCCATAGTTGACATTACATTTAGTATATCAACTAAAATAATTTAAACTAATTAATATTAAATTAAAATTGAAAATTATCATTTTAAATAATTCACTGGAGATAGAGAAAAGATTGTCTACAGAGATAGAAAGGAGAGTCAATGGAAGCACTTTTTTTACCTCTCATCAATAAAACAAGCAACACAGCTATTCTGCAGATAGCACTACCTTGCAGTACTATCAAACATCAGTAAATGAAAATCTATTTTATAGCTATTAATTAGCTAATTTATTTTAGGGGAACGTTGATGTTTTCTAATAGATTAAAACCTTTTTCAGCCAATTCAATGTATCTGAAAATAATGTTAGCTCTTTCATTAATTATGTTTTGTAATTTTATATAACTGTTATGGCATCTTCAAATCAAGACTAAGAGTTCGCTCCCTTGTTCTATTCCTGTGATTACTAATGCTAATGAATAAATAAAATCGAAATGAAGTTTATATTAATAATAACAGTAAGTTAATTCATTGAATTGGAACACTATAGAGAGACATAATAGCATAGCATCTATCTTCCTCATACACTCAGTTTACTACTCAATTTTGTTCGAATTTCATTATAGTAGAGTATTATTTCTGTAGATTGATGTAATTAAATAATATACTCATGTTCTTAGACTCTGTCTAACAGATTAGAAATACAGACTGTTCAGTTTTGATTAATCAATTACACCAAAAAAAATGAATTCAACTTTTAAATTTTATTTTCATACTAGCTTACTTTTTAAAGCTGGCTATTGAAGAATAAATATTCAAAATGATTTAATAACTCTGCAGCTTATTGGAATCAAATATAAAAAATAAAATAATTTATTACAAAAAAGTCATATATTTTCAGCCATTTTAAAACCAGTTCAAGGATATAGACAATAATTGTTATTATCATTTGAAAGAAATCTCACAAAAAAACTTCTTGGAAAAAAGTTAAAATACATGTTTACCTCTTATATTTCATTCAACTAAAGGAAGCTTTCAACGACAGCGAAGTGACAGAGCAGTCTTCTCTTTTTATAACTTTTTAAAGGTGCTTTCAGATCTGAATGCTTGAAAGAAATTTTACAAAAATAACATGCAAATAGATTCCTGTAGAATATCATTCTTTAAAAATGAAAATAATGTTTACTTATTTGATTATTTAGAGATTGTTCATGGATATATTTAATCCAAATATAAAATAGAGAGATCATGCTATATATTATTTGTTTTGTACATATCAAATATAACTTTTTCTTTATATATTTGCCGTTATATATTCTAGTTCTAAAGATGGCGATTCCATGAATGCAAGAGGACAATTGAGCCGCACTGGTGCAATGGGTAAATATTCAGAGAGGAATCCTTGATACCTTTCATATTAAATATACATAACTAACACTTGGAAATCAGAAACACAAAGAAAAAACAAACACTCGCCATTTTCAATGATTTTGTCAACACGCCATTCTCAGGAGAAATGAAGAACGCAGAAAAGGAAAAATGGTTAACAAAGCAATAATACTAAACTGCTAATAAACAATTCAAATATGCATTTAAAATGCACTGACTTCTCTGTCAGAATATAAACCAGTGCCACAGTAAATTTAATCCCCCATATCTATCCTCTGAGGTACGTAGAAACCCGTGGGTCCTTCCACAATTGAACCGGACAGTCAATGTCGAAAACACGACTTTTCAGAACTTGTTGTAACCACTTCTTAAATTAAGTCCAGTTAAGTACCAGCAAGAAACAATGAGTTCCCAGTTAAAACATCAGTACTCTCTGTCATCCTTCTGACAAAATGAGCCACTATTATTATAACAATTAGTTTAATATTAATACATGTTATAAAAATGATAATAATAGTAATAATGTCTGAATGAATAATTCAAAAATATTTAAGATTAATAACATAGCATAAGTGTAAAATGGTTATGAATGTTTAAATTTCGGAAACAATAAGAAAATCAATACTCATATAGTGTTATCTCCTTTTGACCTTTTGTTCATTTTTATGTGTTATACATTGTTTATGTTTGAACTTATTGAATTTCTAGCAGTGACTAGATGTTGCTAAATTTGAGTAGATCCATCTATTACTAACACTGAATATTTTGTGGTCCAGTCGATATCTACAACTGCAAATTTTCGAAACAAGTATTATAGAACTCTATATGGCCTCTAACCCCCTCTAACCTGTTTTGATCGCTGTGCTCCCTAGCCTTTCGGCCATTTACACCAAAAGATCAAATCAGGCCGACGATTTAACGTGTTACCCTTTTTGCCACCTCCAAGTTTAGCCACCCAAAGTTGGGGTGTCCGAGGTGGACCTCGCGGAGGCGGGCACCACGATTCTACGTCGTGCATTAGACCAATATAAAACTAACTAATTCACGCAATTATACCAGGGGGCGAAAAACAACAACACGACAGTTAAACCCCCGGTACAAGGGTGGCTCTATTACCTCACTACCAATCAAATACCTCAATATCATTTTTTTTTCCGCCAAGCAACCCCCTCTAACTGTGGTTGACTTCGTCCCATTGGTATAAATTAGGTATGTACCTAGTACGGCGTCCCCGTCGCAGAGGTGGTAATTCTGACCGTCTCAAAACAAAATAGGTGGTAACACTCATGGCCTCAAAAAAAAAATGATTTAAAAAGTATGACAATAAAATAATATTCTATTATTATAGATGCGATAAAAATAGGCTTAATTACTGCAATATTGTAATACTGAAGATTTCAATTCCATATACTGGAGGTTCCAATTTTTGAGATGGTTTTAGATTCTACATGAGGTAGGTGGTAAATGTTAATGCCATTCGTCGAAGAGAAAGTAAATCTGTTTGTCTCAGCTTAAACGATATGAACTACTTATACCTCTAATCACCCTACCCTAATAAGATCGAGTCAGGTAAAATTTAAGACCCCAATATAGAATCAAACTGTTAGTGTGGCTTGCCATGACTAAAGTGGGTGCCTTTAGGAAGAAATTTTAAGAAGAAAACAATTCATGTAACTCTAATTGCAGCACCTACCAGGAACATTAACAGCAGTAGTTATTTTCAATGAATATTTATGTATTTATTTTTATTTATTGAATATCTCAATAAATAAAACAATAAGTGCTGATCGCGTTTCAACAAATAATTATAAAATAATGAAGATCTATGTTTCATTAATGAATCTTTGTAGGTTCTAAAAATATTATTTATAATAATTCAATGTATTCGTTTACATCCTACTAATTTGTTTTAAAAATATTAATCAAATATTACAACCTCCACAACTGAACAAATAAATTAGATAATTAAAATTGATATTATTATGACTACTATCCAACTTTACATATATTATATGAAATTAACTGAAATTTAACACCTAAAAGAAGTATATAGTTTCATTAATTACTTAATCTCAATTATATGTATGAAGTGACATATAATCTGGGAAAATTAAAACACACCAGAAAGACAAAGACCTAAGAAATAATAATTTTGAATTTCTCTTCCACATAGTGTATGCTTCCTATTATAATTAACAGCTGCAAGAGAGAATATGTAAGCAATAAGTAACAAGCTCCCTTTGATCTTTAATCCACTATTTGTTTTGTATATTGACACAAATTTGAACAATTTTTGCTATTGGTGTAGTTTTTTATTAGAATGATTCATGAAAAATTTGGATATTGATTGTAGCAGGGTACAGGTTGGTCACACTAGTGACACACACACACACACACACACAAACACACACACACACACACACACACACACACACACACACACACACACACACACACACACACACACACACACACACACACACACAAATATACACATATTTCAAAAATTATATTTTTTATAAGTTTTTTTGGAATGGGAATAAATTGGAAATTTGGAATTCATAAATATAAATTGAAATAAATAATATAAATGTTTAAGAAGTCAAACAAACAATGTAAACGATACACTAAAATCTAAAAAAAAGAGATAAAAATAAATTAATAAAATTAACAAATACTGCAAAAAAGTCAACATATTTCTTAACCTTTAGTAGAAGAAAGGCTCAAATGTGTCTCTGCATGGTCAAATCAGTGTCTGCTGAAAATCGAAGACCAACAAATCTATCGTAATAGCCTTTAAATATTGCAATCGTTACAAAGGAGAGAAGAAAATTTAGCGAGAAAGGCCACATATAAGTTAGAGTGTTTTTAAAGAAATTTGTATGTCAGTTCACAAAATGTTTAACCCACAACTACACATAGTTGGTTTCAGGGATAGAGGGCAAAATGAGGTTGTGGGTTAAGTAGGAAGTAAATGGGTTAAAGAACCTCCTGGGTCAACATTGTTTAGCTGTCACAGATAATCGAGCATCACTCCTGGAGATCAACTTACATTTCAGGAATTCCAATTCACGTCGAAACCACTTCAACTCTGAAAATACGACACTTCAAAAATCTTTAACTCTGGAATTAATTAAAAAAAAAAATAATCCTGCCATTTAATTACCTTTTGCACATATGCAAAATTCTAACACTTCTTTCAACTTAATAACCGATATTGGAATTTTACTTTGCTGACCGTTTTAATAGATGTGGGTTAATTAATTAAGAATTGTGTAAAATAGTATATATAAAGCATTTTTTTTAGTTGATAGAACAACTGCGTACTTGAATTTAATTATGTATTCCAGTTGTACAGTTCCAGAACATTTTTGTACTCAATATAACATAACTAAAATTCTTTGAAGTATAGGAATTATGAAACAGAATTATTTTTGATAAGTCCAGAAATTCAAACAAATTATTTTCTTTAGTTTGCCTAATTCAATAATTTAGAATTATATTGTCTCAGTCATATTTTCCAACATTTCTATCATACATTTGAGAACAGTCGCTGAAGATATGCATAGAATGACGGATATAAGGAGGTTAGATGAATTGAGGTAGAGCAAAATTATGTATAAAAATTCAAGCAATCTGCAAGGCAAATTAAAGACAACTGTACACTTGAAATTCGTGATTAAAAAATGTATCATGAAAAAATATCTAATGAAGTTATTATAGATAATAAACAAGGGCGATCCATATTAAGGATCTAACGTAAGTTCAGTAAGCTATGTAGAAAAATCATATATCTGAGACATTTGTGCAAACAATTAAAATACCCATTTGAACGTTTATTTTTAAATTTCCACGAATGATTTCTTTTTAAATTAAAATCATTGATAGTTAGTCATAATCATCTGTCACTATTAAGAAAAAAAATATTTTTAATGATGTTAAAGTTGTTAAGGACATGTTACTAATAACATCTAAGAAAATAAACTTTGAAAGATAGAAGAGTTCTAAATACGACAACCGTTGAAATAGTTCTTGTTTTACAAATTATAAATTATTATAATTAATTATTCAATGTGAGACATGTGTATTAAGTGCTTTATTTATGTGAATAGACTAACCAGTACCGACTAACAGTGATATACATTATTTTTATCATGCTTCGCATTTTTATCTATACATTACACATTTAACAAATACATAATAAATAATATGTATAATAAATACATTTGATGTACGATAATGTAGGTGGGGTCTAATGTAAAATTTCTAAAATTATCTGGTATACTTTGATGTAAAGTACTCACATCTTAAAAGAATATCCTACTCTTAACGAGAATATATTAGAAGAAAATATTATCCTTATATCAGTTCAAATAATATAATAGTAACCCATAACCTCATGGATGACGATTAAAAATTTTAAAAGTAAACTTTTCAGGAAGAAAGTGAAAGAAGGAATAGGGTTGATAATATGCAGATAACGTCTGCATTGAATTATACCACCAGTAGTATTAGACGGCTTTGGAAAAAAGATATATACAAAAATGGACCTGAGATTAGCAGGTTTGCGGTAGGAGTCAGAAGGCCTCTTGCAAAAGATAGAGTTAGTACACGAGGGGAAGTCCTTTGTTAGCCTAAAATGATTATTAAAAAGTTTAATCATGACAATTAGAAATGAATTATATTCTATGAAAAAAATAATGACAGATTTGATTAAGAACATTGACTTTTCAAAAATGATGTAACTGGGTCGAATTTGGTTAAGAGGTCAAAAATGTATATATTCAAGAACGACTGTTACCAACAATTTCAAATACATATGCACGTGTCTATTATGTTAAATTAAAAAAAAAAACATTATTGGATTAAGAGCATTAGTAATGAGTTGTGAACAAATGACATTGTAAATTAGACAGAGAGTTAGTGTCAACAGAACTGACCGCTTTCAATTAGAGTGCGTAATAACCGAGGTAATTAGGCGGACTATTGACGATTATTACGTATTAGTTGCAGGCAGGTCGAACTTATGGTGCCCTGTCTGAAACAGCCTACAGCACCGTCACCATACCACCTGCTACATAAGTCTCTTACCTACTTGAATACCATTGACGATTTGGTAGAAATTTAAAACACACCTAGACACTTGTGTTTCATGTTAAACCCGTTAAAGTATCAGTTGTTATAATATTTTGTATTGCACTAAAAGAGAGAATAAAAAAACAAACAGGTTCCAATTCCAAGAAATGTTAGACATATTCTTATGTTTTTTCCCTTCTACTAGATATTTTTATAGATCCATTAATTACTTTTACATATATTTTACATATTTTACTATAGTACATATAATAATGAACAGAATGAAACACTCACTTTGATCTAAGGAATTCCTGTTTAGGTCTTAGTAAGCATGTTGTGCTGTTCTCTACTCTATATATGGAATTATTACAGGTTTCCCGTTGGAAAACAGAGCGGAATTTTCGTTGCCATTTATGCTAGTTCCCATTGACTCGGTTTCTATGGCAGGTTCTTAGGCAAATTCCTTATCCCAACACTATCATCAGTTTGAAATCTTCAGAGGAAGCATTTATTTGTCCCCTTCGATGTAGATCTACTCCAGGCTTAGTTAGCCTCAATCGCTAATTATTCTTTCATATATTTAATCATTATAAACAAATTTGTTCACTTTTTCATTTTTCTTTAAATTAATTTAATTTTCAATATTTTTTATATTTTTAAAATGATTTCCTTTATTAATCTAATTTTATTTATTTATATGTATTATTTATTTTATTTTTCTTGTCTCCCCACCTTCTGTATGTTGCTCGTACAGTTTGAGTGCCTCTTGAAGAGATTGACTTAGGAGTTGCTCAAACATTTCTACTTGATGGTGATGTAACCAAAATATATCGTACTGAGTTATTGAGATATATTATTTGGGTTTTCTTTTAGTGAAGTTAGTTTGCATATATATTTTTTGACAATAGTAAATTAATTTCAAAAACAAAAACAACAATAACCAAATTCTCGAAAATTCTACCAAAATAAATTTGGTAATTTTTTAGATTTATTTGAAAAATAAACCTAAGTATACTCAGTGCTTGACATTCTTACATCTTAACTTTTCTTAAATATACAAGACTGCCGATTTCAATCTCATTTTACAATCAATTTTGAGAAATGAATAGCCAGTTCTCACCAAGTAGCCTGAATTACTCATTTACAGTAATTATAAACTATGTAATAAAGAAAGAGTTATTAAACTGATTTATTAAGTCTAATAAATTAATGATATAATTGAAATCAAGAATACATGTTTCCTGGAGATAAATGACAAAATGTTAAATTGTTATTAGATAAAAGTAACTGCCTAAAAAATGTTATTGAACAAAAGTGTTCCAAATACTTAAGTTAGCTAAAAATTTCATCAATTAAAACAAATAATGACGTGCAAGTGCTAGATGAAAAGTTTTTAATACTTCCATTTGTTCATTGTTTGTCACAAGTAATTAAAAAAGTTTTCAAAAGAGAATTGGCTGAAGCAACTCTTGCCTTTTATAATAAAACAAAAGGAAAAATTTTGTTTTCAAATCTGACAGAGATGTTTCCAAAAGAATCACAAATTAGTCTTATATGTACAATAAAGTGCTGTGAATATTTTATTATGGGGTTAATTAACCTATAACTTCTCAACTAAGGATATAAGCCGTTAAAATAAAATCTTTCAAACTAAACAAGATTTTTCAGCAATATTAAATATATATAAAAATAAATGAACAGACTTAATTACATGAAATGAAATATTCACAATATGAAATATTTTTAATGTCAATACAAAATCCATTCAAAAATTCTGAAATTACTGTAGTATTCTAGGACCGTATTATGTTGTAGAAGAGAACGATACACTAAACAAGATACTAAGTGAACATTCTTCATATAAGCTGCAGTCTGTATAAATGGTAAATAATATAAAACATGCAACTCTTTTTAAACAACAATTAGAAGTTGTGATATGTTAAAACAAAAGAAGTCATTTTGAATCACATGAGGTGAAGTTCAATGTTCAGAAAAGTTCTACTTTCTTTCTTGTTAAATCCTTTTTATCAGACGACTGTCAAAGAAATTTATTATAAATGTATTCATTCATGAACATAATAAGTTCTTTTTTTAAACAACATATGTTCTTATATGTTTTTCATAAACATATGTTCACTCAATTATCAATTACACCAGAACGATGAGTTCATCGAACTTTATATGACAAAAGATTCAAAAGTCAAAGTATTCAACTCAATTATAACTGAGTCATTAGAGTTTTCGTTTTTAACACTTTGACTGAGTTAAAGTAAAAATCCTTTTTAAAATAAAAATGCATGTAATTACAACAGACTTTGTTAGTAGTTCAAACATCAAAAACATGACGCACTGTGAACCATTACTATAATTATAACATTTAATAATTACTTTAATTTTAAACACAAATTTGCAACACTGAATAAACAGCAGTTAAGTGAGAAAGCTAGCTATAATAGCAACAAGGTACTTTAAAGCACTCTTCCTATGGACTGAATTTGCTTAAAAACGCAAACAATTTTTTTTATTTTAAATTCCATTATAATCAGCCAACTACGTTACCTGTAAAGAGCTGATTAAAAAATAGATACATCTCCACTTATATTTTCGTACATAAAAATGCATCATTTAAAAAATTATTCTGATGACTTCACAATTCAACAAATTATAAAACTTTGCAACTGCATATTTTTCATTATTACTGTATGCAGTATAAAGTAAAATAAAAAGTTCGATCATTGAAGAAGAAAATAATGATTCTATCTAAAAATTTTTGAGAATCATTACAATCTTTGAAAGAATTTGGTTTGTTGATGGTGATTGTCTACTTAAAAGCGTGAATTATTCCTTCATAAAGAAGCAAATAATTCGTTCATACTGAAATATCATCAGAAAAAAAAGATTGTTTATTACATGTACAACTGAATTAAATTAATAAAAAATAAATTAAGTGATTAATCTCTTTGACTAGTTATCAATTGGCTTTAGCTAATTAAAGGCTTTATTAACTTAAATTGCTTTTTAAAGTAATCAAAAACATGGGAAATAGTTTATAAAATAGTTGACTTGATAGCAGATCATTGCAAGCTAAAAACGAATACCTCTATTTTAACTGAAACTGACAATTTAGTTTTTCATCCCTAAACAAATAAAAATATTCGTTTAGTGTCTATTTTCTTAGAAAATAAAATACCTAACAATAGTTTAATGAACTACCTGTTTTATAAATGAAATATAATGACAAATATTTAGTAATGAAGGTACGATCGGGTATATATTTTTTCTCTTACTTTTTTTTTACTAATATGATACAAGTAATTACTATTAACTTGGATCAAACACTGAAATAAACATCACATATACACTTATGACAAGAATACGTAAATTGAGGAATTTTCTTGTTTACTGAGTATTCCTGGTTCAAATAAGCTTTCAATGACAACCTTCCTGTTTTGTATTAATTTTTGATTCTAACCAAATCAATGTACTGAAATTGGTCGTTTGTTTTAAAAGGGGTAACTGAACTCATATTTATAATAGTCATACATAAAAATGTATATGTGGAATAAAAAATAAAAACAATAAAAAACTAGAAAAACTCACTTTAATATTTTGAAGGATCGTCGTCATCAGGAAAGTATATGTGATTCTGAAGTTTCCTTTCGTTGTAGTTGCAGTGCAATTGCTACCAATTAATTGATGATACCATCCACTTCATGAGAAGCCTGAGAGGAATATAGAGGAAAATAAACCTCAGGTAGATGATTTTTCATGCAATATGGAGATTCACTAATGATTGTAGAAAAAAAATGGAAATATAATAGTGTATCCTATGACCCCCAAAGGAGAAATTTAGTTATAAAGAAGGTGGAATTACTAGAATCCCTCTTAGGCTTTGAACGTTAATTAGTATTAGCAGAACTGATTCAACTATTGATTAAATTAGAGGTATAGCCACTTTTAGCGCATTAATCTTTTAAGTTTAAGTGCTACCGCCAGTCAACTTGGTTTCCATAAATTTTTGAAGTAAATAATCGAAATCTAGGGATAGCTTTCTTTAAAAGAGGCGGACGACAACTCTAAAATTGTGCATGTTGTGTGTTCATGGGTTTTATATGAACAACTCTAAGGTAGGAACCATTATTAAAACTAACGCCAAAGTCCAGAAATAATATGAATTTATCCATCACCAGATAAGAAAGGATAATAGAAGTACGTAATTTTTGGAAAGAAGTAAGGAATTGGTCTAACTCATCTTTGCCATGGAACCTAGAGAAATAAATATCATCATTATATAGGATGTAAAGAATTGGAAGAATTTGCCAAGTCTAAGAAATTCCACTCTATCATTGCTATTACCATGTTTGCAAGTGATATTTCCGTTATTTATTCCATATTAGTCTATATTTGCAAGCCTTAATTTGCAAGTCATAATTGCGCTCAAATAGAGAGAGTTATGCTAGAGGAAAAAATCAGTTATTATAACAAAAACTATTTATACCTATAGGATAGGATGGTTAAGAAAACACACCATGTACTAGATTAGCCTCTGGAAAATAGTATTTTTTCAGAATATAATAACAAAAGATAAACAACAAAACGACGGTTCTTTTGATTCCAGACTCTAGTCTGATATAGAAACAATGTATCTGTCTATGAAACTACAAGTAAGCTATACCAGTAGTTCTATAAGCAAGTATCAGGCGCTGTAAAGTTTTTATACTCTCACTAAAAAGTACTAGTGAGGTACTAGTGATATAATTAGTACCTAAAACTGAATGGACAAACAATTATTGTCTTTTAATTACGGAAATGACTTTTGAAAAAGAAAATTTTTATATGAATAATTCATTTCTATAATTTTTCAAACGGTTCTACTTATCAATATCTCTAGTTATCTGAATGGTTTTAATATATCTCGCCCACTCCGACGAAGCAGAATGGTGAAAAGCTAAAATATAGATGGGTTGAGGTGCGGCAGGTAACGGATCTCATTTTTGATGGTAGAGGATTGATGGTTATTAATTGATTGATGATGATAGACATAGGGCCTATAGATCATCTATGTGAATAACAATGTTGTACGTGGTGCAAGTAGCTACTGTTCTGATAGGATCTGCACATCCTGAAATGGGATTCTTAAAACTATTGCAACAAGCTATCACAGAGGAGATTTTGCATCGGGTTCTAGATCATGGGTTTGATCGTGTTATTATTAGGTGCTCTGTTCAATTGCATATTGAGGTAAGCTAAGAGATTTCCAAGGTTTTTTGAATATTTGAATTTCATACTGGATGGTTTATTTATTAATATATTATTTATTATTAATATTATATTTATTATATATATTATATTATTTATTAATTTATGGCTGTATAATGGTGGATAGTTTCTATTAACACTGAATGATGATCTCAAAGCATTTTTAATTATGGAAAATCTAGGAAAATGGTTTTTAGTAAGCTAACTTTACTGTCCTAAGAGTATATTAAGGAAATATGGTTACTCATTTTTTAACCAACAGATCACTGGATGTGCGTGCCTCTTTTCTGTACGTGGTGGCCGAATGATTCCTTGAATGAGTTAATTTCTCTGGTGAACTAAACAATTGCATTTTCCTCTTTAACAGAGTAAGTAAGCTATCGTAAAATTTATACAAATTATTTAAGAAGGAAATTCAAATAAATAATAAAGTTTCTTTAAGTAATACACGTTTAAACGATGAACTGTGGCCAAAATTTACAAAATGTAGATAAAAAATAGAAACACGTGATAACACCAAACACTAACATTTAAAAAACCAGATATCAGCAATTGTCATTCGCCTGTAAGTCAGACTAAATTATCTATTAATTCAAACAGTGAATGAAGCTCTGAGTACATTTAATTTCCAGAAGACAAAATAAATCTCTATTTCGTTGATGTGGCCTTGCCTTGACCCTGTTATACTGCTGGTACTCTGATTTTGGCAACTTTGTTTAGAGGTTGGTTGCTCTTACGTACTATATCAAAATATAGAACTGTCCTCTCTATTTCGCATTCCTCAACAATAGGAGATACATAGGTAACCTCAGATAATAATCAGTCGGTACTGATTTTTTATTTTTAGCCAGTCTTCTTTTTTTTTCTATTTTTATATTGTTTTTAATATATTTATGTACTAACTACCACAAATTTGCCTCAAATTTACAGTACATTAATTCAGATGTTTCACCACATAGGCATTAGAAAGATTAAATGCATTTATTACTTGGGTTTAGTACGCTTTTATTACGTTGATAGTTTTTTAAAAAAAAAACAAAAAATGAATTGTTCAATTTTCAATAAAAATAAATTTCTATTAATTGATAGAGTAAAATATCAGAAAACAAAACCCCACGGTATTGCAAAGCTGTTAATCTGAAAAAGAAACAGCTCAGGATGCATAAGTAGTCAATTACAATTAAAATTGTCCTTTTAATATAATCATAGATTTTTTTTACGGCTGGAGTATTCAGTAAATATGAATGGAGATAATATATTTTTTGTGCTTCATTCATAAATAACAGAAACGCAATATTACTACAAAAACCAGGAAATATCTCATATATATGTTAACATTTTCTCATTAAAAAGTTAATTTGTAACACAATCAACTTTTAATTTATTCATAATAATCCAAATTTCATACAACCACATTTAACAATTGTTATTGTGTTCCATTATGTAATAAAATGATTACTGATTAACAGAATATCACAATTATATAATAAACAGTGCAGTGGTTGATTTATACAAAAATTTCACCAGATATAGAGAAGCAATAGGGAGTTTGAATATGAATCTGTGGCAAGGTTTAGTGACCTATCTCCTGGGATGATTAGATTGGTAAGCCCTGAAGCAGCCAACCACCAAACCAATAATGTGGGAAATTTACTTGACACGCATTCTAAACATATCTCCTTCCTTTCAAATTGAAGTCACAAACTACGACAACCGCAATCAATTCCGTCCTACCTATCATATGGATCCATGTATTTTCCAGTTGAACAAATATTTTTTTATTAAATAAAAGTCTAAATTGATATCAGTAATTGTTAAAACTTGTTTGTCTAACTATTGGAAATAGATTTGAAATAGAATTATTATTATAATTATAGAATTATTATACAATTAAAGGAATTCTATTATTAAATTAAATTGTTTTAAAAAACTAATGGCCTTATTTTTGTTTATCGATTTTTATTACCCCCAACACATTCACCCTGCATCGGGGCAGTATAATTACAATGTGTTCTCTTACAGATTACAGATTTATCACTAGCCTAAAATAATATATTTTATCAAGCAATTCAATTTATATCTTATTTTAATTTTAAAATCAAGTAAGAGTTGTATATACAGTGGATTTTTATGATTTTTGACAAAGGAAAAGAAAATTGATTTTTTAAAAAACACTAGAATGCTATAATATTCCCACTGTAATAATTTTATAAAGTTTAAAAATGTAATACATCATTCCAAATTGAAAACATTGTTTGAAAAATAATTAATATATATATCGTACATCTTAAATTAGAAATTATCTTAAAACCAGAGTTTTTCTTACTTTTTTCAGATAAAATAGGAATATTTTCAAGTTTTAAATGGAGAACTTTGTCTTAAATTGTCAATGTAGAAGGAGATCAGATGTTTCATTACATAAGCGCGGTGGATCGGTATTTCTCATAACTTGACAGGAGCTTCCTTTCTGACTTCTAGCTTATGTCAATCCAAACAACTCTGGTGAGTGAAGCAATTCTTGAGGATAATGTGTCGGTTCTGTTTCTACACAAACCGAGTTATATGACAGATATTGTTTAATTTCTCCTGATATAATTATGAAAACTATTATGTAAAACTTATATTTCACGGATTTGTTTCAGGTAGGCATCCATCTACATGCAGTTTGTAGCGCACGGTGGAAGAATTCCTTTAACCAGAGTATGACAGCCAAAGCGAATGTTACTCTCTCATATATAAACATTGCATACAATTCGTCTTATAAGGTTTTCGGTTAGTCTTGTTTAGAGAACAATACAAATCTCTTTTTAACATTTTATAATGTTGTTCATTTGTTTAGTTTGAAGGCTAAGTAAACAGTTTTACATAAAAAAACATTTTCAAAGCTTATATAAGTGTACCAATTTGTAATTTTTTATAACTAATAACTTATTTGGAATCATTTTAAAATTATTGTTAAGCATAAAAAAATACGTTTAATCTACAAAGCAATACTTTTTTCAATATAAAACATAGCATTTTAATATAAGTTACATTTTATAAACTTTAAAATTACTCAATATCTTCATTTAGTCTGTTTGTGTGTTACTAGTTTGGAAACACAATTGTCCAATGACTCCTTGTTAAGTCTCTTCCTAATTTGGACAATGCGTCTAGCCCTAAAGCTTGCAGAAGTCCTTAATCAAAACTTAACCCTCTAAACTATTCCAAATATTTCAAGTCTTGATCCATCTCATTATTTGCAACTTTACAATTCCAAGCTCAAAATATGTTCCCTCTTTCAACTAATCCATGTCAATTTGCAGTTGAGTCTAATTTTTTTATTCATATAGTCTCGAATAAATGAACATACACCAAACATATTTTTCGGCACGAATTAAGATACCTGATGTTTATTTCAGAGCATAAGTTTTTGAAGTTATTCAAAATGGTTTTGAAATGCTTTTAGTAATATTTTTTATCTTGTGTTTCGACAAAACCAACAGTAATTCACGTCCACCATTTATTACTTAAAAAAAAACGAAAAAAAGACTGTTCCGTTTTCCCTACACCACATCATTGATAAAAACAACTATACTTTCGCATTCTTATACGAATTTGGACCATAGATAAAATGGTCCAAAACCATACATTATTTCTGAATGTTTTTCTCCTCACTGTTGATTGACACAATAATATTTCAGAAAAGCTAATATATTCTACCTATAAGTTATTCCTTGCTTTTAAACCTTATTACTTCTGATACAGTGATGGTGCCATGTAAATCATTTCCAAAAAAGTCAAATAGGTAATTTTGAGTTCATTTTCCTAGTTAGACAACAATATCTTGATTCATTTTTACTTGTATACCAATATGAAGTAGTTTATTTTTATATATATCTTCATTTAAATAAAATATTTTCAAATATAATTAATATTTAAATTAAATTTATATTATTTAATAAATTTAAAAAAAAATATTTACTTTTCAATTTTGATTATCGTAGAAATATAATTGATCAAAGAATTATATTTTCATTGACAATGATAAAATAAAAAATGAACGTAAATTGATTGAAAAATGAGTTCAGCTGAAGTGTAGCGTACACCCTCAATGTTTTAGTGTGGCCAATAGTCTCCCCAGTTTTCAAATATGTTATGTCATTTTCTCATTAATAATTTTAGAACTAAAAGAAATTAATAAAAACACAACGCTTATATATAATGTACTAGTAAACGTGCCCGTCTTGACGGGTACTTGTAAAAATTCGGAGATGATACATAGTAACCCAAAATACGATTATTAAAAATTATTGAATAGTAGAAATTATCGTTAATAGTACAGTGTTAAGTAAATTAACACTGTGTATCTACTCAGTAACACTGTGTAAATTAACTCTGTATCCACCACATAAGCTGTCTCTCTTTGTTCATGGAAGAACAAAGAGTTGGAACCTCTGATTCTTGAGCAAGGAAAGTATAGTTGACCATGTTAGAAAAACTTGGTCCCACTCACGTCAATTCCTACGGTAGATAGTTTCTCCTTGCCACTTAGTTACCGGCATTATGAAACAAACACTGACAGGACATTCCAATCGTTTAAATGTAAATAGATAGTGGCTCGGAATCACTGGTATGCGTGGTATACACAGAGACTCCCCAGTACCACACCCAGTCATGATATCCACCTCTATGGTATATCTGTACAGAGCACGAAGTCAAAGTCGTATCCTGTTCCACATTTTTAGGGCACTCAAGTTTCAAAACATTAAATTTGTTACTCCTACTAAATGACAGGATGATTGGTGCTCCTACTTAAAGTTTTTACTCATGAGCTGGTAGTCCAGGAGCAGTCACGGAGTCAAAAAATTCAATTGGATAATGAACTGCTTCCTCATCACTAATCACTCTGTTTACTGACTTGTAAGTTCTTTCTTCGGCTTAATATAATGTAAAAACGGTTCATTAGTAGAGGGTGAGAATTGCTCGTTCACCAAGCCACTTATTCTGAATAGATGACAGATCTTGAACTTCGAGAAACACCATGGCAATTATCTCTTGCTGGATGCTTAAATACAAATGATATTGAAATCAACTATCAACATAGTATCAATATCTACTTCCTTTACCTATATATTTTCAAAATAAACATATCTGTGAAGTTAGACAAAGACGGCTTAAAAGTCCATATCTTCGCTTCTACTCTAATTGGAGTGAATTTCCAATTCATTCATAGCTTATATTTTAAGTTAAACATACCCAAATCTACTGTCAAAGTTCCAGATTGCTATGTCCTTATGGAGGGAGAGTTAACTAGTGACAAAATTTTGCGGACAAAGCAACAAAGTGACAAACTGAAAAACCAATAGACATAAATTTTTCCAAGGTTGGATTCGGTTTCTCTAAAGTATGAATCGTAAAGACAACTTGAATTGAGTCGGTTTTAAGCAATGTGTAGACCAAATCTTTATTTTATTTACATAGATTATTAATGTAAAATTATAAGATGCATATAAATATTTGCAAATAGGAACAATGTCTATCTATCTGTAATAATTTTCAATCACTAAAATAGTTGTTTTGCGGAGAAACAGACTTATCCATTTTTAATTAGCAAAACATGATTTATACTTTGTTATTATTACTTTAAGATGGTTAAAGGTAGTAAATTGCACACTATTCTACATATGACGGAAAACCAGAGGCTATGCCTGCACCTGGGTCTGTATGCATGTTTAGAAGGATGAGAAGGAAAAGTTTGTAAAGGAAGAAAAAGTATTATCCCTCAGCACGGAGAGTTTAATTCATTCATTTCATAAATTACAATCTCTACTTAATGTGACATTTTAAAATACTTGAAAGTAAATGGATGGATAATTCAAGATGAACATGTAGGCATAATAACAAAATGCAATCAAAAAGTTAGATAAATACTTGAAAACAGATTTTTATACATGAAATAACTTGCATCACCATAAGACACCAACCTTTCTCTACATTGGACTAACTGTAGCAATTACTATTGGAGATTTGATGATATTATCTTTTCTAACGAAGCTATCACATCAGAGATTAAATACTCTCAGTGTTCAATCATGATAATAATGATACATTCCGAATAATGATAACATCTGCCATTAATAAATTAAATATTATCATATTAAAATGCATTATTTTATGTATATTGACTCTTTTGAACTCTTAGAATATCGGTTAAGAGACTATTTTGATTGTAAACAGTGCAAAGATATTAAACTTAATTTACGAAGTTAATGAATATAAAAATAACTGTACCCTGAATTTCCCGCAATCTTTATAAATAAAATAATGATTTTGTCTGTACATTGCTTAGAACTGACTCATTTCAAGTTTTCTTTACGTTTCATACATTGGAGAAACCGAATCCACCCTTAGAAAAATTTCTGTCGGTTTGTCGGTTTGTCGGTTTGTCGGTTTGTCGGTTTGTCGGTTTGTCCGCAAAACTTTGTCACAGGTAAACTCAGCTACCATAAGACATATAAAGCTGAAACTTTTACAGTAGATTTCTGTAGGTCTAACTTAAAATATAGGCTATGAATTGATTGGAAATTCAACGTAGAAGTGAAGTTATGGACGTTTAACGCAAAAATGTTTGTCACAAGTAAACTCAGCCACCATAAGACATAGCGAGCTGAAACATTGACACTGGATTTGTGTGTTCCTAACTTAAAATATGGGCTCTAAATAGATTATTAATTCAGTACAGAAGCGAAGTTATGGGGCTTTTAGCTGTATTTTCCTAACTTCACAGACAAGTTTGTTTTGAAAATACACAGGTGTGGCAAGTAGGTATTGTTAATTGATTTTAATTTCAATTGAGCATATGAATATATTGCGTATTTGACATCATTGAAATGGTGTTTGACAGAGTTAAGGATGTACTATCTATTGAGAATAAATGTTTTGTAAACGAGCAATTCTCAACTCTTAATATGAACAGGGAGGAAAAATCAAAAAACAAGTTCTTACGCTATATGAAGCCGAGGAAAGAACTTACAAGTCAGTAAAGAGATTGGATTAGTGACGAAGAAGCAGTTCATTTTCTAATTAAATTTCTTGACTCTGAATTTATTTCTCCTGGACTGCCTGCTCATGAGTAAAAACTTAAAGTAGAGCACCAATCATGCTACAATTTAGTAGCAGTAACAAATTTCATGTTACGAAACATGAGTGCCCCAAAACTGTGCAACGGGACACGACTCTGAGTTCGTGCTCTACACAGATATGCCATAGAGGCGGACATAATGACTGGATGTGGTATTGGGGAGTCTGTGTGTATACTTCACATACCATTGATTCCGAGCCACTGTCTGTTTACGTTGAAATGATTGCAAAGTCGGGTCAGAGTCTATTTCGCAATGACGTTAACTAAGTCGCAAAGGGAGACTTCATCTAACGCAGGAATACAAGGTAGCAAAACCAAGTTTTTCTCACATGGTCAAATGTAGTTTACATGCTCAACGGTCAGAGGTTTCAACTCTTTCTTCTACCATGAACCTGAAGGACAGACAGCTAATGTAGTGTATAAGCTGGAGGCATTTGTTTAACACTGTAGTAATAATGGTATTTTCTACTATTCTATAATTTCTAATGACATTTTGAAATACCAAAAATGACGGAACTTCTGATTCCTCCGTGGTATAGCTGAAAGGCAATAGGCACACGGCAATAAACCAAAACAGGAACTTCTGATTCCGTCAAAGACGGGTACGTTTGCTATGTATTATATATAACTGTCAACTTTTTTTTAATTTAATATTTGCTTAATAAATACACTGGTAATAATGTAAGGTATGGGACCAGAGTAGCCCAGTGGCTTGCGTGATCGCCGATGACAGTAGTGCAAATGTATTATAAATAAATGTAACAAACAAATATTTTTTTGAATTTAAAATGTGGATAATATAAAAGATGGTAATAAAGTAAAGGGATCTAGCCAGGGTTGCCAGTAGCTTGCTTGCTCGCCGATGACAGTAGTGCAAATGTATTATAAATAAACACAACAAAAATATTTTTTTTTAATTTAATATTTGCGTAATATAAACACTGGTAATAAAGTAAGGTATGGAACCAGAGTAGCCCAGTGGCTTGCGTGCTAGCTTTTGACTGGGAGCACGTTAATTAGAACTAACTCATTTCAAGTTTTCTTTACGTTTCATACTTCAGAGTAGCCACATGTACCCTTAGAATAATTTCTGTCTGTCGGTTTGTCCACAAAATATTGCTACCATAAGACATATAAAGCTGAAACATTGATTGTAGATTTGTGTATGTCTAACTTAAAATCTAATCTTTGTATACGGAGGCTTTTTTTTAGCACTGTACTAATAATGGTATTTTCTACTATTCTATAACTTCTAATTGTAGTATTAGTATAATACTATAATTGATATTTTGGAATACCAAGTATAATAGAATTTTTGATTCCGTCAAAGACGGGTACGTTTGCTAGTACATAAATAAATAAGCATTTGGTTAACTTAGAGATAGCATAGTCCCTTGAGAGACCTTTTCTTAGTGTAAGTGGGTCAGATTGGCCAACTTGTTACAAAGAATGATCGAGGTTGAGGCAGAGTGCCGGCCAGAGAGATTTTAGGGAGTAAGAGAGTTTGAGTTGGATCGAGCTGGTAGAACGGTCTATTTGAGACCAGCCATTTACTTAGGTTAATGCCCTTCAGTTATTAAGTTCCTTTTGTGAATATGACTTTTGTAGCTGTATTTATCTTGAAGCATAGGCCTTCGATTAACTGGCACTGGAAAAGTTTTACAATTTTGATTAGTCCATCCACCAATGGGTGAAAACGAAAATTTTAATCGAGTCAGACCAAATTTTATTTGGTCAAGTGCAAGTATAAAGAGGTTTGGTGTAGTGACCTTTAGACCAACAGGTTCTTTCTTCATTTTCAAGGCAGCGGAACAAGACAAAGCAGCTTCCGAGTTACAGTGAATCTGCCTAGAACTATGAGTACTCTATTTCGTCACCAAACATTGAATCGAACCATATTTGATAGCTATATTTTTTTTCATATTTTTAGTTTCCACGTTTAATATTTTGATGTCTATTTTAGTATTGGACCTCTTAAGTGAAGTTAGATATTTAAAATATAAACTGAGTCTGTTGTATCTTTATTTTTTGTAGCCATTTTTATTTACAATAAATGTCAGAATAAATTAAATTCTCTTAAAGGAATTAATAGACACACTTCCACGAGTCGTACTTCTGTACTGACTTAAGTGACCAAAAAACAATTTATAAAAAAAATTTACCTAATTTCAATTACGGCAAAGAGCAATAACACTATAAAAATTCATTGTTTATCCTAATCTAACGGATCACTTGCTATACATATCAAATTTATTGATATTTATTTATATTCTTTATATCAACTATGCAATTTTTTGAGTGAATCCACTAAAAAAAAAAATATATTTTTACAAAGAAAAAATTTCAATAATTTAATGACTTTTATGAGATATAAGAGTAATAATATTTTTACATGTGAAAAATCACTGCCAATGAACATAAAGTCCTGTTGTTTTCCATGGTATGATAGATTTGACTCACAAAATGCTCTAATCAATCTATATAAAGCACTCTTGAAGAAAACTTTATATCAGTCGCAAATTATTTTGCGTTTATGAATCATAGTATCTTTGGGTAATATTGAAGTGTGAGAAAGGACTCTCTCCTCAATAAGGAGGAGTCATATTTGTTGACAAATATCTAGTTTTGTAACTATTCTAGTTTAATAGTTTATATCTATTATCTTTAAAAATTTCATACTTCCTGCTATAAAAGTTTCAAATTATACTGAATAGCCGGCTTTGACTTTGATTTGAGTATGTAAAACTGGCTAATTACAAATATGTCTTTTCTCAATATACATTCACAGCAACCCTATAACAGAGTAAAGCACGTAGGAAAAAGATAACACTGGCTAGAGGAATTGGTATCACAAATATGTGATTTTTGACAAATTGAAAATAAGTGATTTTATTAAATACTAGGAAGTCATAAAATTCCCACTATAATATTCCTATAGAGGACCAATATTGCAAAACATAATTCAAATTTCAAAATATTTTTTGAATAATAATAAATGTAATTATCCTACATCTTAAATTAAAAATTATCTTAAAACAACCCTTCGTTTATATTATTCGGACATTTTTTAGACAAAGGAAAATTTTCAAGTTCTAAATGGGAAAATTTGTCTTAAATATTCAATGTATAAGGAGGTAAAGTATACTATGTAAAAGATCCACTGGCTATTGGAGCAAAAGTCATGTTCTCCTGAATGAAATTATTTCGTAACACGAAATCAACACTTTTGCTTTTCTAAAATATTACTCCTGCGGTAGTTGTGATATACAAAAAAGAGCATATATATTGATAGTGGATCAATCACTCTCTGTACTACCTCCAGGAATGAAAGACTAATAATCATCTCTCATTTATATTATACCTAAATGGAAAATTATATCCAAACAAGTATAATATCACGTTAACTTATAGCAATGTTAAGTGTAAACAACTCCAGATTTTTTTTATTTCGATTTTAACCATCTTTGTATAACCAATTAATTGACCTCTTCTGTTTTGTATCATTCCTATATATATGCAAAATCAAATGACCTGAAAAAAATTTTCTTAGGCATTTTAAATAGATTAATATCATACAATTTGTAGTCAATGATACATACAATTTCATACATTAATATTAGTGTAACTTATATACTATGTATTCCATGTAGCTCTTTGTTATTATATTTAGTTTCAGAGAAGGACCAAGAAAACCCTTTCAAAAAAATTAAACTTTGATTTAATACAAAATTTATAGAGATCAATATAATTTTATTCGACAATAAGTTGAAAAATTCAACATTGGATAATAGTATTCTTCATGTGCTACATGTCCCATTTTCTTAATGCATTTTGGAATACATTGTTTTGATAGCTCAGGCAAATTCGCCTTGAATAGCCTCCTTTTTTGAAAGCATAAATTTCTTTAAAAACTCATATGTTATCAGGATTTTTCACAATAATCTCTCAAGTGAAGAACTCAAGCGCGAGAGAGTAATGAAGTGGTAGAAAACTAAATGATGCGGTCATTGAATTAATGGTCAAGAGCAAACCTTGATGCCATGACTGAGTGGGTCATCACTCAATTCCGCTGAAATAAAAAACATAGGATTGACAAAGAATTTTCTAGTAACATAATAAAAATGTCTATCACCTTGATAAACGACTGAAGTTAGCAGAACAGCTTTTTTATCATAACTTTCAATATTTAATAAGCAATAACGGGGTATTTTCAAAAGAAGACTAAGCCATTTGATCTGGTCATATGTAACTGAATCTCGGATAAGTCTCTGAGAGTTCTAATACTTCAATAACGACTAAATAATGCTAAATTATTTTAGGGTAAAAATAAACTGCAACACTCATTAGAAAAATGAACTTTCCATTTACATCAAAAGTTGATTCTAACCAACTTGCAAACATAAGCCACTGTGAGTGCTTATCCCATGCTTTATCTTCATAGAACTTTAATTATAAAATAAATATAATGCCACTACAGGCTTAATGCTGACTGCCAGAGGTCTATTCATCCGTTTATGGTCTCTTACCATCGCTTCACAATGTATATTTGTATATCATTAAATAAATCTAAAAAAATATTGATATATAAATACACTAAAAAATATTACTCTATTTGTTTTTTCATATTCAATATTTATTCCTCTCAAATTATTTTTATTAATGATTGAGTTCAAAGCAACTAGCATTCCAAATTGAGTCTTTCGGAATGAACTGTATCTTGAAACACCTTTCTCTATCGAGAGAGTTATAAATCCATTATATTTATTGCAACATTTAAATCCAAGAACTTCCCTACTAAACAAACCATTTACAACTCTTCCTAACGATACAACTTAAAAAAACATTTTTTTTTTACTCCCAAACAAAAAGAAGAATATCACTTTATCTACACGAAGAATAAGGAAAAGTTTTGAATAGCGCGAAAAACTGAGGAGCGAGATAAAATTTTCAGACAAAAGGTTTTAACTTTTACTGGGAAACAAACTTTTAGTATAACGGAGAATTATACAAATGAACATACTGACTAAAAATATAAGTAGCACTAACTTTGTAACCTGAAATGCTTAGTGTATTCGAAAATTCTCTTGCCTATAAATGATCTGTTTTATTCAGTTGACAGCTGAAGTTTTTGAGTGAGAAGGTAACTCAAAAACTTCATGAAAAACCATAATCTCCTCATGATGCCCGCGTACAAGGGTTGCACAGGTGTGCCAATGTGGACCACGACGCTTATCAGTGACTTACTCAGGAACAATTGAAGTATAACTTATTTCACAACCTCTTTCTTTCCATCCAACATCCAACTTCCATCAGAAGTTGGTTTATCTCCTTAACACTTACACCAAACATGAGAGACTTACAAACGAAGAAACCCAACTTCTCACTCCCAATACACCCAGCTGTCCAATTTTTTACATCCCCCCCAAAATCCACAAACCCATTCAGATAACTAATAATCCACCTCCCGTAAGACTCATAGTTTCTAGCTACGGCTGCCTCACAGAAAAAAATCTCAGCGTTCGTAGATTTTATTCTACAACCCCTAGTGAGCAGTCAACCTACCTTCTGTAAAGGCTCCTTTCACTTCCTTGAAAGGATCAAAAATTGCATGAAAATATGGTAATTAAAATTAAATTCTAAGGTACAAGCTTTCAACCTCGTTGATCATCTTAAATTAAATAACCAATTAAATAAATAGTTAAATAACAAAAGATAACATAAAACAACAATAAGACGAAAAGCTTGCTGACAAGGGACACTTACAGAATGGAGGCCTCTAGAGTTTAACAGTGTGATGTCCTGTATCAGTTTATATGCAAAGAAGAGATCTATGCAATCCTCCTTTCAGGTACGTAGGAAGCTTGAGGTTTCCAAACAAGTGTGAGGGTGACAGGATCGCAGGACGAAATTTAAATTTAACCAGCGTTGTTCAAGTTCTGCAGTAGATGAAACATCACACCTCCCAAGGATTTCAAGACATCACAACCTGATATCAACACTGCAACTCCATACCTGGTTGTGTAACCAGTTTAGAATGTTTACTTAATTAGTGTAATTTAACTTTTTGTTTTTTTTTTATTAAATCCTGTTAAATAGAGTAAAATTGATACTCTAAAAAGTGAACAAAATTGAAAAAGTGACAAAAACACCTTGTCACACAAAATCACATCTTTGATCCAAACTTGAACCTTGCCATCCTACATGCGAATAGAAAGTTTAAAGTAATTTGTAATTTGGAAGCTTTTGAAATAAACAAAGCCGTCATTAATAATCCTTCTGCCTCTCTATGTCTTAATGATCAAGTTCCAGGGTGTCCACAATTTCTTAAACTGTTCCTAGAATCACAAAGAATAAATTAAAAAACAAATAAAAAAAAAGTTTCTTTCCTCTAAATAGTAGTTCTGGCCTTCTGTATTTCAGTTAACGGTTTTCAAGCATACCCGACGCCTTTGTCACCTTATCTCCTAAATGCCTATCCCCACTCTTTCGCAACGGATCCTACTAGTTGTTTTCACTGGACCAACCCGTCAGTACCACATCTTTGGGTATGTCTTGAATTCTCTTAATTGAATTTTATTATTTCACTCTAATTTTGTAACTGATTAGATATAATTTGTATTATAGTGTCTTCCTGATGATGAACACAAAGTGTAAATTTGTGTCACACAAAGAAATTTGTGTGAAGAGAAGGACGAAGATATCTCTCCACGCGGAATATATATATATATATATATATACACTTTTTCGGTACCGTACTGGTGCTCGTGTACCATTTGGAGTGTACCAACTGTGATTGTTTCTATGTAGGTCAAACATCCACCAAGATTAGTGTCCATATGAACAATGGCCACGGTCTCCTCTTTAATGAGTGCTACAGGTTACACATTCTGCGACAAATCCCTCCTGACTGCAAAGGTCTCACTCTGCAAGCCTCCGAAAAAGCCCATAAGTGCGCGCAGTGCACCAGGCCTCAATCAAAAGAGATAATATTTAATAAGCCCCTTGTCTTTGCATTTCCTCTTTTATTATCAAATACCCTTTGTTATCATTTATTATTTAATTACTTCATTTTTTGTTATTTAATTTTCCATTTTTTATTTAATTATTTTATATATTTGATATTATTATTTGGAGTTTCAGTGTTATAATATTTTATCATAGCTTTGCCCTTACTATCAATTTCTCTGTTCACATCTCAATTTTTTCTATTATTTATTTATTATTTTTTCATATTTCATTAATTTAATGTAATTATAAATTGATTCCAGTTCACCTTATTCTGTTTGACCGGGTTTGTATGCGGCAACATTGTTGGCGTCCAACCATTCCTGAACCAGTGCACTTGGTTTCCTTCTCTTATCTCTCCTGAAGACGGTTGAAACCGATAATTAGAGACTGTAAGTGTGTGCTTTTAATTTCTCTATGTTCCTTTTTGACAATAATATATATATATATATATATATATATATATATATATATATATATATATATATATATATTATTCATACTGATCTTACATTCTACCGCAGTGAGAAGGCACCGAGATCAGACAAAGAAGCAGTCAGACTCACCCTCATTAAAAGGTTTTGTGTAAGTTTCGAAATGTTCTTATTTTAAGGTGTATGTCTCCAACACAGATGGCTACATTCCAGTCTTTTATACAATTTTTTCCTTCACAAAAAATATCAAAAGCCTTGATAAAATAATATTATGAAGTTATATTATTCTTTTCTTTCAAAAAAATAATATAATATTATTAATATTTTTTTGGCAAAAATGTGATGTTTCTAACATCTAAGCGTATAAGCTTTCACTTTAGTACGGAACCTACTTTCAACTTTGTTGAAATATTGGTATTGAAATATTGGTATTTCACGGTCTACCCTAAAAGGTAATAGAGTTAATATAATTTTCCCTTCAAAGTTAGAAGGGAAGTAGAACATTTGTCATTTGGCACTCACTTAGTCAAGAGCCATGCTACAGCGTTGATATCGAGCCCTACACAGCGAGTTATAAATCTTTACTTACTGAGGTTTACCTGAGTAGGATTGTTTTAACGATGACCTGACATAATATGTGCTCGAGAGAGAAAGCCTTGTATAATTTCTCTGGGACGTGGTCTACAAGATATTCAGATGTAATGTCTGGCTATGATCTATATTTAAACCTGGAGTACGAAATATAAACGTAGTACCTGTTTACAACACGTGAAACCAAATAAAAAAAAAAAAGAGGATTCAGTATTTAATTTTTAGCAATTGTGTAATGATGACAGAAGATGAAGCATACGTAAACGTAAAAGAATTCTACTTCACTTTATTGATGTATGTATTTTATGTCTTTTCTTAGATGAATACACAATTATCTTGTGTAGAAACAGCGTTATGGGGTATGATACTCGGTGATTCATCAGTGTGAAGCTGCTAATTACTGGTTATTTTAAAAAACTTAGTAAAACGCCTATATGTTTTAAATCCGACTCTGAAAGATTAAGTGCCCGACCGAGCATGAACCCTACTATATATCACCGTTTTTTTTATTTTCATCCACTAAACACTGGATACATCAGTTAATTATAGAGATATGCTTAAACCATAGAGTTCCTTACAAACTTTATAATATTCCGTAATTGAAATATGTTTCTTAAAAATTTAATGACTATATTATATCTACCATGTTTTATTCTAGTTAAGAATCATATTTCATTTTTTCTCATTTCTTGATTGAGTTTGCTGTCATACCTACACGAAACTTCCTACATTTTGCTATTATAACGATGACAACAAAGTCTCATTTACATTTGAGATTCAATGTTTATTTCATCACAACCATTGCCTGTTTCATCTTGAAATACTATTTATTACTCCACTTTTTCTACAACTAGAATTTCATATGCAACCACTCTGTGATAAATCTCGATTGGTTGAAATGTTTGCCTTCTTATTGGTATTTCACTAAAACTACTAGGTTTACTCTTCAATAAAAAAAATATACAAAAAGGAAACAGTTTTACATTCTTGTATTACATATGTAATACAAGAATTCTTGTATTACATTCTCGCTATTTTGAATGTGTCCTGAAGTTTTGGACACATATATTATGGCAATAAATTATTATTATTGGTGTAAAGCAATATTTAGTTTATTTTACGCCTTCAATAGTGTGGGTTTTAGGTTTTGCAATTATTCAGTCTCTTAATGTATTTTTAATGAGAACAATGATAATCACATACATATTAATGAACCCTACCGTTCACTTTCATTATATTTATGCTCATAGTCAGCTGGTGTGACAAAAGTCAAAACATAAAATAAATATTCATATTATTTTTATTTTTTATATTTTAAATGAATGCAGCAGTATTCCATAAAATCTACTTGCTTATTGATAAAAATTTTGGAACGAATATTTTGTTTGAACTGCTTTTCTTGTAAGATATCGACCTTTCACTTATGTGTATAAAACTCTTTCCCTCCAGATGACCACAAGTCAAAGGAAAAATGTTTTTTTATGAAAAAATATATGTATTCTGAACGAATATTCAACCTTTTTTTCAGTATTCAAGAGAGCACCAAAATTTATGTTTTTATGGTCTAAAGAAGCCAACCTAAATAAATAAACGGAAGCCCACAGTCAAACAAACCTTTCTCCTGCAAGTATCTGGTGTTTACTTAAATGTTTCTTTTCCTTTTGGCAAAATTAATACATTAATTCTAGCAAATCTGTTGTAGAGTAAACATATTTTTAAAACCAGTGTTAGATTATTACAACGCATACAATATAAAGGTGGAATACCTGTATATCAATTCAATTCAAAGATCAATTCTTATCCATAATTTCAAGTGATTATTATGAGAAAATAATGTTGATAATTATCTTGCACTGAAATTGTTATTATATATATATAATTTTTTAATGAATGATTGGTATATGATTTTTCAAAAATATGCTTTTTTCATTACCTTCTCAGAGAAGTTGCATTCTTTAGCACTTCATTTCTTTGGCCTTATTAGTTTAAAACTTTCATTTTAGCATTTCTCGAATCAATTGAATCTGTATCAATGGACTCATATTCCTTATTGGCAGCCCTATATATACCTTATCCAATGCTTATTAATCATTATCACACTTATTAATCATTAATCATGCTTATAAGATAGTCTTTATCTTACTCTGACAAAATATCTAAATATATATAATACTAAAACAATATACACTGCGGTTAACTTATTTACTTATAATAATTTTAATAAAAGTTCAAATTACACAAAAAAACCTTACCATAAAATAATTTAATATACTTTTTTATAGAACAAGACAGACCATCAACTACTCACGTCGAGTTCTAGGACATTATTTTGAAGTAGAACAATGAGATTTGTAAGTTTGTACAACATAATAAATGGTTGACAGTTAATAACTCATAGGAGGTGTTATGAGGAAGCATGAGGTAATACCTTAATCAGGACTGCAACGAAATGTATGCAATTATATTAGCCAATTACGTTACAAGATAAAATCCAAAATTTAATATATACATATTATGTTCATACATATATATATATATATATATATACAGATTTCACATAAACACGTGAAATAACAATCAATGATCAAAACACAATAAGAAATGGGAAAACAAGACTAAGATCTTTCAACCGTAACAAGCGGTCTTTGACAGTTGGGTTTTTGACTCTGACGAAGACCGCTTGTTACGGCTGAAAGATCTTAGTCTTGTTTTCCCATTTCTTATTGTGGTTTGATCATTGATATATATATATAACAATTGACACTGCACAATTATATGATATAAAATATGTACATGAATGGAAAAATGTATAAATGATATTTAGTGTTAATGATTCCAAAATAATTGAATACATATAGCCTCTTTAACTTTATGTATTAAATGCCCAATTTACAGAAACTAAACTACATTTATAAGAAAGGATAATAAATTCTTGATTGTAGCCTAAAGATTAATAATTGAAATAAATATTTCCACTAATATATATCACATTGAAAATAATTTTCTTTAAACTGAATTAAAAAAAAAATCATTTAATCGTGATTTCACAACAAGAACTCTGACAGAAGTATAGACGACAAATTACTTGGCTGGCATATTAATTTCCATCAATGCAAACTCTTTTATTTCTGTCTAACAGTTTCATCACTTCAGATCTAATTTAATATTTATTATACAGATTTTACTTCATTTTGTTTAATATTCATATCAACTTAATCAGAGATCTTTAAAAGTAAGTTAATCTCTATTCCAGCAGAGTTTCCTACGCTATTGACACTGAAAGACAATTCGCATGCTGATTGCACCTGACACATTTTATATGTCAACTAAAAAGCTAAAATCCAACACTTTTATTAAAAAACGGTGTCGCTAAATTTCTAGAAATTCTCAGAAAACGAAGTTTTTCCCGCTTAATATCCCCTTTAAAAATTTTAATATTGCTGCTGATCTCACTGTTCTACTTCAGGGATAAACGTGACATTTTATATTTAAAGTTCTTTTTGATTTTGAATTATTCTGTTCACATACACACCCACACAAACTCACAAGTTTGTGAATGTATTTCAATCGTCTCAAGATACCACATAACATGCATATAACGTTGAAAACTCGTTAGCAAAATTTTAGGATATTGAATCAACGCATATTGTTAGCACCACAGAGGCTAGTGAAGATCATATAATTATATACATTTTCATAGATTATATTCTTATAGAGAAAGTGTACGAAAGTAATAACTACAATAGAATCATTTAAATAAGAAGATTTGAATTTTATTTGAAACGTATATTACTTACAGATATCAATAACACATAGAGTTCAAAAAATATTCGTAAAATACGGATTCATACTGAGGTAAATGGATAATACAAAGTCTCTACAAAAAAAAAATTTTTTTTTTTTACTTTTTTATTTAATCTACGCGTTCCAAACAATTTGTGTTCATCGTCAGAGAAACACAAAGTATGTGAAGAGCGTAGTTTGAATAAAAAAAATTTGTGTGGACACTTTGTATTATCCATTTACCACACATTATAATAATGTTATATGGATTACATCCATGTAACAATAAATTCATTACACAGACATTTGTATTATTTAATTCCACACAATTTTGGATCGCACAACTATTGAGTTAAAATATGTATTTATCCAATAACTGTAATCTGAAATGTTGAATGTACTTTATTCACGTTACCTTGTTAAAGCATTATTTACAAAAATCATTATCTAATTTACATTATAGTGATCATGTTCTCAGCGAGTAGCTGGAGCAATATACGCTAAATCAGTTTCATTTGACTGTAATTACTTGATTTAGTTTAAACTTATCGTTTAGTTCAGATAGGTTTAATTATATCTAGTCAGTTTCTAAGTCAGTGTTAATTTAGTCAGTCAGTTATCAAAGATTTGCTATCGTAGTTTTACGTTCATTACTTGAGTTTGATATTACCAGTCAAGATAAGATGTTGATACAGGTACAGTTTACTTAGCGCCCATGTGTCGTTATTAACACATTAATTGACAATTATTCTTATTATTTTGAAACATTCTAATTATGATATTTATTTCCTCTAATCTCTGATATACAGTTATAGAATTGTTCCAGGTTATTTCATTTAAGAAGAATTATTTAAGACCTAAATAATTACCATTAAGGGAGTTAGTAACACACAACAGGAACCAGTAACAAATATAAGTTCAAAGTCAATGAATTTATATTTTATATATTAAACGTTTCGTCTTACTTGTTGACCTTTTGCCAATGAGCAAGAATAATTAGGCAGTTAATACATGTGTAATTACACATTGAAATATACACATGAGGTTAGTATTCAACATTTAGAGTTTTAAATAGCACAATATATATATATATCAGTTCACAAACAAAGAAAAGCAACACACAGAGAAAGAGACACACTTACAAACTCAAATTTTCGGATGATCCGTCTTCAGCAGAAAAGAGAGAATGGGCGACCAAGCACGCCGGAAACACAACGGCAGGAAACCGTCCCGGCAACCCAACGGTTTCCTGCCGTTGTGTTTCCGGCGTGCTTGGTCGCCCATTCTCTCTTTTCTGCTGAAGACGGATCATCCGAAAATTTGAGTTTGTAATTGTGTCTCTTTCTCTGTGTGTTGCTTTTCTTCGTTTGTGAACTGATTTGCGTCCAGTTTGGATCGTTTTTTCGAATTTTAAGTGGATATTTATATATATCAATGATCAAACCACAATAAGAAATGGGAAAACAAGACTAAGATCTTTCAACCGTAACAAGCGGTCTTCGTCAGAGTGAAAAACCCAACTGTCGAAGACCGCTTGTTACGGTTGAAAGATCTTAATCTTGTTTTCCCATTTCTTATTGTGGTTTGATCATTGATTGTTGTTTCACGTGTTTATGTGAAATCTTTTTATATATATATATATATATATATATATATATATATATATATATATATATATATTGTAAACAGGAAAACGATCCAAAAGGACAACAAACGTTTCAAGTGTGTTTGTTCCTTAGTTATGTGTTTGTGATTCATCGTGAAACGTATATATATATAGTTCTGATGTTTTCGTTGCATCATAGCACCACATGTCCTGTTAGCGACGATCCACAATGTATTCAGTAACAATAAATTTATTGCTACTGAATTAGTGATTGTTAATGTTTCAAACCATTTATGCTAATAGCCTTCAAACGATTAAAAAAATAAGTATGTGATGTGAAAGGGCTTTAATATTAGTAATAATGGTGAGAGTGGCATGTTTGAATAAAATCTTTTGAGAGTAGGATGTAATTGATCAACAAATTGAAATCAATGTATCATCAAGAAAACAGTACTCTGCATTTTTAAAATGAAGTGCATGCTTTAATAAAAGCAACCGTGAGTAGAACTGAAATTAATCTTCAGGCCAAAGGATTAGCAGACTTCTACACTTGGTACTTCGATATCTAAATTGAAATCTCTTTTTGTGATCCCAATTTATGCGATAATTTTATTAAAACTGTTGGATTTCATTTTGAAAGAACATATATGTTATTTTTTTATCACTTAGGGTTATTTTTAATATATTTGCATTAATTGAAAACATATGCTAGTATGGTTTTAATTCGATTCTCTCAACCCAGATCAGAGCTTTTATACATTTATTCAACCCTTTACTAATTTGTTTTAAAATTTTATCTTCGATATTTGTTTATAGAAAAAACAGTTTTTGTTTTTATTTGTAAATATAAATGATTTTGTCTAGTAACGAAAAAATTTAATTATCAAAAAGCTCTTCTTTCATTTTCTTATTAACAGTTGGAGCAAAGGAGTAGGTTTATTTAGTCGTAAAGTGATTTCTCTAGAGAGAGATCTTAGTTTAGACCTTGTGGTATTTTTTTTCTTACAGATGGCTTATCGGGAGAATGAGAATCCTCCCCTCACGACGAGCCATTTATCCCGGCATTCATAGCGGTAGCTATCTCAGCTGCAGCGCTAACCACTCTCACTTCTAACGTCCCGTCTCTTCATTACTGCTCTTATTTTTCTAAACACTCTTTCACTATCCTAACTATTATTCTATATTTTATATAATGAAACAATCAAAAAACATATACACTTATAATGATTTTTTTTTATATTACTTTAACGAAATAAATGTAGCATATCTTGGACAATTACTGATAACATGAGTACATTACTAAATATATGTAATCTATTATGTTAAATAGGTATGTAATAACATTCTATTTTCTTCTATACGTTTGAATTGGACAAGGCACACCAGTAAACAGTAACTTTGTATCTCTGCCACTCTTCATTGAAAACTTCACCTTCTTTGTGGTCATAACATCACAATTGTTTCCAACACAACAACAACATCACAACATCACGTACGGCATACACGTTTTAACCCTTCTTCAATGAGTTTACTTTTTAACTAAAATAAGGAAAGTAAATATGTAAAAATATCAAATACAAAACAAAAAGAATAAAAAAGTAAACAAATTAACCACTGTCTGTTTCTTACTTTTTTTTCTTGTGTTTCTTATTCTCTTCCACCTTTAGTTCTGATATGTTTGTTAGTTCTGCTGTGCTTCCTTCTCAAACACTACTTGATCTACTGGTTGATCATATTCCTTAAATTTCACAAATTCAATCTTCTTAACCATATGTTCTTTATTACCATAGATCTACAAATTATTTCGTTCAGTATCTTTAAGTTACATGCTTTCCAAGAACAGTAGCTGGTCCATGTATCTCCATCTAGTGCAGAATGGTATTCCCTACAATCAAAATATCATACTCTTTGGCACCTCTATTCTACTAAAGTGGATGTTATTTTTCGTAACTGTTCATTCACCAGATGGACTACACAAGGACAAAAGTTTCTTCGTTTTTGATAACATTGATGCCAACTTCAAAGTCTTTTATATTTCATCTGACTTCCTAACAAAATCACCACTGGTGTGTTGTAGTGCTCCAATATCCCGAACCCAAATACTGAACCTTCTTTCATACGTTTAGTTAATAATTTACGGGGGCCTCTGACCATCTCTTTGGTAAATTCATGATTTCTGCTACTCAAGACAATGTCATGTTAAATTCTTATTACCAGATTGGTATATTATCTGCCATGATTACCTGTGCTATACCGTTTTTCCAAAATGTTTTCAGATCTTGTATTACTCCTCATGCAGTTTTACTTTTCAGTTTTATAACACTAACCTAAATTTGTCTGTAATATATCACAACTAAATCGTCTTCTGGTAAGTCAGGTACTGGCATGGTATCAATGACACCATTATTTCATATATTCCTTACATATTTGACAACGCGGAAAAAATATGTTTATGTCAGTCGAAATATCAAAAGAATGGTGTTATTCCAAGATGCAGGAATGTAATCATCTATTAAAGAAATTATAATTTTTTTAAAAAAAAATCCTTAGTAACACATATTTAAATGACCCAAATTTATATACACTATTTACTAATTTAAGAATTTTATTGAAAAGATTATTTTGGCGCCTGGCAGCAGTTACCTGTTTGGGGTGAAAAATAAAGACTAGTACACATGAAAGCTATCTTTCTGTCACTCCATTTACATCATCAACTCATACATATTGCCAATCCTCAGAAGTTCTTACACTATTAAACGTGTACATAGAAATAAGAAAAAAATTTTGAAAACTCGTTCTATGTTTTTCTTATTTACTGAAAGTATGAATTTTATGATCTCAAACTGGCAGTGTAATATTTTTTGCCGTTTTAATTAATTTATTTAGTCCATAAAATTCCATAGAAAATGTATCATACTAGTTTCAAAAACGTTAAACTCAGTGATGAAACAATAAATCTTTTTCTCTGCGATATCAGTACCACACATTTTAAGTTCAAACCGAGCAATATTATATATATATATATATATATATATTGTATTTCCTCGCTTATTACGGTCGAAAGATCTTAGTCTTGTTTTCCCATTTCTTATTGTGGTTTGATCATTGATTGTTATTTCATGTGTTAATGTAAAATCTTTATATATATATATATTCATTATGATTTGTTTTCTTGACCCAATATTCATATGATGTATTTTTTTTCTTTTTTTGACGTTTGAAAAAAATTATTCGACCTCAAACCTCAAAAAAAGAAAAAAAATACATCATATATATACAGATTTCACATAAACACGTGAAATAACAATCAATGATCAAACCACAATAAGAAATGAGAAAACAAGACTAAGGTCATTCAACCGTAACAAGCGGTCTTTGTCAGAGTCAAATACCCAGTTGGGTTTTTAACTCTGACGAAGACCGCTTGTTACGGTTGAAAGACCTTAGTCTTGTTTTCCCATTTTATATTGCGGTTTGATCATTGGTTGTTATTTCACATGTTTATGTGAAAACTTTTATATATATATATATATATATATATATATATATATAGTTCATGTTTGCTCAATAGTATGTATTGGTCTCCTCAGTGACAGCAACGATTTTACATACCATGTCGCACGATGTGTCAAAAAACTCGTTTTTGTGTTATTCATGTTCCTAAACAACTGACTTGACAAGATGCTAAAAGCCATTCATATACTCAAAATTTGATTATTATGCAATGTAAGCAGTTATAACGCATACTTCTTTGTAGCCAATAACTTATACTTATTCATATACTTAAAATATATGAAATGAAATGAATTATAGTTTATTATTTTAAAATTTTCTTGTACCTACATTTTTCTAATGTTTCATCAGAGCCTAACGAACTCCAGATAAATAACTTTGTTTTAACATATGTACATGGAGGGCTGAGGTTGCAATAACAACCTCTCTTCCAATAACTCCCTCTTCCAAAATTACATATCAATTATTTGTGAGGGATTTCTTTTTATTTGTACATAACCGAAAATTTGTATTTTTGCATGATTGAAGAATAATAGAAATCGGAAAACATTAAACAAAAATTAATGCTTTCAGCAAAATTTAAAATGGATAAACGTTATTTTTCAATTTCTTATCTTGTACAATTTTGATAGTCTTATGATAGTCTCTAAAGTAAATAATATTTACAGAGAGCTATAGAAATAGAGTGTAACAGTTAAATTGTTTGATCTCTGATAGTCGTAGAAGAATGATTTCAGTCTCATTTGAAAGATCAGCTCCAAACTGGAGATTAGTAGTATTTAAAAAAGCTCGTATAAATATTGTCATTTATTTCAAAATAAATGCTCCCTTATTTCAAAAATCTGCATATATTTTTCTTTTATTGTATTTGTTACCCCAAGGATAATACCACAATTTCAAAACTCTAGAATTAAGTTAGGAGAGAAAAATGTTGTATAAAAACAGGTTTTTCCCCACAAAACGTTACTTTCCCGTCAACCACAATTCCTCCCAAACAATTGAGTTCATCGACACCATGAGACGCATTGTTTTGTAAATTATCAATTTGATCCATTAAACATTCTGGACTACAGCGTGTCCGCAATATTTTGGATACATACTCACCACCCATCCACGCACCCACCGACCCGGGTGAATGTTTTATGAAAAAAAAAGTTCATACAACGAGTTCTGAGACTTCAAAACATATAACTTATGTTTTATGTCAGATCATTATATTACTTATCGTAAAGTAGAAACATGCAATGAAAGGACATACAAATATAAGTTTGCAGGGACGAGTGTATTTGTTTTACACATTTTTATTATTTATTTATTTTTAAGACACCAATGAATAACACTGTCATCTGAAATCTGTTAAAATTTTGTTAAGTCCACATATTCCTTGAATACATACCTCTATGTGTTGTATACGATACGACTACCTACTATTACAACTTTATTATAAATGTGTTGGTCAAACATTGAGCCGACAGTAATTGTAGTTTAAAATGATTGTTCAATCTACCTTAATGACAAAATATACGTTCAATAAATAGTATTTATAGAAATGTATATGTGATATATCCCTTAGAACAACTATATATTCCGAGGAAAACGAAATATATGGCACTAGTTTCGAGCCTTGTAAGTAATTGACTTGCATTGCAAGCATCTCATTACTTGCTCCTAAAACCATGATATCCAATTTACGTCTTAAGCCAATCTTCAATTCAAGCTCTAACACCTGCTCAGCTGAAAGCTATTCACAAGCCGTTATCAATAGCTTCACTGTCTCACAACGTAGAGCAATTTCATTAAACGGATTTGGTACACTGTAATTTCAATAAACAAGTCTTGTTCAGAATATCATGGCTATAAATTACAGAGTTAAAGATCCATTAACAAAATGTTCTATTAAAAATCATTCAACTAACACAATGCCTTTACTATAGCAGTTATATTTCTTAAGTTTACTAGGCACGCATTGATGTAACGTTATCCATGCACATTGAAATAGTTCAATAAATAAGGTACTCAAAGGCAGTTTTAAGAAAACCATGAGTACTGTCACATTATCAGCATATACTGGACTTGTTCACTACGATATATAAAAATATGCATAAATGTTATGAATACTCAAACATCAGCAGCACACATTGAACTAGCTTACATATTTAACCCAATACCTACCAGTGATCTTGTATGAGATCATACATAATTTAAATATTTTCGTAATTATCTCTCAATATTATCAAATACATCATTTATTTGTCATATCAACTAGGTATATTTCACCAATTTTCAAATGAAGTTTGTTCATTTTTCAACGAAACATGGGTAGAAATTAATCTAAATTTGACTCAGGAGAACTGGTATACAAAATTATTAAAATAAGTCAAACTAAACTAAATTTAGAAAATAATAGCAGACAGTGCATGTCGGAGTAACACACATTCAACGCTTTAATGCCCTAAAAGAATAGTTAAGTGTAGTATAAAAAGAATAGTAGTAGTATAAAACTTCCCGATCTTATATGAGATCACTGGGAGGAAATGATTACTGACAACACGGGGCAACGTGTTTACTGTTGCACCATCAGATATATGAGAATAGCTGCTGCTTGTTGAAACCTGATGCCTGCCTAACTGAAACCTTCATAAAAATAAAACTGTTCCGCGGATTATCATTCAACTTTCGAGAGTCGTGGTAGGATTGTATCCGCTTTTCTACTTGTTGTAAGGTGAGATACATACTACCTAAATGAGTAGATAATTTCATAAATATAACTTATTTATTCTAAAGATGACTAAACACCACATCAAATCTCTAACTCTGGAGGTGATTGTAGACAAACTGCCAGAAGTTTTGAAATGCTGATATCATACCACCAGAAACTGATGAACTTCAGACATTGATAATTACTGTACTGGAGATACATATAGACACTGAGGACGCAGCCGGATCACTTGAATTACATGTTACCGCACAGAATGTCAATAAAGAAACAATTGATGTTACAACATGACCAAACGGTGTTAACTGTCCGGAAATTAGGACTGAAATATCACAAGCAGTGGCGTAAAAGTATTTTTGCTACCCAGAGATTTGACCCCCCCCCCCCCCCCCACCAGGATGGCTTTTAATAATCCGTTAACCTTCAAATTTCAGAATAGTCCTCAAAATTTTTATTTTCATGGAATTACTACAAAGGATCTAATTTTATACTGCTGTTATTAGTCTCAGACTTCCATGTTATTACAGTACTCGTATGCATACTCAGTCGACATTAAAGAAAAACAAAAATTTTTCAAAACAAAAACGTATAAAAAAAATCATAAAAAAGTCGTTAACTGAAAACTACACAAACAAATATAATAAACTTTCAAGCCCTTTAATGAACTTGTTTTGAAAAATATTAAGTAAATTCATTTTTAATTTGCAAATCTTACTGTTGAAAAATCCGTTTAAAAACAGTATTACACAAATAAAACATAAAAACAATTACGGCCTTAAAAACTCATTTTAGTATAAAATTTCAGATTTTTTGATTGCTTTGTTTTAATTTTTTTACTATTTCCTATGTTTACCCCCTCAATATGCAGCCCTCTGCCACGTACCACTCGGAGTAGACCACCCCTCCACCCTGCTACGCCACTGATCGCAAAGAACAGAAAAACGAAAACTTTCTCCTTTTAGGTGGCAGCATAGAAATAACCAACAGAAACAACAGATAATTCATGAAGGGAAATTTCGACATGGAATAAATAAATTAAAATCCAAACCTTGTATTAAAAAGGGAAAAGAGAATTAGAGGGCCCACATACGGTATCACTGCTTACAAGTTCAATAAGTCTCTGGCCCTTTAAGTTTAATTAGTCCTAATACTGTAATAACGACTTGTCTGATAGTTCTAAATCAATGGTATCAAATTTGTTCTAATTTACTAAATGTTTACAGCAACAGTAAAACAAATGAAATCATAATATTAATTATCTACAAACCTATAACTCCTTAACAACTATGTAAATTCTAATTCCTAACGATAGTTAAATAAAAATAAAGCCATACAGTATCGATACTAGGGATACCATAATTGATGCAGTCGTACCAATCTTGGTACGTTTTGGTTTGGAATGAAGGTTTTGTTACGTTTGATACTACTTTCACTTAAACATGAACTATTTGGTACCATGTAAAACAATTCATTAATAAATGGTTTAGTTCATATTCTAATGGATTCAACACAATAGTTGTTTATAAGTTTTACTATAGAAAATATTATATAGAGGAATATAAGAAGTTTCTGATGAATTCAAACGTGTTGCCTCTCAGAATTAAAATTCTGAATTTTTAAGCGCAGTTTTCAACGCAGGTGTTTGTGAGGTTTTTTTTATCTAATGACACTTTTGAAACACTGGGATTACTCAAAACAATAGAACCCAACAATGTAGCATAAGGGAGACCCCTATCAATTGCCCCATTAGCTTTAGAATTTAAGCCGAACATATAAGAAAAACATGAAAAGTTGAACACAGAATAGAGAGAACTAACTTCGGAAAACAATGATAGGTTTAATAAAAAGGAACCAGGGAAGTTTTGGTGTAATATTTTAGAAGAGATACGTGGTGATGAAACAAGATACCCTTTATTATCCAAATTAATGCTGAGTTTGCTTGCATTACTCCGTTCTTCAGCTTGTCCTAAAAGAATTTTTTCATTGTTGAATAATATAAAAAGAAAAAAATCGATCTTATTTGAAAACTGACATTGTCAATGATTTGTCATATTCAAAGTCTTTTTTGAAAAATACTTATTGCACAAAATGGAATCCTGATGATGAGTTATTAACATCATCAGGAGTTATTATTCATGAATATGATGAAGGAGGAAAATTTATATGGCGCATCAGATGAGTAGACGGTCACATTTTAGAAGGGTTCAGTGTATTTCTATTGTTTTTAGCAACCTTGATCGACACTGCAAAATTTTTCTCTTAATTGTTAGTTGTTCAAAAATATCCTGAGAACATAGTGTTCTACAACAATGTCATATATTCATTATTTCTAAATGGAACAGCAGACGTATCGAGTAAACTGGATTTTAAATAAATCTAGTTGAAAGTAGACTTAATCTGCTATCACGAAAATAATAGTAATTAATTACAGCAGCATGAAAAGGCAAACTTTAAAATTCAATTTTCATTTAAACTATATAGGAATTTATAGTATTAATTTAATTTACATTATCAATCAATGAAAGTTGACACGCTTGTTTGTAGGACTAGCCTTCCCATTTTCAACCCTGTAATAAAAATTCAATTTGTTTTGTAAATAAGACACAGCGGTCGTAATAACTGACCTAATAAATTGTAAGTCAATTACTGACAAGTGAAGCAAGTATTGACTTGTATTACTTCAAAGTAAATCAACCCATTAATTAAAGCCAGGTTAAATTCATCGTCTCAAAAAGTGTACAGGCTGCTAGCATATTTGATTTTCAAATTAATCTTCTGCATTCATGTCTCTTTTGTAATCATTTGCCAAAATAATGGTGTATAAACTTTTAACAAATTTTAACTGGGAATCGAAAAAAAATTATTCAATGAAATAAACATATCCAAAAAATCCCCTGGTTAACTACTTGTACTTTATTCAGCAAATGTATTGAATATTTTGAACACAAGCAGAGATATCTATCTATTTTTCCAATTTAGAAACCTCGTCCATCGTCGACATGTATTATATCACTATGAAAATAATTAACCAAGTAATACGATGTTCATGAATATTATCATTATACATTAATAATGAATTTTGTTAAGAAAGAAGTAATGGATGTGTTATTATCAATTATGTTTTAAAGTATGAAAAAGCTATGAATTTTTTGTGGCATTTTGTTATCCCCTATTACTTTACTGTAACAAAAATTATAGCGAGCTTGAAACGTTTTGATTTCAAAATTCTGATGGATTTACATGTTTATAGCATAAAAATAGTGCCACACAGTGTAAATATGTCCTATTGTTTTTGGGCAATATTGCGCTACAGAAAAGACATTTTTAAGTCAAAATAAGAATGTAGAAAAATTTCTTTTCCTCTTAAGCTAATAACTCTATAGAACTGATTTTTCTTAATAATTATGAAACTCACATATCAATCCTAGTAAGAAAAAACAAATTAGAATTTTTTATTAACAAGAAATGTATATTTTGCGATAACCTTCAACATTTTTGCCTTATAATTGATTATACAATATTGTGGATATGATGCAGCGTCTCTAGTTAACGGAGAATATTGCAATTATACTAAAAAAAAAATTTGAAAGTATGAGCTGAAGCTGAAATACCTTTTTTTGTCGAAGTTTCAAGAACATGAATGGGAGTTATGGTACATTTAAGAAAACTATAGAAACTATAGAAAACAAATGAAACTTTGACCAAAAAATCAATAAAAAATTGTCAATTTAAAATCAAGAAAAATTTTTAAGAAATTTTAATAATTACAAAGGGTAATAAAGCTATAAAACCTGATTACCCAACTTGCTATAATGGATTTACCGACGGCATTTTTAGGATTTGTTCACATTGACAGAATTTTTTTAATAAAATCAAGTCAATCATAATACCTGTTTTACCATTTAATAGACGAAATTTGAAGATCTTTTAAACAGTTAATATGATATGCAAAGACAATAACATTCTTAAAGCTATAAAAACAATCACCAGACAACTACATTGTCTTGTTATGCTTGCTAGTGTGATGAATTGTTGTCTAACAGAAATGTTTAAATCAATCTCTGGATTATATCTTTTACTAAATTTATTTGCCGGATGTATGGTTCTTCGTCTTCTTGAGAACTTTATTCTTTTGTGTAATATATTTTTGTGAACTTTTAATCTCTTTATTATAATAAAGAGCTTACTTTTCTTATTCTTACTAACTTACTTATCTGATAATAAGGTTACTTTTCTTATTCCACACCTCCGGTGACTGAACTAACATAAAATTACATATAAAATATTATCCTACCACAAATAGTTCATAACATTACAACATCTAAAGAGTAATGCTAGATTAAAACTGACAAATAATCTGCATATAGTAATATGAGAACTTTAGGTGAATGAGAAACTTTAGAAGAGATAACTTATCTATTATGAAGACAAACTGTCAGAATCTCTTCCAAAAATGTTGGTTAATGAAATGAAAAACTCTTAAAATAATAAATCACTCTGGTTTGCTTCTTGGATATGAAAAAACTCATAATGGATGCCATTGAATTTATTCATCAGCACTAATATATAGATCAATTAATCCAGAAATCATAGAATGGCTACAGTAATTTAGTAGAAAAATAATAGTGTAATATTTTGTAGTTGTAGTAGTATCTACCTCAAAGTAAATTGTGAATACTTAAGACAGTCCTGAAATGTTATAGAGAACGACCAACTGAATACTTTAAATAATAAACGTTTTAATACTCAATGATATGCGAATGACCTTATTATTGAAAGAAGAATCATATGTGATGGTAGATTATGCACCATGCTCAAAATAATTATTGAAAGATGAATAAGAGAGAAAGGTCTTGATGCGGTCACATAAAGTCCACCTAACGCAGCCCTTATACTTTTGTCAAGGTCAAAAGGACTAGCATCAGAAACGCATTCATTAAAAATATTAGTATAAACCTATGAAAGATACAGTCAAGGTTTTTGAGTCTCATTAGATGAAAGGCTAAACTGGAATAGCCATGTAACAGTACTTTTGTTAAGGATACAAAAGGAATTGGCATATAAGGTTAATTGTCGTAAGTTAGTATCTTAACAACAAATCTTTACTTCGGCTGCACAAAATTATTATGAATGTTGTGGTAAAAGCAGTGGTATATGCATTGGTTTCATGGTATGTAAATATAAGTGTATCTATGGATAACTGGAGCAATGACCATATGTTCTTCGTCCAGGATGGAAAAATTAATAGACGTTTCCCACTTAGACACTTTCAACAAAAAGTATTAATTTCCCATGTTTAACAGTCCTTTTTTGTATATAATGAAAAGCCTATGTTATAGACGAAATGTTCAAAATCATGGCAATTTTAGAAGTCTGACATAATAAGGGGTGAAAATTATATAACAAACCTAGTAAAAATAGGTTTTATCTCTTGGACATACTTTGGTACAACTGAATACTGAGAAAGGAGTCAATGGGCCGTTTGTAAAATGTCAAACAAAGCTAATACGATCTCGAGCCTTTTTACACAACACATTCCTGTTTTCTCAGCTCCCAGCAATTGATGAATGGATGAAGAAGAACGCAGATAAAAGTTAGCAAAAATAACCTACTCTAATTTAGTATAGAAAACTCATACCAATTAACATATATTTGGAAGACAATGTTATATCTTCAAAGGAAGAATGGAAAAATATGTAGAATAACTATCTAAAATTGTTTCTTAGCTATTACATATGCACTCTGTAATTAATTTTATACAAAAAATGGAGACTTTCGATCCGGAAGAGGTAGAATCCGTCTGATCGCATTCTACTTGAATGAGGGACAATTGCTTTAAGAAGGATAATATTTTTTAAAAATTATACCTAAAATCATAAGAAGTAAAAAGTATTTCTTTAAAAACATTTATTACATTCATTGAAGAAGTAAAGCCTGAAGTTAAATTTAGAAATGACGAAGGAATGTACAATACAGAAGATTTCACAGCAATGTGCACGATCCCGATGAGAACCACAGCCTCATTTTAATAATAATAGAACATGTCAGATTGATCAATTATTTCCAGTTTCCTGTAACTGATATAACGATCACTAGCACAACTAAGCAAATGGTATCATTATTAATTATTTATATGTTTGATATTACGTTTACAGGATAGCCGCAATAAAATAAAACAAACTAACGAAATGATTTTTAACGATATCATATCATGTATGTTTACGTATACTAAAGTTGAGGGAAGGCTATTCCAATTTTTTTTTGCATATACTTATTTTTTTTGGAAAAATAAAGTGATTGTGGTCGTGAATAGTTTTCATTTATCCACATCCAGTAAATAGTTTTGAATACCAGAATCCGAGATTGAGTTCGAGATACACCAGTCATCTCATGTGAGATCACCTAATATCTCACTTATTTCTATTGAAAATAAGTGAGATAGATGCTCTAGATCAGTGCTTCTCAAACGGTGCGCCCGGGCGTATTGGTGCGCCCTGTAAGGTAGGCAGGTGCGCCCCAAGATAACAGAAGATAAACTTTATATAATAGAGTTATATTTTAGTTTTTGCATCATTTTAATTTATTTGAGAAAACACCAAGTATGTAGTTTTTAAGTCTGAGTCAAGTATCGGCCACTTCATTTTTTGAACTGGAAGGTAAATTTCTTTAATCTTTAAGCATCAATGGATAATACTTACTTCCTCTTTGCCTTTACTCGGGAATTTAAATCATTTTTTCTAGCCCTCCCTCCCTCCCTCCCTCTCACTCTCTCTGTCTCTATCTCTCTTTCTTTTTCTTAAAAAAAAACTATACATTTTAATTTCCAATCATTTTCCTGTTATCAAATCTCAGGACTAAATTTTCTATATTAAAATTAGTGATGCGCCCCAAAGTTTTGGTTTGGTTTAATAGGTGCGCCCTGAAGTAAAAAAGTTTAAGAAACACTGCTCTAGATAGATGCATCGGTTGCGTGGTATGTAAATATAAGTGTGTCTATGGATAACAATGGATAACTGGATAACTAACTATGGATAACTGGAACAATAACCATATGTCCTTCGTCTAGAATTTTCATAATCATAATCAAGAATGATAAAGGGTTTAAAGAAATGTTATTTCGTTTCGAAATGAAGTCACAAGCAAACATAATCCGTAATACGAAGAAAAACTTTATTTAGAAATAGTTGGTAATGTAGATGCTTGATTGAAGGTAATTAAAAATGAAAAAATCCATTAGGGCACACAAAATAATAACATAAGGTTTAATGAATTACAGGTGATCTAAGTGGTTTGCAAATATAACAAAACTAATCAATATACCTAACTACATCACATTATTAAGCTGTAATCGGTTATTAATTAATAATTTGCATTAAGGGATGGATTAACCAGCTTGCTTCGTATAGTGGTGTGGAGTCGTTCGACCGGTACTGGATGACTTCATCACCACCATATGAATTTAAGAGGGATTTATTTATAGTAAGTAACCCAAGAGCGTCGCACGCATTATTTCGGTCCAAAAAAAAAAATAGAAAAAGGGCAACGTACATTGAACTCTCATACATCCAGTAATTAACTTAATGCCTTATTCTGTTAGAGATCATTAGTTGTTCGAACGTTCGTAATCCACAATGAGAATTTCTTACCAAGGCTTAGCTCTTTATTTCTCCTGTTTAATGGAAAGTGAATGACTAACACATAAAATTAAAAAAAAATAGTTTTAATTTATATGGTAATATAGCGAACAACTTGTTAATTACACATACAATTTAACCAAAATACCTAGCGCTAAATTCAAATATTATTACTTCGTCCGTTCATAACTAAGTGAAAGCTATGTTAATTTTGGAGGAAAAAATATTAGAAATATCACACATTGAAGTTCAATATTAGACATAACATAAAAAAAGGTTGATCAAGCAAAGACAAAAAGCATGAAACTGGCCACATTACTAGGACAAGTAATCTAACATTTTAATTAAATGGACAGATTAACCATGATTCCTCTAGCTCTCTTGCATTAGCCAGTATTGTCTTATAATTTATGTGACTCTCGAGAATCCTTCTTTAATGTGAAAAGACAACAGGTTCCACAAAACACTCCTGACCAATACAACCGATAAAAAAAGTAGTTTTTTTTTATTACTAATAATTTATTAACTAATTACTGATTATGGCTGTCTATTGAATGCCTATCAAACATACTATGGTACTACTGCCCTTAGCAAATAATCTGTTAATAGTTCTAATATAAAAAAAAACAGTACTCTGTAAACAAGGTAAGTAATGTTAAGGTGTTTCTGAATAGAAACGATGTAAAATTTCAAAGTGCTATTTCAATCAACGAAAAAATCATTAAAAATCATGCAATATTTGACTACATATCAATGGTGTTTATGTGGGATCACAGTTCATTCGTTAACACACGTTGGGACCTTCCCGATTTTAATCATACCAGTTCCCACAGGTTCAGTCTGAATGATTGTTTTCGTGAACATGTTCTTAGGAAGATTAATGAAACTAGTGCTAATGTTGCTTTGAGTGCTTCATAAAAAGAATTTATTAGTCTCCTAAGAGGTAGATCTACTCCTGGATCCATCAAACGGTATGATCATCATCGTTCTCACAAGCGTTTACTAGTAAAAGTCCTAGTAGTTTAGTAGAAGTACTAGTAAAATTTGAGGTTTAGGAAAAAAAATTATGTCCACAAACCGATTTTTAGCAAAAAATGTTACTTTCCCATCAAGCATAATTGCACCCAAACGATAGAGCACATTTACACTATGAGAATTTTTTTTATGCAAATAACAATTTGATCTATCAAAGATTCTGGACCGTAGCATGTCCACAAACTTTGGACACACACTCACCCACCCACCCACCCACACACAACAGCCAATATCGAAAAAACTTCATAAAACGACTTCTGGAGCCTCAAAAGAAGTAATTCCGTCAAAATCTCGAGATGGAATTTTTTCACGATCACTTTACTTTATTCTACTAAAGTAAAAAGCATGTAAATAAAGAGAATTATTACTTACCTAAAAACAAAATCGGTTTTTCTAGTTGATATCTTTAAGTTCTTAATATATAAAATAGCTAGGATACATGTCCGTCTTTGACAGGTATTTTACAAAAATTCAGAATTGATACGTAGTATTTCAAAATATTATTAGAAAAAATATAGTATAGGAAAAAGTATATTTATTAGCAAAGTGTCAAGTAAGTTCCTCTGCATAAACCACATTAGCAGTCAGTTCTTCAGGTTCATGGAAGAACAGAGAGTTGGACCTCTGACTCCTGAGCAAGCAACACACAGTTGACCATGTGAGAAACACTTGGTCTCACTCACTTCAATTCCTGCCGTAGAAAGAGTTTGGTCTAGCGACTTACTTACCATTATTGCAAAACACACTCTGACTGGAAATTGCAACCGTTTGAATTGAAAAGGACAGTTGCTATGTATCAATGGTATGCGTGGTATAAACACTGACCCCCAGTACCACACCCAGTCGTGATATCGGCCTCTATGGCGTATCTATGCAAAGCACAAATTCGGAGTCATGTCCTGTTGCACACTTCGGGGCACTCAAGTTTCGTAACATCATGATTAGTACCCCTACTTTAATTTTTAGGTCATGAGCAGGCACTCCAGAAGCAGTCACGGAGTCAAGAAATTCAACTGGATAATGAACTACTTCCTCATCACTAATCACTCTGTTTACTGACTTATAAGTTCTGTCCTCAGCTTGATATAGTGCAACAACTAGTCTATTGATTATTCCTAACTGCTCATTTGTAGCGGTGAGAATTGCTCGTTCATAAAGCCAGTTATACTGAATAGATGGCAGATCCTGAACTTCGGGAAACATCTTGTCAACTATCTCTTATTCGGAGCTTAAATGTAAGTGAAATTGAAATCAACTAGTAATTATACCTATATACATACCTATTATACCTGTATATTTTCAAAATAAACATATCTTGAAGTTAGCCAAAAGCAGATTAAGTCGATTAATTCGCTTCTACGTGGAAATTTTCAATTCATTAAAGGCTTAGATTTTAATCTACACATCCACACACCTACTTTCAAAGTTTCACCTTGTTAGGCCTCATGGTGGCTGAGTTTACTTGTGATAAAAGTTCGTGCTTAAAATTTCATAACTTTGCTTGTACGTTGAATTTCCAATCTAGTCAAAGCTTATATTTTAAGTTGGACATACACAAATCTAATGTCAAAGTTCTGCTTGCTATGTTTTATGGTGGCTGAGTTTACTTGTGACAAAATTATGCTGTCAAATCGACAAAACGAAAGACAGAAATTTTTCTAAGGCTTGATTCGGTTTCTCTAATGCATGAAAAGTAAAGATAACATCAAATGAGTCAGTTCTAAGCAATGTACAGACAAATCCTTTCATTATTTATATAGATGGCAACCATGAAAAAAATTATGTTAATAATACAATAGCTTGTACAACTTCCATAGACTCGATATCAATGTTATCTCAATTATTAAGTAGCTAATCTGAGAAACAGGATAAAATAAAATAAATAAATAGTGTTTATAATAGAGGATAACAGATGTATTCAATATATATATATATATCAATGATCAAACCACAATATGAAATGGGAAAACAAGACTAAGATCTTTCAACCGTAACAAGCGGTCTTCGTCAGAGTCAAAAACCGAACTCAACACTTGGGTTTCATCATTGATTGTTATTTCACGTGTTTATGTGAAATCTTTATATATATATATATATAACTAGTGGTTGTATCACTAGTCAACAATATATTTCCGAAATGACACTTAACCCAATCATTACCTCAAAAAATATCTCTGCTTATGAGTGAATTTGTGGACACAGTTATGTCAAACTTTGATATTTTCCCATGGCAATAAATGAATCCTTAGAAAAGTCGATTATGTACACTATTGAACACTGAATAATTTACTTCTGCAAGCTTAAAATGTCCATATCATATTGAATATGGAATGTAGAAATAACTCCAATCATTTTAAAGTAAAAAAAATTCAAATAAAGTAGTCTTACTGTAGAAAATTGTTTTGGCAGGAATATCTGGCCCTGAAGCGGGCGATTTGCATGTGCTCATAAATCAAGCAGGCATAATGTTATCTCACTCCTTTTGTCTCTTCTATCTCCACCACTCACACAATTGTCACCCTCACACAAGAATATTTCATGCAACGATCCGAGTGGTATTAATAAATAATTCTGTCAGTTGTGTATTGAACTGATCATACCCGCATCACCTAGCTATAACAAGACAAACGCGGAAACCATGTCCTCTTCACGACTCAATCCAGGTGTTTTCAAGATATATTCCCCAACAGTATATGCTTTTAGACCTCATCACCAATATGAGCATTCACGTGAAACATAAAAACCCAGAATGCGACTTCATATCGTACAAAAGGATTAAAAAATACTATAAAATGGCCCAGCATTTATTATAGAGCCTAAATTTGATTCACTCAAACATGATAAATAGCCTGATAAATATATGTACTGCAAGTCTTAATTTGTTGCTTTTCCTTCTGCCAGTTCACCTTTCCTTGTTAATACCTATAATTATATCAATAATTTCAATAATTAAAATCTGTTCAGTAATATTACAGTCGTGATAATATTTTTGTGCAAAATATAATATAAAAATATAAAAACTCTTTGCTGTGATAAATTCGGTGTGCAAATGCAAATGCAATCACAGGAAAAATAAAGCCCACCAACACGCGTCCATTAAAGTACCTACAATTGGACTACCGGACTTATTAAACACATAACAAATAAAGCACGAAAAAAAATCCTAAATGAATGTTAACTAAGCAAATGCACATAGGAAATACACATATAATAAAACAAGAAATGATTCATTCACCTAAAAATTGTAAAAACTAGCCTTATGTAAAACCAAAACCTGTATACATGTTTAGATAGAAACGAATGATAAGAATAATTTATTATCGTATGGTGTTATATATTTAAGGCAAGACAGAGAATTCTATGTAAACCCAGAAATTACAAAGAGTGCATACCAACCTACATTCCCTTAGGTTAGGTTAGATTGCAGTGGTCGTTCAGTTCTACAGGTTGAACCTAAAGACTGACTTAGACATGATAAAGTTTAATTTTGTATATATATATATATATTTACTTCGATTAAAATGAAAGGTCCGTGTGAACAATAAACACTTTAACACATAGAAAAGAACACAGAAAGACACTACAGAACTCACTTCGATATTTCGACATCCGTCGTCATCGGGAAGAAGTGCGAAGTACTCGCGTTGAGAAGCAAACTGCTACTGGCCTCCAGAGTAACTCGTGGAACCACCGCAATGCTGCTCCCCAGCGCAGGAGAGGAAAAATAGAAATCCCTCCAATATTTATTTAGAAAACAAGATAAAAAATATATAAAAATACGAAATAATAATAATAAAAAATAAATAATAATAATAAATAATAATAAAATAATAATAATAATAATAAAATAAAAAATAATTAACGGTACAGGTTGAGACCAGGAGGAGAACGAGCCCCAAGGAGGCTTATGAATGCCTCTTCGGAAGCTCTAAGGGTGACATGGGAATTAGACTCGGGGATTTGTTTGAGGATTTGTACCCTGAAACAATCATTGAAAGGGAGGTGATGGGAATTAGCATGGATAGCTATGGGTAGGTCTCTGCGCTGACCAACGGACGCCCTGTGATTGTTCCAACAGCCCCTGTGCTAGCAGAGGGATGAAGCGATGTGAACGCCGTAACTGCCAAACCTGTCCCCTAATTAACTCCAGTCCTTACTTTACTTCCCCTCTCAGTAACAACTCCTATCCTGTTCCTTCTGATACATCTTGCACTTCCTGTAACTGCGTTTACCGTTTGGAGTGTACTCGATGTGATGCTTTTTACGTTGGCTTGGCTTCAACCAAGCTGAGCCTGCGTATGAACAATCACAGGGCGTCCGTTGGTCAGCGCAGAGACCTACCCATAGCTATCCATGCTAATTCCCATGACCTCCCTTTCAATGATTGTTTCAGGGTACAAATCCTCAAACAAATCTCCGAGTCTAATTCCCATGTCACCCTTAGAGCTTCCGAAGAGGCATTCATATGCCTCCTTGGGGCTCGTTCTCCTCCTGGTCTCAACCTGTACCGTTAATTATTTTTTATTTTATTATTATTATTATTATTATTATTATTATTATTATTATTATTTTATTATTATTATTATTATTTTATTATTATTATCTATTTTTTATTATTATTATTTCGTATTTTTATATATTTTTTATCTTGTTTTCTAAATAAATATTGGAGGGATTTCTATTTTTCCTCTCCTGCGCTGGGGAGCAGCATTGCGGTGGTTCCACGAGTTACTCTGGAGGCCAGTAGCAGTTTGCTTCTCAACGCGAGTACTTCGCACTTCTTCCCGATGACGACGGATGTCGAAATATCGAAGTGAGTTCTGTAGTGTCTTTCTGTGTTCTTTTCTATGTGTTAAAGTATATATATATATTTATATATATATATCGATAAAAAGATTCCACATAAAAACGTAAAATAACAATCAATGATCAAACCACAATAAGAAATGGGAAAACAAGACAAAGATCTCTCAACTGTAACAAGCGGTCCTCGTCAGAGTCAATATCCGAACAGTTGAGTTTTTGACTCTGACGAGGACCGCTTGTTACGTTTCAGAGATCTTAGTCTTGTTTTCCCATTTCTTATTGTTGTTTGATCATATATATATAGATCTCACAAAGAACCGGTAAAATAAAACTCGACGTCTAAACCATAGTATATCAGTTTAAATCTGTCGAAGACCTCTTCCTTTCGTTGAACGATCTTAGTCATTTTTCCGATTTCTTACTGTGGTTTAGACGTTGATGTATATATATATTCTGAGCGACTTACATCTATCTTTTTTATGACAAGGCAATCGAAATATAGTAATGAGTTTCTGTAGTTTCTTTGTTGTGTTCCTTTTGTGATTCTAGTTTATTTAGTGCCTGGAATCGTTTCATTTAATTGGTTATGTATATAAAAATATATATATAAACATACTTGGTGGCCAAATAACATCCAGACCCAATATCAAACGATAGTTTAGGTTTTATTATTTTTTAAATCCTTTTTTGAATTATGCTTCATTTTTGTTACTTAGTATTTTATACTCAGTTTATTTATTTTTTCCCAGTTTATCTTTTTCCTACTTTTCCCTTAATAAATTTATTTGACTTGAATTTATTTTATGCTCTGTATATATTATTTTCTTTTTTCTTTAGTTACTTTATTTTTATCCTCCCTGCGTATCCTGGTGACACTTCTACTGCGACCATAACAAAGGGTTCCTTCAGTGCTCTTCAAGAGAGTCACATCTCTTCCGACTTTGACGAAATTATGTTTCCAGAAGCGGTTTCATGAAATTTTATCGACGATATTTGTGTGTATGACGTTGGGTGGGTAGTGAGTATGTATCCACAGTTTCTACGGATCAGAATCTTTGATGGATCAAATTGATAACAAATTGATTTAAACAAAACTGGACCTCTTAGTGTAGATGAGCCCTATTGTTTGGGGTCGATTATGAATAACGCGAAAGTCATTTTCTTGCCAAAAACCTGTTTTTAGACAACATATTTTTTCTACTAAACTGCTAATTCTAGAGGCTTAACATTTTGGCATTATCTTTAAGATTACAATTGGAATAAAGAAAAATATCCTCAGATTTTTAAAACTACAGAAAATATTTTTTCCCAATAAAATGTAAACATTCTGACTTACAATTTATCTGAAAGCTTTCGAGAGTGATACAAGTCATACCGTTTGGCAAATCAACGAGAAGCAATACTATACTTAGAACTTCATGTGAAGAATGAGTTGAGATAATATTTTTCCAAATTACATTCACTAAAAGTTTTTTTACGTTAAATGACTCATTAAAAAACCATAAAAATTGAACAAAAAATACACAATTTACAACAAAAATGCCGTAATTTTAATTACAACAAAGAGCAATAACGCTATAAATATTGATTGTTTATCCTAGACTGATGGATTACCTGCTCTACCTGTCGAATTTATAGATATTTATTTATTGTTTTTACTAACTTGGAAATTGTTTGAGTAAATCCAGTGAAATAAAATTGATGTTTATAATAGAAAAATTTAAATATTATATTGGCCTAGATAATATATAAGAAGAATAATATTTTTACAAGCAAAACAACACTGCCATTGAACATAAATTTTTATAGCTGTCCATTGTATGATGGATTTGTCTCACAAAATGCTCTATTCAATCCATATAGTGCACTCTTGAACAAAACTTAATATCAGTTGTAAATTATGTTGTGTTTATTAATCATAGTATCTTGTGAAATATTGAAGTGTGAGGAATGAACTCTTTCCTCAAGAAACAGGAGTTATAATTGTTGACAAATATCCAGTATTTTTACAATTCTAGTCAAATAGTTCATATCTATTAATTTTAAAAAATTCAAGCTTCCAGCTGAATAAAAGACCAAAAACGTAAAACATATTTCCAAATTGAAAACATTCTTTGAAGCATAATAAATGTAACCATCCTACATGTTAAATTAAAAATTATTTTAAAATGACATTTCTTCTTAGATGTTTGTGACCTTATTCAGACAAAATAAGAATATTTTCAAGTTTTAAATAGGAAAAATTTTAAAAAAATTGCCAATGTAGGAGAAGGTCAGATAAACTATGTAAGAGATCCACTGGCTATTGGAACAAAAGCCTTGTTGTCCTGCTGTAAGAGATTACTTCATAATACGAAATATAGTCTTTTGCTTTTCGAAAATGTTATTACTCCTGAAGTTATGCTAATGATATATCAATCAGTGGTGTGATATACAAAAATAAACATACATATTGGTAGTGGATCAATCACTATCTGTACTACCTCAGGAATGAGAGACTAATAAACATCTCCCATTTAGACATTTATATTATACGTAAATGGAACATGATATATTATATACCCAAGAAGTATGATAATATGTTTACTTATAGTAAAGATGAGTGTAGGCCACTCCAGATTTTTTTTGCTATGTAAAGTAGATTTGTTTTAAAAAATGTCAACTCTTCTCAATTTATGACTAAGATTAGAGGGTAAGAATGCCTTGATAGATAGTATAAATGAGGGAATTGTAGTTATTTGGAGGAGCTGTTATCGATTTAATTACATGGCAGAATTAGACAGATATTGCAATGTACACAAAGTTGCTTTGCATTTCTAGTAAGCTATTACTGTGCGCCAGCCTAATATAATGACCACTGCGTGAAGAAGCATAAATCATTTACAAAGAAGGGTCTTCTTATCCTCCAGGGAGCCTCTCAGAGCTGTTAACCGTCACAAGAAACAACCTTGTACTCATAACGAAAGACTGAAACATGCCAGACTCCTGCTATATGGGACTGTGCTAATGATAGCCACCAAACCTGGTGCATCCGACTTTAGATAATGACTTTTTTTTTAAAAAAAATAGAAAGTCTTCTTTCACCACCTCAAGGTTAGAGTTAAAGTAGAAAACTGCTGTAATTATTGATTTACACAGCCATTAAAACATGTCTCTCGAATGCAAGATAGTCTAGTCTAAAAGAAAAAGAAGTCCGAGTAAGAGTGTTTTAATTCAAGCTAGTTAACGCCTGATAAGAGTGTCTGAAGAAACCAGTTCATGTCTGGCTATGATCACAACCAACTTACAGATGTCTGAGACACTGGCTTACAAGCTGTAGAATTCCTTCTGTCTTTTCACGCTCTGTAAAGTGAAATTATTATTTATTTCTTCATATTTTCTATCCAATTTTTTGTGTATAGTTTTTTATCAAAGATATTGTTATGTTTGTTAGTCTGTACGAATGTAAATTTTGCCTTTCATTAGAATTTTAGGAGAAATCAAATAAGCATTGTCATGACCCGAGAAGGGGCTGATTTTTACATATGTCTAAACAAGATAATGAGACTCCAACAACTCATTTTGTAAGTTAAGCCATTCTTTACTAGCTATCCGTTGTACAGAAAAACTGAGTGCGTTCCTAACATAACTAAAAAGTATTTTGTAATATGATTATTTACATTCCGAAGCACTCAGATTACATTGCATTTTTTTCTATTTAACGGCAACACACAAACGTTTGACTTCCAGTGGATTTCTGGTGCCAAAGTAGGTCTTATTTGTTATTGGCACCCATTCCAGTTATAGGCCATTCACATTTCCGAGTTGTACTACAATAGGCAATACAAGTGGGTAGTCCTAAATTTCACTCTATTCATATTTAGGCATTTTTAACAAATACCTGGAATTTTTGAGTCCCATGGCATACTTTACGTCAGAGTATATAAAGTAGAGGATGGAATTGCACAAAATTGTCTATCTTCCGAATAAAAAGTCAGATTCATGACCAACATAAAACCTTCAGTCTTCAGTTTTAACAGCAAGTATGCTTTTACTAGACAGTACCCAGAAAATATAATATAAATTCATAAAAAAAAAAAAAAAAAAAAAAGTAACAATAGTGAACATTACTAGCCATTGACCAATCTAATGTTTTCTTGATTTTATTAGTTAGTGCAGCTTTGGTGTTTGCCGACATGCCTGTTGAACAATAGCCTCTTATTCTCACATTCCGCCTTCATTCATCAGAACCACAGTATTGAATAAAACTATTTGAAACAGTTTTATGTTTTTTTTATAAGACATTAAACTCTTTGAAAAAATTTTTTTTTACCTTTACTGATTTTTTACAGTAATTGATTTCTCACTAAGCCCTCTGTCAATTAAAAAAGCCCACAACTATGAAGAAAATCCTTACCGTGTAACCTGTATGTTATGACTCATAATGACTGAGAACAGTTATTGGTTCGGCTAATTATATTTATTATTAGTTCTGACAATTCAAAGATACTAGTTATTTTTCTTAATTTAAAAAAGGAGTTATTTTACCTCATGCAGATCTAAATTTTGGGCTTTTTCACGAAAACGTTTTGGATTTTAAAGCAATGAACATAATTAAACAACATTTTTGGAGTTAAAAATACTTTGTTGTAAAAATATCACAAATGCTGTACATAATCTTTATTTATTTTTTCTGTTTTAAAAAAAATTACTTCAGTCAAAATAAACAACAAGAAATTATTAAAGATAAGTATGCTTTATAAAAACCTAAAACATAATATACTACAAAACAATCTAGTAATATATAAAATCTAGATTATAAAACAGATATCAATTTAATAACTGCATTTTTTAGTTTAAATTAATATGAACTTAATCACTAATTGATCAATTTCATATGATCTCCAAAATCAATAGCATCCTGATATAATTTTTTTGACAAATATGATCAATTTGTTTACACCAAAGGGAATACAGTTTTTAACGACTAATAGTTATTTTTATGTTTATCGTTACTGTAAAAATTCGTGACTGTCATATGAATCATACATTCTAAATGTTCAACTAGTTTTGTGTCATGGATGTTCGACGATGAACAATGCCCGCATCTGTCAGTGCTTGGGCCATTAAACCCTACCTAGAGTTTGGGTGTGGTTCGGTGGCGTTCAAGATACCTGTGACACAGGAGACGCTTAATCAACTCAAAACTTTCATCTCACACGCAACTGGATCATCGCTGTTATAAATAAACAATAATTGTTAGTAGTAGCCCAACACAACATGTTAAATCAACTATTGGTGTAACTTCAACACTTAGGTAGTCACATCTAAAACCAACTAGTATTGTCCTCTAAGTCAGTTGTAAGACACTAATTTGCAATGTTGCAGTATAAATCCTTTTCTGTTAGACATAGTAAACAAAACTATAACTAGAGCAAATGAAGACATTTATATACTTATGAATATATTTAAAAAATATAACAAATTACGAAATCAAATTCAGTAGTATTACTATTGACTATTAAATTCCTAAAATCGTTAAGACATCAATATATTCACATATTTCCTAAATATCAATAGAGTGTATCCAACAGCTACACGACACAATCGTCATAGATTTAAGCAATAATGGAAAACGATCGAACAAAGCTAAATAAAATAAAATCACAGAGACAAAATATAAAGCTCACTTCGATATTTTGACATATCGTCATACGAGAAATAAGACACTCAGAAAGCAAGGGAAAACTAAAATCTGATACTCAGTCTTCCTCCTTACCTTCAAAAGCATTCTATCAGTGTTGCCACCCGACAGAGAGAGGGAAGACAAAAACACGAATGGTAATAAAATGGATAAGTAAAAAAAAATAAAATAAATAAAAAAATAGTACATAAAAGAAATGTAATTACATTAAATTATCAAACTAATAATATAAACATACAAAAAAAATTAAATTAATAATACAAAATAGTTAAATAAAAATAAAAATGAATAATTAAGGATAAGTAACAACTGGGATTGAAACTAGAAGAAGATCTATCCCTTGAAAGTCACCAATGAAATTCATTTCTCCGGCGTGAATTTGGGAGTTGTCCAATTGACAAACGCAGTTATTCAAGGATTTGCAATTCTTACTGTAGATCTCCAAACCTCTGGAAAATCTTTCCACACTTTCTTTCGCTCAAGCCTCCAATTATTACTACTGGCACAGTTCAATATTGTTTTTGTGGAAATCATACTGTTCCTGTCGTCAGTTCTGGTATTTTCTTAACAATAGCGCCCCATTCTACTCACCATATTCTTGTAACATATCCTGATTATATTATAAATTAAATTTAAAACACAAACCCAAACAAATTTATAAAAGTTTGTTAATAAACTAATTTAACGTTAAGTTTACAAGACAGAAACATATTCAATTATCCAGATGTCAGTTGCCGGCAAACTGCGTCTTAGAAATTAAATGTAACTCTTCCCTAAAGCCCTGTTTAAAGTAGATTTTAGACATAATAGTCTCTTATTATAGCCTTAAAATTGTGGTGACATTATTTTCAACTTAAGTAAAATAATTGAGCACCTCTATGGCCTAGTCGGTAACGCTCTTGCTTCGGCATCAAGCCAAAGATTATTTATGCCGTTTATATCTAGTTCGTCCGTTACATAAAAAAAAATTCTACTCATGACACATAGAATTCCAAAAAATGAACTTAATTTTATTATTATTAGTGTTATTGGTTATTAGAGTTACTTCTGTAATTGAGTAAAATTCAATATATTAACCGGATATATTGTTAACTATTTATATTTTTATTTATATATTGAATATTTTTATTTCTATAATTGCATATGTGTACGATAAAAGTCAAATATTATAAGTCTATTTTTTGTGTATACAACAACCGATAACCCCACTGAATAAGTTAGAAACAATAAAAACTGTATACCAGGAGGTCAAACTGGTATTGAATACCATAAAGCTGACTTACAAAGTCAGAATTGGGCTCTTATGCCTCTCAATTCTCTCACGACTTATTAGAATTAAGAATCCTCTTTCATCAGGCAATTGTTTAAAGCATTATGATGATACCTATATAAAATCCTACTTATTATGCCAATGAAGAAATGCTTCTGTTGAGGAAATTCGACTTAAAACTTCTTAAGAAGATAAATATTTAAACAAAGTATTCTTGACTTATAAACATTCAAGAAGGAAAATCAGCTATGGCAGTTATTTGTTATTTTCAATAAAAAACTGATCCCAAGTAAGATGCTCTACATAATGCTTTTGTATTATCTTTTTTTTTTTTTTTTTTTTGAACAAGGGAACTATAATACAAAATTATATATGTAACAATATGTTATATATCACACTTTATGTATATTTCAGCAAAAATTTCATTTTACAATTTGAGTCTGTGTGCAAGCACATGTCAGAAAACATAAAAAAAGCCTGAAACAGAACAAGAAGTTCTGCTGTTTTTGTACTATTTTAGACAGTGGTTTATCTAAAAAATACATTTTTTCCAATTTTTTAAATATCTGTCTATTCACTGTTTTGAATTTGTGTGTTGTGAGATATAATCAGGTGTGCCGTCGGATATTATTTAATTTGTGTTCTTGTGCAGTCTAGCCCCTTTCAGAGTAATCATGTTGTCAACGGTAAAAGTGATAGATATGCTTTTGAATAGATATAATAATATTTTGTATCATCTGAATAAACTAAACATACAAATTTAAGGACAAAATGAAAACCTGCCTAAAAGTACAGGTAAAATAAATGGGTTCCGTTGAAAGGTGCAACTCTGATAGCAGCATGTGCAAAGTGGCAATCTTGAAATGTTCTCACTCACCAATAAGAAAAAAGATGTTAATACTGCTACACTGTGAGAGATAATAATGAGACATTTGAAAACTTTTAGGGAGCAGATGTCATTTTATTTCCCTTCGGCCTCCACAAAGTGCATTGTCTGTGTTAGGGACCATCCATTTCATTTCAGCGTCAGCTGTTCAAAAGTACATGACATTACAGCAGTATGAGGAACTTACTAAAGACAAAATCGTGGTCTCAGACTAAGCTTTGCTGGTCTACCTTTGGACAGTTTTTGGTTAGCTGCTGCCAAGGATTCCCTCATGTTGGCCAACAAAGCTATTTTGACATTGCTCCCACTTTCCACGAAATATCTGTGTGAAATGAGCTTTTCAAGCCTGACTACAGTAAAAACTAAAAAGTGTAAGACTGAGAGCTCTGGAGGAAGAAGAGTTTAATATGTGCCTTTCATCGATTCCTGCCAGGATATCAGCTCTGTGTTCATTCAAATAGCCCCAATTTCTGAGTGAGAATAAATATGAAGGTTCTACTTCGTTTTTTTTTTTTTGTATTCAAGACGTCATATAATACAACATTATTTATCAATGTTGGAAAAAAAAGGCTATATTAGCAATATAACATATATTGGTTATATAAGCTTTTTTTTTAAAATTTCAGCTGGTGGTGTGCCGTGAGATATTTTCAATAAAAGAAATGTGCCTTGGCTCGATAAAAGGGTGAAAAACACTGGTCTATACGACTTTGATTAAAATCTTTGAAGTTCTGGCTTTTTTATTGAAACTGAATATGTATAGAGAGAAAATCACATAGAAATAGTTTATTTAAAGTTCCCTCATTAAGTAGTAACGTATATTAAGAAAAATCAGTAAACAGATAATAAATATTTAATTTTTACCAAACTGATCGGCAGAACTCATACAGCTCAGCATGGGAAAATGAAAGTTAGAGAATTACTCGTATATCATGCCCACCTTTTTACCAGATCTTGTAATGACAAATGACTTAATTGATCACTTTTTTCATAAGTCGTATGAATGAATAGTTAATTAATTGGTTTTAGGGAAATTTATAAATTTTAACCCGATAGTTAATTAGTATTAGTTATTTGTATTTTGATTAGTAACTTCTAGTTTAGGTTATAGTCAAGATTTTTTCCATTGTTCTAGACAATTGAATTTAATCAATATTTTGATATAAATCTTCTTACTTCATAAATAGCTGTTGCAGTCTTTCTACTACTAACTGGAGTATAGTAGATATACATGAAAATGCACTACGTGTTAGCCGACTACAGCCCATCTTTAAGAGATAATACCAATTTACCTCATGATTAGTGAAGAAATACCAAGAAATACCAATAACTGCTGGCATAGCTCCTGAGACAAATTTATCCAATACTATGAATTTTTAACCTCTGTTGTATAACAATATGCATGAATTTAATTGAAATTAAAAAGGATGTAAGTAATATTTGTGTAGTTGACTCATCATATTTTGTATACAATAATTTAAGATATACGATTTTCAATTTAATAGATAATTTTAATATAATTGTCAAAAAAAATACTTGTCACATATAAGATGAATGCAACTATGAGTTTTAATGTCGTTAAATTAAAAAATCACACAAGTGGAACATAATGTCTATATTTTTCCATATTTTTGATCTTTCAGTAATCTAAAATTATAGACATTATGGCATAATAATAATAATAATCTAAAATTATTATGGCACAATAATAATATATACAAATATAAAGTCTCGAGTGCAGCAAAAAAAAACAGTATATATTTGGTATTTCCTTAGATATAATATATAAGTCCACAAAATAATATTACCAAAAAACAATAGGGTATTTTTCATCTTAAGGAAAATGCATATAATAAAGTTTGCTATTATATTATATGAATATATAATATGGAATGTAATTAGCAATATTTTAGATGGACACATAGAAAACACCTACTATCACACATCCAGCTATCGGAATAACATCCAACATTTATTCAAGGGGCCTTAATCTATGTAAATTAGCCCAAATATATCGTTAATTTTTTTCTTTTATCACTTTATATTATCAACAAAGAAGTAAATATACTATATTGTTTTTAATGCATGTACTATAGTTTGATAATTGTTCTGACATATCCTAAGCTTACATAGACACAAATTATTAACGTACGTATGATAAATATAAAAAGTTGCTGAATAACCTCAAACGAGGTAAACCAATTAAGAAGGGTATATTTTGAACAACCATAATAACACTTATAATAAGGAATGTAGAACTTGATGCATTTCTTTTCATTAAAATAGAAATATTAAAGAAACTTTTAAAAAAAGCCTGGTATTTTAAGAAATAATAAAGAAAAATACTTTTAAAAGATTCAAAAGAAAACTTATTAGTAAATCTATAAAAGAATTAAAGAATAATTGTAATATACGAAACAATTATTAATATATTAAAAGTTATCAAATACTCCGCTATTTGGAAATCTTGAATAAAGAAAAGTAAACGATCAAATATGATAAGGAAATCATAAAAAAGTAAAATAAATGGTTATATAAACGTAATAGGTAGATAAACATAAACTTATAGAACATTAGGCCAAACTACCAGGAAGAAACGGTAACACATTAGTAATACCCCATTGGGTAAATAGTTATTTGGTTGCTTCTGAAAATACATGGTCTCTTTATTAGAACTCCTTGATTTCTACGACATGGCTAGAAAAATGTTGGATTTCTTTTACACCCAATGGCTTTATCATATTTTATAAGTTTATTATCTTGCTTTACACTCCAAAATAGAATCCCATTCAATCATTTATAATCAATTTTTCCGAGATTTGATTTTAAATATAAACATACTTTTATTACTTTACTTTTAAAAATATTGATTTATGCACAATCAGAAATGCACCAAAGTAAATTTTAATGGACAGTTCATCTAATCTTATCGGTGAATATCGTGCAAAGTCTCAGAGCTGACCCGCATAATAATTTCCGCATTCATTCCTTTGCAAAAGACAGAATTTTCTTCTATTCTGAGAACGAAGCCCCCTATTCAATTCAACGCGTATTGCATATCGACTCATTTCAAGTCTCTTTCTAATAAAGTCTATGACTCGAACAATACATTCTTCTTGAAGTATATTGTAGTTATAGTAAAAACTAATGCTATTGTGTTTTATATAAAAGTCTTTGTGCCTATTGATCTATTCTTGAAATGTCAAATTTTAAATATTTTACTCAAACAATAGTGATTCATTTCAAATGTTAGCATTCTAAATTTATCCGACCAGGATGAATTATGTGAAAACTATAACTGTAATAAGTGACAAGTTAAAAGAGATAATGTCTCAAAATGAAACTAAAAACACCATGAATAGTAGATTCGAAAAATATTAATCAAAGCAATATTATCACAAATACATTGCATTGAATCGGCGGAATTTTAGCCACAAAGTTAATAAACAGAAATAGTTGATAAATCTCACCAATGGATGAGACGAACTTAAGGATACTATTTAATGAAGGATATCATTGAACCAAGCACTCAACAGAAGGCATAATAAACTGACAACAGTTAACAGGCTGAGTTTGCAGAAATGACAGACATTCAAGAATAATACCATATTCATATAGTATTATTTGGTATAACATTTTAAAAATTGAAAATCTTCTCCCATAACTACTTCCAATTCAAGCAAGCCTGCATGGACAAGCAGGATGCATGGCAAACGGTCCAGAACACCATAAACTAGGGGCCTTTTGTATTCCGACAAGTAGTTGACATTGGAAGATAGACAAGGGAAGCTTTTTCTTTCTGGTTTCGCAAACTTAAGTGCAGAGACTAATGCTATTAGCAAAGAAGAGAATTGGAAAGTCATTGACTACAGCTTGATGATTACTGCAATGCAGCTGAACTGAGATAGGATCTGGCTGGTTCCCTCATACCTCAAAACTATTTTAGCCGAAACTAGATGAGTCCATCTTAAGTCAAAGTTCATTAGACCATAAATGCGGTTATATTTAAAGTAAAACATAGATTAGATGTTCCAATATGCAATATAGATTTTCAGACTCTAATATTTATCACGAGGACAGAAATCGATGTTTCTTAAGACAGTAGAAACTAAGACCTTGTTGATGCTTTAAAGAGTCACTGACACAACGAAAAATTCCAGATTTGCAAAATCAAATCTTAAGCTTTGAAAATGTTATCTTTAAAGCTTTTAAAACTTGTTTTTCACTCTAAATAGTCAAAACACTCGAACATTATAGAAGATGTAAACATGTAAAGTAATACCGCCGATTGCTTTACTCACTTATTCTATTATTAGTATCAAAGTTCCATTCTCTTAGATTAAAAAAATATATCTTCTAAGATTTGAAGTTCAAACGATGAACGCAGTTTTGGTAGGTGCTGGAGGTGTGAGCAGGGATCAAGTATACATCATTATCAAGGATGGATGAAATGAAATTGATAATGGGGCAGCTTTGACAGCTACGTGTTCTTTTCTGTTCCATTACTCTACCAGAATTGGAAATATTAGGAGGAAAATGTACGAAAATAGACATTGAATTAATCTGTTTACAGTAAGATATATGTTGGAATTTACAAAATATGAATGAAATAATAGAGGAATAAAAGTATGGGGAAGAACTCCTCAACAACAGTGACCAGTTTGTAAGCACCAGAGAAAGATGTGGTAGTGAAGAAGGTCGTTATCACTGAAAACCCTTTTGAGTCATGACCGATGAAGTACATGGGTTGGCATAATACATCCGCCAAGTAAAATATTCAGATATCCCCGTGATATGAGTTTGTCTTTAAGAATGTTTAAATTATAGTTAAAATCTGTGATCTCCAAAACTGTTGAAATTTTATGAATATGCATAGCGATATCATTATAGCTTTCATTATATCAGAGGCATGAGAACTATTAAAGCGTACGAACTGCTTATAACTCCTAGGTTAATATGGTTTGATATGGAAGAGGAACTTTTATCAAAGACAACTAGAAATTCTTGAAAGGAAATGGGACTATCAAACAAAGGATGAACAAAATTAATGGAAAGAACGAAATTCTTAAAGAAAATGATAAAGAAGTCAAACTCATACATGCCATGGCACCAAATGAAATGACATCGAAGTGGTGGGTATAAAAAGAAGGGAAAAGTTTGACAGTTGGTGAGAAAAACTTTTTCTAACTTGCCCAGGAACAAATTACCGAAAGAGAGGGCCATAATAGCACCAATTGCAATACCTACGTTTTGATGGAAGTAATTACTATTAAAAGGAAGCATTAAGTTTGAGGATGAATTGTACCAAGAAAACAAGGGAATTTGAAGAGAGAGTGAGATGAAGAAACCTTCAATCAAAAAAATATCCCAGCACTTCAAACCCCTAACAGTGATCAATATTTGTACGTAACGATGTGATGGTCATGGCAACAATAAGCAAAGAATGATCGGTAGTAGTCGGTATGCAGAGATTATTAATAGTTTTGGAGGAACTACAATTTGTCCTTATCGTTTGAGGGTTGATCGCAGACAAGGGAATTGAGCAATGCAGAAAACTACCTCTTATACCTGTCCTATTATCAATCCCCTTTTTTAGATTTCATTCCCCCTTGATGATAACATGTACTCCATCCCTGATCAAAACGCTACCACTTTCCCGAACTACGCTCACAGTTTGGATTGCAGATAGTGTGATGCTTTTTTCATCGGTTTAGCCTCTACTAAGCTAATTTTCCCCATGATCTCACAGATGGTTCTTTGGATAGACCAGTAACCTAGCCATCACACTCCATCCTAACTACCACCGACTTGGATTTAATGAATGTTTGTCCAGCTTCCTAAACAGATTCCTGATGTTAACCTTCTTTGTTATTTTAACTGTTTCAGAAATGTTACATATTCGTCTCCCTAAAGTGCTCCAGACCTAATCTCAATTTAAACTATTTTTATTTTTTGCTTATTATCTTTTGCTATTAGTTATTTGGTTTATAATTTTTGCCTACATAAAATGTATGAAGTTTGATATTATATATACTTATTGTAAAGTTGAGTGTAGGACACTTCTGATTTTTAATATTGATCATACAATTCAACAACCAGTACGTCTGAATTCCCTCTCTCATCTCTCCTGAAGACGGTCCAAACCAAATTTAGAAACTGTAAGTGTGTGTTTTGAATTTCTTCATATTTTTCTATCTATAGTGAACTTTATTTGCTTGTTTCAGATCGTATTTACATCGAAGAAGTAAATTAACAAGTTGTGTGATATATCTTTCCTCTAATTAAATTAGAAAAAAAGTATATAAGTTTCAGTCATTTTCCTTGTTGAAATGAAACTCTAAGTGCCAAATTTTAATTTTATTTAAAATAATTTCCATTGTCCTAAAAGATAGAGTAAACAAGAATCTTATAAAAAAAAACTAAGAGGGATATAATAAATATACACATAATTACACATAGCTGAAAAAAGTAACCGTAACTAATTTAGAAAGAAGTTATTAATCAAACAGAAGAATGAATTTTTGAAAACGAACAATCTTTCAGTTTTTCATTAAAAGCAAACTAAATCTCAATATGAAGTAATGTTGATTACTCATGAAAATCTGCAGTGCACTTATACCAACAAACCTTCATGCCGGCAGTACGTAAGGAACCAAGAAACTAATTTTCATTAAACACATTTTTCAATGCAATTATACAAATTTTATACTGCTTTAACAAACATAAATTATAATTATATTTCAACATAAATGTTTTGGTAAATCATGTAGATACAATTTTATATATAATTTAAATTTACTAGGTTACTTCTATAATTAATAGGGTTTTACCTTTTTTAATATAAAAATCTTTTAGTGATTTTCTTCTCGGTTCATGGTGTTCTTTATCTATAACAATTGTGTGAATATACGTGAGATCGTCACGTTCTATTACCTAGAATGCAAGAACAGTCGCATTATTTTATTGGTTCCTACTCACTAACTAAATTGGTATAGACGTTCCTTCAGAAAACGGCTCAAACCTTCGAAATATACCTGGCCACATTCTTTGCATTTAGAAGCATTCATGAAATGGATTACTTTTCAACTTGTTGAATACGTTTCGTTTGGAATTAGAAAACAATAATTTTACTTTCCGTTTTTCGTCTAATTATTTATGACCAAAACATTCAAACGAAACAAAATTGACATGTATGTATAAATGAATAAATATTTCAAAATTCATTTTATTGATGAATTTTTTGAAAAACCATTAATGATATTTGAAACAAAATGCACCTAATAAAAAGTACCGAAATATTTGCTAAGTAATCTAATTTATGCTATAAGCACAGTAAATAAATGCTATGGAGAAGTAAGTCGTTTTCAGAAAGATGCCTACATTAACATAGTCATTCAATAAGAAAAAATGAAAGTAATGCAACTGTTCCTACTTTTTACGCATGAAACAAACATAACACGTTTGAGTTTGAGGACGTAACTGTTAATGACGAACAGCGAAAAACAATATGAAAAATATTTTATATTCTGAAGGATTAATTATAGAAGTGACCTAGCCAATTTAAATAATTTGTGTTCAATTATAGCAAGTTTATTTCTCAAATGATTTATAATAAAGCACAGCTACAAGTTATTTAAAAATTCCTACACAATTGTACACAATTTTCATATGTTATGAATACTGGTTTACGGAGTTCCTTGAAAGTTCGTTTCTTATGTATTTCCTAAACGGAAACTCGTTCTTTATTAGTATTACCCTGCAAAAATCCTACGTATAAACACCGGCATTTCATGTTCATTATTCTTGTATAGTAAAATCTAGTTTTTTATTTTAAAATATTCTTACATCTTTAAATTTCATTAATTTTACAATACACACTTGTAGTTGTATATTTATTCATACGTCATTTTCTAGAAATTTGTTATAGAAATATTAATAAATTTAATTGTACATTTTATTTTCTTCTGCTCTATAGTAAATATTATAAAAAAAAAATAAATAATATCGAAATGCCAGGATTGATAGGTTAGTTCAAATATGAAAAATTGCCTCAATTCTAATTCATTTTAGAACTACCAAAGACATTTGAGAGGAAATATAAGCCATTTAAAACATAAGTTATCTCTAAAGACTACTGATAAATAATCAACTTCTTTTCCGAGATATAAAAAGGAAAGTTCGTTTTTTTAAAGAATTGAGCCATCATATATCTCAATATATCGATAGGTTATAACTATTTTTCTCGTTTGTACTGTATTTGAACAATCAACAAAACTATTTTTTTTTATTATAGATATCGATTAAAATCAGAGGAAAAAAAATATAATTTAATGCTTACTGTCAGTAGCATTAAACTTAATTTAAAGTGTCGTATTTGAAAAACAAATTCAAAGTACTAGCTGCAATAGAGGGACTAAATTGAAGCTTGTGCAGGGCTCGGGGGAATTAGGAAGGATTCCAGCTGGCAGCGTGTGCTGTCACGTGGGCAGAGCCTTGGCCGCAATTACAAATTGTCCTTTATGCATTGCACTGCTGACCTTAATCTTCCTGCCACACATAGTCTCTTGCATATGACTCCACTCTCAACTGGACTCTCATTACCACCCCTTACTCTTCAACTTTATTAACTGTTAACTCCTATAGGCACTCTTCATAATGTATTTGTTATATAATCTACATAAAACGCATTATTATAAGAAACAGAAATCATTTATTCAAATATGTAATTAAATATTATAATTATTCAGTCATAGTTGATAGTGCTGTCTACTTTGTCGTTTCTGCAAGATCGGGCAAAGTCCGTAACTGTTTCTGAGGAATTCTTTTCACTGTTTACAAGAGGAATACTTTCAAAAGACCTTTAAGAAGCTCGTCTGCATAGTATTCCAACAAATCTGCTCTCATCAGTTTACATAAAAATACGAAGAAAAGAAACCTACAAATAATTGTTTTTTATCTATATACTTATAAAACACTGATGACAGATCTTGTTTATTTGTTTTCTTGTCACCGTGCATTGTCTGAATAAAAAATAAAATATACTCAAACTTGTGGAATTTGAACCCACGACCTTTGCATTGGAAGTCGAAGTCGCTATGGGGACATTCTTACAATAGACTTCCGAAACCTGATATAAATGATGTTTTGTGTGTATAATTCAACTAACGATGAAGCCTTAGATGTTGCACACTGGTGAAAGAAGGAATACCTGTTAATTTCAGTTTTGTATTGGATCATTTAAATAAGTATTAAAGAAAACTGTGAGTAATATATGATTTTACAAATAGCGGCATTAAAAAGAATGAAGAGTGAAAAATAAATTCTCTCAACATAAATCAGGTAAAATTATTCATTCCAGATGTAAAATTTATTTCTTTCATAGAATGAACCTAAGCATTTTTTTTTTAGGAAAGACCTTAGTCCCATTTTTGGAATATTATTATTGTTTAGACAATATTTTTTTTATTACACGTATTTACTTTTAATTCTTGGCGCTACTCTCTGCGCCAAGGGGTCTTTTTACACTTCACTTCCAAAACATAAGCATGAATTCAAAAAAGGAGTTCCTGTCATGTGTATGAGAAATGCTGATCTACCGCGCTTATATAATGAAACAAGACAAATAACTGAGGAGCTTTACGATAAAGTCATTGTTTGCAAAATTATTGCATCAAGGTTTCATGAGAAATAGTTTTAATTCCAGTTGAAATTTGATTTACCTAAAGAGGGCAACATTTATTTTTCAAGGATTCAATTTCCAATTCAGTTAGCATTTGCCACGACTATTCATAAGTCTTATGGAGGGACTCTACAGAAAGTTTTACTTCATTTAGGTAAAGCAATATTTCAACATGGCCAATTGGAATCATGACATTACAACATGTTGCTTTTAGTAGGGTCATTAAGAGTTTATCTGCATTTACGTGAACATGATTTCATTAAAGAGGAAGGTGATGGATGACCCAACTAATCACGGGTAGTCTAGTTCTTTAAAAAACTGTCAACAGTCTTCATCTCATGTGGACAGTCATGCACATAACCCCATCATATTACCAATTAACCTAGGTAAAGCAAAACTCAATATTTCCTGGCACATATCATACAAGCAAAGCACCTGATATATGTAAGTAAAACTCCAGATTTACTGACATAACATGAATATATTAAGAGGCAAATAAAAAAACACAAGAACGATATTAATAAAATACAAAGCTCAAACGATATCAAAAAGAATGAATTAGAATTGAAAATTATATTACACTAATTTACCATACAAATAAAATCATAAAAATAAAGCTATTAAACCTGGAAAATACTAGACCTAGAAAGAGTATAATAAATTGACTAGGAAGCAAAATAAAGTTTATTGCAAGGAACTTCGATTCATATGACGAAGCATTAGCGACTTGATTAAGAGATCAGATACTTAGATCAAATACAAATGAGAAAAATACAAATAAACAAATAGATAACCAAAGTTTATTAAATTTAGTAATGACTGAAGACTATAATCAATACATTAAGTACAATATAAATTAATTTAAAGACACATTTAAAGACTAGAACAAGCTAATAAATATTTAAAGAAAAAAATGATTAATAGAGAAATAAGAAATGACTTAGAGGTACCAATTAATAATCCCTCTTAAATGTTACGAGAATTTGAAGCTATATTAGCGGTGTCTAAAATGAAATTTATCCTCTATGTATTCCATTATGTATAGAGCTAATGATGAGTAATTAATATAATCTATCAGGTAACTATTGGTTAAAAATAAAATGTGATTATATGATAAACAATGAACCACTGATAAAAGTAAATTATTACAAAATGTATCAGGATAAGTTGAAGTTCTTTCCAGATATTTCTTTGAGTTAATTTAAATTCACAAATAAATAAGCAATGTGTAAACTAATTATTGTTAAGAGGCAACAAATATGTTTTAATAGTTATTACAGATTCATTGTTCTTTTGCGAGATACATGTTTAAGATACTGTATGTATTTTTGTAGTAAAAAATTTACTTACAAACAGAACAATGCATTACATTGTATAACGAAAAAAGAACTACATGTGTAATAATAAACATTAAAAAGCAAATATAAATCATGTATTACAATGTAATACAAATATAAAACATGTATTACATCAATAAATGGTACTTTGGAGCAGTTTAAACTTAGCAACTCAAATTTTAAAAAACATATACCTTTTAAGGTTGGCAATGTAACTACATACAATATTTAGAGATAAACCTAATCTGAGGAACTAGAGAAACGGATATCCTCACATAATACCTGGTATAAATTTTACTATACAACTTAAAATACGTCTTACAATACTGGAAAATCTAAAGAATTGAATGAAAAAAGTACTCTTATCACGTCATGAAAAAGGAACGAACCGTCTCTATATATTCTCATGACATTAAGATTATTATATGCGGTTGTGTTAGAAATTTTTTCTCATGATAATGAAAGGAAAGACTAAAACTTTGTTGAAGTGAACCACACCTAAACCCAACCGCTTATCGAAACCGACTATACAGAAAAGTTATACTACCAGAAGTTCCTTTTTCTAAGGACTAAGGAGTTACCTATCAATTCCTTGTCAGCTTTGTAATTCACACAACCGTCTGAGTTATGAACAATTCCATTGTTTCCATAAAATATGTTCTTACTGTTTACTATTCAGCCACCTGCAAAGAACTCCTCATTACAGTTCTAGCCTATATAGATTCCAGCAAATCATATCACCGTACATCAGCTTTCTCACATCAAACAGCATGTCTACCGGAAGGTTTTTCCGGGTCTGTCCATTACCAGAGATATCATTTTGGTCTTTTGTCCTTCAACCTGGACATTGATCAGTCATTTTGTAAATTCTTCTTTAGACTCGTTCTAGCAACATTATTGGAACAGTTCAAACCATAATTTCTTATCTCTCTTAAAATAGATTTCGTATTTTTTAAAAAAAAGGAAAATTAATCAATCACAAGATAACAAACATTGTATAATTGGAAAAAATAAATAAATAAAAAAATTAAAGAATAAATGAAGCTTGTAAATCAATTGAAGCCCTAAAATAAAGAAAAAATCTGGAGTTCTCTAAACTCTCTATTAATATTAATAGGCTTATTGTTAAACTCATTATGAATCAACTTAGATGAGTTTTTTTTATCATTACTTAGTCAACTATAACAAACAATAAATAATTGTTATAGCGCATAAAATTTACAGTAACTTAATTGTAGTTCGTTTTAGTGTAATATCGAATTAAACTACTGATGGCAAGAATTAAGTCAGATTAGTGTAATGAAATGAATTGTTGCTCGTTTTAGACTAATATTATTTTCTAATTAAAATTTTACATTTCCGAAAAGTTTATTATTCTATACTTACTTATATTAAAGGAAAGATAAGTTTAGAAAAATCTTGTTTTCAATAATCATTTTAAAAAAATGTAAGGAATTCTTTGATAATACGTCACATAATACTTCTGTCACACTTGTACAGTAAACTTATAGGATATATATATATACAGAGAGAGAGAGAGAGAGAGAGAGAGAGAGAGAGAGAGAGAGAGAGAGAGAGTGAGAGAGTCAGTCGCAGCTGCTCAGCACCCTTTTTCATCAGTTTCACTTATTATTTCTCAGCTCTTCACTTATCCCTAGTTTTTTTTCTTACTTGACTTGAACCGAGCACGCGTGTGACAACACTGATGGTCTCCAAACGTTGCTTCGCAAGTGCACTTAGTGTCCCTATCTCTACTCTCTGATGACGGTTCAACCAAAAATTAGAGATTATAGGTGTGTTCATATCTTTACTCTGTGTCTATAGTTTACTGTGAAACGCATGTTGTCATTTGTAGACCATTTTCCTTTTGATTACACACACACACACACACACACTCACATACACACACACACACACACACACACATATATATATATATATATATATATATAACCAATTAAAAAGAAGATAGGAGACAGGTAGACAAAGGCATAACATACTTCTATATTTTGACTATCGTCGTCATCAGGAGACAAATGGTCCCCCAGAAGATAGAGCGGTGACTGAACACGATCAGAAACATTACAACCTTTAGTCAGTACCCCCCACTACAACCACGAACCGAGAAGGGAGGGGAAGGAAATGAAGAGCCAAATTAAGAAGGAACAATCGAATAAAAAATAATAATTATTGAAATATAATAACATAATTACAACATAAAAAATTAAAAGATGAATAAAATAACAATGATGAAGATATATGTAAATTAAGAAAAAATACAAAAAAAAATTAGCAGTTGAGGTTGAGTCCAGAGGAAGATCGAGCAGCAAGCAAGGATATGTATGTTTCCTCAGAAGCTCTTAATGTTAACTTTGGTATTGGAAACGGAGATCTCATTGAGTATTTCGACTCGTAAACTGTCTTTAAAACTGAGACCATGGGACATGGAATGGATGGCTGTAGGAATGTTACTATGTTGACTGAATGAAGCACTATGACCATTCTTACGAATATATATATATATATATATATATATATATATATTGTATTAGGTAGGTTTTGTTTTTGAGAGCTAGGTCATATAAAAGAAAAATAAACTCCTTCCTATGCCAACATTTTGATGTTTTGTACATCATCTTCAGGGCTAAAATTAGAGTAAGATCTATAATACATTTAACAAAACAATCTACAACCTACATAGAGAACTAAAGTATTCAGAACAATTCTTTTATATAACCTAGCCCTCAAAAACAAAACCTACCTAATACAATAGAATAGAAGAGGTCAAGAACAACTTTTTGAGTACATATATATATATATATATATATATAGCCCTCTGCTTGTACGAGTGGACGCACGTGCCTCTTCCTCTTCCCTTCTTCTTCCCTTCTTCTCCCTGACGACGAACTTCAGTTCGAAATATCGACCCAGTAAGTTTTCTCGCTTCTTCTATTTGTTGTCTTTTTTCATTTATATATATATATATATATATATATATATATATATATATAAAGATTTCAGATAAACACCTGAAATAACAATCAATGATCAAAGCACAATATGAAATGGGAAAACAAGACTAATATCTTTCAACAGTAACAAGCGGTCTTCGTCAGAGTCAAAAACCCAACTGACTTTGACGAAGATCGCTTGTTATGGCTGAGAGATCTTAGTCTTGTTTTCTCATTTCATATTGCAGTTTGATCCTTTTATTGTGAATTTTCGGATAATCCTTCTTCAGGAGAACAGAGAGACTAAGCACGCTGAAAATGCAAAGGCAGGCAACCCAGGCAGGGTTGCCGTTCCGATTCCAGTGTGCTTCCTTTCCCACTCTCTTTTGTCCTGAAGACAGATTATCTGAAAATTTTACAGTTGGATATTTATAATTTTTGACAAATTGAAAGAAATATAATTTTTTAATAAACTGTAGCATACCATAAAATTCTCAGTATAATAATTTTATAAAGACCAAAAATGTAAAACAGAATTCAAATTGAGAACATTCTTTGAAAAACAATAAATGAAATTATACTTCATCTTTTATTAAGATAAAAAAAATATCCTGAAACGACATTTCATCTTATATGTGCGAATTTTAAATACAATCACTCATAACAATAGAACATGAATGTACCTCGAAGTGTATCCCTACACTTGCTAAATCAAGGGCAATGAAACCCGCAACTCAATGGAATAACAATGGAATAACAAAAGCTCTTCTATCCGGGTTAGCTTATCTCAGGTTAGCCTAGTTGTTAACACACTAGCCTCCGGGTTCGATACCCACCTGACCCTCGGTTTATTAGGGTGGAAAGTGAATAAATTTGAGGACGTCACCTCTCGGAGAGGACGGTATGTTGTCGGTTCCGAGCATGTACGATGTCTGGTACTCGTTAAAGATCCCTACTCTAAACACATTTGAGTTAGGTTAATTTAAAGCTTCCAATGTACAATTTGGTGGTATCATAAAGGGCCCAATGTTCGGAATATGTGTGTTCCCTTGTGGGACAGCCACTGCAACATAAAGGGTTGCCTACTGCTACTGCTACCTCAGGATCCCGATTATGAGTAAGAATAGTGAAATCATTCCGATAATAGGAGAACCGGAGATGTACTAGCTATATAGTGTTAATAAGAGAATTGAAGATGAACGATGAATTTGAGATGTATTATATCATATTAACGAGGACGCAAAAGGAATTTCGTGGACTCTTGAGAAATGTACAAAAAAACTTGTTTTGTAAAAAATATGGTGTACAATTCAACCAATCATGTACAAAAGATGGACCGCTTCCAAAATATTCTATATTAATATATATATATTACACACAGATTATTAGTCTGTAATTTAAACAAAAATGGTTCAATAAACATAACCCAGTAAAACAAATACAATATAGTATAAAAAGATGTAATATCTTCATTCAAGGAATACGAACAGCCAGGACAAACAAAATATATTTGGGCGTAAAAGCAATTTACCCTATCGAACATTACATCATGACCACAAACCTGAGGATAAGTAACCTACCTCCCACCTATACACCCACCACAAACGTGAGGTCTCGTGTGTGGTGTCATTGTGTTGGGTTTATTGGAATATATTCGTTGAGACTGTACATCTCTGTTCTTTTATATGTGCCTGGTTCAGTCTTGAAAGACGCCGCTACAAGTTAAAAATATCTAGTAGCTGTATGAGAGTCTCTTACTGTTTCAATCACCTTTAAAACCTTGGGAATGAGCTGCTTATCTGTTTCACTCTTAGATGAAACAGCCTTAGTGTCTGTTACTGTTAATGCTGAATTTATTGCAAAACTAAAAACAATCACTAACTATTTCATAGTGCGATAGAAAAAAATTTTCCTGCGATGTTATGTTTTCCTGCAGCACACCTCAACTTGTGTTGCTAATATTAGCTACTTAAGTTTCACTAGTATTGCTAAAACTGTACATATAATATAAAGAATGCTACAAAGCCATTTTTTCAACAATAAATAGTAACTAGAATTCCAGAAAAGTTCTAAAGAAAAATGTCAACCATTTTAAGTTAAAAGTGGAATTATTGAAAATGGTTACCACAGTAAATAACAAAAGCATTAGTCCAATAGGATAAAGAGAGTACATAAATTAATTTTTCTGAACAGGTTGAAACAGTATGGAAAGATAAATTTGTTCAGAACCTATCGACAAATTTCTTGCAGAGAGTCATAGTGTACAAGATACCTTAACAGATAACATTAAAAAATGAATAATGGAAATGTTCCCTCAAAATACATTTTTAATAATAATCTGAAAAAATACATTAGACATCTAATAACAGCGTACAAAACAATTTTAAGTATACAGATTACATAGTACAAAGTGGAAATGATGTAAAGCTTTTGCTATATTTGAGAGTACAAATTAATAATAGGATTCTCTAAGTGCAGCAAATAGAATCACATCAGCTAAAATTGCAAAAACCAGGGTGACTTCTACTTTCTATTCGAATAATCACAAAACCAATGACTCTCTGAGAAGCATAAGTGATGCTGAATGTGTTAAATGCACTTTAAGTAATAAATTTTTAAAAGGAGAGAGAAAACTATGCGCAAGTCACCCTAGCTTTAGTAGAAACTGCCCAAGTTACTTAATAAAGTTAGAGTGGAGGAAACAGAACACCAACTACGGACAATAAAAACTCAGGACCCGAAAACTCTCAGAAAAAACACATTAGTTGCTGGCAAATAAACTTGACATGGTACAGGGAAATCACAGCCAATGCCATTGAAATAGAATTCAAAACAATATCGGCACTATCGCATTCAGTAGCCTTTTAATATTAACACTTATTAATCTTAATAAAGATGTCCCATCATATTTTAAAATATTTAATGCTGGCACAGGGGAATGAATTGTTGGAATAAATTAATACACTTAAACTTTGTGGAATATAGTATTTATTCAAAAATATATGGTTCATTAAATCTGTGCTAAATCTTTTGACAACAATATTCCCAGTTTATTAGTAAAGATTATTATTGTTTAGTTTATCAACCTTATTGTTTAAATCGAATCTATGAACCTTAATAAGAGAATTACAGATATAATGAAAATATATATCCATTATCTGAATCAGAAGCTAAAGTGGTTCCATAAAAATTATTAGCACTTTTTTCACGTTAGTTTTAAATGCAATGTTTAGCTTTATTCCTTAGATGTTCTTTGAGACGGATCTCCTTTCTTCAATTCATTCAATAGGAAATTAGAAATGGTTCATTTCCTACATTGAAATATTTCTTCCTGATCCAACCATTCTTTATCAAAGGGGTCATAAATTTGCAATTCTATTTTTTTTTCATGAAAATTTCAATCAGAAGTCAAAAAAACAGTTGCCTGAAATGAATAAAAAATTAAGTAAGAGAAAGTAAACATCAAATGTCTGCTTTATCTTAATAGTACTTTAAGTATTCAAATAGAACTTTATGCAAGCCCTATGATTTGAAAACTGCCGTAATATTATATTCACAAACTAAAATAATATTAGTAACCGTTTTTAATCTACGCAATTATTAATCAGTATGTAGTTATGAACTACCTTAATTTTCTTAACATGAACAACACAAAAGTTTGAAAACCATCATGAACAGGTAAAGATAAACTAGTCGAGGGGAAATGATATTACTAAATGCATTAAAAAACAAAACACCAAATTTAAATATTGTAGACTATAACAAAGATTATCATTAAATGAAGGGTAAGAAACACCAAGATTCCATTCCAAAGATTTTATACAACGTCGACACGATTCGAACATTAGTGTTCATCTCCAGGATACATTCACAAATAAAATGTGAACAGAAGATATGAAACTAATACAGAAATACACGACAGGAATATTATTTTATAGTTATATTAGTTTATAAAAGAGTTACATACCTGCATTCGTAAGGAAATTTGGAGTGTCAAGAAGTCATAATCATAATTTACAAAGAGTTACTAAGATAGGTATGTTACTTTATGTAGTTAATATTCCAGTTTATACTTTTGTTGAACTATACTGTACTCATTTAAACATGTTCTGTACATATATTGTGGATGTGACGTGAGGATAAACTCTAAGTGCTCGAAACACAGCTAGTGTTTATCCATACAAAAGTTGCATAAAGCCTTGTATGGAGACTTGGTGTTTCTCTCCCTCATCTGAATCATTACTTAATACCACACAGTAAAGTACTGCATAGATAGTGAATGAAGAAGACAAATTCTACTTTTTACTAATTGAAATTAATCAAATACAAATGACAAAAATAAGCTCTTCATATATTAGTAACAACGTATGTGAAATAAGCCACGCAAAAAAAAAGTTAACATCTACTAACAAAATAACACATCTAATATAAATAACAGATTATTATTGGCAGACGCAGCTAAATCCTACAGAAAATACATGAAACCTAATGATACATTAAACCTGAAAAATACCAGAAAAAAAGCCTCAAGTGGCATACACTCAACTTTACTATAAGTAAACATCATATCAAACTTCTTAGGCATATAATACTTAATGTCCAATTTAGAGATAATATAAATGTTTAAATGAGATATGTTTATTAGTCTTTCATTCCTGGAGGTAGTACAGATAGCGATTGATGCACTTATCAATATATATGCTTACTTTTGTATATCACACCACTGATGCATATAATATCATTAGTATAACTACAGCAGTAATAATAATTTTTTAAAAGCGATAGTGTAGATTTCGTGTTACGAAATAACTTCCAACAGGACAGCATGGCTTATGTTCCAACAGATAGTGGATCTCTTACATAGTTTATATGACCTCCACTATATTGAAGAATTAAGACAAATTTTTCCATTTAAAACCTGAAAATATTCCTATTTTGGCAACAATTAATTGTTTTTTAATGAGCCGATTAGCGTCATAAAAAAAAGTTTCTGAAACAGAAATTGTATCTAACGCCCTTTTAGTTAATGTAATTATTATAAAAAAATTATCTCAACTCATTCCCCACTATAATGTTATCATTTCAGTTGTAGTTTCATTTTGATCCGTCAAATAGTATGGCTTGTATCGCTCACACAAAATTTCAGATTGAATTATAAGTGAAAATTGTTACATTTTATTAAAGAAAAATATTTCCAGTGGTTTAAAAAATTTGGGAGGTTTTTTCGTTTATAACTTTTAAAGCCTCAAAGATAATGCTACAATTTCAATACTCTAGAATTATCAATTTAGGAGGAAAACAATATTGTCTAACAACATATTTTTTGTAAAAAAAAGTGACTTTTCTCATCATGCATAACTGCTCCCAAATTATACAGCACATTTACACTATGAGGTCAATTTTTGTGTAAAATATCAATTTTATTTATCAAACTTTCTGGACCTTAGTGTGGCCACAAACGTTTTGATACACACTCACCATCCCACTTACGATCGATCGATTTTTTTCACGATCACTACACTTTGCTTATAGTAAAGTAAAAAAGAGGCTTTAAAATTTAGTTAGGCAAAGCAAAGTTACTTAAAAAATATGCAGCTAACATAGAGAACGTTTTCACTCCGGTAGTAAATATTATTAGAGCAATCAAATCCCTAGTCTGAAAAAACAAAAATTGCTTAAGATTTTTCTGCATCTACTTTCAAATAACTAAAAAGTTCTGAAATTTCCTGCTTCTTAAACCAAACCCATAACCGCATGTTTAAGATAAGCGCATTAATATATCTAAACGCAATAATATATATATATATATATATGTAAAATCAACTATTCAAGAATTTAATATAAATTTGATATTTAATATACACTTGCATATTTGCCACTCATGGGTGTGATGTAGCATGTAGCAAGTAGATGTTGTACAAAGCAATATTAAAGTAGCTCAGTTTAGTCAGGAATATACCAGTAGAACAATAAATTAATTCGAAGCAAACCCCACATCTACAAAAGAAGAAATTGCTTGCTATAAAAGAAATAAAATATGGATTTAAAGAAGATAACTTGACCACAGAATACAGAAGTACATGTAAATGTGGTTATATTTACAGAGAGAAAATTATCATAACGTAATGAAAATCGATACCTTATATTTTTCAAATTTTATAAACAAATTGAATTTATAACTAAAGAGTGAAGCGATCAAAATTATTAAATGTAGTATCTCTGAATGAAGTGTGTTTTCCAAGTATAATATTTAGAGCAAAAATATAAATATCAATTACAAAAATTTTTGAACGATACGTCTTTCCCAAACATAACACTTGACTATATGATATTACTGAATCTAATGTAACTATTAAACCAAACATTGAATAAAACCAGAGTTTAACAGACCCTTTATGTACGAGTGACGTTAAGGCAAGTTGTCTGCATATACCGGTTTCTTGGACAGAACTTTTATATGTTGTAGAATTTGGAGCACAAATAATTATGATAATTCATATGGAAAGTAACCACCTCCTGAAAACCATCCATACTTGTAATAGGTACAATACTGGGTTATTTCCAGAAGAAGCTTTGCTTTGTGGAGGAGTTTCCTGCAAACTGCAGAATTCTACAGAACTCTATCACACTTCCTTCAGTCTTTTGATATAAACTCCTGTGTCTATATTTAAAATTTTTTCTCAATATAATTAAAGCTATATTACCACTGCAACTTTCATCAATGTAAACTTTGTTATATTATTTAGATAAAATGTGTGCTTTTAACGTTTCTTAGTGCTTCAAAGTAATATCAGATACCATATTATCACAACAGGCATTAGCCTCTTGATACAATCAACTTGAGCAGTTGGTTTAAAAGATCAAATTCAAGCTAAATTCTAGAAATCAAATGCTATACACTCCTTCACTTATTATAGTATTTCCTATGTAGATTATAATACCCTTGTTTTCGGCTGTTTATGGAAATTAACATCTTAAACTTACATTTATTTGATAATGAACAGTTGTTATTTACCTTAAATTTTTGGTCACTTGGTTTACACTATGAGTTTAGCCTGAGATTAAACTCTCGCATAGCGGCGGCCAGTGGTTGAAGAACTGAAAACAAATAAATTAATTTAAAAAAATGCAAAAAGCACCAATATATTATATAATACTATATTTCTAATAAATATTTAAATGTCTTCTTATTTGTACTATTTCATTATATGTTTATTTTAAAAAAATACTCTTATAAAATTCTTTTTTACCGTCTCTACATACCGGTAAATGGTATTATTTTATCTAACTGATGTGAACTTACTTCTTTAGACGAGTGTGCTTGGAAATGAAATAATTGATTAACTATATATTTTTCAAATTATTGTGAATCATCAAAACAGTATTAATGACTCTTTTTTATTCATTTTTAAAATTGTCATATTCTTATATTGTCTTTAATTTAAAAAAATACAACAACCATTTATAGTCATTGACCTTTAATTAAGTACGATAGATATAAGTAAAAATGTGCTAAAACCAAGGCATTTTGTTTTTTAACGATAGTTCAAACAGTCTCGTCTAGGATTGTATATCCCTAGATGCATGACAACCTCTTCTCAATAAAAATTGCTTTTTTTCTCTTGTTAGTACTTTCTAATTATTGAAAAAAAATACAGAATGGGGTATATCCACCGACGAATTACTTTTAATACCGTGTTTTCAATGGCTATGCTTATTTGATTTATCGACATATCAGAAATATTGTTTCTTTAAGGATATCGGTTCGTCTCAATTTAGTTTTGAATCAGTAGTGAAATATTTGCACACATAGTGTACACAAGATAAGTTAATTTTTCTTGAAATCTATATTAGCAAATACGAAGTAAATATGGAATTGGTTGAATGAATGGCACATAGAGTTTATGAATTTATGAATACATTTGTAAACAGTCTACCAGTTTTGTTTACAAGCGTTCCCAAGACTTTCGTCTACTACGCTATAAGTGAACACAACGCAAAACAGGCCGACGTTTTAATGCCGCCCTTTAGTCACCCTTTGCTTGAATTTAAGCAAAGGGTGTCCAAGGTGGACCCCGCGGAGGCGGGCGGCATAGAGGCTACGTCTTAAACACAAACATATGGAACACAAAGAAAATCGGTGGAACTGACACATCCAGAAGGACAAAAAATTCTCCCTAGATCAAACTTTACTACTGACTAGAAAGAAATACTAACCTACTAGAGGGTACTCGGATATTCCCCCCTAGAACTCACTTACAACTAATAATAAATAATACAAAAATAGAAAAATATACTATGGTTCTAAGGGGTACTAGGTTATTCCCCCTTAGTGCTGACTTAAGCCTAATAAATAAATATTATAAAAATACGTCTCTATCTATTTATTACTAAATAAATAGAGATAAATGGAAAATAGAAAAAATAGAAAAAATAAACTATGTATCTAAGGAGTACTCGGTTATTCCCCCTTAGTGTAAAAAGTTTACTAATACCGTAAACAGTCTACCTGCAAACTTAGTGATTATAGACCAGGAAGGTCATCAATGAAATGTTATGGACGAGTATAACTCCACCAGTCAATGATAGCTTTTATCACCTCATTTATCTTGAGTATGTACCATCAATACAATAATTTTCACGTTGTTTTATTGGTTTAGAGGAGTTCTACTAGATCCCGGTCAACAAAAATTATCCACCTGATAATATTGGCTCGAGTTCATATACAATACGATTTCTATATCAAACTTTAAGAAATATAGAACTGAGCACATTCGTAAGTCAATAAAACATTTTAGTTTTTATTTCCTTTTATCTTTGATTCTATAGCATCATTGTTTGATTCCTTCTGAGATGTTACAATCATTCTACCATTCACTATTCTCGAATGGCATTTCAATGAAATGCTTGAGATAGTTTACTTCAGTATGTAGTTTTTTACTATGGTAAACTCATTAACAAATCTAAAATTTGTCCAGTGTTGTAAGGTGCCGTTAAAAGTTTTGCGTCAACTAAAACAAAGAATAAACCCATTTTTTCTACAGTGTATCTTCCACAATTGCTCTTAATCAGTAATCCACTTCAATGAAACATATATATTACAATATACATAATTTGTTGTGAAATTAGATTGGCACACATTCTTTTTCATACATTATTTTAGTATGGAGTGCTGGGTGCTACCCAACCTGAGAAATTTGATCTAGGTCATCTATAGAAACCTGCAGTCTTCAACTGACTGCCTCGGCAAACAACTCCTTAGTAATTTGGAATATTCTTATATTCTTAGATTAACCAAGACATAAATTAACCAAGACAACTCATCAGTATTTTAATACTCATCCTTACAGTACCTAATTGCTTATCTTACTTTTTTAATCAGAAAGTAAGTTTCATCTTGGTTACTGAGAGCCTCATCATCTCTTCTATATCGTCAAGTTAACTATTTAGATCTATAACTTTCTTTACATACAAAAAAATTATCCCTCTCATTTCAATCCCTCTTCTGACATCCCATAGTTTATTGACATCTCATAGTTACTTAATTATAGTTATATATAATTGTTCTCAAAAGAACAATGAATAAACTAACATAATACATACATCTTGATTCATATGAGTAGGTTAGTTAAAAATATCGGAGAGAAAAGTATGGTAACGTGACGAATAAGTGAGTACAGTGAAATTATTGTAGTTGCGTATAATACTCAACTATAATTTATACATTAATAAATGGCCAATCATTTGGATAATAGATGTTCATTAGTAGAATGAGTATTGAAAAATATTTCTACACCATTTAACTGCTGAAGAGAATATTCTAACTCTTCATCTCCTTAGAAACAAATTACTTCACCTCTTAAGAACTATTCTACAGTTAAGTCTGGGCTCTGTTAGAGCTATACAACTTATGAGCTAGATGATATTTTCAACATTAAAAATTATATCCACTCAAAAATTAATCAGAATTTTTTTTTTGATTTATTAAGAGTACTCTACGCCTATAATCACTGGATAGCTTCATATAATATTATGTAAGAACAGGGTAAATGCACCATATTTTCAAAATAAAAAAGTCCATTAACAGAAGTTACGTTTTATAATAAACAACTGTTTGACAGAAAAGACCAAAAAGAACAACAGTTATACTATTCATTACTATATTCTAACGTAATTTATTTAACTTAATATGATGATATTGTTACTAGGAAAAATTTTGCACATCACTTCAGATAACAGTTTTATAATTTAGATAATACTATGGTAATTAGATAAATATTGAAGTAGTTGGCAGAAATTATTTTCAATAATTTAACTGAGAGAAACAATAAATAAAATAATATAAGAATCGATAAACATCGACGAATTTGAGAGCATAACTATTACGTGGAGAATAAATTTGGACAGGATTAAGCAGGGTTGAGAAGAGAGATATAATATTTCAAACTGGCATATTTATTATTTATTAGAACAGTTTTGGAGGCGGTTAGTGCGATGACATCTCCTGGCAAATAGCTTCGTTAAGAGTGTGTGCACAGAGAGCCATTGTGGCTGAGGCCAAGTGGAGAGAAACACCGGATCCCCTCTATTATCCAGATTCCTATGCAGCAGTCCATCTTGTCTTCACAAATGGCTGCCATCCTTCCCTTAATTTGTCTTTCCTCCTCGTCTACAACTGCAAGTTTATTCCTCTCTAAAATGAATGAACTCTTGCTGACTGTATACAATCAACTAACCATCAAGTTATTTTAATGACAAATCAATTGACAAAATAGTACAAAATGGATGTTCATATTAATTGTCCATGTATATATACATATAAAACTTTCCGATTATTATATTTTTATAATTAACTGCAGTTTACAAATATATTTTAATTATTTACTATTATTAGTAGAGTAAATACAAATGTAAAAATTACAAATAATTACGAACTTATTTGTCCTATTGATACTAGATATATAGACTGAAAAACTGATAGATTCGAATAAGAATTTGCTCATATTGTGTAGATAAGTTGTAAACTCCATCTGATTGTTTACAATATCTTCATAAGTTTTACGGGAGAGATTCTGTAGCTGTATATATTCTGAAACAACATGACGCAAAGTACTAGACAGGTATAATTCATTTATAAAATGGTGCTCCAGTGATTTCTGCGCTTCTCATGCCTGGTTAGCATCGAATCTCCACCAACTCTGATCAATGAATACAGTGAAAGCAAACGATGTAATGAAAACGCCAACTACGCTGGGTAATGTACTATAAAATAAAATAGCGTAAAAGACAGCTTGATAAGCAAAAGCAATATGAAATACTAATAGAATGATGTAAATGTAAAATATTAAATATGACAGACAGCAAAGAAATCGAATAAGACTATGAACACAACTCAATTCAGCTGAATTCATTATTTATTGAATCTTATAAAATTGACTACGATAACTGTAGATTTTAAATCTGCTTAATAAATAAATAGAAATATACAACCATCCTTATGGCAACGATGCCACGAGTCCAATGAAACTATCACAAGCAGCTTAATAATAGTAATAACTTGACGTATGTTTAACATCATTGATTCCACATCTGATTAATTGGAATAACCGCAATAAATGAAATTCAATTATTAATATATAATCTATATGTAATTATATAACAAGATTTATATAAAACACGTGAAATAACAATCAACGTCCAAATCACAATAAGAAATGAAAAAAGAGACTAAGATCATTCAACCGTAACAAGCGGCCCTCGTCAGAGTCAAATCCCAATTTAAACTAGAGATGAAGAACTATTTGTTGTGGGGTTGAGAAGAGTAGAAGGCAAGAGAGGTATTTTAAAGGGTGTTAAGTGCAGCAAAGATCAATTACTCTAACATCTCACTCCGGTCTATTGACCTCTCCTGCACTTTACACCTTTTAAAATACCACTCTTGCCTCCCACTCTTCTTAACCCCACAACAGATGGTTCCACATCTCTAGTTTCAATTGGGATTTAACTCTGACGAAGACCTCTTGTTACGGTTGAATGATCGAATGAGCTTAATCTCTTTTCTCATTTCTTATTGTAGTTTGGGCATCGATATATATTATATATATGTTGAGTAGTTACCAGTCTTCGTCTTGATGACGAAGCTATCGAAATATAGTATTAAGTTCTGTTTCATTCCGTGTGTTCTTTTTTTGAATGTAGTTTATATATATAGTTCAATGTAGAAAAAGAATCATAGAGAAATTAAAAGCACGCACTTACAATCTCTAATTTTCGGTTTGGACCGTCTTCAGGAGAGATAAGAGAGGGAACGAAGAGCACTGGTTCAGAGACGGTTGGAGACGGCCGCGTTTAGTTTCCCTCTCTCATCTCTCCTGAAGACGATTCAAACCGAAAATTAGAGATTATAAGTGTGTGCTTTTAATTTCTCTATGTTTCTTTTTCTACATTGAACTATATTTGTCCGTTTCGGATAACTTTCCAAAGAAAAAGTGTTTATATATATACCAGCTTGGCAAAGATCACACATACAAGAAATCACAAAAGCTCAGTACTATACTTCAATTGCCTCGTCATCAGGGAGATAGATGTGAGTTTCTGTGATTTTCTTTATGTGTGTTCTTTGTGAATTTATATTGTTTAGTTCGTGGAATCGTTTTATTTAATTCATTGGTTATATATATGACTTTCGTCTTCTTCCTACGTCAAGAATAATATGATAATATAATTATCTACAGTCTTCACTTCAAGGAGGAAAAATTTTAATTTATTCGTTAATTTGATAAAATATACCAGTTTATTTTATTTTTGATGAGAGAATTTCTCACAATATTTGGGGCAGTCCTCCAACTAATGTAGGATTGTAAGTTTTGCTTCACATCTTTGGTTGGAAGGGCAAATGGTCCATGTTAGAAGGAAACTGGATTAATCCGATGTTCCTGATCCTCAGATGGTTCAAAATTATCGCTTTTCACCTGGGTAATTTTATGTAGGATTTAGTAGGGTTCACCGAGGGAAGCATCCTTTAAAGGTATAACTTCTCCATTTAGTATCCCATCGATCCCACAATGATTTAACAGTCATTCTCCCACATCTGCAGGCCATAGATAAAGCTACTTATATAAAACTCATTCCATAAGTAGTTTTTGATTATTTTCTCCTAGGTTAAAATATTAATCCAACTTTGACCTTCAAATGTCTTAATTTAAAGAGTAGTTAACGATAAGGAGAAACCAAAAATCCAAGCATATGTACCACTAAGGCAATCATACAAAGATTTTTGGTTTAAAAATAATTGTACAAATTAAAATATGGACGTTTTGTACTTTACATGATTATTTCAGGCATTAAATAGATTTTTATCGTATATCATTCAGTTAAAAAAAAGCTAGGAGAGTACAGCTGCCTGAAAACTGAATTACCTCCAAGAATAATTTTGTGTATTATTAGTATTATTTAAGGTGCCAAAAACAGTAAGACATCAACTTGTACGGAGATATGATCTTCCAAGGACACCTTCAAAGGATGTTGGCAATAAAGAATATGGATTGCAGCTAATTTTGCATATTATGATACATTAAAATATTATTTAATTTTCATTCTGTGTGATGCATACATTATGATATAAGATTTAAATAAATAATATGTCTACCTATATAACTAAGAGTTTATGTAATCACTTCATTGAAACATTGACAAGAATAGTAATCAAATTTAAAAATCAATAAGCTCAAATTAACTCACATATCTATTGATTATTAAGTGTATGTATAAAATGTTAAAATTAATTTACATATTAGTAAAATGAACTCTTCCTGGTGAGACCAATTTTTTTTTAAAATGCCCTAAGATATAATTTATATAAATCATATTAATTTTTAATCCAAATTCATTTATTTTACATTTAAAACTATTCAGATACACATAAATTCTCAGCTGAATAATCAGTCACAAAAATAATAAACAGGAAATATCTTATTACATAGTTGTATGGCATTAACGTTCTTACTATTGTAAACACTAACTCAATTCATTTAAAAAGAACACATAAGAATTGACCTTATAGCGTATGATATAAGAGCAGAGATAGAACAAATGCCTTCATTTGTCATCAGTTTTAGCAAATCTTCTCTCTGCAACCACTAATATTATAGCCATAAGGTCATTTATAGCTTGAAATCTTGTCCATTCCATTGTTAAAGTGGGCTGCTTTGCATTTCTCAAACGAAGCAGATTGTATCAGACATATTTTAACCAAAAGCCTCAAATACATAGGATTTTTATACAACACAGAAAAGTAAAGAGTGTTTTTTTACTGTTCTGTGTAAAAACACTCTTTTTTTACACAGAATGTTAAAAGAGAGTATTTTAACATTCTCTTTTAAAACAAATAATATATAAGTATATTATTGATGTAATTAATCTGTTATCTTTAGATATTATTGAAGATTTCTAAGATAATAAAGAAGTTTCTGTTATTATTATTGCTAATATCCTTTTTTACTTTACAGCTAAACATATAAAATTATGAGTCTTTCATTTCTAATTCTGGAGACAAAACTGGAGATTGGTTCATCTATAAGTAAACTGCAACTGGTTGAAGCAGGCATAAACAGCTACTTATAACTACTCTTTGCTTTAAACTCAATAAGTAAATGTGGCAAGAAGAAGCTTCACTGGAAATGGTTTAATTAGTAAAGCGGGCTCCTCAACAGGGCCCATTATTACCTTGTCTTAGTTAAGCTGTTTAAATAGAATTTCTGTGCCTCAAAATGCCAGTAACGTCTTGACTTTAAAAATTATTCCAAATTTCAAATAGAAATTTTTTTGTTTGCATTTTTGATAAACTAACAATATTCGTTTGAACAAGATGACATTTGAATAAATTTGAAATAAATTTATTGCGGTCAATAGCAGATATTCATTCTTTTTCTTTCTTGTAAGCACAAAAATGTTTACACAAAGGCTTAAAAAAGATTTTAAATCATGAGATGCATTATTTTATACAAATGGAGTACAATTATTTTAATATCAAATATATAAATATATGTTATATATAAATATTTATAAAAGTATCAACCGTGAAATAGAAACAAAATTTAAGTTTATCAAAACTTTCAGGTTTAAATTAAACTCTAACTGCTAACGTGTCAGTTTTTATTTATTTTATTTATTTATTTATTTTATTTATTTAAAACCTATAAGCTTTCGATAGTCATTGGTCATCATCAGGTTGATATACATGAATGGTTTTACTTAATTAAATTAAGAAATATATAACAAGAAAGATAGGTAAAAACGGGAGCTAATAGGAAGACATAGGAAACGGGGAGGGTGTGTGGCATCACAGGATTGGCTGGGAAGGGAGTTTCAGGGAAGCAGCTGTAGTACGGGAGAAATAGTTGGCCCTATCGAAGGCCAAAGTAGCATCCCTAGTAAATTTGCAACTAATTTTAAGAATTCTCGTACTAGGGATTATGCCCACATCGCATGTCTGACCATTAATTGAGGGATCTAAATCTTTAATGTACAACGTTTCTAATATATTGAAGCTGTGGACATCTCTTTCTTTTCTCACAAGTATTTCACGAGTCAAGGGAATATTGTGTACTTCTCTGGAATGATTTTGAGAGGCTCCTGCTGTGAGGAGATGGGTGAGGCGTCGGAAAAGTTTATTGGTAGTAAACCCTATGTAACAAGTAGGAAGAGCTTCAGAGATAGGAAGGCCTTTATTACAATGGTACCGATACACAAGGTGGCTATTCTGAAGGACCCGGATATTGTTGCGGAGGGAATTCCGAAGGGTGAGATATATAATTTTGGAATTTTTATAATAAATTCTCAGAGCTAATTTATCTTCATTACACGTAGGAATAACATTCTTATAAACGATCTATTTTATAGTGTGTTCGTTCTATCTATAATTGGACTGCATATACGCGCTGTAATACAGGCAAATAGCAGTTCCTCATTAGGCTTTGTGTACCATTTGTCCAATGTTCCCTTCAATAAAAACATCAGTTTTATCCTTCAACAAATTTATCTGGAAAACAATCCTGCTAAAATTAATAGCCCCAAAAAAGATTTAAAATCTCTCCTGAACTTTGTACTAAAGAATCTCCGTCTACCTCCCCCGAAGGAAAGATGTATGGACAAATGGTACACCAAGCCTGACGAGGAACCCACTACCTGCCTACATTACTCCGCGTATATGCATTTCAATTATAGACAAGACGAACACGCTATAAAATAGATCATTTCTAAGAATGTTATTCCTACTTGTAATGAAGATAAATTAGCTCCAAGAATTTATTTTAAACACTCCAAAACTAAAAATCTAGTTTTTTTATATTTCTTCTAGTTGTAACATTATATATATATATATATATATATATATATATATATATATATATATAGGTGTGTTGTCTAATCGGGGTTCGGTCAATTTTCCAGGATAAAAAATCAAACTCTCGTTGCCAACGTTTCGGTTTTATTTAAAACCTTTTTCATAGGCAGAAGTAAGAATTTTTTAACTAAGAAAATGAAATTTACATTGTTGTTCCTTTAAATAATGTAAATTTCATTTTCTTAGTTAAAAAATTCTTAATTCTGCCTATGAAAAAGGTTTTAAATAAAACCGAAACGTTGGCAACGAGAGTTTGATTTTTTATCCTGGAAAATTGACCGAACCCCGATTAGAGAACACACCTATTCTATCAAACGGTCGATATATAATTGAATCTGTTATATATATATATATATAATGATTTCCATAAACACGTGAAATAACAATCAATGATTAAACCACAATAAGAAATGGGAAAACAAGACTAAGATCTTTCAACCGTATATATATATATATATATATATATATATATATTATAAACAACAGTAATCTTAAACTAATAATTGTCAAAGAATAATACGATTATGTGTAAAACTAGTGGAGTGATTCAAAAGAAATATTCCTCATTTACAAATTAAGCTGCTTCTAGAGAATTTCGTTATCATATCATGTAATAAGGTAAATTCAAGGGCTCATATAACAGCGGGCTTTAATGTGCCTCTAGAAAATGATGGCTACTGATATCTAAACATTTATAATTTTGTTCGGAAAATCAATGTTCAGCATAAAAATCTAACATCCATTTAGAGTGAATGTCGAAGAGGGCCAGCGGATATTGGGATATCTGATATTGTCTCGAATCCCTTAAAGGTTTACAACCATGAATTATTAACTTTAAATGGAAATAATTTAATAACAACTATGATTTCTATGCTTACACATCTTTTTTATTTATTTAATGTGTCTCTGGTATATGTTTTTCTTTTTTTTTAATTCATCGTTTTCATCCACTACGTCAGCTCTCATATTCTTATAAACTGTCTCTGTTATGAAATACAGTTTTAGAATGGTTGTTGAAAATAAACAAAATGTTAAATGTTCAAGCCATTGATTGGTCTGTTTCTAGAAAAATATTTTTAACAATATTTTTTTATCAAAACGTTCTAGAACAAGTCATATAGTAATTTTGACTTCTGTGCTTCCAGGTGTCACTCAACAGAAAATTAAAGAATCTATGACAACCCATACTGTATTAAAGTGATGTATGTAGTAAATGATCTCACTGACACATTTATTTCCCTTTATCCCGAGTCAACAATTTTAACTTAAACCATAAAAACTAAGTACCAAGATTGTAATAAAATACATAATACTCTTTTATTCAATATTTTAAAATATTTGATTAGTTATAGTTAGTTTCATGTTCTTTTTTATCTAAGTACTAAAAGTTAACTTATTATAACAAAAAACTTGTCAGAATATGTTGAGTTCAGACAAAAAGGTACCTATTTAACTGGAATAAAATTCTACTTTGAATAAGTTATTTCCAAGTGTTTGAAAGGCCTACATTTAAACTTAAAGTACTCAGAGAAGTGGTGCCCTTTACCATAGTTAAGTTACGAAATCTCAAACCATCACTCCTGTTCTAGAGGAACAAATGACAAACTTCAACAAGAGGGTCACTAACTTTACGAAATAATATTACCCTCTAATTACTTGTCACTGCAGTGGCAATGTCTTGGTTAAATTTGCCTCGTCTATTTCTGATTTCGAAGAATGAACCAAAAAATTGGTTATATTTCAACAAGTATTTCATAAACTAAACAAATTATTCACTACACATTTATTAGAGGCTCCTCTAATGGAGGTGATAACCACTTCAGTATTCTTAATTAGTAAAAACGATCTAAATAATTACAAGATACAACTGAATTTAAAAGTTGTTCAGTCTAGCAAACCAGAACAGTAAATACGATACGATACCTAAATACTTCTTTAAAAGAAGTCTATACAAGGTGTCAAATCTTCTTAAAGCACACCTGTATCCCGCTAATTACATAATTGAGTAGAACAATCAAATAAAAGTGCCGCAATAATTGTAAATTTCATTACTCTAAATAATTTAATTCGCTTTGATTGTATTAATATTGATATATACCATAAATAATCTATAATATTGCACATTTTTTCAATATTGCTTTTGTGGCCGTAACCTGAAATATACCGGTAGGAAATCATTGAGGAATAGATAACCAAATGCTGTGTTTTGCACAAGCATAGAATACGATAGATGTTGATAATCTTTTGTACACGATAATCTATAAACTAAATAAAGTGAAGAGGAACAGCAATGGACCCTACTGCATTTTAAAAGAACGAGGATATTTATAGAACTACTCTATATATCCAACGTATTTTCCTCAAATGTCGAAATCCAAATATCCCTTCCATTTTGACAATCATATGTCTAAAATGTGTAAATATTATTAAAATTAGAATAAGCATGATTAATATTGCACACAAATCTCATTAAATGTGATCATAAATAATTGTTATCATGTAAACCTATTATTTCGCTCTATCATAAAAGAGTTATCAAAATTCAATATAGTATTTAAAGTTTTTGAATGACCAGAAGAGCTGACTAAAATCAGTACTCGTTTCGACTAACAAAATGGTAAAGTGCTTTTCTCATTTTTCTGTATTACCAAATAATCCGAGTTGTCGTGATTTAAACATTTTTAACAGACACTCACCCTGCCATACCCAGACAGACAACATAAAAAAGGATTTAGGGGTCTACTTCACGAATAAATGACAGGAATTATACCTTTTTTTCATTGTCACTAACTATACACTAAACAAATAAAAACTGGGTTGTATCTCCACACGACTTTCATTCAGTTCATTATAAGCCAATATTTCGCACTGAATTTGCAGTGGGAACAACAATAGCAACGAAAAAAGCATTACAGTTGTTTTATTCAAATTACTAGTATACCTCTTTTTCAGTATAATATTTAAGGGTGAACCATTATAAGTTGTACGAATTTACACTTAGACTTTATCTAACATATGAAATATTAGCACTCTCTAAGTCATAAGTAACAAGAGACATTGGGTACCATATTTCTATAGACACAGAAGTTCGGCTCTGTAAATATAATGCCAAAAAAAAGTACATTGAAGTCAATAGAAAAACATACGTTTTATACATTAATGAAACATATATTTCAAATTTCCTGGTTTATGCTGTTTTTGAATATATAAATTTAGAGGTGTATCTCTAAAATCTCATGAAGAGTTTGAAAAAAATAATGAATGCAGGGGCACATGCTGAACTTTATTATATGGGATATACATACAGCTCTTAAGCAATTAAATTATATACTTCAAAAATGAACAAGTGCTTTTCACATTAATAAGAGGAATAATAACTGTCCATACTCAAAACTATCCCTTCGTAAATGTATCCCTTTTAAACTTTTGTAAAATGAAATAAAACTTTATTATAAAAACAATATTTGACCTATACGCAGTCCAAACATTTAGCAGAAATTATACATTTATTAGAAAGGCCGTCGCACTTTCTAACCAGAAGTTCTATTTGAGAGGCACAAGTCCCTAGAATAACAAATATTCTTATGGAACGATTGTTTATTCTCTGACTACACTTTCACAGTTTAATCAATTCGAATCAAATTTAATATTTATTATCTCTGTTTACTCCCATTTCTTTAACACATCTATAACACAAACAATAATTCTTCAAATATTTTTTTTATTGTTATTCTAGAATTTTTTTAAACTAATTTCTGTGCGCACCGCACTCTATACATATGAAATTTTAAGTAAAAATCCAGAATCAGAAACACTTTACTAAGAACTCTATGATTCTTTCCAATGATCCAAGACATGGAATGCAGTGTATCCAGACCACATTTTTTTTTATATACGCAAATGCACCCAAATACACCCATATGCTCCTAAATATCAACAAGCAACCTACAAAAGTGATTCAGGGGACCTCAAAACTAGTAACAGAAGGAACATAAAAAGGAAGAAGAGATATTGGAAAAATTAGAATAGTGCTACACTCTCACTATACAAGAAATCACAGTACATTTAAAGAAAACATAAATTAAACGTTGTAATAGCGTTATATACATAAACACATGAACACATTTTGAATTTTCTAACTCAACAAAATTGATATTTTAAGATCATTTCTTCTCAAGAAAAATAGTAACATATAAAATGTGAAGCTGTAGACAAAACTGAGAAGAAATAAGAAGAGAAAAAATAAAGAAAAACTGTAAAAACTTATCAGTGTCACAACAGCTGTGAGTATGATAACAAGAGACATGAAGCAAAAATAGACCCACCGACAGTTAAAAAGGTGAAAATCTTCAGTACTGAAGGGAAATTATAAGGAATATCAGAGAATACCAACTATTTGAAATCAATTTCTAGATACTTAACTTTATCAATTCAAAATGATAATGTTCTCTGTATTAAAAAATAGCGCCTTGAAAGACTTGATGTCGAAATTTAAAACGAAAAGCAAGCCGCTCATATTAATAAAACGCAGATTTCTTTTTGCACTTTTGTCTCTGATGATATTAAATTCTTTCCATGGGGTCATGCACAGTTCAGATTTTAGTTCAGTTAATTGAGTTAGTAAATCAATACTGCCTTTTATGAGTGGCATTTTTTGAAAATTGTTAAGAAAATACTATATGTACTTTATAGGTCTACAAGATTGAAGTTGCAATACGTGAAGTGAGAATAATTTTAATTATGAGTTTAATATATATTATCATAATTGTACAAATCATACATTTTTCAGTTTGAAAATCACTGAATATTTTATTTAGTTGATTTAGTTAATTTATTTTATATCTATATATAAATATAGATAATCTTGTATCTACATCAGAGTTTAGAATTAAGTTATACAGTCCGATAGTTCCAATATATAATTACTAGTAATCACATTATGACCTACTGACTATAATGCAGTTATTAAATTATGACCCATAATTTAAGAAGAATGAACGAATATTAAATTATATAATAATATACAGTTAGTAGAAATTAAGTGTTGGACACCAGAATATAATACTAATCGACATCAGACCTCTAAGAAGAGGAGACATCTATGATAAATCTATAAACACGTATCTAATGATAATTGCAACTGTAAAATAAGATTGTATCATATCTCCTTCTACAGTAAATAATATTGAAATTATCTTCATTAAGGTATAATTAATATTATTCGCGTTTGGACCATTCAAGTATAAATCAGGTGTCTTCTTCAAACCTTATTAAAGAGAAGTTATTTGTAATTTTTATTAGTGTATACTTCATATTAATCATGTTTCAGTCAGGAAGATATCAAGCTAAATGGAGAGGGGTAGGCTTTTATCCCTGCATAGATGATAGGAAATTTAGGATTTATTTATTCATGAAGAGTTAGTAGTAATCACGCTTAGGCTACCAAATATAAAACATGTACCCATCCCTAACCATTGATCAGAGGGTGTTTTTGGATAAGGTTCATTATCGTATAACCAGTAGTATTTGGTTTCTATTCAAGGAAATAATAAATTTAGTAGATATTTAGGATATTATTTTTCCAATGTATAGATCATAGTAACAGCGTTCTTTCATAAAAATAACCAATCAATTTTATTATTTAAAATTTTACAACCATACTTTGTTTAAAATATAAATCTCGAAGTTAATAATATATTAACAATTATTATCTATTTTAAATTAAATATGAAACAGTCTGAATTAGTTGAATTTGATGTGATCAAAGCACTAAATAATAAAAAACGGTCGCTTTGTTCAGTGATACAAGCCAGAAGAATTACGTCCATCAGTAAATGAGTTTCTCATTTAATTCAAGTAAATTAAAAAGCCTTCCAAAAACTCTCTCTAATTATTTAGCCTTATGAAGTAAATTGTATACCATGGGTTAAACATTATTGCATAATTCATTACTTGTGCAAACTGTTATAGCGTGGTATTTACTTACATTGGGAAATTTCAAAAATTATGGCACAACCAAAAAAAAAAAAAAAAAATAGTGTGGAGACATAATGTAGCTCTCCAATACTTTGATATTACTCAAGAACTGTTCAGTTTTTCACTGAACTTCAGATAAAGAGATGCTTAACCAAACTAATACATCAAACTTCATTATTAATTGAACACTACCACCTAGTGTTTTATAACAATTTTGTTGATACTCAGTCACACATAAACATTTAAAATAAACTATCATAAAAGTTATTTTGAAACCTCAAAACTTAAGAATCGGTTCGCAAAAACAAAATTTATAATTTTATGAATACTACATGTTTTTCTTCTCAAAAATAATATATTTATTATGTTTATATGTAATCAGTAATAACTTAAAAGAGAAAATATATGTTTTCTTTATTTTTTAAGATTTGAATGACTAGAAATATACCAAACACCATAAGTATGCTTTAGGTACTCATGTAGTATTTAATATTAATTTAAAAAAATAAAATAAAAAATAATTATTAATCCTGAATTATATTATATTAATTGTAATCAGCATGCCTAGTAAAAACTTATGTGACTGATTTCTCCAGAGATACTTGGTACATCAATACCTGAAAAGAAGTTTTAAATCCTAACAAGAATATTAATATTACAGGATGTAATTATTTAAATGTTTGTCACAGCAAAATATAGGCTCCTATGTGATCTCAAGCGAGTAAAATTACTTACTATGTCGTATTTAATTATGTTAATAGAGTATTTGAAATGCATTTTTCAATTTAAAAATATCCTTAATATAATGTACTGATATTTTTTCTATTGGATTTTTGTAATTAAATAAGTCCATTAATGCATAAAGTGTTAACAGATTACTTTAGTGAGAAGATAGCAGGAAAATAGGAATACAAATGCTTTGAATTGTAAAATTAGTTAACTTTATGAAAAGGAAGTGGCATTTAGTTTTATGATTCATTAGTTAATGCTCTTTGTGTGTTTCTAGAGAGGATATAAAGAACAATCATGTTTATTATAAATATGCATGTGTTATTAACGTCAAAAACAGAAGAGTAGTTACTAAACTATTCATATTTGTAATAGAATTTAATGCCAGCAGATTTTTTTCCAATAAAGTTATAAAATTTAAAAGAATCTTATAACATTCTGATGATCTTGTTTGTACGTTTGTAAGCGCTCTAAACGAAATAAAGTATTTAAAAAATTCAGTGGGAATCGAACCCATAACCTTTGCATTAGAGGTCCAGCGTGCTACGCTCTGCGTTAATGAGACCCTTTTACAAACATGCTTCCAAAACTTGATATAAATGCTGCTATGTTTGTATAACTCAACTAAAGATGATTTTATGATGACAAAGTGTTTTTGAACATCAACAGATGTTCAAAATAATATTAGTTTTTTTTTATCCCAATTAAAATGATTTAATTATAATAAATTTTGAAAGAGGAAATTTAATGAATAATCGACGAAAATACGAAATAATCATTTAATATATCAACAATTGATATTTATTATAGTTAACAGAGAAGTATCAGAAATTAAATAAGTAAAATACCAGAGAACAATCATGTTCAAAATATATAAAAAAAATGTCGGCATTATCATTGAGGAAGTACTTTTTTTTTTCAATAAAATGTAAACATTTTGACATATAATTTATGCGAAATCCTGTGATAGTCATATATAAGCCATACCAGAGTATACGAGTCTGATGATATTAACGCTCTCTGTTAATAATCGTGACAATATGAATGATTTCTAGTTTTTTTTAATTTGTAAAATGATAAGAGACACATGTAGAAAGAAAGGATACATAATTGATCAAAATTAGGTATAACTACAAGAAAGTGGAACAAAAAAAAAGGAAAAAAAAAATTGTAGTGGCATTCACTCAACTTTATTACAATTTCCACGGCATTAATTGTATTCACTCAATTTTATACAATTTTTAAGTGCTTAATTGAAATTATTATTTCAGAGTATTTAGAGGAAATTATGTTGTGTATTTTGAATTGTACTAGTTATTGTTTGACATTAATTATAACCAATAGTGCCTCCAGGAATCCTTGTAATATTATTTGCACATTAAATATTTGAACAAATTTCTAAGTTTATTTATTAATCAACTGTTAATAACTTTATTTATTATGTATTTACTTTAATTTAACTCAATTAAATTAAAATAAACATTTTATTAAAGTTAATTTATTGTTTATGCATTTATGTATATATATTTATTAATTTACTGTAGTAATAAAAGAGAATTTTACAATAAATTTCATGAAAGCATTTTAACGTTATATGTTTTTGAACAGCTTTTGTAAATTATACAAAGTCCACTTAACAACCTTATACCGTCAATCTAAGCTGATAACAGTTGCATCGAATATATAATTATCCTGACGGTTAGTATAAATTTTAAAATTAATATTAATTACCAAAAGATTAGAGTACATTTTTTGTTTTCAAATAAGGGTTTTAACGCTAAATGGTTGATTAAAAAACGATTAATTTTTGCCAAAGAAGTGAACAAAAAATAACAATTTATAAAAAAAAGTGCATGATACTTCAATTACGGCAAAGTTCAACAAAGCTATAAAAACTGAATATTGAACCTGGAGTAATAGTTATTTGGAGTCGTATTTGTTAACATTTATTTACATTGTTTAAACTGACTTTTAGATATTTCTGAGTGAAACCCAGAAATAAAATTAATTATTAGAGGTTTAATACAAATTATAAATGATTTAATGGCTTATATGAGACAGAAGAAGAAACAAATTTTTACAAATATGAAATCAACACCAATGAAATATATAATTCCTGATGGTTTCCGTGGTATTATGGATTTGTCTCACAAAATGCTCTAATCAATTTATATGTTGCGCCCTTCAACAACAGTTAATATCAGATGTAAATTTCTTTGTGTTTATGAATCATAGTATCTTTGGGTAATATTGGCGTGTGAAGAATGGACTCATTCCTCAAGAAGGAGCTATTATGTTGTGACAAATATACAGTTTTTTTTTTCACAATTCTAGTCCAATGTTATATATGTATCATTTTTAAACATTTCAAGCTTTTAGCTATAATAGTATTAAATTATACAGAAAAGCGGAGTTGAATTTGAGTATACAAAACTGGTTAATACCTAATATATTTTTTCTCAATATGCATTTACGGTACCTGTATAACAGCACGCAGGAAAAAGATAACACTCGCTGGGAGTAAATTGGTTTTTATGATTTTTGAGAAAGCGAAAGAAGCGTCATCTTTTAAAAACCACTAGCATTCCATAAAATACTGAGTATAAAAATGTTATAAAAGACCAAAATGAAAAACATAATTCAAAATTGAAAACATTCTTTGAAAAATAATAAATGAGATTATTCTACATCTTAAATTATAAATTATCTTAAACGACTTTTTTTCCATATTTCTGATATATTTCAGACAAAACAGGAATATTTTCAAGTTTTAAATGGGAAAATTTGTCTTAAATCTTCAATGTGGTAGAGGGTCAGGAAACTATGAAAGAGATCCATTGGCTAATGGAACAAAAGAGATTTTTCGTAACATGAAATCTACACTTTTGCTTTTAAAAAATGTTACTAATACTGCCGCTATACTTATCATATTACATGTATCAGTGCTGTGATATATCAATTATCAAGTATATAATAATAAGCTTGTATATGGATAAGTGGATCAATCACTATCCGTGCTCCATCAGGAATGAAAAACTAATGAACATCTCCCATTTAGACAATTTTATTATGCCTAAATGGGACATTATATATTATATACTCAAGACTTTTGATATTATATTTATTTATAGTAAATTTACTTATGGTAAAGTTGAGTGCAGGCCACTCTGGTTTTTTTAGTCCTATGATTTAATTAACTTGATAATTGAATTGTTTCCTTAGTAACTCAATGTTGTTAAGATATACAAATTACCCAAACACTTACGTTTTTCAATACCTATTGAACATACCAGATACAAAGAGAAAGTCAGTGAGAAAATGAAGCCTCAAGAAAAAAAAGTATTGGAAGTACATCACTCCTTTCAATGAGTATCACAATCTCATAGGAGAAGGAGACAAAAAGTAAAAGATGACAATTTGAATGAAAACATCAAATTGATGAAACTAATACCTCATGACAAATACACAAGGTATGAAAACATTTCAAGATCATTCATGCTACGGAAAAATTAAGATCTAACAAAGAATACAAGGAAAAAGAACGAGTTTCAAGAAATGCAAGAATGAAGAAAATACAGCTCAAACCACAATTCAAGGTGAAAGAAAAAAAATGGTAGAAAAATGTCTGTGCTAAAAAATGAGATGTGCTGTGATCTTAAGACTAAATTCAGAATACAATGATAAAGAAATATTATTTAGAAAAGTTAGCATGCAGAAACTACATATTTTGGGTGCATGTAAAAATATTTTATGTATTTTTGAAAAATTCTAGTGGTATAAACCTGACTGAATATATTTAATTTGTATAAGGGAACAAGTGAAAAATAAACTCTCAACTTTAGAGGTCACTGTTAATCAGGACAACAAAACAATAAAACTATTACAATGAACACATTGTTACAAAGGTGAGGGGTGAAGTGTGAGAGGATAGCGAGATTTAGGGTGTGAGAGTGACTAGGAGAAGAAAGAGGAAGTGTGATATGAGTGTAGAGAGAGAGAGAGGAATGTATGACAGGGATGAAGAGGGAGGGAGTGAGAGCAAGAGAGGAGATGGGAATCCAAGATGGTGGCAAACTTGGAGGTTTTAACTCAAACATTCAACTATAAAATTAAAACTATCATTTTTTAAAAAAATTTTATTGTTTATAATGTATTATTTTGTTATTAACTAAACAATTATCTTACATTTTTATATCAATTTCTAGAATTTGTTTATCATAAAACAGCAACGAGTTGAAAACCTCCGTTAAAGATCTATACTCTAAATAAATAAATTTTACACGCTTAATGCAGAATGTTGCAAATCAGAATCAATACAAGTAAATCTGTAATTAATGAGTAGTTGAAAAGTAACATAAAACACGTAGAAGAGATAAACGGGCTCTTTGCAAATGCTTAGTAAAATTATATGAAACAAATGGATTGTGAAATTTAATTATATATTGTTAATTTCACTGTAATCAGTTTTATTTAACTATGGCAAAGAAATTATTTTAGATTAACTTTATAAATTCTAACTATTAAACTAAAAATGTACATGAACTAACAGTTTGTTTGATACTGATGGGTCAAAAAGAAGGTAAAGTAACTTCCATTTAGCTTTCAAAATATCTAGTGTGTATAAAATATTGTTTATCAAGCATGTGAAAGTGTACGTATATAAAAAAACTGTGGGAAATATTATCATAGAATCTATGAAAAAATAAAATACCTTAGCTTGATGAGACGTAATTTGCTCTGTTCTGTCTGGCGAAGCGCGAATACAACTGACGTGTTAAGACATGCATCCAACTCTAGGGTCCAAAAGTTCGCTTACATTCAATCTTCTGAGAAAACTACCCCCACTATATCTTAACAATTGCGTCTTACTTTATTTTAAGAGCAAAGTATTTACTTGCACTAAACTCCTAAGTTTATACAAATTATTTAAATTGATTGTGCGATTGACTTAAAATAAATTTCATATTTTTACAACCATTACAAATTAAGAATAATAATTATAATATAATTTCAAAACATACCATTTTTTTTCATATTAGTATCAGAAATGTTTTAATCGTCTATTGATATTTGGTTAGAATACAATAATTCCACTTATATCGTAGTCCCCTGAATGTATGCTAAATTTTATGGCAAAATTTCATTGTTTCTTAATAAGCCGATTGGCGTCAAAAAAAAATTTCTGAAAACAGAAATGTGAACTATTACCAAAATTGTAGTAAAAAAAACATGTTTTAGCCCTGAAGATGACATAAATGTATGTCGCAATGTCGGCGATATAAACAGTTTCAATCATAAGACTTTTCAACCCTCAAAAAAAAACCCCACCCAACAACCCAGAGTCAGTTGGGTTTTTGACTCTGACGAAGACCGCTTGTTACGGTTGAAAGATTGTTTCATTTCAATTGTGGTTTAATCATTGATATTTATATATATAATTAAAATTAACCGCAGTCTCGGAATTCACGATCTTAAGACTCAGAGATTCGATTCTACGAACTAATTACCTGCTAACAGGATTCAACTTGAAAAGGAGTTGGCCAAGTAACATGTTAAACAAAATCAATGAGATACTCAATGGTATTAATAGATTAAATGGATTAGTAAAGGTTAATATAAAGAGAAGATAAAAGGTCAATAAAGAACAAGAAACAAAGCGGTTAGAATAAAAGAGTTAAAAGGTCAACAGTATAACTAGACTAATAGGTAATAAATAGATTAAGAATATTAAAGTAAATGAAGGATAAGAGATTATTAAAGGACAAGAAAAGGTATTAAAAAAAGGTATATATATATATCATGTAACCTTATCCATAATTATTAACTAGAATTAGAACTTACTACATTAACACTTTTTTGTTTAAATTTTGTAAATGTGACTATAATTAAATAACCAGTTTACTCATGGTTCTATATACGTGGTGCTGTCCGGAAAGAGACAACACATTACATGTCTGGCATATTATTCACCAAAGTGCATAACTCTCTAATGTCTCTCTGTCAGTTTAATCAATTTAGACAAATTTAATTATATTTTACCACCTATCGTTTAATATCCATATAAACTTAATATGAAAGAATATTGACGCAATATTGATGCAATACTTTCATTATTTCATTTTTCATAAAGCGTATAAATGAATGTAAAGATGGTTTGATAATCGTTTCACAATCTCTTGGTTGCTAATTACTGTTGTACTGCAGAGATATCCATATCTTGCTCTGATCCAAGTGAATATTACGTTCATCCGTTATTAAACAAAAAAAGTATGTATTGTTCGATCTGAAAATATATTTTATTATATTTTAATATTTCATTTTATCCATTAAAACCATTCAGAAATTATGTTACATATAGTTTCTGATTTCCAATAGGAAGTGACAATGATGGCTTAATTTTCTGAGAAAGAAACATTATAATAATGTTAAAAATTACAAATATGATATTCAAACCACAAAAATCATTCAAGGTTTTATTGAAACCTGTAGAATAATTTTTTATGCAATTAAAGAAACAGAATAATTTGGTAAGGCCGTGGAAAATTTATATTTCAAGACATATTGTAAACTTTATGTAGTAATGTCAGGCAATGAAAAATAAAGCTATCCATTTAAAGGTCATCCCATTTCAATTAAACATGTTTACCCCCTACTGCATTTAAAATACTTTGTTGTGGAGGAAAATATTCTATATCAACCATTGAACACAGCAGTTAACTTTGAATAAAGTTTATACGTTTATCGACTACAACAATTATTCATCATGTGAAAATAATAAGTATTATTTGCTTATCATATATTATCATAAGTTGAAATATAAAAATTATACACTTATTCTCAACACCAATATTAGAAGTTCTTGTGGTGTTACTTAATTGGTTTATGCCTGCAAAAAAAAATTCCATAATCTTATGCATCTAAAGAAAATAGTCATCAAGTTTTAATGCCAGGAAGTATAATTACTAGATTATTTCTTCCCTCCTGCTTCCATGTGCAAATGTATATACTTCTTTCATCATTGTCACTGGTAATGTTACATTTACGTTGTTCTGACTATGTAAAATAAAAAAAAAGTTTTAAGAAAATTAATTTCTATCTCTATGTGATTAATGTTGTTTAAAATTTCTAATTTTGTTTAAACACTAATAAAAGCAGTTTACGACTGTTTGAGAGTAATCAATATGAACAGATTATAGGTAATCATATGAGATAAGAATACAATTACCTATGAAACCGAAAAGTGAAAAAAGTTAAACAAGGTTATAATAATTTTAATAAGCGTAAAAATAATACATGCATATTGTTAGTGCCACAGAAGTTAGTAAATAAGATATCATTATCAACCGTCATACTTCGTCTATGGCTGGTGAAGTCGCCCGATCGGTTCGCAATGGCTGCATCATCAAGTCCCATTGATGATGATGCAGCCATTGCGAAACCGGTCGGGCGACTTCACCAGCGATAGACGAGGTATGACCGTTGATAATGATATGTTATAAAAATAATAAGTAAACTTAAATTCAGAAAAAAACATATTAATTTATATTGCAAATTATAAATCACAGTCATTGTAATAATAGTCGTTTTACTATTACAAGAATACAGACAGACTGGGAAATTATTTTGTTAACCCAGTGAAATATTCATCGAATACAAAACTATGACAGTATAGTATTTAATATTTATAATTTTTGAATAGATTTAGAGATATGGTTTAAAAAACAAATATTTGTTAGGTAGTATATCAATACACGGATATCCATGAATTTCAGCATAGAAGTCGAAATGATTTAATCAAACTAATTGATTCAATTACATAAGAAAATGGAATAAAAATGATGCTAGTTTATTGCACAAAGCATTTGATTTAGAGAGAAATAATAAATATCGAAATGAAAAGAAAACATTAGTTACCTTTACATCGGTTGATGATTTACAATCGAATCGATAGAACAAAGTTTTAACTCTTTGAAAGAAATATACCATATATTCATCCACAAATCTAGGATGAATTCCACTAGTCATTATTCAACTTATGTTGAAATGCCCAAAAATTTTGACTAATGACGGTTCTGGAAAGAATTACAAAAAAAAAAAGAAGAATGAATGAAAAATAATAATAATTATAGTTTGTTTGATTTTTATTTGTGTTGTGAATAGTAATTTTAAATTCTAAGCAATATATATATACAAATCTTGATGGCAATCCTTTTTAATGAGATATATTAATTGATTACTCAATTCATTTGCTTTTTGTTAATTTTATATTTTGGCTTTTGTAAATTAATTTGAGAAGTAATAAACTTTAAAACAGTTAAAAAATACAGACTATTTTTTTCAATATACAAACTATTATACATGCATAGTATTTATTAAATGTTTAATATTTTAATAATTTATCTTCAGTATTAAAAGCCATTCAATCAGATTGATAAATTATCTATCTATTATAGTTTATCTTGTTTCGATTTTTTATTAGCCTTTAAAAGTCAGTCATATAAAATGCTGGGCCTAACTTGGTGCTATAAAAATTTTAGTCTCTAAAGAAAAGAAATGAAAATAGAATTACTTTGGAGGTACTTTATACAGGTGGCAATAACCAAGTGGGAGCACAGGCAATGGTTAATAGTGACTGTAGGTGTGCCTTACAAACAAAGCAGCTTGATTTCCAATTTGGTTTATCACTATGTATTACTGATTAGACTCATTGAATGTTTATTCTTTGTTCACATCTTTTATAGCAAAGTTAATAAATAATTCAGTTAAGAAAAATACACATATTTTAATAATCTAATAAAAACTTAAATACCTAATTTATTCAAATATGAAAACCAATGATTTGAATAATGTAAATTAAACAGGATAAAACTTATTTGAAATTTCATTTCTCTGATAATGATAGTCAGTTAACTGAGTCTAATCAATACTGTCTTGTTTAATGACCCATTGGTGTTGGATCATTGATTGGCAGTTTAATTTATTTAATGCGTACAGTGTCAGTTAGAACACTATCGATTGAATTGTTACATCTTATTTTTAAACCACCTTCTAACCGTCCAAACACTGCTACTAAACTTTGTATCAATTTATGACATACGTGAAAATGTATTAAACAGTTTTCAATTTCTTTTTTCAATATCTTTCTTTTTTTTAAAAAAAAAAGTAAATAAAAAGAAAATTAATTGTGCTATATAAAAGTTTAAATTATTTGTTTATTCATTTCAACAATATTACCTGGTCACAGTATTATTATTCTAAAGACAAAGCACAAATAGCTTCTACTAGAGACTGGTCAACCATGGAAAGTATCACCACTTGGGTGAACACAGCTTTAATTACCAAAGGAAAACCATTGTACTTCACAATGGATTTCCCAATGTGATTTCCATCTCTTGTGCTAAACTGACATCGTTAAACTACTACTCCTCTGTTGCAAAAAGATACCTTTGGAATTAACGAGTCCACCATTAATGAAAAGATGAATATGTCATTCAGATGAAGAATAAAATATGCTAAATACAATTTTTTACAATGATTTTTAGCACTATCGCATCCATTATTTAATGTAAATAAATGTATTATTTCATCAAAATAACTGTGTTAATATAGAAAATGTTATGGTAAATATGTCTTGTATTTATATCCAGCGTATATTCATACTGGCGATAACCCAAAAATAGTCCTTCGCATATATAGAATCATATTTTCACTATTTTTGCAAAAGAGATAAATCTGTTTTTGATTCAATAATTGCACCAATTTAGCATCAAACTAAATTAGCATCAAATTACTTTTCATCTAACCAAATATTGGATCTGTAGAAATTCAATAGATCCGTCAAAGAGTCAGACTTTTAGTTTCTTTTCAAAAGTTGTCAATTCACGCTAAGATCAATAGTAAAAAAAGAAAACTCGAATAATTTACCATTCAATGAATATCTGTGCGTTTCATTATAGTAATTATCTACTTTGTAGAGCTGCAAAAAAATGCATTACCTGTGAGTGGAACAATTTAATATGATAATGAATTTAATCTAAGAGCAGTCATTCAATTTTAATGGTGAAATTGTAGCAATCCAAATCTATTCAATGAGGAATAGTCAGCTATTGATCTCGCCTGTCTCTTGACTCTACATTAAACCGTATAAATTTCAGTAAATAATAGCCTCCTGTTTATTGTCGAGTCCTCCTTATTTGATTTTAGGCTTGAACATTTTCTTCGTACTCTAATGAATTATACAAAAGACTAAAACGTCTCAAATAATAATTACCTACCTAGAACTAGATTTATTTTATTAAACATTTTATTTTATTAATATTAATATTTATTTCAATAAAGAAATAACACACATTTGACTTTGTCTTTATTGATCCATTTTAATAAAACAAAGTACGTACTTGCTGTATGAAAATGCCTAAACCGTTGATACAATTTAGAATACGTCCTTTTTATGTTAAACAAAAAACGTTGTACAATATTTGATTAGTAACACAATGTTTCAACAATTTATCCACAAAGAAAAGCTATAAAACATATGTATAAGTCCACTACACTAAGTTTGGCCTTACTGGTATAAATAGTAATATATTCACTTCGGGTTTAGTTCCTTGATTCTCTTCTCTTAGAAGGTACAACCGTCTCTCATAGATATGGTGGACGCGCTGCGCTACTAAATAGACCTAGAAAGGGAGCAGATCGTACTTTTTAAATACATAATGTGCACCACATTTAATTTTCTAAACGTTCACAAGTATAATAATATGAAAATTCTGTATTCATTGGAATCAGTAATTTCTTTAGGTGCTAGATTGAATTAACATGTTAATTGTTTATGCTGATTGCTTAATCAATGAAAACTGTTGAATAAAAATAGACAAACCATTATAGACACTGTAAGAGTATACTGATATGAGTGCACTTATATACACTTATGATTCTGATACTGATATGAGTGCACTGATTCAAATATTTGCTGGAATGTGGTTCATAATTTTATGCTTCTAATTTTCCTACAAGGTTTAAGTCTAGTGGCGAAGATCTCCTTCTTCAATTATATTTCAGGAAGATCAGGAACCAAAAAACTTCTGACATCAACAATGTGAATCTAAAATTCATCAATTTTCCTATCAATTTAAGAATTGCAGCATTAAATTAAATTAAAGCAGAAAAGTATTTTATGCTATAAAAATTTGTTGTTTTTTTTCTGTGAGCAATTTAATGTTCTTTTCTTTCCAATCTACTGCAAGCTTGTCATTTTTTTTTTGTTTTTATGATCTATAGCTTTGATTACAAAAATTATACATTTCACAGGTCACGCATATATTGATTTTCATTGTATTAATTGAAGATTTAATACAGCTTTAATTGTCTTGTTTAGTTGCGAGACCAGAAGGACTTAAAACTATGTTAAATAGGAAGGTGACTGTTATAATACATTTTAATGTATATATATATATATTTAAATAAGTTATTTTAATATAATCTATGAATTTCTTTTTAAAACAGATTTTCTTTATAATTCTGGTGAGGATGGTATATTGGTTTTCGTGTAGTCACTATCAGAGGAATTCCCTTAAATCTGCATGACCTCAGATGTACGATTTGAAGTACTCGTACGAATACTCGTTAAATATATCAACTCTAAATAAACTTGAAAATACTTAAATACACCAGTTTTCGAAAATGCTCGGTTAACATTCCTCTTCAATATTTGCCCTTCATCATCCATCTCAATAGTACAACGGAGTATTCCTTTCCTTCCTCTTATGGTTCCACGCTTCCTTCTTTTTGGATGTATTTCCGAGTTTCAACTATATCACATTGTGACGTAGTTAATTACGTCACATGGTTTTTTTTTTAATATCGTATCAAGTTTTTCATTAATTCTAAATTAAGTCTTTATGTCACCGAAACTTATTAGATGCAATGAATCTGCGGTTGAGTTAGACGTTTGCCTCCCTTTCTGTAGTAAAGTACTTATTTCACTTTAATATTACAGTTTCCATTTTTATTGAACTAAACAATACTTTCAAAGTCTGTACAAACATTTCTCCTTTGAGAATACATCAAAGGGTAGGATCTTGTAGTTATCTGATGATTGATATTGTACTTTTTTAGCTTACCCAATAAACTGTTGTCATTGTCAGAAAACATATTTAAATGTGCATTACATTCGAGGTACTTAATCGACTTATTGTGTGTGACGACGTCTATTAAATCGAACACTAATCTATAAAGTCTAGCCAGTCGTCTCCAAACTCCTTTTACAACACTCAATATCTAGCCTACTGTAATCAGTTATTGATAATTAGCTTACAGGATTATAAAAATGGGTTACCTTAATTCACTTTATAGTAGTAGCTACCAATTTCATTTAAATTATTCAGTTATCTATTAGTTTTTTGACTAAAATTAAAATTAAATCTAACTTCAGAATATTTGATAAAATAAACTGAGCGTAAACTATCCAGTATATAGCAGGAAGTATTTAAATTCAACAGCATAATCGGCTCAATAGATAAGAGCAAGCATACAATGTCAAAGATCTAGTAATTAAATCCTTCAAGTATCTAAATAACTAAGCCACGTGAGTAAATTAAACATAATTAAAACAGATATCTCTGTCATAAGGGAGTGCATTCTAGAGTAAGCTTGACCAACGAGACAGTTTAGTTACAGTAAGTAGGTTGCAAAATCTCAGATAATAATCCTATGAAATGTATAGAACAGTTAAAATTGTTTTAGTATTCGTCTGATGAACATCACTATAAAATAACATCAAATCTTATGTAGTTACTTGTCGAAGTATAAAACAGTAACTCAAGTGATACTCCAGTAATTTACAATAGCGTTCTAGTACAGGGAAAAGACTAAGGAGATAGTCAGAAAAAGAATGACAATCACTTGCAAAAAAACCAAACCAAATAAGTAAGCTTTTTCTTAGTAGGAAGGCGAAGTTTTGCAACACCTCACGAAAAAATCTCTTAACATACCTTTCATATAGTTTAATTTTTACATTTTTCTTTCTTAAAGAGGATCAAAACCATAAAGCCTCCAATATGATAACATGAAATATGGGAGGGAATAATCTGCGGTCCTAAAATGTTTGCTGCTCATAGGAATGCTGCTCGGTAGGTGTACACTTAATGAAAGACAAAAACCCAGTGCTTTTATTACGAACACAATCAAGTATTTTTCCTAATAGCTGAAATAAACAGTTTGATTCTGATTCGACCAGGCCGAACCAAATTGCGCCAAAGTGACAGTAACGTGATTTTTTGCGCCATATGGCAGCCTGGAATCCACAAAGCTATAAAATTCAGGGTACAAAATGTGATAAAGATTGATAATAATAAATTTAACTAATTGATTTATTTAATTCATTAATTGTGCAATCTGTTATAGTGTGGTACGAGTATTTACTCATACTGGGGAAATCATTATGTCCCCACAAAAAAAGTTTATTATAAAAAACTAACAAGGTGTTTCAAACAATTGTTCTTCTTCAGGTTACATCTGCTCTGATGGGGAGGTTATTCAGTGGCTGAGTCCTTGCTTGGTCTCACCCACTGAATAAATTTTGATATAAACAACAGTAAAGTATTAAGTGGGGGCAAAAATTATTGCGGCTTTTTTCAATAAGTTGTATTGAACAAAAACAACAACAATACTTGACAAAAACATTTTAAAGCATTTAAAAACATTTTTATTCTGGAAAATATTCACCACCTAATTCAATTACCGCTTCCCATTTGCTTGGTAGTCTGCCGATTCCACGGGCGAAGAAATTGCTGTTTTTAGAGGCAATCCACTCTTTGATGGTGGTCACTAAGTTATCCAAACTGTCGTAGACTTTGTTTCCAAAACAATTTCTTATTTAACAATTAACTTGATAGTCTGTAGGATCTTCTGTGGGAGAATATTGTGGATGAGGGAACAGGTCCTAACCTTTGTCGGCGATAGATTTGACAACGCGACGTTTGATATGTGGACGCCCAACATCATGTTGAAAGACGGTATGGTTGTTTTTAAGCCATCTTTTTGAGGATGATTTAAATATACAAAAAAACTTAAACAAAACCCTATTTTACTGTTATTTAAATTTTACTAATTTTTTTAAAATTTATTGAAAATAAAAAGCAATAACTATGCACCCACTTAATAACTTTCCCATACTTCAATATTATTCAAAAGACGTATAGCTTTTAACACATAAGAATACGTCCATCAAATATCAAACAAAATGGTCAGCAATACGATTTGTACAATATTCACAATTTTCAAATTTACCTACCCAGCAAAGCGCATACAGAAACAATAAAAAATAAATTCCATAGATCTCGAAACGTGTAAATTGATCATTTTCTTTGCTATAAGACCTTACAATTATTACAAAATTTAACTATGTAAATTATATTCATAATTACTGTACAATTATGTAACGAAGTTATTAGTATATATAAATTGAGTTAATGTAAGCAAAAAGGACGATTAAAAATTACTTGAAATAAATTTAGCCAATGACGGTAGTCAAAGAATTTCAAAAATTATCATATAGTATTTACGTCAAATAAATTCTGTATGAAATATATTAATATTTGATTACTAATACTTCATTGAAAAAAATAAATTTTTAATGAACAAAATATGCCATAATGTCCTTTATCTATGACTCAATTACGCCTCAAAGAAAGCATACGACGTATACCACGTTCTCTTATACCGTTTTATTGGTTTGTTCAATTTTATTACGATCGGTCAAACAAAGCAACCAGTATTCTCTACAGAATATGTAAGATTCAATCTTAATGTTTAAAATAATTTTCAGTCAAATATTTAAACATTTATAAAAAACCTGCAGTGGCCTACACTGAACTTTACTATAAATAAACATAATATAATACATAATATCCAGTTGAGGCATAATATAAATATCTGAATATTTATATTATAGTGTATTAGTACAGATGTTTATTAATCTTTCATTCCTGGAGGTAGTAAAGATGGTGATCAATCCACTTATCAATATATATGCTTATTTTTGAATAACACACCACTGATGCATATAATATCATAGTATAACTACAGCACTAATGATATTTTTGAAAACAAAAAATGTAGATTTTGGTAAATCATTATATCATACCATGATTTTAAGATTTTAAGTTTGTAAATCATAAAATCCGATTTACTCTAAATGAGTGTTACCTTTTTTCCTGCATGCTGTTAACTATTATAAGGTTGCAGTAAATGTATATAGAGAAAAAATATAATAGGTATTAGCCAGTTTTTCATACTCAAATCAAATTCAAGGATGGTTATTCAGCATAATTTAAAACCTTTATAGCTGGAAGCTTGAAATTTCTTAAAAAAATAGATATAAACTATTATTTTTTAGAGGACAGAGTCCATTCCTCACACTTCAACATTACCCAATCATACATTGATTCATAAACACACAAAAAAATTACATCTGATATTGACCATTGATCAACTGTGCAACATATAGGTTCATTAGAACATTTTGTGAGACGAATCTATCATACCATGGAAAGCATCAGAAAATATGTGTTTGATTGGCGTTGATTTTTCACATGTAAGAAGTTTATTCTATTACATCTCATACTAAGTTATTATTTTTTTTAAAAACCATCAATTCTATTTCAGTGGATGCACTCAATAAATTTCTAAGTCAATGTGAATAATGTAAATAAATATAAACAATTACAGCAAGTATAGAAAGTAAACCTTAGTCCAGGATCAATATTCACTTTTTATAGCTTTATTGCTTTTTGTGGTAATTGAAATTTAATGAATTCTTTTTAATTATTCTTCTTAATTCTTTTTAATTATTAATTTTCTGTTCAATTTATTGGGAACTTTCATTGTTTTTTAATAAATCTTTTTAACGTAAAAACAACCTTTTCTGAAAACAGAAACTGTACTCTAACTTTGGCTAATGTAATATTTAAAAAACTTATCCCATACCCACATAACGTTCTATTTTTTGGGCATAATTCCATTTTGATCCCTCAAATATTGTGGCTTGTATTGCCCTCACAAACTTTCTGATGGAATTATAAGTAAACATTTTTAAATTTTATTGAAAAAAATATTTCCTATCGTTTTAAAAATCTGAGAATATTTTTCGTTTATTGGTTTTGTAGCCTCAAATATAATGACCAAATTTCAAGACTCATGAGTTAGTAGTTTAGAAGAAAAAACATGCTGTCTAAAAACAAATTTTCAGCAAAAAAAAGTGACTTTTTCTTCTACACTATGACCCATTTTCGTGTAAAATATCAATTTTTTCCATCAAAGATTCTGGACCGTAACGTGACTACAATCTTTGGATATACACAAAGCGCAGCTGCTCTTATTTGGAAACTCCAAGCAAGTGAAAAGGAGAGAAAATGGTGAACCAAAATTAAGCGTTAGCCAAACATATTCAAACATTGCATTAGATGAAACATCGGGCCTTCCAGGGTTATAAAGACCTACACAACCTGATTTAAACATTGTCAACCTCAAACCTTGCTTTGTAACTTCCTTATAATGTTAAAATGTTTACTGTTGCTATTTAGTAAAACTAATTTTGTTTATTTGGATTATTTGTTGTTTATTAGATGTTAAGTTTACTGTAATTTATTTAGTTCCTGAAGATAGTGAGTGAAAGCACCGAAACATGTCCAAGGGAAAAATTATAAATCTTAAGAGTTATGGTGATTTAATTTTTAAATTGAACAACCCAGATTGGAAAAAATTCAAAGTTTAGAAAAATATTCGACCCATCTTAATAAAGTGAAATCTGACATAAATTTTGTATATAAACATATTCAAGATGGACTGCTCCCAACTTTTACGAATATATATATACTTTAAAATCTTACAGAAACAGGAATGAAAAACAGAAAATAGGACTCACATTCAAAATTTCAACCCAGCTTGGCCACAACGAAAGCGAAAAAAAAGTAGTAGGAATGCTGAAAGAGAAAACAAGGAGGAAAAAAATATAATAATAAAAAAAGGAACCTTCATAAATATAAAATTAAAACCAACAGAAAATTAACAATTAATCAAATAAAAAATAATATATAAATTAATTTATAAAAAAAAATAAATTTAGCAAAAGTTCACCTATGAATATTACTTAACTGTTCAGGTTGATGTCTGGATTTGAACGAGCTCCTAGAAGCAATACCATATATGGGCTTCTTCAGAAGCTCTTAAAGACATAGACCTATTGCGTGGAGGGACTATTTTAAGTATCTGAACTCTGAACATTCATTGAAGGTTAGACTATGGGAATTGGCATTAATAGCAACTGGTAGTGTACAATAACGACTGACAGAGGACCTATGATTATTCATACGTATATATATATACACAGGGGAGTGTGCAACCCTGAATTCGAGGTATATTGGGATGACGGCTACGAAGCTCTCAAGGCGTCTGACCATGCATCTCTCAACAGGAGCCCCCAAAAAACATGCAGAGGATGCCAATGGGATTAAACTCACCAGGGGTATGTTAGTGGATGGAACTTCGGTACTTCATTATAATAACGACAAAGATAGATTAACTATCCTGGAAGCCCTTTATATCAAAGATGTCAACCCCAACCTCAACATTCAAAATTATGACCTCAATGTGATCCCAAGTAGCACTACTTTCGATAATAGCTTTAAATTTGTTTGAGAGTTAGAGCCCAGTAGGGTTGACAGCAATTGAGGGGCAAACCTGTATGTTGTTGCAACCCTGCTGGAACCTGCTCTTTGTTTTCCTCTCACCCGCTGTATCGTTTGTTTTATATCTCTTAAAATTGTTATGTTTAATTTTAAAGATTACTTTTCAGTTAATTATATTAACATTCATTAATTAAATAGTAGTGTAATCTGAAGATGACCAATGTGTGGTCGAAAGCTTGTTTCCACCCAGTGTTTTTGTGTTTCATTAAAGTTGTTTGATATTGGTTTTCTCAATGTCTCTGGCCCAGCATATATAGAAGTTGCCTCAGCATCACCGAATGATAGTGAGAAAAATCGAGGCCATCAGCAAAAAGGTCGTCAATGCAGAAGCTGCTGCATACTTTAATTCCATTTGTCTTCAAGAAGATTTGCTGCCCACTTATACTAATATATATATATATATATATATATATATATATATATAACAAATTCAATAATATATCAACCGTTGGATAGAATAGGTGTATAATGTAATCGGGATTCGGTCAATTTTCCAGGATCAAAATCAAACTCTCAATGCCGACGTTTCGGTTTTATTTAAAACCTTTTTCATAGGCCTACAAACAAAGGATGACAAGAAATCATATATAAACATCAACATATAACTAACATCAAAATGGAATATTACAGTTGTGAAAAAACAAAAATATATATACAAGTAGAAGTAATAGAAAAGCAATAAACATTTTTATGAACTTACAGAAGTCAGAATTTTTGAATTAGAAAAATGATGAAATTTACATTATATAAAATGAAGTAACAATAGATAGTTAGTGAACTAACATCTTAACTGGTCAAAAACTTGGACCAGACTAACTGATTACAATTACATGTAAACCGAACACTGTTCACTCAAAGAACACAAAAGGAACTAAGGAAATTAAATTTCACTAAAATCAACTTAACACTCCTGAATAAATAGTGTTCAAATTGGTAATGTCACTTCTATGATTAACTGAACTTAGATCTTTTTTAATATATAGCATTTCGAGGGTCTTTCTTCTTTGCTCATCTTGTTCTTTATCTACTATAATTGCTTCTTCAAAATCGAACATGTGACCTTCGTTTAAGGCATGGAATGCTAAAGCAGTGGCGTTACTTTTATTAGTTCTTATTGAATAAGAATGTTGATAAAGTCTTTCTTTTAAAAAACGACTTGTTTCTCCGTAATAACGCTTGTCGCAGTCTTTACATTTGATCGCATAAATGAGGTTACTTTGTAACTCCTTTGGTATTTTTTGTTTCAAATTTGAAAATAAAGACTTGACTTTTCTTTTGTTATAAAATGCCAATGTAACTTCAGGTACATTTCGTTTGAAAACTTTTCTAATTGATTGTGATGAGCCCTCAACATACGGAAATTTGAAATACTTTTTATTTAAAACTTCAAGTTCAGCATGATTTTGATTGGAATGTTCTGGTTGTTCTCTTGTATATTTAAACCAATAACGTTCAATTAAGTTGTTTGGATAACAATTTTTCTGCAACAATGACTTTACCCTTTTCTTATTTTCTTTTAGAAAACATGGACTACTAATTTCAACAACCTTCTTAACTAAATTTTGAACGCAATTCAATTTTTGGTTTATAGAATGAGAGGAGTGATAGTTCAGTATTCTTCCTGCACTGGTAGGCTTTCTATACCAATCCGTTAAAATAATGCCATTTTCACCTCTTATAACTTTTACATCTAAAAATGGCAGATTTCCGTCTTTTTCTATTTCATAGGTAAATTGTAGACGATTATGAAAAGAATTAAACGTATTTAATACATACTCTTCTTCTCCTCTTTCAATAATTAAAAATAAATCGTCTACATATAATTTAATAAATTTCACCTTCGTACCTAATTTATTAATACAGTCTTCTAATAACTCAATCATAACTATATTAGCAAGGATTGGTGAAATTGGAGATCCCATAGGTAGTCCAAATTTTTGTTTATAAATAATATCATCAAAGGTGAAATACCTTGCTTCACATATAAGATCTAGTATGGATAGGAAAACCTTCTTTGACATTCCAACCTGTGATTTTATCTTATTCCATTGCTTATTTACTAAATTAAATGCTAAATCCAAAGGAATGTTAGTGAATAATGATTGAACATCTAGTGAAATCATAATTACATTATCAGTTAGCACTTGGTTTGACAGCGCTTGTTTGAATTCTGAAGAATTTTTTACGTTCAACTCATTTTTGCTTGTAATATAGCTAAGATATTTTTCCATATATTTAGAAAGTTCGTAAGTTGGACTACCGATGAATGATACAATAGGACGGAGAGGAAAGCCTTGCTTGTGTAGTTTTACTAACCCATATATTCTTGGTGCTATTCCATTATAAGATTTCAAAATTGATGCTTGACGTAGATCAATGCATAGTGTCTTCTTTAATTCATCAACAATCTTATTTACTTTATTACGTAAAGTTGATGAAGGATCTCTTCTTGTGATTGAGTATGTATCATTATCTTCCAATAGAGTTTTCATCTTTGCTTTATACTCTGCTTCTTTCATTATCACTGTATTACCAGATTTGTCACTTTTGCAAACCACAATGTCCTTATGCTCTTTCAGAAATTTACAAGTTTTCTTGTAGCAACGTTCTACACAAGCATTCTGTCTTTTCATACGGTTTGATGAGTTATTTAATCTATTCCCGTGGTTTGTAATTATATTTACACATTGGCTTCTAATGACATCACTATTTTCCATGTTTACACATGAAAATATCTTTTCTAAGTCTCCTATTATGTCAAATGTAGGGATATCTTCTTTTTTACCAATTTCTATGGCAAACTTTTCTCCTAATGAAAGTAAATGGAGGCTATCCCTAGGAATTTCAACATTAGTTAAATTTGTTATAGCCAACTTTCCAGAAAAGTCAAAGAAACCTTTACCTTGTTTTAAATGCAGGTTATTCATCTTCTTTTGCAAATTTAATTTACTTTTATTAAATACAGATTCTTTGAGACTATTCATTGAACTAATATAGTTTCTTAAAATCATATCTGGTAATTTAACTCTTGCAAATTCTATACAATCACTAATAAGTCTGTTAACACTATTAATACGCCAGATGGTAACTTTAATTTCAATATTCAAAACACCTTGTTTAAAACGATTTAACACTTTTTCCATTTCTCTATGAAAAGGGCTATCACTCACTACTAAATCTTGAACTGAATTCACATAATCACTAATATGTTTTGGAAACAAACAGTCACTTCTACATTTTTTTAAAAGTCGTTTTTTAAAAGAAAGACTTTATCAACATTCTTATTCAATAAGAACTAATAAAAGTAACGCCACTGCTTTAGCATTCCATGCCTTAAACGAAGGTCACATGTTCGATTTTGAAGAAGCAATTATAGTAGATAAAGAACAAGATGAGCAAAGAAGAAAGACCCTCGAAATGCTATATATTAAAAAAGATCTAAGTTCAGTTAATCATAGAAGTGACATTACCAATTTGAACACTATTTATTCAGGAGTGTTAAGTTGATTTTAGTGAAATTTAATTTCCTTAGTTCCTTTTGTGTTCTTTGAGTGAACAGTGTTCGGTTTACATGTAATTGTAATCAGTTAGTCTGGTCCAAGTTTTTGACCAGTTAAGATGTTAGTTCACTAACTATCTATTGTTACTTCATTTTATATAATGTAAATTTCATCATTTTTCTAATTCAAAAATTCTGACTTCTGTAAGTTCATAAAAATGTTTATTGCTTTTCTATTACTTCTACTTGTATATATATTTTTGTTTTTTCACAACTGTAATATTCCATTTTGATGTTAGTTATATGTTGATGTTTATATATGATTTCTTGTCATCCTTTGTTTGTAGGCCTATGAAAAAGGTTTTAAATAAAACCGAAACGTCGGCATTGAGAGTTTGATTTTGATCCTGGAAAATTGACCGAATCCCGATTACATTATACACCTATATATATATATATATATATATATATATATATATATATATATTCTGTTAAACTGAATTGCCTTAATTAAACATACCTTTTTTTTGAGCGGTTTTTCATATTTCCTTGCTAATTTTAAATCGTCTTGATTTAGCTGGTGGATTATTTCAGCGAAACTCTGGTAAGCCATCAATATTTAATGATTAACATAACATAACTTGACATGTTTCGGTTGTCTCCAACCATCATCAGAAATTATTATAAAACGTTACAAAACAAAACCATTTTCATGGAACAAGTATGTAAACATAACAGTGAGTTAAATAAAATTGGTCACTAAAAATTATGTTTAATTAAGGCAATTCAGTTTAACACAATATATATAAAAGAAGGTCTGCTCCCTATTTATACTAATATATATATATATATATATATTGTGTGTGTGTGTGTGTGTGTGTGTGTGTGTGTGTGTGTGTGTGTGTATTGGGAGCAGCCTTTCTTGTATAAAATTGGAAATGGACGAGAAATAAATAAATAAATATATACGAGTTCAAAATTCAAGAAGAGTAACACACAGGGTAAGGAAACACACTTACAGACTCAAATTTTCGGGTAATGCGTCTTCAGGAGAAAAGAGAAAGGGGAACCTAGTACGTTGTAGACGCAACGGCAAGTGACGCAACACTTGCCGTTGCGACTACAACGTGCTTGGTCTCCTTTTTTCTTTTCTCCTGAAGAAGCATTACCCGAAAATTTGAGTCTGTAAGTGTGTTTTCTTACCCTGTGTGTTACTCTTCTTGAATTTTGAACTCGTATTGTGTCCAGTTTGGATAGTGTTTCGTTATTAAGTGATATATATATATATATATATATATAAATCAAAAGCACTACCATAGAAAAATACAGTACCGTATTCTTTCTTTTAAAGACACTGAAAATAAATAGAATTATGTAAAACTAAATGTACAAGTAAATGTACATGTATAATAAGCATACACATGTATACACATTATCGTTTTCCCTGCAAAAATTTCACTTAGTTATCGTACACTTCCATAAGGTTCTAAGATCATTTCTATAAATATTTAAATCATATAAAAAAATAACTCATACAGTAACCGAAAAAGAAAAAGTTGCGTACCAACAATATCAGTTTAAAATGCAGTTCAATACAAATTTGAATATTATTATTAATCATGTATAAAATATTAATTTACACAAACTGTCATACTTTCAAAATATTCTAATTAAGTATTAATATTGAGTATTAATATACCATTTGTCAATGCCTCTTACATTGCAAAGTCGTCAATAGGTAAAGTGTTAAAAGAGGGAAAGTGGATACATAAATACTTTTGGAAGTATAAAAATGCCGAGCAGGTTTGACAACTGTCAAATAGCTTTTAACACCTCCCTACCGTTCTACTAAGAAAAGGCTGACTGTGCCAAGCCGATTTTTAAGGAATCATTTAGAAAAATTTATTCAGATGTCTTTGTTGTTTTTATAATTGCTAGATCAAATAAAATTTGTAGGTAATAATACTACAATGTGCCCATAAGGTATAACCTTATGTTCTAGCTACATACAAGTATATCAAAACACGCCAGGTGAGAAAGAAATTTTAAAGAGTTCAAAATTGACAGAGCAACTACCCTAACATTTTTTTACGTGCAGATATATACAGCAACCTAATTTTAGTTAATTAGTCACCCAGCCTGTGTTATGTTTAATTTATTCTTTATTTCATAAATTATTGCCATGAAAATTGTGAACAGTTAAAAGTTTTTCTACTACTAACTAACCAGGCACTGCATAAGGTACTTTCATACATCCAATAATACCTAAAAACCCACTTTCTATACTTGAACTAATACCTTTAAATATCTTTAAACTTATGAAAGATAAGAAAACAAGTACAAATCTACCAGTAAAACAAATGCTAAAATATCATTTCGAAAGAAAGAACAGAGTATATCAAAGTACGAATTGTAATTAAAACGTTATAACATACATACACACATAAGCAGAAGGAGTTAATTTTAAAATGCCATTACCCCAAAATATTAGTTATCAATTTCTAAAACTGTAGATAATATTATCAAAACCAATAATCAAAAGTTGTTGTAAACGGCCAGGTAAAGAATTTATTAAAACCTTTCAACTGCAAGCTATTTATGAAGAAGTGCCGTCTATGGGTTTCGTATTATTTTTATCGTGCTAATAAAAAAATTATTAAACAATTAATACTTTAAGCAAAAATTTGTTCAACTATTGAACAGCATGATTACATTGTTTACCAAACAACCAAAAATTAAACGATTTTCAATTTCAAAATAATGAAAACGATTCGTCATTGCACAGTTCATTTTAAACAAAGTAAAATATATTTCATACAGAATTTTTAAAAAAACATACTCGGTTTTACATGTAATATTAATTTAGTTAAACTTTAATCAATTGAATTACATAATATAGCTATATAAAATGACATCATTTTCTAACAATGCTTTATTGTATACCGTATAAGCAACAGAAGCAGTTAATTATTCCTGTCTTGTGAAATTTGTACATTTACGGTGAAAATTTAAGAAAATAATTGAAAGTATTCAATGAGATGATTGTAAAATTTATAGACACGTATCTGGACTACATAATAACCAAAGGAAAGAGCTAATTTCAGCTTCTACAGGCTGGAATTTTTGTTATTTTTTTCGTTTGGCAAGATAATACACTGACAATAAAATATATCATTTGTATTAATATTAAACGATATTAACATATATCGTTGAACTTGCTAAAGTTCTAAAAGATAACTATATTTGGATAAAATATATAAAGTTAAATGTTTTTTTTTTTACAAAAAGCAATTCGAAAGGAAAAATATGTTTCACAGAATTAGCAGAAGGGAGATGTGTGCTTTCAACATCTGTCTATAGCTTCAAGGTGCCGGCCATTTTTAATCAGAGCTAAGTGGTTGGATTTTGCATGATTTAGACCTGTCGCATTTAGTTACAAAGCTTGCGTTCACAAAGACATCACTTCCATTTAAACTTAACTGGTTTGTCTCTACTCATGTGTGTATGTATCTTGAGTCCTTTGTATATTTATTCTTTTCACAATAGTCTTTTTCAGATGTTTAACAAAGTACCGATTTCCTGTGCATTAAGTCTAAGGTCAGTAAACGTATGCAAATCTTATAATAAAGGGTGTTTATTCAAATAACTAATAATTAAAATTTGACTAATACTGCATTTGAAAAAATAAATGAAGAAACATATATTTCCCTGAACTGTTCTAAAGTGAGAATGAATCATCCCTATCTACTTCATCAAAATAAATAATTCAGTTGTATAGGAGAATATTGTTAATGGTATGAAACATTTAACTTCAGTTATCACCAGTTATTAAAATTATGGCTCAAATTACAGAAGAGTAAACAGTTTAGAAAAGAAAACAAATAATCTTACATGTGGTGAAAGATATTCTGATTATGATTGAGTTTGGTGCTCATATATACCAATGATCTTGATTACCAATGAGCTTCTTATACCACCAGTTGTTGTCTATGTAATGATTGTTTGAATTCAATTGCTAAAGTGAAAGTCATTAAAGTGTACGTAGATGATTTACTTTTTATTAATAAAAAAACAGAAACAACATATTATATGAATGTTAATTAATATCTATATTTATATGAATAAGAGATTCATTATGTTTAAATGTGTTTAAAACCACATTTTAGATTACAGTTCATATGCACAATTGAAAGAATATGATGGTATTCTAATTTTCTTTGATTAAAAAGCTATTAGGGTTGCAAATTTCAATACTGGTACAAACAAGCAAGTACTGGAACAATTATTAAAGACAATTCTGCACCAAGCGATGAACTAATAATTAAATTGGGTTCATGATTTTGTAAAAAAAATAAAAAATAAGTTATTTAAGTCGGCAGTACATGTTTCTTGAGCTCAAAGCGAAAGCTAAGTTTGGACAAATATGAGAATTCTGTGAACTTTGCTGGGAGTGCTCAGTAATAAAGATATTTAAAATACGAGTATATTAAATAAAATTGAAACTATATTAAATATATTTACTATATTATTTACTATATTAATTACTTACTATATTATTAATTATTAATTAATTACTATAATATAATTTACTATATTAAATAAAATTAAAAAATATAAGATATATTTATATCTTATAAATTCGAATATTTAGGAAACATGAATATTGATTCAGTAGTTATGAACTTTGAGTGTTATATTTAAGTGTTTTAAACAATGTTCAATAGATTTTAAGATATTGTATATACGTTTTATACCCTGAAGATGGTCGAAGACGACCGAAACTTTGGAAGAAATATAATCATTGAAAACCAAACGTATGGTGAGTTAATCTACCTAGTTCCTCGTGAATTTAAAAGACTATTAAGGGCTTTGGAAAAGTTATCCAAAAAATTAATTAAAAAAACAATAGGCCGTAAATCTTATAAATTATATATAAATCTCTTTTGATATATAAAAACTGTTTCTTGATTTGCTCTTCTGATAGAGATTTGGTCCCTTATGAAGCTGCGTATTTATTAAAACCTTACCATCTTACAACAGTCCCATTAATTTATTAAAACATACCCACTTTTTTTACTTTACTATAAGTAAAGTATAGTGATCGTGAAAAAATTCGATTTCGAGATTTTGACGGAATTACATGTTTTGAGGTCCCAGAAGTCGTTTTATGAAGTTTTTACGATGATGTCTGTGTGTGTGTGGGTGGGTGGGTGGGTGGGTGGGTGGGTGGGTGCGTGGGTGGGTGAGTGTGTTAGCATTGCTTGTTACCACGCTACGGTCCAGAATCTTTGATGGATCAAGTTGATATTTTACACAAAAATGGGCCTCATAAAGACAAAGATCCCTATTGTTTGGGAAGAATTATGCATGACGGCAAAGTCACTTTTTTGGCCAAAAACCGTTTTTTTTTAAACATTTATTTCTCCTAAACTGATAACCCTAGAGTTTTGAAATTTTGACATTATCTTTGAGGTTTCAAATGCAACAAACGAAAAATATATTCAGAATTTTAAAACAACAGGAAATATTTTTTTTCAATAAAATGTAAAAATTTTGACTTATAATTCAATCTCAAACCTTGTGAGAGCAATACAAGCCATACTGTTTGACGGATCAAAATGAAACTATGCCTATAAATAGAACATTATATGGAGAATGAGTTGAGATATTTTTTTCTAAAATTACATTCGCTAAAGGGGCGTTACAGTCCGATAACTGTTTTCAGAAAATGTTTTTTTGACGCTAAACGGCTCGTTAAAAAATAATGAAAATTTGACAAAAAATGGAACAAAAAATTAGCAATTCATAAAAAAAAATCATGAAGTTTCAATTATGGGAAAGAGCAATAACGATATAAAACTCTTTGTTTATCCTAGACTAAGAAATCACCTGCTATACTTGTCGAATTTTTGTATTTTTTTACATTGTTTACATTGACTTAGAAATTTTTTGAGCGAATTCACTGAGATAAAATTGATGTTTCTAATGGAAAAATGAAAATATATTATTGACTTATAAGAGATGTAAGAGGAATAATATTGTGCAAGTAAATGATAACACTCATTAAAAAAAAATTCGTATATATGTTATTTGACAAAGGGGAAGGAAAATGATCTTATTAAATACTAAGAATCCATAAAATTCCCAGTATAATAATTCTGTTAAAGACCAAAAATGTAAATGATAATTCAAAATATAAATCTTTCGTTTAGAGATTAATAAATGTAATTATCGTACATCTTTAATTAACAAATCACCTTAAACAACATTTTCTTCGCTGTTTAAGATGTTTTTCAGAGAAAAAAAGGGTATTTTACTGTTTCAAATTTGAAAATTTTACATTAATATTCAATGTAGAAGGATGTCAAGTAAACGATGTAAGAAATCTACTGGCTATTTGAACAATAGCCATGTTCTCTTGTAGGATAATATTTCGTTTCAAGAAATGTTCACATTGGTTTTTCAAAAATGTTATTACTGCTGTAGTTATACTAATGAAATTATTTGCAAATAATAAATTATTTGTGATTTACAAAAATAAGCTTAAAATTTGATATGTCCTTCAATCACTATCTGTACTACCTCACGAATGCAATGCTAATAATTATATCCCATTTAGATATTTATGTTATGCTTAAATGATACGTTATGTTTTATATACTCAAGAAATTTGACATTGAGTTACTTATAGTAAAGTAGAGTGTAGGCCACTCCAGATTTTTTATTAAACTTTTAAATATTAATTATTTGTCACTCGATTTTTCAAAAAAAACTTCCGGGTCAATGTAAAGAAATTCCATAATTACAGGAGGTGGTCCTATTATGCTAACATGAATTTTTAGTTTTCGTACCAATAGTGATCTTTGCAATAATTACAATTTCTTGACATTTTTGTGTACATTATTAATTTTAAGATCGTATTTCTTCAAAATTTCATTGTTCTATAATTAACATTTTATAATTGTTCTATAATTAACTTTTAAGGTCCAATCCTTTAAAAAGGTCAATATAATTTAAACGTCGATAATTTAATAATTTTTGTTTTCAGTAGTGGTGGTAAATTATTAAACAGACTTGTCAATAATTATGATAGGAAAGAAAAGGAAGGTTGTGTTTATAGCATTCCTTGTAGAGGTTGTCATTCTACATATGTTGGACAAACGGGCAAAAGTTTACTTACTAGAGTAAAACAACATAATTATTCTATTAGGAGGCAAAAAGAGTCAAGCACTTTGTTTCAACATATTAATTGAAACAATCATTCTATAAAATGGGAAGATTCCAAGGAATTGATATTTCTCTCGTCTGATTTTGAAAAAAAAAACTTACCAGAAAGTGCCCTTATTAAGTATCATTTTGAAAAACTAATCAATATAAGTCAGAGGCTATTTAAATTAGATGAATTCTTAATTCAAGGGATAGTTAAGCAAATTGAACATGGAGGTGATCTTGGAAATGTAGAGTATCTTTGGACATGAACTCTGACCAGATTGTTGATTCAAATAATATAGCTTAATATTTTTTTCTTCCTTTCTTCTTATTATTGAATTGTAATTCTATTTCTTACTGTTGGACCTGCTTTGTTTAATTTTATAGGGTATTTCTTCTTATCAAGCTATATTGTCAAATTCAGTTTCTAGCTGTTTTGTTATCTTTCTTCTCCATTACTTTTATGTTAGCTTCTCAGTTCACGTACGAACATTTGTCGTTAGACTCACTGAAAGTGCAACTACGTCTTTGTGTATGTTTGATTGTCCCAAAGCATCCCTACTCTTAAAATTTCCGTCAAAAATTTAGATAATACATAGATTTTGATATAGTTACTAAAACTTTATTCAGTTTATATGTCTACATGTGCATTTCAATTTCAAAAACTTACCATTTTTTGTTATCTTCATTTATTATTTTGAGAGAATTATTCACTTTTAGGAAGTAGTACTTTATTTTTTTATTTATATAGTAGTACTTTATTTATGAGAGAACTGATTTAGCTTTAAACATTTAATTCTTGTAAGAGCGACTGAAAGGTGGGTAAACATAAATAACCTCCATACGCTACTGCTATTGACCTTGGAAGAAACCCAAACCTGGTATCTAGGACAGCCAAACCGATTAATCTTTGAGTAAGGTCAATTGAATTTTAGTTACTTATCCTATTCAAATTCCATTTCATGATTGTAAACTTTACATATTAGATGTGATCGTTTACATCAAACTAAACTAACAAGTATGTTAATCCCCAGTGGTTGAGTATCGCCTTAATTTTATCAAAGACGTTAACATAGAAAATAAACAAATGGTAGCTTACTAATTCTGAAATTGTTATCAATTATCAGTGGTGTATCAACTATTTTTCCTGCCCTCCCCCCTCCTACCCGCTGGCTCTTGATAATCCGATAACTTTAAAAATTACAGAATTGTAATAATAATATATAATAATATTATATATAATATAATATTACATAATTTTAAAATATAATATATCAATATATAATATAATAAATATATAATATTATAATATATATTCTATTATAATAAAGTAATAGAACAGTATAATATTGTGTTCTGTTCAAGGGTGAAACATATAGATTGATTAGAGCATTTTGTTAGACATATCCAGCATACAATATAAAGCATCAGAGATTATACATGTTATATTGGCTTTGATGTTTTACATCTAAGAATTTTATTCTTTCAAATCTCATACTAAATATTAAATTAATTTAAAAAATTTTATTAAACCTGTAAACATCAATTTTATGCAATCGTATTTTCACTTAAAAATTTCTAAGTCAATGTAAATATATGTAAACAAATACAAGTATGGCAAGTACACCATTAATCCAGAATAAACATTCAGTGTTTATAGCTTTATTACTCTTTGGCATACTTGAAATTTCATGATTTTTTTTTAATTGATAATTTTTTGTCAAAGTTTCATGTTTTTTAACGAGCCGTTTAGCGTCAGGAAACATTTTCTGAAAATAGAAAATGTACTCGAACGGCCTTTTAAATAATGTAATTTTAAGAATGCTTGTCTCAACTCATCCTCCACATAAAGTTATATTTATAGGTATAGTTTCATTTTGATCTGTTAAACGGTATGACTTGTATCGCTCTCACATGCTTCCAGATTGAATTATAAGTAAAATAATTTCATTTTATTGAAAAAAAATTTAATACCTGAAGTGCATGGGTAACAATTAAGGTAGTTCAGTATTTGTAACTTAGGTGTGCATTCCTAATAAAGTAATAGCAGACCCATCTTGGTTTTTTTGTGCTTATTTTTCACTTTTCTATGAAGAAACACTTTCGCAACAATCTCATCAGTCCTATGAAACTTCCTTTTTATATCCATCTTTAGATAAGTGGATAATCAGAAAATCACTGCATAATTTTTTAGAGCAATATCGTGAATATGATTTGTGACATGGCTCTTTTAAAATACCCTCGGATGTCTTCTACACCCTTCTGTGCCGTAAAGCAAATCTGTAACTTGTAACTATGGTATTAGTTATTGAGCGAAAATGTTTATGCCGTGGACAAATATAGATTTATATAAGAATATGAAATACATCTTAGTCATCACAGTAAACGACGAAGGTTGCATATAACATTATAAAGTTTAGTATACAATAAAGGCAGTGGATAAAATGAAGACATGATCACGACGACGAACTAACGTGTTAATGACCATTTTATGCGACAGAAAAGAAATATTTGACAGCAAATGAGCAATAATAAAGTTTGTAAGGTAATAGCCCTCCAACCTTAATTATGTGGGCAGAATTTGATGGATTGTACACAAATTATATTGAATTAATTATGCCACCACCTTCTTTAGGTAAAACAATAATTAATCTCTTAAACACCCGCAATTATTTTTGCCTTGGCGTTAATTATGAAACCACCAGTTGCGAAGAGAAGCATTAAATCTTTCCTAGACCTTGGCTACCTTGCGTTTGAACGAGTATATAAAGAATTATGTATTAAGATGTTTACTTCTATACTTCTTTGTGACAATAAAACACTTCTTTTAATTGTTACCTTGTTTTATCATGTGTTCAATTATCTAAGAACTTTTCCCTACATATAACGAGTGATGTCCTGTACTTATATTAGATGAAAGTCTCATCTGGAGGTTAAAATAAAACTATGCTTACCAAAATGGATTCAGTTTTCCTTGGTTTTTGTGATTTTCAGATGAACAGAAGAAGTAGATGGTATAAAAAAACAAATATGCAAATGCTCATTTAACATTCAAGTTATGACCTTATATGTGTTCTACATCAGTTTCACTGCTGTCCATATTCTTTTATCTCCAGAAGAGACGAAAAGTAACATTTTACGTCCAGTTTTCAGGTAATAATGCAAGACATTTCATACCCTTACTTAAAAACCCTTACTTATAATGAAAAAAATGCAGGGAATAATGAAAAAACAAGGATAATAACCAGATTGTCCTATCTAATTATTTTGTTAATATCGATTTTTATTTATGAAGTGAAATAAGATCGGAAAGAGTTAGGGTGGCAAGCCTGATTTTTAAATCCCAGTTGTATAATAGATTTTTCTACTCTGTTTTGTTTACATACATTTATTTAGCTTTCTTGAACCTTTATTTTGGATTATTAAGAGTTATTATTAATTGTTTTTATGTTAATTAACATTTAATAGATTATTAGCCTTTTCTGGAGATAAAAAATATTGTATGCACCTCGAGAATAATGAGCAGTTATTCCCTAGCGTAGTTATCTCCCTGGGCTTTGCCACCCCAGTATTCTATCGTGTCCAAGTACCAACCTGATAGTGAAATTATGTTTACTGGTTATACTATTAGTTTTTGACCATCAGTATACAAGCCAAGTACCCTTTTCTTAAAAACATGCAGTTTTTCTTAAAAATCAAGTATTTATTTGCAATCACTTTGAAGATATCATAGAATATTCTGACATGCATTATATCTGGCAACATTTAGGCCAAACTACGAGTATCAATGCTCTGTTCTGTAATTTTTCGAATTTTATACCCCAAAATAGATTTCTCATTTCGTACTAACTTTACTACTCTAAAATACGCCTTCTTCTTGAAAAAATATCTAATAGGAAAAGGTTTCATAGCATTTCTATGCTAAAGCTAGTGTTGCTGATCACTGTTTCTTGGTTATCTTTTGACAACCTTATCTGTGTAGTTTATTCAAGTTAATAATTATTTAGCTAATATTGATTTATTTTAGGAAAGCACACTACTTATACAGATAATATCATTTTTTTACCCCACAAATAATAGAAATCTTGTAGTAAAATTATAAAATAAAATGGTAGTAAATTTGGCTTTACTAATACCAGTAATAGTAATAATAAAGTGTGATTTATGGTTAAGACTACATGTTTCTTTCAGAAAACTCCTTACAGCAGGACAGTCTCTTTGTATCATTATTGAAGTAATCAAATTTAGTCATTCAACGAAAATAACTCCAAGAAGATATGTTTCATATTTCTTGCTCAATACTTTTAATGAAAACGTATTATACTTTACTTCCTATCTCTTTTATAACGGCATAATGACCACATTAGCAGTATTTTTCTTTTAATAATTTGAAGAGCACTCTGTATAAACCTAACGGTAATACTATCTAGCCCAGCACTTCTTATAAGAAACAGCTTCATCTCCGTATCCTCGTATATAGTAAATTAAATTATTTAGAGTGCCTAGAGTGTCATTCATAACTAATCTGTATTATAGTGCCGTTGGAACACATCTCTGAAGAAGGCTTTTAGTTATCACGGTTGATTCAACAATAAGATTTTCCAATTAGGTTGTTGTAATCCATTTTATAGCATTATATCAAAATTCTCTTCGATATCCGTGAAGCCGTCTAGAGTGGTTATAGATCAACCTTCACCCTGGCAAGTGTAATCGTTAATATGATTGTTTGGCGCTTCATTTTATGGTTTCTGATATTTATTGTCGGAGCATATTATATTAACTGTTTAGACTATCATCAAATGTTTACTGTTCAATCTTAAAACATGGATTGATTGACTGGATTTTGTAAAAAAATTTCTAATCAATTTAAAAGAATTCGACAAGTAGAGCAGATAAGCCATTACTCTTCTTCTCAGATTTTTATTACACCACTGTTATTATACCATTTATATTATACCTATTATTATTATTATACCATTATACGACTCTTAGTTTTTACAGGTATACTGCCCTTTTGCGTGATCAACTTTTCTTAAAACATTTTTTATAGATAACTAAGTGTTTTATATTTTATTTTATTTATAATTTATATTTTATTTATTTATAAATAATAAATAAATTATTTATTTATAATTTATATTAAAATAAATCAAATATACACATAAGCAAAAATGGATTCCTACATTGTGCGGAGAAATTAATATCAAAGAATAATTTTATGACAATATTAACACTTACGGAAGTGATAATTTATTGAATAATCAAAACTATGAGGTTTAAGAATGCTATGGTGCTAACGATGTTCACAGTACTAATCTTCCATTAAACTGGTGCTAATATAACGTTAAATATAAATGGCATATGAGTGCAATCTGAAATCAATTCGAAGTAAATATAAAAACGATTTTTTGTAAATATTCCATAATTTTGACTAATGTATATTATAGCAAGTTATATAATTAAAAGTTATTATAAAATTAGCATCATGTATCTGGATGAACAATCTGATCTTTTTCCTGTTTTAATGTAAATTTTCAATGCTCTTCTTCTTTCTTCAACTTTCTATTTGTTTACAGTAATCGTGTTCTCAAAATCAAATGTGTGCCCTTCATTTAATATGTCATGGACAAAGACAGCTGCATTAGTTTTATTTGTTCTTATTTGAAGAAAGATGTTGGTATAATCTCTCTTTCAAAAGCCGGCTTATCTTTCCATAGTACCTTTCTATACGATCATTACATTTTATAAAGTCAATCAGATTTCTTTTTAGCTCTTTTGGAATTTCTTTCTTTAAATTACAAAAGTAACCTTTAAGTTACAAAAAAATAATTTGATTTTTCTTTTATTAAAGAATAATAGGGTAGCTTCAGGTACATTTTGTTCATACAATTTTAGAATGTCTGTAGCAAACCCTAAATCAATTGAAAGTTGGAATCCTTATTGTTTAAAACCTCAAGATTAATATGACTGTCATTGGTATTTTCTGGCTGCTACATTAAATGTCTAAACCAATTACGTTCAATGAAATTATTCCGATAACTATTCTTTTGTAATAATATTATTATATTCTTCTTGTTTTGTCTTTAACAAGAAAATGGACTGCTCATTTCAATCACCTTTTAGTTGAATAGTGTACACAATTTAATCTTTCTTTCATTCACAACATTTGAGGAGTAATAATTCCAGAAAGCTTGACAGTTCAGATTTTGATTTGAGCCTGGAAAACTGCCTGAGTCCAGATTTATCATAGTATAAATCGCATAGGATACGATAGTACTTATTTTATTAGTAGTACCATATCAGACTGTCTATATAATTCAAAATCTGATCAAAATATTAAAATAACTAAAGCAGACTAATCTAGCACCGTTGTAGAGTTAAATAAAAATGATTATATGAAGAAAAAATAGACAAAATACTTAATTATAAAGAGGGTAATAAACTTCTGACCAAGTAAAAATTATAAAATATGAGTTTCAATTTGAAAAGAAAAATAATAAGTTAATTTTAAAAAATAACGGATGATTACTACCACTTTCTTACAGTAAAATTGTCTATCTTATCTTTTATGTATGGAGTTATCAAAACCATAAAAGAAAGCTGATAACCTTGAGCCATAGTTGGTTTCATAGAGCCAGTTACTTACAAACATCTTAAATGGATCGTTCGCATATTAACTTCGTTACTTGGTTCTATTTCCAACTCAATTGTTACTATTAATAATACATTGGACAAAAAATTAAAAGGTCTTCCTATTAAAAACAGTATTCTTGTTCTTACAAGAAAACAGTTTCGAGAGCTCTTACGATCTCCAGTGATCTAGTACAATAACAAGTCTCTAGTAACTAAAAGTCCTGTTGACTTTTACTTATTCATACAGGAAATAAATAATAATAATTTGACTTTACCTGCTTCATCACTGCTCATATTCTACGTTATTAAAGGCTGAATATGAAATTATCTTATTTCAGTTATAGATATTAGAAACAAAATTTAACTTGCCATCAAGGCTTTTCGAGTATTAATTAATATTTGTATGACATTTTTGATAGAAAAAAAATGTTTAGTATTATTTCCCTAGAAGTTAAATAGTTTCACTATTTAACTACACTTATAACTACACTATATATATATATATAGTATAACTACACTAATAGTTTCACTTATAACTACAATTTTTGATTGTAGTTATCAATGTGTTGATAATGAAATTATCATTTGTGTAAAGAAATAAAATGTTAACTCATTTCTTAGTAATTGAAATACCGTGGCCTTCAGCAGAAAATTTACTGTTGGAACTGAAAATGGTAGAACTTTGCCGGTTTGGATATTCTTTTAAAAAGGAAAAGGGATGGTTTGGTGTTTATAAAAAGTGCACCCGTGCGGATTCTTATATCCAATATTATTCCGTCCACTATACTTCCATTAAAAGGTTTTTGTTCAAGAGGAAGTTTACGAGAGCTCTATGACCTGCAGTGAGAAGCTCTAGTACAAGAAAAATCGAGTCCATCGAGTCTTTCCTGCCAAATTAAACCACCCTGAGCCCTTCATTGATAATATATAGAAACAGGTTAAAAGGAGCTTAAATAATGAAATACAAGAGAAAGAACCTTTCAACCCTGCTAAATTATGCGTACTCCCATTTAGTCGTTCACTAGTTGGCATTCCATCCATGTTAAATTAGTTTGGCATTACTACTGTGTTAATGTATAGTGGAAATATGAAAAATTGCCTAGTAAAGCATTTGCTGATTAGTAATGAAG